>OZ002740.1:232785946-234035946 GCA_963924295.1 Dioctria rufipes
AAATAACGATTTTTCCAAATTTCTAGACCACACTACTGCCTTAAGTGGGTGTAACTCATTCTGGATTAATATTTTTGGGGAAAATGAGAGTTTTATTTGACAGAAATTTTACTTCTCCTTTCAGCCACTGAAATATATAAAATGGACTGACTGCTGATACTACTGAAATTGCTTACATTATTTGACATTATTATGGGATCACTTTTCTATAGTTGGTTCTTTTTAGTTTATCTACTTTATTCCGCGGAACTAGAAATAATAAGTTCCATACAAAATACACCATTGTCCAGTTTCAGTTCAATGGTTTTCCAAATGAATATATAGAATAGAAATAGATGGCAATACAATATTTGTAATCCTTTCTCTGTCCCCCCTACCTACTCTAAGGAGCAGGTAGACAAAAATTGCTTAATTTTATTTCTTTTAAACTCAAGTTTAAAAAATATTTGATGTTGTAGGAGATAAGCTTTCAAGAATAGAAATAATTTCGCATGCTTCTGTAATTTATTGAACTTTTAATAAGACAATTGTCACACCCTGCCAAAAAAAGTTGACCCATATGAAATAGAAAATCAGACAGTCCATGTTATATATGTCAGTGCTTTCAGCACTTTGGCCAAAGCGAAATTTACCTTTTCTTAAAAATTTGAAGTAGTGAGACCCAATGCATAGGAAATGATTAGTAAATATGTATATGACTTTACCTTTTCATGTTTGATCGGGATTCATAATCATTTTATTATAGCAAAACTATTCTAGTGAAACGACTATATAAGTTCACTTGCAACTGAGACGCTCTGACATTCTGGCTTCGTAAAATCTCCCGAATTTGTATCTTCCAGGAATTAATCGAAAATCATCAACTAAATGATGAATTATGCACCGTTTCGTAGGTCTCAATTTTCCAACAGAACCTTTCTGCTGACTATTCTTGTGAAATTTATTCTATTAATGACTTTAAATGCTTATTAGACAAAATCAATCTTATTAACTTGTTGTCAACTTTCTATAAGTCAATTTTCATCACATTGTGATAAGGACAGACGTTCCCGCAATTAGCAGGCTGACTGAAAATTTCTTTATTTTTGCGAATTATCCTGAGGAATATTTAGTCTCATTTTGTTGATATTGGTCCATGTAACACAATTTCTTAAGAATACCGAGTCATCGGTATAATTAAAAATAATTAAAACTCAGACGCTAACCCAACAAATGGGATCCTTGTAACTCTCTAAAGGTGCCTCTAGATGGTGCCTTTTTACTCATATAACTGGGGTGAATTGCGCATGTTATTTTCGCACTTTGGTTTAGTTAGTCCAGTGGAGTACCTACGTGAATAAGTGGAAATGCAATCGCACGAATTTTGTGCCGTTGCAAATGCTATTTTTTTAATTCTCGAAAAAAAGGAAGGGCTAAAGGAAGAAGGAATAAAAAAGTATAGATGCGATAGTTTTTTATTAAAAGGAAAACAACATTTTGGAAGAAATGAGAGAAGATAAAGATTAGCTATTCAAAAATTTTACAAGGATATCCTCGACAGATTTAGAAGTTCTGCTTAAAATATTTGAGCCAAAATTAAAAAAAGCAGGATACTAATATGAGAGAGAATTCCTGCTCATATAAATTTAGATTTTTGGACCGGAGGCTCTTATTATAATTAAGTATTTTTGCTAAACATTTCAATATCTTCTCTTTCTAAAGTAATTTCTGATGTATGCAAAGCTATTACAAATTATGATAAGTTTTCTCCATTTTAAAGTCTATTCGGTGTAAACGTCCTATAATTGACTATGCAATTGCACAGTTTTCCCATTCGGAACAAGAGACCATGCGGTCAGCTTGTGCTGTGCTTCTAGTCGTAAAAGCTCACAAAAAATTATAGCAATAGGCATGCGCCGCGCATGCGTATTGGATACGCTGCGCATGCAATATAAGCGCATGCGTAAAAGGTACCGTGTACAGACACCTTAAGGGAGCGTCAGACAGTACGGCCATTTCACCTCCAAATTTACCACAGGGATGGACAAATGTCAGTCCGCTGATGGCTTGACTCTCACAAAATATAGTTTTCTGAATTCCTCACGCCGATGTATTTTTTCTATTTTTGCCTCCTTATTAATTGTTCGATATTTCGACACTTCTGAGAGGCTTGTCGATAAATTACTTTACTTCGTGTTAAAAAAAAACTTTTTCTTCCTTGTCCCATCACCATCACAATCGCAGTGCGGAACAATGTGTGCGCACTGCTCCTAGCTGTCAGTGGCATCAATGGGTCATACTCACTGACATGTACATAAATGGACTGCTTGTTTAACCAAAAATACATGAAAGCAAATGGCACCACTTTCATATTCCTGTGTCTTTCCATGAGAGCATACTTTCCCACTGAACTGTAATGATTGGGAACGAGAAATTGCTTGAGGTTCAGCGGTATTTATAACCAAAGCAGCCTTGTAAAAAACAAATTTAACAATACAAATAGTCTCAAATACTTTTGTGGTAAATTCGGTAAATCCCACTGACATGCATATATGTGAGTAAATTCCCAAATGTTTAAATATAGCGCCAGTTTACGTAAAAACTGGTAGCATTGACAGTGAGAGCATACTTTTTGAAATCTAAATTGGTGCCACATGAAACAGGAGATTAGTCAGTCCATTAATATATATGTCAGTGGTCATACTTCTTCATGCAGCACGCTGCGATTCATAACAAAAGAATTTTGAAGGTACTCAAGAACGCTCAGTCAAATTATGATTTTAACTCGTCTCAGTAGCACTACAATAGTGCATAGCCAAGTTCTTTTCCCTCATTCGTGCAAAAGACGAAAGTATATGATAAGCCTGATTCAGATTGCTCGACAGCAACAACAACAGCAACAGAGGCAGGAACGCAAAAAAACAGTTTTGCTGTCGATTGTATCAGATTGCACTACAACAGCACAAGGCAGCAACCAGAATCTTCTGACAAGATTCAAAGATTCAAAGAAACTTTATTGAGTCCATTTAATACAGTTTTACAGAGATTTTCCTTTTTAAATTTAGTTTTTCTTACGTCATAAATATAATTGTTGCCGACTACTGGTATGCCTGGCTAAGCTAAGTGATATATGAGGGCTAGTACCTCTTACAATGCTTTCGACTTAATTAGCCTGACTAGGTCTAAACACTGACATATGTCTAATGTATGCTTGCTCCCGGTTTACATTCTCATTTTGGCCTCTTGAGGACCCCTACAATTATTACAACAGCTTACACACTAGATAACTTCCCCCAAGGGGAAAATACTTAAATAGTATCACACATTTAGTAAGTTGGTAGGTTGAATAGTTGAGGCCCCAGTATTGAGCCTTGAGGAACTCCTGACTGCACTGGTATGGTTCCCGTGCTCTCAGTTCCTATGTGTACCTTGGTCTTTCTTTCGAACAGGAAGCTCTTAAGGACCCTCACCAGCCATTTAGGCAGCTCAAGTTGAATCAATTTGAATGTGAGCCCTTTGTGCCACACGGAATCAAAGGCTTTTTCGAGATCGATGTCTAGACATACTGTGCATGTTTTGTTCCTGAGATTATGAGTAATTATATTAGTCAAAAGCAAAATCGCCTGTTCAGTAGAGTGTCCCCTTTTGAAACTAAATTGGTTACTAGGGATTACGTTTCTCTCCTCGCAAGCCTCCTCGAGTTTTTCTGCTATCACTCTTTCGAAAAGTTTACCGACATTGGACAGTAAGGAAATTGGTCTAAAATCGCTTATTTCTTTGGAATTGCCTTTTTTGGCTATTGGAATAAGTTTACCCTCCTTCCAGGCTGGGGGGAAGTCTCCATTGTTCATGCAGTGATTGAACAGAGGTGTCAGTACCTTATCTAAGGAGTCAGGGTATTTCCGCAAGATGAAGTTAGTGTACGGTCTGGTCTGGATGATTTTTTGTTGTTAAGGTTCTTTCGGAGTAGATGAACCTTATAAACAGAAGTGAAACTAGACATGTCGGTAGGGTTCGAAGCATTATTGTAGGCTGAGACTGATGTGAGATGTGGACTAAGGAATGAGGAGTTGAAGTTATTAATGCATTCATGTATTTTTCCGTTCAGTTTATATCATAGGATGGGTTTTTATCAGCATATAAGCGCTGGAGAAGTAAGCTTTAAAGGCGTGAAATGTTCTTTTTAGGATACGGAGCCATGTGTTCCTGATTTTTAGCAGCCTTTTAGTCGTGCTAGAGATATTATGGTATTTATAGCATTTAAAATTACGTGTTACGGAATGTCTTTGAGTGCAGTCTAATATTTCCATGTTAATCTTTGGTATATAATTGTCGATTTCATGGTTTGAAATGTTCACTTCTGAAGGGATATGTATGCGGTTGAGTCTCTGATTTAAATCGTGTCTGAATGCCCACCAGTCAGTGTCTGCAAAGCTAGTGTATGTTTCTGGGGTAAGTTGTAAGGGAGAGAAGTTTGCTACATTGAGGTCCATGATGATCCCAAAGTGGTCTGAGGGGGATGGGATAGTAATGCAGGTTGAGGTATTCATGCCTCTAGGTGATGCCATTAAAGAGGCCGAAATTAAGAAAAAGTCCAGAATTGAAGAAGATCTAGGGAATGTGGGACTGTTGGGCGAGATGATATCCATGGATAAGAACGGGCCATTATAAAACCAGTTATTAATGGTATTTCCATTTCTATTGGTTGAGACATCTCCCCAACTAGGGTGCCTCGCGTTAAAATCCCCCCCGATTATTACTGCATCGAAACTGTTAGAGAGTGAATATAATCTATCCAAGTCCCTTGCTAGGTTTGTGTTGGCATTAGACGGGATGTAGATGCTGCCCAACAAAGGTTTCATCAGGGCGTTAGAGTCGCTCCTGAGGTATATGCACACGAGGCACGTTGAGAACAGGTCACTTTGGAATGAGATGTGTAAGAATTTGATTTTATCGTTAATAGCTACCGCTGTACCTCTGCCCCTGTCATTACGTACGATGTGGTATCCATTCATCCTGGGTTTATGGTAATTGTTCAATCTGGTTTCAGAGAGGAGGCAGAAATCAATTTTGTGTTGTTCGAGTAGGTTAGTAAGCGCTATCCGCTTATCATGAGTGATCAGAGAATTAATATTCAGTGCGAGAATTTTATTGTATGAAGCACTCATTTAGTGACAGAGAGGAGGCAGAAATCAATTTTGTGTTGTTCGAGTAGGTTAGTAAGCGCTATCCGCTTATCATGAGTGATCAGAGAATTAATATTCAGTGCGAGAATTTTATTGTATGAAGCACTCATTTAGTGACTATTGAGGCGACGAATTCAAGGTAGGAAAACATCCTATCTTCTCTGTTTTGAAGTTTAGTGTATTTCGGCCAGAATTGAGAGATACGAGAAATGAGGTCTCTAAACGGGATGCTAAACATATTTTGTGATTCACACAAAAAGCTGTTCACTGCACCACCTGCGGGCCCCTGCATCTCAGAGCCAGCCTTAAGAGTGTCCGCGAAAGAGACAGAGGGGTTGACAAAGTTGTTCAAAGAACTACTTGCTGCAGATCTTCTGGAGTTTACCAGTTGTCTAGCATTGCTCTTTAACAAGTCTCTCTTCTCCACGTATTTCTTAAATTCTGGGCATCCCCCATAGCTGGCTAGGTGCCCTGCGGCCCCGTAGTTGGCGCATCTGGTTGATTGATTTGATTTGTTGTCTGCTTTAGCATTGATGCAGACTTCAGACTCGTGATCCTCCCCGCATACTACACACCTACTGGTGTAAGAGCAGAAATCTCCCGTGTGCCCGAATCTTTGGCACCGAAAGCATCTTATAATATTTTTTTGTCTCTTTCTTTCCCAAGAAATGGATTGGTATAATATATGCCTAATGGATACTAGCTCCGCTGTTTTTTCCCCTGCTTCTATGTGAACAATGAAAATATTGGTCCTAATCCCTAATTCCCTTGTGCGGGCCGTACTAAAGGCCGAAACCTTGGCAATTTTTGTGTTCGGAGCTTTTTCTTTTAGAACTGAGGAAATTTCCTCAATCGGCGTGTCGCTCTCTAGCCCTCTAAGTAGAATGGAAGTTTTTTTTAGAATCTTTTGGGGCGAAGGAGAAGGCTTCCACTTGCGTTATACGGAATCTCTGCATTAGTACCCTATGCACATTTACGTCATTGACGAATACCTTTGTTCTCCTGAAACCTACGTTTGTAAATTTATATTTAATATTCTGTGAGTTGCAGTCTGAGGCTGTCTCCTCGATTACTTCAATTAGAATTTTAATGTTTATTCCGAATACAAATTTCGGCGGGCAGAAGGGCGCAGCCTTACTGGAAACAGACGGACTATCTACATTCTTATGAGATAAAAATTTAGTGTTTGAAATATTATTTATATTGCTAGATACATTGTCGTTGTTTGTCCTATTAGTATAGGATTCATCTGAATTGTCATCTGTGTCCATTGTATTATCGTCGGATAATAGTGCGAATCTCTTTGAATATTTTGCAATATATTGAGCTTTATTACCCTTACTTTCCATGTCTGCTTTCCTTTTTTTTGCTTTTGTAGCTGATACTTTCTGTGAGGCTATCAATAATTTGGTCTTCCACACGCATCCTTGTTGTGACTTCTGTGTGGAACTTCCACTGCCGCTTGGTTTTGTATTAACTACTTCAGCATTGCTAAATCCGTTCGTTTTTTCTTCTTCAAAATTGCCGCTGGGGGCTTCACTGTATGTGAGTCCCTCCCCAACCTCAAATTTGCGGAGTTTTTCGACGTCCTCGTTTGTAAGTAGATTTTTCACACTTGTGATTTCAATTTTGCCTTTAACATGCTTGTTAGAGGCTTTCTTGTTTTTGACCTCATTTATGAGTGTCGAAAGCATTTTCCCTGCATCTACGTGGTCGGCTTTGTCCGAGCACGCCTTCTTAACTTTCACTATTGTAATGTCTAATAGAAGCTTTGGAACTAGAAAATGTTTACTTTAAAAAAAGCACAGAACTATATTTTACTTTTTTTTATAATTTTTAAACAAGGAGACACTCGCAATAACCTATTATTTTTAGAAATATTCGCTACACTCTTAAAAATGACAACCATTCCCATACAGGTATCCGCCATTTTTTTTCTCGTTGTCTGGTGCGTGAGTGTAGTATATGACAAGAGCTGTCTATATACCTTGTTTATAGAGCACGCTTACACTTTGCAATATGCATTGGTTTACACAACATTTCTACAACATATTCAATTTAGATAAGTAGAAAAACGGACATGGGTTACATGAAATTTTCGCTGTCCCATTTAAAATTGTCTCCAGTTTGAAAATCACCTACGCTTTCGATAAAAAATATTTCCATGTAAACAAATGATATTATCGTTATTTGTCAGTATTGCTCACAAAAGGGTAGGCCGATGCATTTAGTTTGCTTTAAAATGCCTTCGAAAGAAGATCAAATGAGAAAAGAAATTGTGCGGAAGTATTGCACAAATCGAAGTGCTGCAATATTGTCTATCGCTAAAAGTTGTAAAACATCACGAAGGACAGTTAATCTTACCATAAAGCGTTTTCTGGAGTGTGATTTAACTAATCGCAAAGGTGGAACAGGACAAAATAAAAAAGTGGATACAGTACTACAACAAAAAATCTCTCGTTCGTTGAAGTGAAATTCATGGTTGTCAGTCCATGCTTTCGCAAAGAAATTTAATACCAATAAAAGTAAAGTGCAAAGAATAAAAACAAAATTGAACCTGACTGCTTACAAAAAATGTATAGTGCCTAGACGGGAAGATATGCAACAGGATAAAGCAATTAACCGCAATCGTAAACTTCATTCTTTCCTGTTGAACAATTTGTATAATTCTCTATGATGAAAGTATGTATTGCCAAAAGTTTATTGAGGTGGTAAAATGCCACCGCATTATATAAAAATAAAACGCATCCGAATAGAAACCCAATTTCGGCTACTTTTATAAAACTCTTGGACAAACCTTCTTCTCCTATGTTGGGTCTGTTTTTTTAGCCAAAATGTGGTCGTTTTTTGCATGCTACTTTAATGATCTTTTTTAATTTATTCGTTGAAATTTTTTCTATTTTTAATTTCGAACACAAATAACAGAATAAATTTAATTGGCGATTGACAACTCTTGTCGCGCTCGTGTCGCTCCCATTGTATTTTGACGGACGTTTTGTACGGCGTTTTTGTCGTGTCGCTCATATTGTGTTTTAGCCAATTTGACTCAGAAAATGTCGTTCAGGTCGTATATGGACACGGTTCTTTTAATTGGATGTGAAGGCGAACGGAGCATTTTTAAGTATGTTCATATAAACCAAATTATGTTTCACGTCGTCAAGTCATTTTGACTGCAGTCGACTTGAGTCATTTAACATCGTGCTCCTGAGGTTGAACACTGACTTATAGCAATGGACTGAGCGATTTGCTATTTCATGTGGCACAAAGATTGTTTCTGTATATCACCGTTAGAACACCCTTTAAAACGTTTACTACATAAAAAACATGTAAATTTCAACCAATCAGATGAAATTTTACACTCAAAACTCGAATTAAATTAAAAAAATATATTTTCTTGTGTCCAAGTGATATTTTAATCGCTTATAAGGAATTAAACTCATTCCGACTTTAATTTTCAAAAGTTATTTTTACCTGAACGCTTCTTATGGACAAGAGAGACTGAGCATGGTACACACTATCTTTACCTTATTCTTTCTGCGGTGATTGCAACTGCAGCCAACATAAAAACATCAAATGGCATAAAAAAACGTTCAGTAAGCAATATTCTGTGTTAGTAGCTCCAACTTTGCTATAAGGCAAAAGAGAAAACTGTATATAGGGAAATAACAATACGTACGCTCAGTCCATTGTTAGATCTGTTCGATGAAAACACCGTGTAAATTTCCCCCCTACAATATGGCGGCTACTTACCCGGGGTTTTGTGCACTCATCAAACAAGATTTTTGCAGTTTAAAGTAAACCTAGTGTAATGACATTTCTCTGACAGTTCTCCTGAGCATAATTTAATTTCTAATTTCCAGTGATATGTGAAAATTTATTTATGAAATAGGTGAAATACTTAAAAATTTAAAAATAAATAAATATTAAAATGCACAAAAAATATTTCTCAGTTTATATTTTATTACATATTCTTTTATTAGCTTTGTTACATCGATGCCAGATATTATCGCCTTTCTGTAACTTAACTTTCATCTGTGACCAGATATATGTAGCTCCATCATTTCTACAAGAAACAGTTGTGCTGCACTATTTTCACTTTTATCATCAGATGTTTTGTTACTAGGTATAAAATTAATAATGTTTGGATGATCAAAATCTACAGAAATGATTTTCTCTATCCCCTTTTCTGACATCTCGTTTTAGAATTTGGAGAATTTCTCATATAGAATAAAATAAAGTAGAATAGAAAATCATTTATTGAAAAACCTCAGCTTAAGCTACGTTACAACGGTAGGTACATAATTGGTAAGGTACAAAGTTATTTAGCAAACTAACAAAAGAGCAACGAACAAACTCATTGCGGTAGAATATGATACTTGTAATATAGTTAGATTATGATGTCAAATAATAGCGAGCAGTTGTTGTTTGCTTCAAACCTATTTGCTTGGTAGCTGCGAGGATAACGTGAAGTCTATAAACATTACTTGTTAATAATGGTAAAAAAAATATTTTTATTCAAATTTCTTACTAGAAAGCCAGATCTTAAGATTTCATATATCTTCTTCCTTCGACCTTAATCGCCTGCCTCCTCGAAAATTTCCTCATCATTTTCATTCGAATTTTCTATGTGCATATTATCGATGTGTGTTTTATCATCCAATTTATTATCTAACTCCTTTGTATAATCTGAATTTGGAATGAGCTCCACGATTTTTTCACTTTTATATACCGCAATCGACCTATTGATCGCAATCACCGAACAAAGGGCGTGTTGTTAAACTAAGAATTTTTTTGCAGGTCAGGCAGCTGTCAACTGAACCATCTGAATGTGATTGAGACTGAGTTTTACAACACTTGACAGCTCATATCGTTTTGACAGTTATTTGTATCTTTGTTTTAGTATTGTATAAAAATTAAAAATTAATCAGATTATAAACTGTTCTGAATTGTATGAAATTATTTTGGATGAGTCGAATATGGAAGAAATGAAAACACTTCTGTTAGATGAAAGTAGCTCTTCAGATTCTGACGAAGAGATTGAATTACGAGTTAAAAGAGAAAGAGTCGAAGATTTTGTTACAAATGTTGTACCTTTTTACAGTATGGAGGATTTTAGAAGCCACTTTAGGATGAATAGATGTACTTTCGAGGTAACCTTTACGAGAAAACTAATTTTTTATATTGCTGACTTGCTTATTCTTGACCTCAGCGTTTGTTAGTAACTTTCGGCAGTCACTGGGAACTACGTCGTACTGGACGACCTAAATGCGGATTTGAGAGGGCTTTGCTGGCTACCATTTGGTATTTGGCCAACATAGAAACATACAGAACTCGGTGACCGTTTCAATTTTGAGAGGGGGATGGCTCAAAGAATTGTGATAAAAATATGCGAGATGATGTACAATAAAAGAAATGAGTTTATTAAATGACCAGAAAGAGATCTTAAAAAAACTGTTGATGTGTTCAATCTACTCAGAGGCAACAACTCCTTTCCTAATGTTGTTTCTTGTGTCGACGGAACACATATTGTTATAACCGGACCTACAACAGATAACAGTTATTACAACAGACATGGGCAGCACTCTGTTCAACTACAGGCTACGTGCAACTCTAAAATGATATTTACCGACATTTACGTTGGTTGGCCAGGGAGTGTGCATGATGCTCGCGTCTGGAGAAATAGCACCTTATATAAAAAACTTTCCGAAGAAAATGCTTTACTCCCAGAATTTCACATCTTGGGTGATTCGGCATACCCCATAGCAGGGTTTTTATTAACTCCTCACAGGGACGATGAACATCTCAGCGCAGAAAAGAATAAATTTAATAGGAAGCTAAGCAGCACAAGAGTTGTTATCGAGCAGGCCTTCGGCAGATTAAAAGGTCTATTTAGACGTTTAAAGTATTTAGAAATCAGAAAATTAGAAAATGTGAAATTTATTGCAATGGCAGCATGCATTCTACATAATTTCATACTTCTTCATCAAGAAGATGATGAAATTATAGACAACTACGATGTTGAAGATTCTGACACTTTCGAGGATGATACCAATCCAGAACGAATGAATGAGGAGGAAACGAGAGCTGGGATAGCTAAAAGAGAACATTTAACACAATATTTTTCTGGTATTCGTTCATAATTAAATAAAAGAACAGATTATGGAACATTTTTGATAGATTTATTTTAAATAAATATGGCACTTCTTGATAAATAAAATAAATTAAAACTCAAATTACATGTAAATTAAATCAAAACTAAAATTAATATTGCGGACTTATTTTTTTATTTTTTAAGACTTCCGTGAGTTCTTGTATCGCTTGTATCTTTTGGTGCTCAAGCTTTTCCAAAGCCTCAAATTTCTCCTTCTGCCGCTGGAATTTCTGTTTTTTAAATTCCAGTAATTCCTCCGTGAGGGTTTTCATCCTTTTCCCGGGAGTAGCACGCATCCCAGAGCTGGAGGAAGCTAAAGATGAACGGCTATTATCATCAATGACGTCTCCTATAACGCCTGCCGAAGGTTGAACATTAGCTTTTGTTCCGAGTGCCCGATCAAATATATCGAAATAATACCATGATGAAGATGCTTCTCCAGTTTTCTTTGATCGTTTCTTATTTCGTAAGTTTGTTTCAAGTTATTGAATTTTTTCTCTAGGTCTTTGCTCGTAGCTCTGTATCCCTTTTGATTGAATTCTGTTGCTATTTTTTGCCAGAGCTTACATTTCTTACTAATCGGACGAGAAAAATCTACATCACGCTCTAACCTAAGGGTTATAAGCAATTTTATTTTCTTCTCGTCCCAAAATGTCGCCTCCATTTCTTCAACTGGAGGCTGCTCACCAATACTTTCCGGTAAATTAGGTACTTCGCCGGTAACGCCAAACAAACTGCTACAATAATCCGCCAACGAATTTCCACCTATTAAAACAATTTACTATTATTATTTTTAATGTTTTAAAGTGAAAATAATAGTTTACCTTGTTCTTGCAACATATCGTAAGTATTGTCATCAATTTCCACATCATGGCTTACCCCATTTATTTGCACCGTTAAATTCATTATTCATAATGGCAGTAAACAAAAGACAGAAAAAGTAAACAGAAATCATGCTCAACGCACACATATCTATATATATCAAGATAATCAAGTGCGTTCGGATCGCCCTGGATTGTCTTTAAAGAAAAATTCTTAAGGCTGAGTTTAGAAACACGTGACGTTTAAGAAATTCTGACTTTTACAACACTTTTGTCTTGAAGATCTTAAAGATTCTTAGTTTAGAAACACGCCCAAATTCTAAGTGACAATTCACAAATGTCAAATATTTACCCCTAGAAAATTTTAGTGTAAGTTCGGGGCACGAAATCAGAAACACCGGGTTTTCAACGAACGGGTTGGTGTAACCCCAGGTTTTTCAAAAAAACAGGATAGTGTAGCCCGGTGCAGCCCTAGGTTTACCCGGGGTTTTCATAGAACAGACCTAAGTCAGTGGGTGGAAGTAAGTTAATTCGCGCGGGAATGAGGAAAGTTTTTAAAAATGAAGGTGGGCGATCAAAATTTTATGGTGATTGATAAATCAAATAAGAACTAAAAATGTAACATATATCATAAAATATTTTAATTTTGGCGTTTTTTTACTTGCAGATTACGAGGAAGCTTAAACGAAAATTAATAATCGAAGCGCAAATATCTCGTCTGTCATCCATTTCCTTATATCTTTTTGACGTTTACTCACACATTCTCCAGGCCGAGTTAATTTAACTGCAGTCGTTTTGACTTCAGTAAACGAGACGAGAACAGACCCCTGGGGCCGGATTCACTAACTCGGAGAGTTGTGGAGTTGTGGTCCACTTAACTGTCTACTCGGAATTCTGTAACTCGGGAAATTTGTATTGAGATTTACCAAACTCTTTATTCCACTCGGCAAAACTCATCTGGGCTGTGTTAGTTGTGGAGAAGTAAGAAAAATATTTCTCAACTGACAGTATTGTCTGCTTTTTTATTGTCCTTTGTGAAGGTACCTAGGATTTTCAAATTAAATTATCCTTGCAATACTTACATAGAAGGCACCCATTGAAAATTTTAAATCACGCTGAAAAATTTTTTTTTTTTGTGTGTTAACTTCTAATCGATTGCGTCTGCCTCTTTGAATATTATTTACATTTACAAATTAGTGTTTAAAACATATGTGAAATAATAGAGCTAACTAGAGGGGAAACAAAATAATCGATAACGTATTTACTATTGTTATGGGAAAGAATGCTTACAGTGTGCCTGTGATAAATTTAAATTAGATTTAAACGTACTTAAATTTGCTCGATCGATTGTTCGTTGATAATGTTCTGTAACGGAACCCTGATTGCACGAGCCCAACTCGCTTTTAACCGAGTTATTTTGTTATTTTCACCTACAATCTCTACAAATTCATTAGACATTCTGTAATAAATGCATTTGAAATAGGACTGTATCTTTCAAATTTTCACAAATGTTAAATGTTTAATATCACCATTTTTGCCATGGATGAATTCTTCTACATCGTTTTTCTTGTAATCCTCCTTCTTATCCTCAACCATCAGCAAGGATTAAAAATTAATCAGTCAGTGAGAAGTCAACAAGACCAGTCGTTGACTCTGCAGTGCGCGGTCTCCTTGAGAGTTCTCTTTTTTTCCTTTTGAGATACGGAACCCTAAAAAGACACAAACTTCAGGAAAGCTTTTCCAGTAGAAGAACGTCTTTTAAGGCTGAATGGGAGAAAATAAAGCTCTTGATTTCGAGGTTTCGTTCTAATCAAACTAGCAATGCCTATAAAGCTACAAAATTATTCACATATGTATACAAAACCGAGTATTTGCTTGAAGTACTGATCCTACTTACTACTTACGGGATTCATCCTGTTTTTGGGATACTGAATAAAATTACCTCAATATTCATTATAAAAATAAACGTGCAGCAATAAATTTTATTCAAGCTACAAGGGTCTCAATTATAAAAGTATAATTATAACATGAAAAATTTTAACAAATTTAGAAAAACAGCTCTGGTAAAAAAAACACCTTTTTCAAAAATCTGAACTGAAGAGTTTTCCTAAAAATTGTATAAAATAAATAGGGAGAGCAAAATGCTTGCAAATTAACTCATCCTTAATCAAATTTCGGTTAATAAACTAACTTTTAACAAATCATTTTCTTGCGATCAATAACAATCAACTGATTGATATTAACGTTGCTGATACAAACTGAACACAATTCGTTTCTGGCAGTTGCTAGTCGTCAACTTGGTTCTCATTTTTTAGTTCCTGACTGATGTAGAACAGAACAGCTTGCGGTACCGAACGATTTTACGAGTAACGAGCAAAGCTAACTGATTACAGTGCAGTGTGCGTACCCAAATGGGTAAAGCAGGTACTCTGCGGATATATTATCTAGTTACAAAATATTCATTCATTAAATATGAGTATACAAAAAAAATTATTTTAATGCAAAAAAATCACGTACCTACCTTAGTTAAATTTACAAGAGCCTAACGATATTATTTCAGATATTCCTACCAATTCCTTCATCGATGATTCTCATGGGCATTGTTTGATGAACTCTTTTATATATTACTTGAAAGGCAAGAGTTTCCATTAGCGGGGCTTACTGGCAGCAGAAATATTTTCATTCTAGGTTAAACAGTCTCTTGGTTACATCCAAATTACAACATCATCTTATTGTTAGGCATCCTCAAGGTGCAACAAAAAAAATTTTCTCAACCACGCTTTATTTTTCTTACTCCCTCTTCTCTCAAAGTCCAATTTAACTACATTTAAAAATCTTCTTCTCTTTCCCGTTTTTCCCGTCCAGTATTTCGCACTTCTTTTCTTGCAGTGGCCATTTGGCAGTTTTTGGGCACATCACCATGAGCGACCATAACAATATACATAATATCATAGATATGTAGATATGTATAGCAGAGCAAAGTTACAGATATGGAAATGGGTAGTGCATTCCGCAATGGACCACAACATGTTTTAAAGCATGCCGGGAGCAAATGTTTCTTTAACTGAAGTATTGAATACATTTGAACGATTTTCTAAACACGGCAGATGCGAGAAAAAATGAATCACTCGACATATGCATTTCAAATGTTGTGATCCATTTCCAAAAGGACCACCCAGCATATAAAATTTATAAACTCTTTCTGGTATTGCATGCGGCATCTAGTTCATGTGCCATCTTAGATAATGTATAGTACATATAGTTTATTCTTTTTTAAGATCAAACGAGACTATTTTCACATTCAATTTAATGAAGTCGTTTTTAAAGTCAAGTTGCCTATTTTCATTTCAAACTGGACTAAATTGTCAATTCAAACTAGCCCAACTTTTCAAATTGAAGTAGTCCTGCCAATTCGTTGAACGCCTCCTGAAACTCAACTTAAATATAATCTGAAATAAATCGGCAGATTTGGCTGTCTAAAAGTTCAAAATTTTTCTATTCATAAATTGGTAGCAACGAAGCGTAATAAAAGATGAGAGGTTTTCTTCACTTCTCTGAAAAAGGAAGATAAATTTATCTCCTTTCAATTCTCCCTTTAGTTTAGAATAAAGAACCAAGAAATGATTGTTCATGTAAGAACCTAATGTTGAATTCTTTTCAACGAGTTCTACACCGGTGCAGTGCAGTTTTACGTGTTTTTGTTTTTGTAATGCAACAACAAAAATGTGTGAAGCTGCACTGCACCGGTGTAGAACTTGTTGACAAGAATTTGACATTATGTAATTGGAATAAATATGAACAAGGTGTATAAATCTCAAATCAAGATTTCAGTCAGAACTAAAAAAACGGTAATTAGTGCTAAGCATAATTGGGATTATCTTTGTTCCATAGTTGTATATTCTAATAGTAATGCTTGAAAAACGCTTACCCATTTTGAAGTTGGGTTACTTTGACACCAATCCAAAAATAATAAAATATATTTAAAAAAACTGTTCACGAGAGCGATATATCGCATGCGACAGAGCTCTGATTAGCTGCAGCAATGTGGTTGTCGCTAAACATGCTTTGGCCAATGTCACACTAGCTTCAAAATGACCGCGCGCAAAGATGAAAGACTCGTTGGTGTATCGCACGTCGCAAATCTAGAATATCGTACGGTAACGTATCGCACTCGTGAACGATGAAAATTCAATTGTAAGCCAACAATTTTTTTGCCACGGCTGGTTACTTTTACAACTGCACGGTTAGAAATTTTGGTGTAAATATTATACATGAATAATATATATATAAATCCTTACAAAAGTTAATATAAACTTTATACTTTAGCTTGTTATAGATTTCTATATCAATAGAGTATAAAATTGATACCATGAATTATAGGCGGAACTAATACATTTTATATATTACTTTTATATGTAATTCCATATTATCTTCATTTATATTATGTTTCATATAAATTTTATAATAACTGGGATTGAAATAAATTATATATTTGGTATATAAAGTTTATACTATGTATTGTATATAGTGAATTTATATAAATTTTATGTATAAATGAATAAAATATCATATTTTAGTGAAATTTTTCATTTAAATTATTTTGAATACCTACATATATATTTATTTCTGTATAAATGTAAAAAAAAACTTAAATATCAATTAGTAATACTAACAGTAAGGTGTTATTTAACAGCCACATATGTTTTGTTTGTTTTCCTCGAAATCGGCTAGTCATATGATCTTGTATTGCTAACTTCTGACAATTCCAACAAAACTAAATTATTTTCATCTGAGTTCTCCACTACTTCATACGCGTTGTGAAATTCGCTAAGTAGAATTAGAATGCACTTAATTTTAAAAAATCTTATTAAACTTGGGTCGTCTGGAGAAGTAATAAATAGTCCAGGGCGATAATGACCAAATTGTTCAATCCAAGAAACTGTTTTAATTTCCTTTGGTATTATATATAGTACATATGTCTTTCAAGTACTGATAATGGTCGTTAATGAAAGCAGTTGTAAGATCCATAATTTTACCCATTTTTATTAATGCATTGGAATTAAATCTTTCCCAAGTGGTTGCAAATTTTTGTTGATGCCGCATTGCCAAAGACTTTGATATGACTGATGAGTTCACAGCGAAATAGCATAAAGAATATATTTCCAAAGAAAGAACCGTTATTTCTTTCAAAGAAATTGTACACACTTGTAAATTCTGAGAATTTTTGCCAGATATATACCCCAGGTAGTATGAAATTTATTCCAAAGACATATAAAGAACACATCGAAATCCTACCTGAATATAATATTTGTACCAAAATCATATAAAGTATATACCATCAAAATATAAATAAAGTAAGTTATATGCGTATTTGATAGAGTTTATAGTTTCGAATATAAATTCTATAACATTTTCGGATACATTTTATCTTATATGAGTATAGAAACGGTTTTTATAGGAAATTTCGTATTAACGTTAGACTGAGATTGTATACAACTGATGTATATATTCGACTTTATCGTTTTCTATATGAAATTTGATATAGAAAGACTTAATATTAAAAAGTATATACATTATTTTTATCTTTTACACCAAAATTTCTAACCGTGTGGATGAAGAAGAATTATAAGAACTTTTATTTTTAACGATTCTAAATCAAATTAATAAATACAAGAAGAAAAAACAACCGCCTCGTCCGGGGTTTGAAAGCGCACAAATAAAAATTGAATTTACAAACCCCACATATAGTTATTAATTATCACTAATAAATTGTAACTCGCCATTTGCATATTAGAAAGTTCTAATTGATGGACTAAAATAAAGTTATGATGTATTAGAGGGGAAGATTGTTAGTGCACTAGACTGCAATGCAAAGAAAAAATATGGGAAGACTTAAATTCGTGCGGTATATTAGATTATATACTCCTCCTTGTTATCCGCATAAAATGTTTAGGGGATAATAATTTGCAGCCGCGATAATTTTCACGCATAAAAAAGCCAAAAAGCTGTGAAATTGACATTCGAAATCAATTTTCGTATCCGCATAAAATTTTTAAATAATTCGCAGCCGCGATCATTTTCATGCATAAGAAAGCCAAAAAACTGTGAAATTGACATTCGAAATAAATTTTCGAAACTACCATTGAATAAATAACATTTTTTATAATCCAAATTGCTATGTAAAATAGACAAATTTTTGGCGCCCCCTTATCTTCAGACAATATTCCTGGGCATTGCCTATGATAATTTAAGTGACTTGTCAGCAGAATTTTCAAATAAGTGACCAGCCCTCTTGTCATTTCTCTCCCCGCTCCGTGGGTTTGGCTGTCATTAAATTGCCTACTCACGTACACTGTATTCGCACGAAACCCCGCTTCCTTATTAGTTATTTATTCAATGTCATTTTATTTTCAAAAGTGAGTGAATCAAGTGAGTGAAGTGAAATACTTACAAATTAGCTGAATCTCGGTACAGGTTTGCACCACTGACATATATAATATGGACTGCTTAACTTTCTATTTCATGCGGGCTCAGTTGATTATGTCAAAAAAAGTTCTTACGCCGGTGCCAACATTGAAAAAAATCATTGGCGGGAAGTTAAAAAAATGAGCACGTAGCTCGAAAAGCGTTACAATAAAACATTTCAAATTTCGTCTGCACATCTTATCAATATATTGCCTTTGGTAAAACATTTTTATCATTAATAACCCTAAATAATTAATTAAAAAATAGTTATTTCGACGGACCCACTTATTTATTTGTTGTTTACTGTTCTCCTCAGTTGGTACATGGTGCTTAGACCGAAAGAGTCAGCAATATTCCAGGGAGCCCACTTTTTGCAGTGCATTTCCATTAACGTAGTCAGTCCATATTATCATAGATGGCATAAGAACTAGATGTCGCATACAGTACCAGAGAAAAGTATACAGATTTTAAATGGCTGGTCCATTCCGGAATAGACCACAACATGTTTCAGAGGCACTGAGAACAAATGTTGCTTTAACAGCAGTTTTGCATACATTTGGTCACACTGCCTCAACGCGATAGATGCTTTGAGGAGAGAACTAAAGGAGATGACATCCTATAGTAAAGTATATGTATGAAGCGTAGCCAAAAATTTTCGCCATCTTGATTTTGGCGGGGTGTTTGACTGTCACTTTTCTATAAACAAAGAGCCGCAAAGTATGTTTGGCGCAGAGACGTAGCTACAAAAGGGATAATTTACTTTTTATAGAAAATGGTTAACGACTATTGGACTAAGTGATAGTAATATAAAAAGGAGTTATATATGCTCGAAGATTTAGATACAACAAGCCATGTTGAGGAAAATACTTTTAAAGTACTTTTGTGGTAAATTTGGTAAATCCCACTGACATGCATATATACGTAAATTCGCAAATAATTTAAATATATTGTCAGTGAGAGCATACTTGCTGTAATCAAAACTGATGCCACATGAAACAGGAGAGCAGTCAGTCCATTTATATACATGTCAGTGGGTGGTGCGGAAGACTGTGCGGAGTTTCTAAGAAATGTGTTTGAATTTTCGCGCCATTAATTTGTTGCGATATTTAAGGCATCAACAATTTTTAACGCCTCCTCTGGCACCTCACAAAAACAAGAAGAAGAACGAAAGTTGCTACGCTTTTTTCATCACATGTCACCTCCTTTAGTTCTCTCCTCGAAGGATAGATGCGGGAAAATATGAATCACTCGACGTATCTATCATCATTTCTCTTTTCATGTTGCTGTACTGATGAAACTAAAGGAAAGATGTACAGCACAACATATTCGGTGCGGTGGGTGGGGCGTAAGCGCACTCACAGTGAGCCTCATTCAATAGATGATGGCATCGGTCGCTGTGGTGACTGGAGACGAGCGTAATCTACGAATAGAGAAGTAAAGGAAAGGTATCGCAATGTTTGTGCAAGAGAATGAAGCATATTGTGTGCCATAGACAAACTAATAACAAGCAGAGTAGTTCCTCGCTTCAATATAAAATTAATAATGCCTCGACCTGGAGTGCATTCCAAAACATAGCTACAGTTGACTATAGCTGACTTCAATCGTTCCAAAACCCAGTAGTCAACTAAATTATGTCAGCTGAGTTGACTTTTGAGCGTTCCGAAACATTTGAAGTTGACTAGAATAGTCAACTATCCCTGACTGTGCTCTAGACTGCTAGGGGTCTGTTCTCGTCGGCGACTGCAGTCGACTTTAGTCAAAAAGACTGCAGTCAAATTAACTCGGCCTGGAGAAGTTGACTAGAATAGTCAACTATCCCTGACTGTGCTCTAGACTGCTAGGGGTCTGTTCTCGTCGGCGACTGCAGTCGACTTTAGTCAAAAAGACTGCAGTCAAATTAACTCGGCCTGGAGAATGTGTGAGTAAAGAGGTAAAAAAAAAATGGACGCCAGACGAGAAACTTGTGCTTCGATTATTAATTATTCATAAGTTTCCTCGTACCCTAAAAAAAAAATCTAAAATTAAAATCAGAGATGAGATTTGTTACACTTTTAGATCTTATCTGATTCATCAATCACCATAAAATTTTTGTCATCCATTTCCATTTTGAAAAACTTTCCTATTTCCCGCGCGAGTGAACTTACTTCCACCTCAGGAGCACGAAGTTAAATGACTCAAGTCGACTGCAGTCAAATTGACTTGACGACGTGAACGCGATTTGGTGTATATGAACACTCCCTAAAATTCCCCGTCCGCCTACGCATACAATTAAAAGAGCCGTGTCCATGTACACTTTGAGTACGACCAGAACGACATTTTCTAAGTCAAATTGACTAAAGTCGACTGCAGTCGCCGACGTGAACACAGCCTAGTTATCTAATATATAAACCGTGACGTGAGCTGTCAATTGAAATGTTTTGTTTGGCGCGCTTTTACAAACGTTTTGCAAAATTTATTTATTTATTTAATTTTCTCTGGCTCATTTTGGATTAACACACAGTAATAAAATATTAGTTTTAAGTATCAATAAAATTATACAATCAGCATAAATGACAGTTCTAATACTTATAGCTTACTCAGATCGTTCCAAAACCTAATAGCTTTAGTTCAAAGTCAAAGTATTTTTATTGAGGCTCAGTTTCACATAGTTCAGTACAGGACTTTCTTTAATACTAGGTTCCCATTGGGTATGTCTGACTTGCTGATATGTCTGACTAACATTATTTGGTATTTCTATTTTAATGACCTAACATTATTTGGTATTTCTATTTTAATGACCTAAAGGCATTACAGTTTTAATGGTCTTGGACTTTTTTTTTTTTTATCCATCTCTATTGAATACAGTATACTTGCTCCCGTTATACTAACATTATAGTCTTTTTGACTCTTAACCTAACTTATAAACTAAATAATATACCAGAGCAGAGCTCGATACCATAATTGTATCCTTAAACAATGCAATTGGGTAGTTCACTAACTTAAATATTCTAATTATTATTGTTATTTCGGAAGCTCATTTTTTGGATATGTAACAGTATTCTGTTCTATGGTATAGGTTAGGATATATGTATATCTCTTTTAAAACGGAGATACGTCTTCCACCCTTTACCAGTTCAGTCTATGTATCTCTTATAGCCTATTTGTGTCAGGAGACAATGAATTTATGGAAATCCAATTTGGGTGTTACAGTAATCACAAAACGACGCTTGATTATCATGTACAAGTTTAGTATTCTATAGTTTAGTTAAGAGTGTATATCTTTATTTATCAATTTTCAAAAGAGTATCTTATATCATATATAATATAAAATACAGAATATATCTTTTTCCAATTGTTGGTTCAGACTAAATATCTATTGCAATTTTACTATATTACTAAGTTCATAGATTGATTATTTTGACCAGTTGGTTCAAACAAAATTGTATATAAGTATACCTTTGTGAATGTGAGGTTTTGATTTGTTTTAGATTTACTATGTTCCGAGGGTGGTTACCCTCTATAGCTACCAGCAGACGCTTTCTCATAAAAAGGTATTTTTAGAGGACTATCTGGTTTAGGCTTAAAATAATCCAAAGATCTTTCGTGTAGTATATTTACAGGAGAAAGATAGTAGTTGTCCGCAACAGAATCGTTCGTCTCTATTATATAATTGATTATCGGGTTGGAATGGTTTTCACATCTTAATAGGACCTTTTTAGCTGAGTTAGTTAAGTACATTAATAGCGGTTTAATATTTGCTTCGTTATAGAGTAATTTGTTCGAATACCATTTATGGCTATTGGGTCGGCGAAATTTACCTGTACAATGCCTCATGATTCTTCTTTCGAAGGTTACAAGTTCTTTAGCGACGTTGGGCGATATTTGGAACCAGGTTGTCAAAAATTGGTCTGATAAGTGTTTTATATATCATAATTTTCGTTCCCTTGGCTAGGACCTTTGAGTTTAGTAGCGGTTTAAGTATTGCTGTAGCGGCTTTTGCCTTAGATGCCATTTTCCTGGCATGAGGGTTGAATTTCAATCTATTGTGCAGGCTGACGTCGAGAAGAGAAATTTCTTCCTTTAGAGGAATAATTCTGTTATTTACTCGTAGGGAGAATAATTTGCTTTTACGGACCGCCAGATGGTGTCCTTTTCCACTTGCGTTTCGGAAGCAAATAAGACCACTTTTACCCTCATTAATCTTGAATCCCCACTTATTATAGTAATCAAGGAGTGGGGGGATAAAGTCCTGAATCTTTTTGAGAGCCTGATGGGGCCTCTCCCCATCAGATATTATCATGGTGTCGTCTGCATAAAGGATGGCAACTGGATTTTCAGATATGAATTTTTTGAGGGGGAAATCGTGCAGGAAGAAGTTAAAGAGCTTTGGGCCCAGAATAGATCCTTGGGGTACCCCCGAGAGTACTGGGATTAAGTTTGATGTTTGGTCATCAATGGTTATTGATGTGAATCTGTTATTTAGAAAACTCAAAATTAACTTTGTTATTGCACTCGGACAATTTGATTCAATTAGTTTGAAAATCAGCCCCTTATGCCATACTCCGTCGAAGGCCTTCTCGAGGTCAAGATCTAGTGCCACTGTACAGAGTTTATTGCGAAAATTTTGATTGATTCTGTTCGTGAGCGAGAGGATCGCTTGATCTGTGGAGTGTAATTTCCTGAAACCGAATTGGTTTTCTGGAATTATTTCTGTTCTTCCAGGAAGTCATCTAGCCTATTGGCGATAATTCTCTCAAATAGCTTTCCGAGTGTGGGGAGAAGTGAAATTGGCCTAAAATCCTTAATTTGTTTTGAATTTTTTACTTTAGCTATTGGTATCAACTTAGCCATTTTCCATTTGATATGGAAGTATCCATTGTTAATACAATGGTTAATTAGAATTGCCAGTTTGGTGTCCAATACAGGTGGGCATTTACGTAATATATAGTTTGGTATACCGTCAGGGCCAGAGGATTTCTTATTATTGAATTGAAGTCTCACCTCTGAAACTTTAACGCTAGAGGTGAATCCCTCCGTTGTTGGTAACGAAGCAGGATCATCCTGAGAGAATTGTGTCAGGGCTCTACCCTGGGCTTCGTTTTGGAAATACAAGTATCTGTTTGTGACTTGCAATAGAAAATTTCTGTCGTAAGCTGGATTTCCGTTCAGAGTATATTTCTTTATAGAAGTTGTGAAATGCCTCAATCTTCTCCGCGGTAGAGTTAAGTTGATTATTTTGATAGATTAGCGCGCTGTCGTTAATGTTAGTGCCAAAAAGCTTTCTCCCTGTTATTCTGTCAATTTCCTTAAATGCCTTTGGTGACGGGTTTATGTTTCTCAACCTGTCTGCAAAAGCTTTGTTTAATTCAATCCTGACTCTCTCTTTTATAATTAGATTCAGACATTTAAATCTAGCATTGATTTCCGTATATTCCCTGTTTATCCTATTCCGGTGTCTGTGAAATATCCTTTTTTGCGAACTAAGCCATGACTTTCTTATTTTAATTAGCCTTAATGTCTCTTTTGATATATGTGAATATTTATGTGCTACTGCATTTTGGACTCTGGAATGTCTCTCCATGCCCTGCCTGACCGCTTCCGTTATCTCTATGATATATCTATTGATCTCAGAGTTAGAAATGTTTTCATTCTTAGGGATCCTAATATGATTCAGCTCCCTGTTTAAGTCTAATCTGAAATTTTCCCAATTTGTGTCATCATAACTTATATATGTGCGAGGCGCTAGAGGAGATGGAGTAAAGCCATCGAGGTCTAGGAGGGCAATTAGTCCAAAATGGTCCGAGGGGGAGGGGATCGTATAACATCATGTGCTATTGTTACTGTCATTATGATCAAGCAGTACAGACAAGACCAAGAAAAAATCTAGTGTAGATGCTGACCTGGGGAAAGTGGGGCCAGTAGGAGCTAAAATGTCTATCGTAAGGAAGGATCCACTTTGTAGCCAGTTTACCATTGCGCTACCATTTCGGTTTATCTGTGAGTCTCCCCAGTTTACATGTCTCACATTGAAATCTCCCCCAATAATGACAAGGTCATAGTTGTGAGTTAGGGCATAAAGGTTGTCCAAGTCAGTTATCATGACTGGACCGGTATTTCCAGGAATATATATGCTACATGTAAGTAATTTTTTGGTTTGACCTTGGTTATCAGTAAACTCGATTGAAGCCAAGCATGCCGAGAAAATGTTACTATTAAATGGGATTGTTTCGTATTTGATTTTTTCCGAAATGATAATGGCAGTCCCCCTACCAGCGTCATTCCTTAGTAAATTGTAACCCTTTAGGGCTAGTCTATGCCTCTCTTTTAATTTAGATTCAGAAATGAAAGCTATCTGGGGTTTTACTTCGTTTAAAAGGTTTAGAAGGGTCAACCTTCTCTCGTGCGAAATAAGCGAATTAATGTTTAATGAAAGTACTTTCAAAGTTGAATGTGCACTCATCCTAATAAGGAGGCTGTAAAATTAAGATAGGTCACTATCTTCTCATCTTGTGATTTTATGGATCTATATTCCGGCCAGAACTCTTTTCCTTACCAGATCAGTAAACGCTAGTTTAAACAGGTTTTGCGCCTCATCCATATAGTCATTAAGGACGTTGCCATCTGAAACATGAGTTTGACCCTTTTGCGGTGCCCCACCTCTCTTCAGTATTTCCGCGTAAGATGTACTTGGCCTAGTAGCAATATTAGCATTATTTCTAACTATGTCATTGACAAAACTTGAGCGATTGGTAATATTTTCTTTAATTTTATTTTTTAATGTAATTCTTTTGGTTTTATATTTTTGAAATTCAGGGCACCCTTTGTAGCTGGCCGGGTAACCACTAGCTTGGCAATTGGCACATTTAGGAGACGGTCTCATCTCTTTTTCCAGTTCAATACAGATTTTGAAGTCATGATTGTCCCCACATACAACACACCTGGGTTTATATCCGCAGTAAACTCCAGTATGGCCAAACCTCTGACACCGGAAGCATCTGGCCATATCTTTGGAGCGTCTTTTTTTCCCAATGTATTCTATTTCGAAGAATATACCTAATATTGATTACCTTCTTCATATCTTCTTCATTTACAGTTTGAACAACGAATATGTTTAGCGGAATGTCAATCTTTCTAGAATTTGGGGTGGAGAAACGATATACCTTAGCGATGTTAATGTCTGGTAACTGTGCTACGATGTCTTTATCGATCCACTCAGGATTGACATCACCATCTAGTCCCGTGATCAACATCGTCGATTTTCTTGCCTCTTTGGGCGTAAAAGAGAAAGCGTCTATCGACGAATCTTTAAAAAGTTCCACCAGTTCTTTGTGTAAACCCACATGGTTCACAAAAATTTTTGTTTTAAGATAATCTATATTACGAAAGTAAAATTCAATACTACTTAAATTCATTTCAATAATTTTGTTGTTAATGATCTCTGTTAGTAAACTAGTATTAACTCCAAATACATAGATAGGAGGGCAAAATTTGGGTGGTTTATCTATTCTATTGTTACTGTTTTTGTTACTATTAGATATAATATTAGGCACAATACCGTTACTGTTGACTAGAGGTCTCAACTCACCCAGATCCATCTCTTCATCCATATAGTCCCCAAGTATGGCGAATTTATTAGTGTTAGCCGGCAACTGCCTACTTGATTTGCTTGATATGTTATTATCTGTGCTGTGTCCTTTTCTTTTTCTTAATATTTTAATAAAGCCGTCTGCGGCTTGTTGTAGATTTGAGTTTCGGTTACTTGCTTTATTGTGTAGGTAATTGGAACCACTAGTACCACTTCATCTGCGGGTATTGAATTGTTGTTATTTGTCACGTTTAGTGACGATTGCGCCAATGACGCTGCTGTTTCTTGAGGGCCACTATTGTTCGGATGGGCATCTCTGCTATCTTTAAGGGTCTCATTCCTGGATTCTGAGTCCCCAAACTATCAACTAATAATTTCTCAGTAATGTTGTTGTTATCGACATTACCTTGCTGCTGGGCGTTGCCTACTACGAGGTTTGCATTTCCACCAATGTTCGTTTCATTGAACCATTTTTGATAATTTTTATCAACTTTCATATTTATTCTTTGTATGTCTTTCTGGCTTAGTTGTTTTGAAGGTGGAATTAATACCACCTTCTTCTCATCATTTTGCCCGCTCATTTAGCGTCTTTATATTAAGCATAAAATGGCCGCCTTCAGGACACTCCACGACCTCCCGCAAGTCGCCAAATTTATTCAATTAATTCTTATTTAGAAACGTTGTTTCACAAATTGTACTCGAATGGTTCTTGCTTGCTGAATACCAAATACCACAATTACGAACTTTAAAATGTTTAACTTAACACTTCGCTTTTATGCACAGAATCTAATTTTTTCATACATAAACCATCCAGAAAGAGAAATCTGACATAATTCAAAGGATACTTCCAAACAGCTTTAGTTAACTGCAGACAACTTGACATAGCTCTGACATATTTCTGACATAGCTACAACTATAGCTGCAGTTGTGTTTTGGAACGCACTCCTGATGTAGGGAAGGCCGCAAGTTTTTCTTAGAAATTTACTAGAATATTTTCTGCTTATTGCTTGGCTACGCGTCTACGCTCATATGGCTGGATTACATTACAACGCCGACGCCGGCGTGGTCGTCGTCGTCGTCGTCAAGCGCCGAACAAAACGCCGGGCAAGTTACATTAACACTGGGCGGCAGCGCCATATCTTAATTTATTTTACAGTTGAGTTATTTGCTTGTAATCTCTCTCTTTAAATAATAATAAAAAATATATTTTTTTTTCCTTCAAGTCCACATTTTTTTAATATAATATCATTTATTTTCAGGAATATAAATATCGTTTCATTTTGTCATGTTTTTTCATAATAGATTTAGATCTGGCATATTGGCAGCAATGGAGCGCCAGCGTTAAATTTAGGATTAGAGATGGGTCGACGACCACGCCGACGACGACGACGACGCCGGCGTGGGTAATGTAATGCATTTCATACATGCAGTACTGTCTCTAAATATTTTTGACATAAAACGACGACCACGCCGACGTCGGCGTTGTTAATGTAATCCGGCCAATAGCAATATTGCTGTCGCCCTCCAAAAGTGCGTATAAATTCTAGGAAAGAATTTACAATTAAATTTCTAAGAAAAAATTCCGGTCTTCCTTCCATCAGCTCGAGTCATCATTGATTTTATATTAGAGCTCTCGGGCAATGCATGAAAATTCGAAAGAAGAAATTTCCAGTAAATTTCTAAGATAAAATTGTGGCCTTACATTCATTGGGTCGTGGTAATGGTGATTTTGTATGGAGGAGGCATTGCTGGCATTACCCTTTCTGCACGAAAAGCGTTGCATATTTTGTTCTACGTGGCTAGACTTTTTATGTATTAGTTTGTCAAAGGCATGGCGAATTGTAAATTTCTAGGAAAATTGTTAAGTTCGATAGGAGAATATTAGTTGGTGCAAAACCGTCATGCAATACCATTACAAAAAATTACTCTCATGGGCAAATGAATTTAATAAAGTAGTTTCTTTTTTGAATCAAATCAAATCCTAATAACTACAGCAAAATAAAAAGTATTTCCAAAAACTAGACAAGAAAAAAGTAACATTTACGTCCCTCCCGCCGCACAGAATATCCCTTCCACCTCACCGAATATGTTGTGGTGTGCATCATTTCTTACTTTAATCAGTGCAGTGACATGAAAAGAAAAATGATGAGAGTTACGCCGGATTAAGGCTTAAACACAATTCCGACGACAAACGACGACGATATATCGCTGTCAAACTTCTAAAAACACAGCATCTTATGCGAATGCACCAAATTGGGACGACCGACGTTGACCGATCGACGACATTATCGTCCGGATTGATCAGTTTCTAATTTTGCCGTCGTCGCTGCAGTCCTACCAACAAAATTAATCGAATGAAATGGTTGTGGCATTCACTTTTGTCTTTTTTAGGTGGTAGCACGCCGCGGAGATTTTAAAATAATGAGCTTTGAGCAAAAATTCATCGAGGAAATGCGAAATCCATAAAATAATTTATAGTTTACAAGATAGGCAAGACAAGAGGACAAAAAAGAGAAGGGTTGGATGGATATTTTAAAGCGTTTAATTTACTTAATTTCCGCATTTTCAGTGTTTTTCCACACTTTGGTTCATTGCATTTCTTTCAATATAATATAAAATATTCTTGATAAAAATCTCCTTTTAAAACGCTCGAAACATTTAACAAATGAAATTTCAGTATCTTCTTCTTTCACAATCGTCGCTCATCGCCTGTCGTTGCAAAATTTTTCAACTGCCTGTTTCGCAGCGAATTTTTCGTATTCGTCTGTCGCTCTATCGCTATTTCGTCGCAATTCTGTTTAAGCCTTTAAAAGGCCTACCGGGCCGGCTACAGCCATGCAGTCAGAGCTCACTCTCACTTGTTTTCTACACTCGATTATGGAGGAAGTACTAAGATTTCATCTTAAACAGGCCCACTGACATATATGTATAATATGGACTGATTAACTTTCTATTTCATGTGGGCTCAGTTGCTAATGTCAAAAAAAGTTCTTACGCCGGTGCCAACATTGAAAATTGGCGGGAAGTTGAAAAAATGAGCACGCAGCTCGAAAAGCGATTATAATAAAACCTTTCGAATTTCTACTGCGTATCTAATGAATATATTGCGTTTGGTAAAACAATTTTATCAGTAATTAAACCATATCATTAATTTAAAAACATTTTTCACGACGCACCCACTTATTTACACCCACTTATTTATTTGTTGTTTACAATTCTCCTCAGTTGGTACTTGTTGCTTAGACCGAAAGAGTCAGCAACATAGAAGTGAGCCCACTTTTTGCAGTGCATTTCTACGAACGTAGTCAGTCCATATTAATATGTCAGTGAACAGGTCCTAAAGCTAAAATTGTCGCTTCCACAGAAAAACGAAGTTAAGCAAATTCCCAAATATGTTTTCTTTCTAGTGACTGAAAAAAAAATATCATCTGCAGCAAATTTATGGAAATTATAGCGTTTGAACAAAATACACGCTACTTCTATGTAAAAACTTCCTGCAGTAAGACAAGGCAAGAAGACTGTGGATGTCGCCTGCTAACCGGTCCGCTATTCTTTTTTTCAGACTTTGTTCATGGCTTGTATATTCCGGGGGCTACGGTTCAAGCACAATGGGTGCAAATAAAATTAGGTCCTACCCACTGACATGTATAATATGGACTGACTACGTTGATATAAATGCACTGCAAAAAGTGCGCTCGTTTCTATATTGCTGATTCTTTCGGTCTAAGCACCAAGTACCAACTGACAAAGAATTGTAAACAACAAATAAAATAAGTGGGTCCCTCGAAATAAATGTTTTTAAATTAATTATTTAGGGTTATTACTGATAAAATTGTTTTACCAAACGCAATAGGATATGAAGCAGAAGTTTGAAACGTTTTATTATAATCACTTTTGTGCTGCTTGCTAATTTTTTCAACTTCCCGCCAATGATTTTTTCAATGTTGGCACCGGCGTAAGAACTTTTATTGACACAAGCAATTGAGCTCACGTGAAATAGAAAGTTAAGCCAAAGTTTACCTAATAATAAGTTAAGAAGCTGGTGAGATATCCGAGTGTTTTACATTTAAAATGCACACGGCAAGAAAAGGAAGAAAGAAAGAAAAAAAATCGAAAAAAATCAAACTCTCTTTAAAAATTTTATGAATAAAGATAAAAAATGTGAAAGCGCAAGTTGCATGCACCGAAACAGAATGGCAAATGTTTCATTTTCGTAAATAAATGAGAAGGGGCGGAGTTTTCACGTTTTACTCTCATAAAATGCTCCCGCGCTTTTGTGAAAACAGGTTTTCATCACTGACTTATAACAATGGACTGAGCGATTTGCTATTTCATGTGGCACAAAAAATATTGTGTTTCTGTATATCACCGTTAGAGCACCCTTTAAAACGATTACATAAAAAACATGTAAAACTCAACCAATCAGATGAAATTTTACACCCGAAAATCGAATTAAATTAAAAAAATGTATTTTCTTGTGCCCAAGTGATATTTTAATCGTTTATAAGGAATTAAACTCATTCCGACTTTAATTTTCAAAATTTATTCTTAACTGAATCCTGCTTATGGGCAAGAGAGACGGAGCATGGTAAACACTATCTTTACCTTATTCCTTCTGAAGTGATTGCATCTGTAGTCAACATAAAAACATCAAATGGCATAAGCAAATGTTCCCTAATGCAATATTTTGTGTTGGTAGCTCCAACTCTGCCACAGGGCGAAAGAGAGAACTATAAAACTTGTGCCATGCTTTCCTATAGGAAAATGGCAATACGCTCAGTCCATTGTTATAAGTCAGTGGCAAAGTTTACCTAATAATAAGTTAAGAAGCTGGTGAGATATCCGAGTGTTTTACATTTAAAATGCACACGGCAAGAAAAGGCAGGAAGAAAGAAAAAAATCGAAAAAAAATCAAACTCTCTTTAAAAATTTTATGAATAAAGATACAAAATGTGAAAGCGCAAGTTGCATGCACCGAAACAGAATGGCAAATGTTTCATTTTCGTAAATAAATGAGAAGGGGCGGAGTTTTCACGTTTTACTCTCATAAAATGCTCCCACACTTTTGTGAAAACCGGTTTTCATGAAATATTGATAATATTAGGACACATGTTGTTGTTGTAAAAAGACTAGAAGGACACATGTTGTTGCTGTAATCCTATGATATTTGAACAGCACATGTTTCTGTTTACATTCGTTTTGCTATGAAGAGATTAAGTGGGAGAACTCATGCTGAATTCTCTGATATTTTCGGGAAAAATGAGAATTTCATTTGAGAGGAATTTTACATCTCCTTTCAGCATCTGGGCCAAAGCGAAATTTATCTTTTTCTTAAAAATGGGAGGTAGTGTGGCCCGAAGTACATTATTATGAATAGGTTGAAAGGATTTTGAGGGATTTAATAAGATTTTGTCGTTCGGGTAATCCTACGTTCTCTCGATTTTTGTTTTTAACTCGTTGTCTCAGTTGCACTACAGTAGAGCATAGACAAGTTCTTTTCCCCCATTCATGCAAAAGACGAAAGTATATGAAATTAGTTGTTTCATTCTAAAAAACACCAGAAATTTGCCCATTTTGCTCTACAGCTTCTTAACTTATTATTAGGTAAACTTTGGTTAAGCAGTCCATATTAGTTCTTCCTCTGTGTTGAGTGTACAAATCAAGTGAGAGTGAGCTCTTACTGCATGGCTGTAGTTACATTGTTATTCAAATAGCCTGTGATTGCTTTTGTAATTTTGTTGTTGTCATATTAAATACGTCACTGGCCATATACATACATATGTAACATAAAACTTGTCTTCTATGCAATGTGCCATATGTTGTATTCCAAAATTGCAATCCTGGGGTCAAATCTTATCGTGAACCTTCTGCGACTCTGTATAGGCACTGTCACCACACCAGTAGATTAGAAAAGAAACGAAAAGATACATTCGGTGACAGCGCTAAAACCGAGCAGCAGAAAAGTATTCATATTAGAATATACGTAATGTAAAGTAAATTGATAATATACGTAAAGTAAATTGATGTAGTACCTATTTGTTTTTTGAGAATTTTTATTGCATTTAGTGAATACACGAAACTATCGGAACAAACTGCTGCCGCTTTACTGCATAAAGAAAAATGCCCATGTTTTCTTATATTTTTAAATAACTTTTATCAACTATAGTTATGGATGCCCAAACATTTAAGATTTAATCTGAGTTGTATCTTATTATGCAACGAAACTTTTCTTGTTTATATCACTGAGAAAGAATAAATTATTTTTTACTTTTTAGTGCAGTTTATTTACGAAAATTATGTATTTCTATTTCATAGTTGGATAACATTATGTACTAAAAAACAAGTATACTGTAAGGCCAGAAACGAAAAATTACTATTATCAGTAATGTAAGCCCATCGATTATATTTACATTTAGTTCATAGATTTTCTAATTTTTTACTTAGAACAAGTTTACATGCCGGGTTGAAACAAGATTAACTTGAAAAAAGACCAGCTAAATCATGAATTTAATTGAAATAGGAATAAATTGGGATTCGATCGAAACTAACGTATCATTATCAAATATCAATTTTTGTTATTTCACAGTCTAATTACGCACAATAAATAAATCTAAACTGAAATTACAGCGTAATTTTAACGGACATAATAGGAAAAAATTATGGTTAGCTTTGCAACAGATTGCATTTTAATGTAAGTCATGTATCACTACTTTTATATTTCGCATACTCGACCGGTTAATCGGCCGAAATTACATTAGTGCTTATTAAAAAAAGGAAATGAAATTTTATTTTAAACAGGTCATGTAGATTAATCCATAGCTTCAACAAAAAAATGAAGATGAGTGTTTCCCTTTTCTAATGATGTGAAAAACGTTAACTAACTAGGAAAAGATTTACAAAATTTATTGAATTTTCAGGAAAAAAAGAGTACAAAAGGCAATTCTTGCCTTGATTTCACTGCTGATGCTTTATACGAGTACACATATGTAAATGTAGCTTGGATCTTGTACAAACATCATAATTAAAAAAAAAATCTAGTCGCATTTTCATTTTTTGCATAACATAGAAATATTAATAACTTTGAATGGAAGGCATAAAGCATAACGCAGCAAATTTTATTTTTAAATAATGCACCTTTAAGGCTAGATACGAGCATTTAAGTGATTAAACTTCCATAAAAAAAATTCAAATGTGAATTTGCGGAAAAAAGGGTGAGTTTAGATGGGGTCTTGAGCAAAAGTGTGATCAAGACAAAGATAGAAAGCGCACATAAAATTGCTCATTTTCAACTTGTGTGCGCAATTTCATTTATGATGATACATATACATTAAGTAGAAAACGTGGAAAATTCTTTCGATTAAACATATACAGTATACCTAATTTATGGATAAAAAACTTTCCGAGCCTGTGTAAAAGCTTTGAAGCCTGGGTAAAAATTTTCGAGTAAACATACAGACCTATTAGGTTTTTACCCAGGCTTCAAAGTTTTTACACAGACTCGAAAGTTTTTTATCCATAATGTGTATGTTAACTTCTCGGACTAGAAAAATTTTACAGTTGAATGGATTTCCAAGTTGTCTGTTAACTTTTTTCATTATCATAGTATTATTTATTTATTTATTTATTTATGATAAGCAACTAGGTCTTTGGGCCCATTGTAAAAGCATGTTACTTTTGGCAAACAAAATGAGTGGCAGAGTAATAAAATAAACAAGAAAAAATATACTAAGATTAACTAATATGAAATTCTAAATATGCCGACAAAACGCACTCGATCGATATCCATCCCCCGCTATCCAGAGAGATATTACATAGAAAGAACTTGTACAGAAATGAGAGTGCAGGTGCACTACATATTGTCAAGAGGAAGAGTGTGAAGTGTGTAAATCAATGTGCGAGAAAGGGACATAGTACGAAGAGCATAAAACATTAGATTAGATTAAATTAGAATAGAATGAAATTATATTAGATAGAATAGAATAGAAGAGCATATTATCCCCTCTACCGAAACTAAGTTTTAACTTGAATTTTACTCAGCCATTTTTACATAAAAGTAGACCTATTAAGTTCAAAGTTTACACACAGTCAAAATTTTTTTTTTTCAAACCTACATATTTTCAAATTATTTTATTGAAACAATTGACATCCTGAATGGGAAATTTATATATAGAGAAGATCACGTTTTCTAGCAGAAGTAGTACTTTTCTTGCAGTGCTACACTGAAAAAAGTGTACGTAAAAATGAGCCTGGTGATCGGCGGTGTCACACTGAAAAACACACACATCAGCATGAGAAATCTCACTGCGGTGCGGAAAGACATTGAGCATCACATATCCATCTTCAATTTAACTATTACTACACCAAATTCATCTGCATTCACGCCAAAATTTTTCAAATTATAATTTTAAGTTTGGTAAAACAATTTTATCAGTAATTAAACCATATCATTAATTTAAAAACATTTTTCACGACGCACCCACTTATTTACACCCACTTATTTATTTGTTGTTTACAATTCTCCTCAGTTGGTACTTGTTGCTTAGACCGAAAGAGTCAGCAACATAGAAGTGAGCCCACTTTTTGCAGTGCATTTCTACGAACGTAGTCAGTCCATATTAATATGTCAGTGAACAGGTCCTAAAGCTAAAATTGTCGCTTCCACAGAAAAACGAAGTTAAGCAAATTCCCAAATATGTTTTCTTTCTAGTGACTGAAAAAAAAATATCATCTGCAGCAAATTTATGGAAATTATAGCGTTTGAACAAAATACACGCTACTTCTATGTAAAAACTTCCTGCAGTAAGACAAGGCAAGAAGACTGTGGATGTCGCCTGCTAACCGGTCCGCTATTCTTTTTTTCAGACTTTGTTCATGGCTTGTATATTCCGGGGGCTACGGTTCAAGCACAATGGGTGCAAATAAAATTAGGTCCTACCCACTGACATGTATAATATGGACTGACTACGTTGATATAAATGCACTGCAAAAAGTGCGCTCGTTTCTATATTGCTGATTCTTTCGGTCTAAGCACCAAGTACCAACTGACAAAGAATTGTAAACAACAAATAAAATAAGTGGGTCCCTCGAAATAAATGTTTTTAAATTAATTATTTAGGGTTATTACTGATAAAATTGTTTTACCAAACGCAATAGGATATGAAGCAGAAGTTTGAAACGTTTTATTATAATCACTTTTGTGCTGCTTGCTAATTTTTTCAACTTCCCGCCAATGATTTTTTCAATGTTGGCACCGGCGTAAGAACTTTTATTGACACAAGCAATTGAGCTCACGTGAAATAGAAAGTTAAGCCAAAGTTTACCTAATAATAAGTTAAGAAGCTGGTGAGATATCCGAGTGTTTTACATTTAAAATGCACACGGCAAGAAAAGGAAGAAAGAAAGAAAAAAAATCGAAAAAAATCAAACTCTCTTTAAAAATTTTATGAATAAAGATAAAAAATGTGAAAGCGCAAGTTGCATGCACCGAAACAGAATGGCAAATGTTTCATTTTCGTAAATAAATGAGAAGGGGCGGAGTTTTCACGTTTTACTCTCATAAAATGCTCCCGCGCTTTTGTGAAAACAGGTTTTCATCACTGACTTATAACAATGGACTGAGCGATTTGCTATTTCATGTGGCACAAAAAATATTGTGTTTCTGTATATCACCGTTAGAGCACCCTTTAAAACGATTACATAAAAAACATGTAAAACTCAACCAATCAGATGAAATTTTACACCCGAAAATCGAATTAAATTAAAAAAATGTATTTTCTTGTGCCCAAGTGATATTTTAATCGTTTATAAGGAATTAAACTCATTCCGACTTTAATTTTCAAAATTTATTCTTAACTGAATCCTGCTTATGGGCAAGAGAGACGGAGCATGGTAAACACTATCTTTACCTTATTCCTTCTGAAGTGATTGCATCTGTAGTCAACATAAAAACATCAAATGGCATAAGCAAATGTTCCCTAATGCAATATTTTGTGTTGGTAGCTCCAACTCTGCCACAGGGCGAAAGAGAGAACTATAAAACTTGTGCCATGCTTTCCTATAGGAAAATGGCAATACGCTCAGTCCATTGTTATAAGTCAGTGGCAAAGTTTACCTAATAATAAGTTAAGAAGCTGGTGAGATATCCGAGTGTTTTACATTTAAAATGCACACGGCAAGAAAAGGCAGGAAGAAAGAAAAAAATCGAAAAAAAATCAAACTCTCTTTAAAAATTTTATGAATAAAGATACAAAATGTGAAAGCGCAAGTTGCATGCACCGAAACAGAATGGCAAATGTTTCATTTTCGTAAATAAATGAGAAGGGGCGGAGTTTTCACGTTTTACTCTCATAAAATGCTCCCACACTTTTGTGAAAACCGGTTTTCATGAAATATTGATAATATTAGGACACATGTTGTTGTTGTAAAAAGACTAGAAGGACACATGTTGTTGCTGTAATCCTATGATATTTGAACAGCACATGTTTCTGTTTACATTCGTTTTGCTATGAAGAGATTAAGTGGGAGAACTCATGCTGAATTCTCTGATATTTTCGGGAAAAATGAGAATTTCATTTGAGAGGAATTTTACATCTCCTTTCAGCATCTGGGCCAAAGCGAAATTTATCTTTTTCTTAAAAATGGGAGGTAGTGTGGCCCGAAGTACATTATTATGAATAGGTTGAAAGGATTTTGAGGGATTTAATAAGATTTTGTCGTTCGGGTAATCCTACGTTCTCTCGATTTTTGTTTTTAACTCGTTGTCTCAGTTGCACTACAGTAGAGCATAGACAAGTTCTTTTCCCCCATTCATGCAAAAGACGAAAGTATATGAAATTAGTTGTTTCATTCTAAAAAACACCAGAAATTTGCCCATTTTGCTCTACAGCTTCTTAACTTATTATTAGGTAAACTTTGGTTAAGCAGTCCATATTAGTTCTTCCTCTGTGTTGAGTGTACAAATCAAGTGAGAGTGAGCTCTTACTGCATGGCTGTAGCCGGCCCAAAACCTTTTAATGTGTCGGTGTCATCACTTCATGGCTTATATCTTCCGGGGGTTTCGCCGTAGGGCCTTCCCACACAATAAGTTTTTAGGGAAGGAAGGAATTTCCTCCACTTGTGCTGAGACGTACAAGCACAATAATGTTGCTTCGCGTAGTTCCTTATATGATTACCGAAATTAATTGTGTGCGTGTTCAATTAAATCGCAGTTTTTGATATAAACAATAATTGAATCACAAATTCACAATATGTAATGATTATTAAATTATTATATTATAACCTCAAATTGCAGGTAAACATCTGTACAGCCGTCCGATCAGAAATTTCAGAAATCTCGCAATTTCAAAATTGCCAGAGCTAATTTGCTTGCCGTAGCATTGGTATGTTGCCCGTATTCCGTATCGAATACTTCTCACCGGTAAAAACTACATAGAAACTTTCGCGTGTGGGCTATGCCTTAAGGCTTAAACACAATTCCGACGACAGACGACAAACGACGACGATATATCGCTGTCAAACTTCTAAAAACACAGCATCTTATGCGAATGCACCAAATTGCGACGACCGACGTTGAGCGATCGACGACATTATCGCCGGGATTGATCAGTTTCTAATTTTGCCGTCGTCGCTGCAGTCCTACCAACAAAATTAATCGAATGAAATGGTTGTGGCATTCACTTTTGTCTTTTTTAGGTGGTAGCACGCCGCGGTAATTTTAAAATAATGGACTTTGAGGAAAAATTGATCGAGGAAATGCGAAATACATAAAATAATTTATAGTTTACAAGATAGACAAGACAAGTGGACAAAAAAGACAAGGGTTGGATGGATATTTTAAAGCGTTTAATTTACTTGATTTCCGCATTTTCAGTTTTTTTCCACACTTTGGTTCATTGCATTTCTTTCAATTTAATATAAAATATTCTTCATAAAAATCTCTTTTTAAAACGCTCGAAACATTTAACAAATGAAATTTCAATATCTTCTTCTTTCACAATCGTCGCTCATCGCCTGTCGTGGCAATTGTGTTGCAAATTTTTCGACTGCCTGTTTCGTAGCGAATTTTTCGTTGTCGTCTGTCGTTCTATCGCTCTGTCGTCGCAGTTGTGTTTAAGCCTTTAAGGCTAAAACACAATGTGGGCGACACGACAAAAACGCCGTAAAAAACGCTGTCATTTGGGTTCTAATAACATTGATGTATGGTATAATGTGAAGGAGATTTCTCGTCTAACAGACTGAAATTTATTGAAAATAATTTCAATAAATTTACAAAATGCATTTTAAGTGCAAAAAAATTATTGAACTTTTCGACCCAGCGATCAGAGTATGGTTATCTCTGATCGCCTACCATAGAAGTTCAATGTTGGAGGTCACACCAATTGCCCATATAAATACTTTTTTATAAAAAGTATGTGTGAATTATATGGTGGCAAGATAACTCATTGCGCTTTGAAATTGGGTGATTGTTCCCCCTTTTTTGCCTGGCGGCATATGGATAAACCAAGTAAAATTACATGAAGGAGATTTCTCGTCTAACAGACTGACTGGTATAATCTACAACATTGCGTTCATTTGTATTGGGCTGCGTTCATATGTATTGTTTGACGTTTAACGTATCGCGGAAAATAAAGCATAATAAATTTTTGGTGATATATTTATTTAAACAATAATAAGTGTTAATTAATTAGAAAAACATTTATTATAATTTTTTGGTGATAAATTTATTTAAACAATAATTAGTGTTAATTAATTAGAAAAACATTTATTAGAGAACCTCAGCTGATATTAGAAAATATTAAAAAAATGGAAGAAACTCTTCGTATGCCAAAAACGCTGCACAAGCAACTTTAATTATCTTTTTTAATTTATTGGTTGAAAGTTTTCCCATTGTTATTTGACACCAATAACAGAATAAAATTTAATTACGGATGACAGCCCTTGTCGCTCACATTGTATTTTCACGGACACGGCGTTTTTTACGGCGTTTTTGTCGTGTCGCCCACATTGTGTTTTAGCCTTTAAAGAACATTTATTACGTGTATATCATATAGAGAATACAAGATATTCTATTACGAACCACGTTCCACCATTAGCGGACAAAATGACGTGTCACTTATAAGAAAACACGGTACAGAAAACACAATACTCTTTCTCCTCTCTCTGTTTTTTCTATGCGAATGTTATACATTAGCGGCCAAAATTACGGGCGCATATGTTAAAATTTAATGAGAATGCTTTGTATTCTCTGTACAGTGCTTGAAAGTACAGCTTTTTATCTTATTGAAATCAATTAAAATATTCAGAACTTTAATTTTATACACAATTTCAATAATTTGTTGTCAAATTTATTAAGGTATCGAAAGATTTTTCTTTTATTTTTTTATATGTGTATATTAGACACAAGGGTGACGTCACCACAATTTTCTCTCAAGACAGAATGGTGAGCGTACCGAGAACACTGTGTATTCTCTCTAACGTGCGAATAGTGAGCTATCAAGGCACTGACATATTAAGAATGGACTGGGCGTTCTTGCTTTAAAAATTGCACAAATTTTAAACAGCCTGTGAAAGACCTTTTATTTCGTACAATTGCTTACCGGTTCCATTGACTTATAACAATGGACTGAGTGTATTGCCATTTTCCTATAGGAAAGAATGACACAAGTTTTACAGTTTTCTCTTTCGCCATATGGCAGAGTTGGAGCTACCAACACAAAATTTTGCCTACTGAACGTTTTCTTATGCCATTTGATATTTTTATGTTGGCTGCAGATGCAATCACCGCAGAAAAAATAAGGTAAAGATTGTGTTTACCATGATCCGTCTCTCTTGCCCATGCAGGATTCAGGTAAAAATAACTTTTGAAAATTGAAGTCGGAATGAGTTTAATTCCTTATAAGAGTGCTTATAAGCAATTAAAATATCACTTGGACACAAGAAAATAATTTTTTTTAATTTAATTCGATTTACGCGTGTAAAACTTCATCTGATTGGTTGAGTTTTACATATTTTTATGTAGTAAACGTTTGAAAGGGTGCTCTAACGGTGATATACAGAAACACAATATTTTTTGTGCCACATGAAATAGCAAAACACACAGTCCATTGTTATAAGTCAGTGATTGGCTTTAATTTCATCATCGCACGCGATGAAAAAATCAGACAAATCTCTACTTTTCGTCGCGTACGCGTTCAATTTAACCTAACACTTGGAAAATTGTACTCATTGAATAAATAAATAATATAATATAATTAGTTATTTATTCAATGATCGAAGCCTAATTTGTTTTAGATTTTTTTTTTATTTCTTAAGGCAAAAAAGGAATTGAAGAAATGTTTATTGTGTAATTTGTATAAATGTGAGCTAATTTATAACATAAAATTCAAAACAAATTTGACGAAACTCAAATGGAATAGTAATAAGTAAGATGCTGTAATGTGTAAGTGATATTTGCGGTTCGGAACTGAACACATTAATTATTATCCAGTAAAAGATGAATTTCCCACGAGTGATTTGAGTTGAAGAAATGGAAGAAATAAGCTGAAATTGAACTAAATAACTGATACTAAAGGCAATTGATTGGTTAATCTTTAATATATTATAAAAAAAATTATAATAGTTGAACTATTAAATATTTAAGCGACGTTTCTGATTGAGCATATTTTAATCTGTTTGTATCTATATTCAACACTTGATGAGTGGATTCTATTTAGTATAAAATACTTATCAACAACGAAACGGTTAAGTTTCTCGAGCAATTTATTGCTACATCAATACATGATGATGAAAATAATACGCCCACATATCAGACATAATTGTATTTTATAAAGTAGAGCTATCTTAATTTTTAGCGTATTCACATAGGGAGTAATGTACACAATTTTCCAATTGTCCTTTACGCGTCAATTAATTACCCAACCAAATAAACCGAAGTTTGGAAAGGAATTATGCTATGTGTGCCTTTGGCACGGGTACTAAAATAAATATTTATGTTCATGTTAATCAAACTTTATCTCTATACGATGTCATAGCACAGACGCATTTGCTTCATTCCTCATACGTATAATATGCCTCAAAAACCTAGCTGCTATTTTGAATCTGACTACTTTTTTTGAGATTCAATTTAAAATTTTTAAATATATTTTTATAGTATGCTCTATGACATATGCGGTGTTGTGTGATTCCACGGTACCTATACAGAGAGTATGGTATATTAAGTGGTGTACATTGTTTAGCTGGGAAAATATTGATATTAGAATTAATCTTCTAGACCCATTATTGGCAGTGCAATCTATCAGCGGCAGAAATATGCCCATATTGAAGTAGAGGATAGTTACATTGTTATTCAAATAGCCTGTGATTGCTTTTGTAATTTTGTTGTTGTCATATTAAATACGTCACTGGCCATATACATACATATGTAACATAAAACTTGTCTTCTATGCAATGTGCCATATGTTGTATTCCAAAATTGCAATCCTGGGGTCAAATCTTATCGTGAACCTTCTGCGACTCTGTATAGGCACTGTCACCACACCAGTAGATTAGAAAAGAAACGAAAAGATACATTCGGTGACAGCGCTAAAACCGAGCAGCAGAAAAGTATTCATATTAGAATATACGTAATGTAAAGTAAATTGATAATATACGTAAAGTAAATTGATGTAGTACCTATTTGTTTTTTGAGAATTTTTATTGCATTTAGTGAATACACGAAACTATCGGAACAAACTGCTGCCGCTTTACTGCATAAAGAAAAATGCCCATGTTTTCTTATATTTTTAAATAACTTTTATCAACTATAGTTATGGATGCCCAAACATTTAAGATTTAATCTGAGTTGTATCTTATTATGCAACGAAACTTTTCTTGTTTATATCACTGAGAAAGAATAAATTATTTTTTACTTTTTAGTGCAGTTTATTTACGAAAATTATGTATTTCTATTTCATAGTTGGATAACATTATGTACTAAAAAACAAGTATACTGTAAGGCCAGAAACGAAAAATTACTATTATCAGTAATGTAAGCCCATCGATTATATTTACATTTAGTTCATAGATTTTCTAATTTTTTACTTAGAACAAGTTTACATGCCGGGTTGAAACAAGATTAACTTGAAAAAAGACCAGCTAAATCATGAATTTAATTGAAATAGGAATAAATTGGGATTCGATCGAAACTAACGTATCATTATCAAATATCAATTTTTGTTATTTCACAGTCTAATTACGCACAATAAATAAATCTAAACTGAAATTACAGCGTAATTTTAACGGACATAATAGGAAAAAATTATGGTTAGCTTTGCAACAGATTGCATTTTAATGTAAGTCATGTATCACTACTTTTATATTTCGCATACTCGACCGGTTAATCGGCCGAAATTACATTAGTGCTTATTAAAAAAAGGAAATGAAATTTTATTTTAAACAGGTCATGTAGATTAATCCATAGCTTCAACAAAAAAATGAAGATGAGTGTTTCCCTTTTCTAATGATGTGAAAAACGTTAACTAACTAGGAAAAGATTTACAAAATTTATTGAATTTTCAGGAAAAAAAGAGTACAAAAGGCAATTCTTGCCTTGATTTCACTGCTGATGCTTTATACGAGTACACATATGTAAATGTAGCTTGGATCTTGTACAAACATCATAATTAAAAAAAAAATCTAGTCGCATTTTCATTTTTTGCATAACATAGAAATATTAATAACTTTGAATGGAAGGCATAAAGCATAACGCAGCAAATTTTATTTTTAAATAATGCACCTTTAAGGCTAGATACGAGCATTTAAGTGATTAAACTTCCATAAAAAAAATTCAAATGTGAATTTGCGGAAAAAAGGGTGAGTTTAGATGGGGTCTTGAGCAAAAGTGTGATCAAGACAAAGATAGAAAGCGCACATAAAATTGCTCATTTTCAACTTGTGTGCGCAATTTCATTTATGATGATACATATACATTAAGTAGAAAACGTGGAAAATTCTTTCGATTAAACATATACAGTATACCTAATTTATGGATAAAAAACTTTCCGAGCCTGTGTAAAAACTTTGAAGCCTGGGTAAAAATTTTCGAGTAAACATACAGACCTATTAGGTTTTTACCCAGGCTTCAAAGTTTTTACACAGACTCGAAAGTTTTTTATCCATAATGTGTATGTTAACTTCTCGGACTAGAAAAATTTTACAGTTGAATGGATTTCCAAGTTGTCTGTTAACTTTTTTCATTATCATAGTATTATTTATTTATTTATTTATTTATGATAAGCAACTAGGTCTTTGGGCCCATTGTAAAAGCATGTTACTTTTGGCAAACAAAATGAGTGGCAGAGTAATAAAATAAACAAGAAAAAATATACTAAGATTAACTAATATGAAATTCTAAATATGCCGACAAAACGCACTCGATCGATATCCATCCCCCGCTATCCAGAGAGATATTACATAGAAAGAACTTGTACAGAAATGAGAGTGCAGGTGCACTACATATTGTCAAGAGGAAGAGTGTGAAGTGTGTAAATCAATGTGCGAGAAAGGGACATAGTACGAAGAGCATAAAACATTAGATTAGATTAAATTAGAATAGAATGAAATTATATTAGATAGAATAGAATAGAAGAGCATATTATCCCCTCTACCGAAACTAAGTTTTAACTTGAATTTTACTCAGCCATTTTTACATAAAAGTAGACCTATTAAGTTCAAAGTTTACACACAGTCAAAATTTTTTTTTTTCAAACCTACATATTTTCAAATTATTTTATTGAAACAATTGACATCCTGAATGGGAAATTTATATATAGAGAAGTTACGACATGAAGCAGCAAATACCGATTGCCATTGATCACGTTTTCTAGCAGAAGTAGTACTTTTCTTGCAGTGCTACACTGAAAAAAGTGTACGTAAAAATGAGCCTGGTGATCGGCGGTGTCACACTGAAAAACACACACATCAGCATGAGAAATCTCACTGCGGTGCGGAAAGACATTGAGCATCACATATCCATCTTCAATTTAACTATTACTACACCAAATTCATCTGCATTCACGCCAAAATTTTTCAAATTATAATTTTCATCATTTTTACGTTTTTCGTGATGTTGTTTTTGCCAGAAAATTTCAATCTGACAAAATACACGAATATGAGCTGCTAACCATTCTCGTAGCGTTAAAAGTTGTTCCATTGAAGTTGGTTTCCATCGATTGATGTGCATTCATCTCAAAATATCAATGGAAATCGACATAAGTATTGAATATAAAAGCAATTGTCACTTTTAATTATGATTCGTGCGCATAAGTAAATATCGGTCTTCAATTTATTTAATATTACTTTTTAAACCCGAGCCTGCTTTGCCAAGCGCGTAGGTGGTTTTTTAAAATTTCACCATTTACATACGAACATAAATTGAATAGTTTTAATAACATTCACAATCTTTATGTAAATAAAACAAACAATTTTCCAAAAATGAATAATTTTTGAAGTTGAAAATAAATTGTTGTTTACCTTGTATCACATTTTTTGAGATGTTTTCCTTTCACGGCTTTCTTGAATAATATTTTCTTTTATAGGAAAATCATGCTTTCTTTTTTATTATTATTTTCTTAACTCACTTTTAACTTTAACTCACATTTTCTCATTTGCTTAACATTTTTCACTTTAAGACACAAGTTAGATAAATGATAAACTAACTACTCGTTAAACAAAAAACCGTTCATTTTTTTCACATAAACACAGGCTATTATTTATCGTTTCATGTTAATTTAATTTGTATTTCATTATACTCTCGGAAAACATTGGTTGGTGCTTTTTACTACCTCAGAAAATGTCCTAGAACTTGTAAAAGAAAAGCAATGCCTGCCCAGCTTTAATTTTGTCCAAATATAAATAATAAACTTCAAAGCCTATTCAAAACTAATACTGGAGCTAACTGTCAGTTATATTCGTTGTACTGCATTTTAATTGATATACATAGGTACATATCTCAGTGATTTTAACTTGATAATAACCAAGTAGTTAGACGTGTTAGAAATAAAACGGATTTTCAATGCTAAAGCAAGAAATTTAAGAAAATAATTAAGATTGGACTGCTGGTGAATAGCGCAAGACCTAGGATTAAGTTTAATTAAACCGAAATTGTTCCGTCTGCACATCGCGGCACATTCTACAGAATGAAATATCTGAGGAGGCGAATGTCATTAGAAGAAGCTTTAACTTTTGTGGAGTTACTTATACTGAAGCCATCTGAATTGCCCTTTTGGGCTATTGAGGTTGATATACAGATAGTATTTATTTTTTTATTTATTTTTTGTTTGCTATATTAAATTTTGCTGAATTTTTCAATGCTAAGCTTAAATAGAAACAGTCAATCAAGTATTAAAGCAACATTTCATTTGTTCATTTCTATAAGAGTAAGTTCCTTAGGAAAAATGCTCCATATAGTGCATATATCACCACTACTAATTGATTTCTAATACCAAAGGATGTGACACTTTTTTGACTGACAGCAGCCCTAAGATGTGTTTATCACGGCAGCCCTAAATAATTATAATGTAGTATACAAAAACTAAGAAGCCAAAAATATATTAGGCATACCTTATACTTTGCTTTCCTTGAATTTGTTGCTGATTGTTTTTTATATGCACACTTGTTTAAAACTTACCATGGCATTAGTATATTAATTATTACGATAAGAAACCTCTGTCATTACCATCATATACAGTCTTCCGATACCACATACCCGGATATGTTCAAGAAAAATTGATGTTGCTGACGTGTTTTTTTGGTAAAATAGTAGTTAAATAAAAAAACCCGAGTTAATATTCCGAAATTTAAACTTTTTTGAGCAATAACTTCAGCAATAACTTCAAGAGGGGCATGAATTATCCATAACCTTCAAGTTCCCGACTATACGGGATGCCATAATGACACTACTACTACTACTGCTGCGATAATTAACCTTTTGTTTGGCAAAACGTAATGATGATGTTTTCAATGTGTGCTCTTGTAAAGCTTCAAACATCTTCTAAAATATCTCTCCATATCAACATTAAGTTTTTTTTTTTTTTATTAAAATAAGTAAAGTCGGTAAAAGCATTTCATTGTTTAGTCTCATTCTTGCTTTGCGATAACACAAGGCCGGTAAGACCCGGTTTCTTTTGTGAACATCGTTGGGGTCCAACAAAACTAAAAGAAAATTCGCCTAGATTGAAAAATAGTTGCTCGTGTAAATGATTTCGCAAAGTCTTACTAACCCGATGCTGCAATGGCTCGTTTCTTCAGGTCTTCATCATCACATTAGGAGTCGAATTCATAATGTATTGTCTAAATTGTGTTCTTGTATAAAAAACCGAAGCTGTTAATATCGCTACCGTTTAGCTCAATCCTGTTTAGGAGGACCAGATCCTTCAAATTTGTCCAACTAGATTAGTGAGTTGATTACTAGAGTCGGTTCGAGCAGGAGTAGGTGTGGTACATACATAAGTCAAACAATTTATTGATGAAGCTAGCAAGTTGACGTCGCTGGGATAACTCCTTGTGGGAACGTATTCGATGAATATTTTCTTTGTCCCCTCTGCCTTGTGACTAAATTATTGCTTGCGCTGCCGCTGATAGTCCCGTACTAACTTCATTTTGCCGCTTCTGCTAGGATGCATGTGAAATATCGGAGCTCCCAGACTTCGTCAGTATCTTCAATCTAGAATAAGAATAAATAAAAACAGGGATTCAACATAGATCTTTCTGGTTTCAGTTAATTTCTAGGATAATACTTTAATAACTTCTTTACGAAACTAACCTAATCCAAGATATTATTTTGTAAAATGTTCATGATAAATAAATAATAATTGCAAATAAGACAAAAAGGGAAACAATTTGATTGAATTATTTTAATAAATTTCCAGGAACATCATCTTCAAAGGGCGATATGTACAGGACTTATAATTCCTACACCAGAAGTATTTCTAATAGATCAGGATTTCTATGATCGGAATTATCCACCAAATTACAAAATGCCCCGACAGTTAATTCATATGCAACGTAATATAGACTAAAATTCAATATATCCAATTAATTAATCTTTGTGTTTACTTATTTTATATAGCTCTAGGCCTGGAACAGGATATACCTGACTATGATATGGACAGTGCAGATGAAATATGGGTGAATTCACAACCTAAACGGTTAAATTTAACACCATTAAAATTTGAGCAAATGATGGATCGCTTAGAAAAGAGTTCCGGCCAAACTGTTGTTACCCTTAATGAAGCCAAAGCACTTTTAAAAGAGGATGATGAAATTAGTATAGCAGTATACGATTATTGGCTAAACAAGAGACTAAAACTTGTAAGTGAAGTAAGATTTTTCATAAATAATACATTTTTGTAACTGCATCAATTTTTTTCCAGCAACATCCTTTGATTTTATCCGTTAAAACTGAAAATCGGTCTGGAGCTGCAGCTAACAACCCGTACTTAGCATTTAGAAGACGCACTGAAAAGATGCAAACGAGAAAAAATCGAAAGAATGATGAAACTTCTTACGAAAAAATGTTGAAGCTAAGGTAAATTACTAAGAGATGTTTTAAATGCAATGAACTCGGTTTTATATTTTGAAATTCACTGAAATTTTAGACGGGATCTAAGTCGCGCTCTAACGTTACTTGATATGGTTAAACGGCGAGAAAAGACAAAACGTGAACAGGTCCACTTAACAGTTGAAATCTTTGAAAAGCGTTATTACGTGAAAGATTTCAATGGAGCCCTTGTATCGGAAATTAGCTCAAGCATAAAGACTTCTAGGTTCGTTCGAATTTTTTTAATAAATAATAGAATCATGGTTTAAAGGTTTCAATGTAATTTTAGGCCAGCATTTGCACCCCTTTATACAAACCAATACTCACATCATTCATCAATGCCACAGTCCGGGATTATGACGTCCGCATCAACGGGTCATCATTACTCATCGCAACAGTACCTTAATTCTACAGGTGTAGTGACGCCATCACCAGCGTCAGGATCTATTAAACGTGATTTAGATAGTGGTAGTAAAAAAGAGAAGAGACAGTATAAAAAGCGAAAACATAAACAGCAGAGAGAAAAACAATATTCCGTTCAAAGTACTTCACCTGCCGCTGTTGAATCAAATATTGAAACCGAAGAGGAGGACCTAGGCAATAATCACTTGGCTGGGTCTGAGGGCGAAGATGATGGGCTTTATGCATTTAAACGAAATAAAAACTGTGAATATCATAAGGTGAGGCAACTGCAAAATGGCTACGGGAGTTGTTTCAAAACTTTATTATATTTTATATTTTATTGTCGAAAATAAAGCCACTTACAAAGGAATTGGGCAATTGGCCATGGGAATCTAAGAAGGACAATGGCTTAGCTGACTCTAGGTATCGGTTTACATTGACATCGATACGACATCCAAGGCAAGTATTAATATCATTTGAAGTATGTTTTAAAAGTATTATAGGTTGTATTATAAATTCAGAACTGTGTTGACATGAAAGGAACTAATAACTACCTAGTTTATAGTGACACGCTCGGAAAATGTTAGTTTATTTTAATTTTGAATCATTAATATTGGTGATCTAGAGGACAGCCTTAAAGTTACTCTCCACAATTTTTTCGCCGATTAAAAAATAGAAACAAGAATATTATAAATTATATTATTATAAATGCTAATTTAGTATTTAATTTAGAGCTAATAATGAGTGTGCGGGTGTGAAATACGATTCAAGGATATCGAATAATTCTACTAGCTCTGTACCTATTTTATTCTTGCTTTATTATCCTAAACAGATTATCTTGCGGTGTGCTCAAACATGTTCGAGGGCTTAAATGTGAAAATTTTCCGAACCCATCTTCCTACATCATCGAAAATAAACTACAACTCAATGGTGCAGCTCTAACATTAAGTTGATAATTTTGCGTGCAGGGGGGAGGATATTTCTCTGTAAAGCACAACAGCAACAACAACTGGAGAAAATTTTCAATTGAGTTGGTGAGATCTCTACTGTTTCTGAGGTCTACTCCTTCTATGCTGCATGTAAACAACTCTTCTAACCTCAGACAACTGTTTCTCGTTTTGAAGCTATTCTGAGAATATAGGATTTCTTCTTCTTCTTATTAGATGGCACTAATTGCTTCATGGTCGATATCCCATTCTTTCGGCGACTGATTTTCATGTCAGATTCTGATTTTTGTAGTAGAAATCGAGCACGGATCGTTTGTCCGATCCTTATTGTTTTCTTATATATAGATATATTATCATAGACGACCATAACCCCGGAGGGAAGAGGACTATGGGGCTGGTCAAGCAGTCGTTAGAAAGGCCATGAAGTTCTTCATACAATAAGCTCTATAAGTGACTGTACACCATGTACTTTTTAAGATGCAGGGTGTTTTGTGAAAGACTAGCATATTTCTTAATCACCCTATAACTCAGAAAAAGTTCAGATGGCAATCCCCCCCACTTGCCATACAATTTTTTGTTTGACTAGGTGACTACTGTCACTTCCTATCCTAAGGCCACCATATACGAAACACTATAGATACATACGTATACATTTTATGTAAGAATGTTCACGTTTTCGGAGCTGTAACTCGTTACACATCAGACTTACAAAAAAGTGTTTATACATAAAATGAGTTGAATTTAGTCTTCTTCAAATTTGTATCAGGCACTTTTGTCGCAGGATCAACCGTTGAGGAATTATTTTTAAAAAAACAATTTTGTGTACCTTTAATCCAAGATGGAGGACCGCGCAGACCCCGCAACTTGGATTTGTCATCGGGTCAGGAACTTAATAATAACAGCTGTGTTCTTCTATGTACCTTGTTCTAGAATTCCCATATATTGAAGAGAACAAAGTGTTCTATCGATTAAAGAGAACTATTTGTACTGTTCGATTCATTTATAAATCTTCTATGAAAATGTATGAGGCGTTCTTTTGTGTATCTTTTGCTCTGCCCTGTTCTGCGGACACAAAGGAACACAGCTAAAATATATAAAAATCAGAACTACCCCACCTTTTGTAGGGCAAAAGCTCGAACTGACTGGACTAGATTTATATATATAAGGGGGTGAGTGGCCTTTGCACTGCAGCCATAATTGGCTTATTGTGCACCCAACTGACTGGACTAACTATATGAGTTATTATTACAAACTAGCGTGGAACATTTTTCAGCCATGCTGTAGTAGTGAATAAATACTTTAGATTAAAATTTACAATATGCAAGTGGTCCTTTAACTGTTAACAAAACAATTTTCGTGCACATTCAGTCCCTTTCCTGCCTGTTCATATTGTGTGCGTAAAATCTTTCCTTTGCTAATTGAGATTAGTGTGTTACTTTTAAAATGTTATTCACCCTTAATTTTTTAATTCGTCCTTGGATTTGCTGTTTCATCACACTATTTTCTTCTGTGTTGGGTCTTATTATATCAAATTCACATAATATATTTCCGCGGAAATTACTAGGTCATCGCTGAGCTATTGTAAAGCCAAAACTCGGTTTCACCGACTATGCCTTTCGCCAGCTCTGAATGGCTCTTTTCTTATTTCATTGCCTTGTTTTCCTTCGTGTCAAAGCAATGCAAAGGACTTAAAAACGCTTTGGAAATCTCTTAAAATAAAGAAAAATTAATAAAATACTGCAATAGCGATAATTTATAACTTTTAAAACCCTAGAAAACAAAATCATAGTGTATACTAAGTTTGTTCATATGTTTTTAATATATAGAAATATATTGACCTACCGTAAAAATAGTTTTATTAAAAAAGCAAAGTCAAGTTCGAAAATGAGTAAGATTTGAAGCTCATACGTACTCATGCCATACAGAAGTTTTGATTTTCACTATACATTTGGACGTGGACATTGATACATAAAACTGACAGTTGTTCTCGTAGTCTTCGTAGTGTTTCCATACAAAACCGTCAAACATTTCATGTATACTGAAAAAACAGTCTGTCTGTCAAGTCAGTCGGAATGTAATTACATAATGAAGTTTATTATAAAAACTTTTACTGTTCGACAAACCGTATCAGGAAGAAATGCAGAAAACCACTTTAATGATCTAATTACCATATTTTTAAAACGGAGGGGTGGATATATTTCACGTAGGATATCATCAAAATTTTTCTTAGTCTAATCACTGGTAGGAGATATAAAATGATAAAAGCTGAAAATTTGTAATATATACTCTGTTTCAAAGCTATAAACGAATTTAAAAAATTTCGTTTTTCTAGAACGAATACAACCTATTTTTTTTTGTCAATTCTTTGAAATTTCATTTACAGAGCTCAAATACCGTTTTGACCAGACAATTTACCCATTACATTAGAACAGTCTTGAGTGAATCTCCATATCCCGAAAAACGTTAATGACAGATTGTATTCGTTCTTTGGAACACGGAAAATTTTAAATTCGTTAATATCTTTAATTCTAGTTCTAAGTTTGAAAGTAGATTATAAAAGGTATTCTGAATTCTTTCCTGTATCCTATCCTATATCGTCACTCATCATTTCACCTTGAAAATTGTTTAATTATGTACCAAGCGCAGTATTTCATTAGACAGTCTGTCGTCTCAGTGTTTGTTGTAAATTAGATATTTAGACATTACCAACAATTTTCTTTAAACTTTCATTCATGAATTCATAATTTTATAAAGCCTATAAGTATTTTTTTTCTTAATTTAACTTCTATCTTTTATATTTCAGGCGTCGTTGTATAGGTTTTGCTCGTCGACGCCTTGGGCGAGGTGGACGTGTAATATTGGATCGAATATCAACAAATATGGATGATTTATGGTCTCAGTTGGATTATACAATATTTGACAGTAAAAAATCCAGCTCTCCATTGGACAAAGAGCTTGCAGAAGATGACAATATTTCTCGAGACCCTGTGTACCTTTCTGCATCAACGGACGCAATAAAACACCCAATAAGAATCCAATGGAATAATGAGTACAGAAAAATACCTTCTCCACCAACCGTTACAAATCTATATAATAACAAGGGTTTGAATAACTTAAGTAGTAATAATATGGAAAGTAATAGTATTAGCAATATTAGTAACTGCTTACTAAATAAAGAAATCAAACGTGAACTACCGGATGTTGATGATGTAACTGCTGATTGGACAGCAGCTGTAAATTTAATGACAACTACGACGACGAGCATGCAGCAACATCAGTATCAGTCGCAACTGTTGCAATCGCCAAACCAATCTCAATCTGACGTAGTTGTCGATTTAGTTAGGACTCACTGTAAAAATAGTAGTATTAATAATCAAAGTTTAAATAACAATTCAAGTTTTACTACAGATAATAGCATACGAACGGATGCGAATAGTAATGAAAAAGTATATGTGATAAAATCTGAAAATTTAAGCTTAGTTAAGCAGGATAACGATACAACAGACCTCAACATTTTAGATGATGAAAATATGAATTTAGCACGCTTGAGTAGTTTTATAAATGCAACAAAGACATCAGTTGTGTCCAGAAACATTGAATGTGAAAATTACATAAAAAGTGAATTCCCATTATCTGGAAATTTTGATTTTGGGTCAGCAGGACCCTATACAAATTATAATTATAATGTAAATAATAATTGTAACAAGCTTTATAGAAGTTCTAGTTTACCACAAGATATATCTGACAGTGTAAAAAGTGAAGAAAAATGGACAGATGTGGATAGTAGTGTAATCGGTGTTATTTCTAATGAATTTTTTGAGGAAATTCGAAAAGAGTGGCTTCATTTTCGGCCCAAAACACCTCAAAAACCGCCAAGTTTACCCGATTCGGAGGAAGAAACTGCGGTTGATTTTACCGAACAAACGCCAATTGCTGTTGAAATGCAACGCTTGGGTACAACCACTCCACCATCATCAGTATTCTATACAAAATTTGAAAGTGATCCAACATATGTTACGCATCCATTTGCATTTAGTGATCTTCTTGCGGATGAGCAATTGCTGAATACAACTACCACAGATAGTTCGAGCTCAGGAATCGATTTTAATCTTAGCGGTGATAGTCTTAACGAATTGAATTTGTCTTTAGGGGAGGAGGACAATGAGAAAATCTTAGATAATATTTTGCAAGAATGTCAAATTGATGATATAAAAACACTCAATCAAACAACAAATTTCTGGAACGGTATACTTGATGATGGTGGTCTTTTGGATGTGATAGATGAGAAAAAACCACCTAGCTCAGAATTGTTGAATAATGGCTGCACAGAAGAGAAGGAAGGGAAAAAATTTGGGAAAAAAAAATCATCCCTGAAATGTCGCATTGAAAGCTCGTCGTTTTCAGTAACGAATTGCTCAAAGGAAGATTCATTTTTCCGCAAAGAAGAATCTAAGCTGAATCAGTCAATTAAAATTGAACCGCCTGAAGAAATATTGGCATCTCCTCCAGGATCGCAAAGTTCAGTAACTGCGGGTAGTGTGGAATATCAGACATCTACACCAACACAACACGGAGTAGTATCATTGGCGTCAGTTGGATCTACAAATCAATCAACCTTTGTAACAAATATGAATCCAAACAAGATTCTTATAAAGCAAGAACCAAATATAGTTCCTACCAATATAAATCAAACTCAAAATGCTGTCATAACTTTAGGAAATGTGAAATTGGAAAATGATGTTTCCTCTAGTAGTTTTATGGCGCATTCAGGTGGGAATGCAATTGCAGATGCAAGTGTCGAAAGTACGTGTTCAACTCAACAGACACCTATTATCTTGACTTCAAAACAACAACAGCAACACATACTTGTGCAACAAATAACACAAAATCCTCAAGCACAAATAATTGTGTCAAACGCTGGTCTTACAGTCAACGATAGTGGTGGAACTATTGTTCTTGCTGGCAGTTCTCCATCAAAGAGGCAGATCAATGGACCAACAGATCGCAATAGTAAGTATAATTTGTATTATATTGAATATAAATGTGTAGTTTTCGCATATATGTACCTATGTACCTCTTATTAAAAAACCAAATGTTAGCATTACGCTCCACTAAATTCATTTGAGTGTTAGTTAACACTGAATACCAATTTTTTCTCATTGAGAATTTTAGGTTAGCACAGGGACTAAAGAAAAATGTTCCAAATATGTGCCGAAGACCTCTTGCCTGCTAACAACAGCAATATCTCCCAAAACGTCTTAAATATTTAGATATTCGACTACTTAGGTGTGGACTCCATGCAGTAGTCTGATTTTCACTTGATATCTTACCTTGTTCTAGAACTCCCATATATCGAAGAAATGTGATCGCGGATACAGTCTGTTTCAAAGCTAAGTCTCGAGGAACGCTTGTCAATCCGTTTTACTCGAAAGCAACATTGCTCGAAAAATGCTTTCTATCCTGGGTGGGATCATCAACTTTAATCAAATTATCATGGTATTTAACCAGCCATAATGTGTGGTTGGGTTGGTTAAAAAATAGATTGCCGATGTGTATGATGCCCGAATTTATCGCTTTTTGTCCTTGTCTGCCAGGGTGTTTGCCTCAAGATTTTTGTCTGGCCTTGCGTATGACGCAAGTTCACACTTTCGTGCGTCTTTCTCGTCAACCGAACTGTGCCATTTTCACCGTTGAACATGAAATAACATTCCCTATTGCCACACCAAAAAACAGCCTTTATGATATCACGTTTATCAATTGTTTTTTAAGCCTTCGCGGCCCTGCTTGTCCTTATTAGAAACCAAGCAGATTACCGAATCAATTATCAACGATGTTAAGAGAGTGTCATAAGATGTAAGTACTTTTGTATAAGTTTATACTTAATTTTTAAAACATCCATTACACGTCACGCGATATTCTCTGCCTAACATTCATCCATTTTAAAGACTCAAGCATATTATTTATCGGCATTTTTCTTCACAATTAAAAATTATTCTCACGCTTTTATAACCTATCAATAATTTCACCATTGGATGTACATATATAAATTTGTTGCACAGTAACAAAACCCTCGAGAAACGATTTCCAAGCCATGAAACAAGAATTCATATGTGTGCTGGTACGTTCTCTAAAATGATATTGATACTTATTGAAAAGTGACAGACATTGATTTTATATATATTACTACTAACACGCAAAGGCTACACTTTCTTTTTAATTGAAGTTAGGGGACAAAAGATACCAAGCACGGAGGCCAAGGCGGGCAACTGTGCTACCTTGCTAAAAATGCCTAAAGATTTCACTTACTGTAAACCTTAATTAACAAAATAACAGAATAGTTTTGATTAAAAATTAATCTTATCATTTTAAAGTGAAGCTACACGGCCAGAGACTATGGTCTCCAAAGACCACTTTTTCAGTCTCAGGAAACGCATGTATACACTTTGGGGACATAACAAACCTCTACAGACTTTTTCGGACTGCGGTCTTCCGCCGTGTATTTCAAACGGGTCATGCTCAGTCTTCGGCCTCCGAAGTTTGCTCATTTTTCGTTTCCAAATCCACCTCTTGGTAAACTGTACTCGGGCCATTCCATAGAAAAATCGATCAATATTCGCGACAATCGTCAATTTCTTTCTTTTGATGAAGGTTAAGTAATTATAAAATAAGAATACAGTTTTGTCCTGCGATGCATATTGCCTGAATTATTTTAAAGAGAAAAACTCAATGCTTTAAGGAAATTAAATAAAAACTAGTAAAAAAGCTAGAATTGGTCTAAGACCAATTCTTATGATACCCTAGATAAATGCCCGTATGAAATTTCGTATTGTCACCCTTCTGTGCAAGTTTGATTTTGTCGGACAGAAAAAATGATTATAACCAATTTTATAGGATTTCGTATTCTGAAGCAGTTTTTAATACAATAAAAATGTCTTGGACTGATCGTTTTCAGAGCATATGTAAAAAACCTAAATTTTTATATGGCAACACCATGAAGGAGTTGCCCGATTTAGTCCATGAAAACACCATGTACCAAATTTCAGCTCTCGATATCGATGCGTTCTCATGCAGTGTCGAAATATATTGTGGAAAACGAAAGTTTTGTCTGGCAACCCCACGATTGCCCGATTTGTCTCATTTTCGAACTTAATTTTACTTTTTTTTTAAAAGTCCGTGTACAAAATTTCAGCTCTCTAAGTATACGCGTTCTCGAGTTATCGTGCGCACAGACGGACGGCCGGACATGCAAAAATCAAAATAACTTTTAATATTATGCCATCATTATTTCGAGGTGTTACAAACGGAATGACAAATTTAGTATACCCTCTAAGGTATAAAAATAAAAATTAAAAAAAAAAGGATTATAAAAATATCTTTTATCCTTAAATATCTCAAAATACGTCCTCTTAATTTTTCAGGGTCTTTAAATGTTAATATATACTATTAGTAAATAATTAAAACCTCTAGTTGAGATAGTACATAATTAGTTTAAGAAAGAGATATTTTGCCTCAATAGAAGTCTGGTTATTTTTGAAGAAAATCGCTATTCACATTTGTACACCAATCTCTTTTTTTTAAAACCTTTTCACTTTTCGCATAACATCAAAATATTAATAACTTTTGAACGGTAGTATTATATTGAGATAATTCTTTCTTAACAATTAACAAAGTTCTCTGGGGACCTAACATAGAGACCAAACAAATTTCGTGTATACACTTTGGAGATGTCTTTTTTTAGGGTTCCGTACCCAAAGGGTAACAACGGGAACCCTATTACTAAGACTTCGTTGTCCGTCCGTCTCCAGGTTGTATCTCATTAACCGTAATAGGTAGACAGTTGAAATTTTCACAGAGTGTGTATTTCTATTGCCGCTATAACAACAAATAATAAAAATAAAATTAAATTAAAAATTAAAGGGGCCCTAGAAGAAACGTGATTTTTTCGGCGGTTTTTCCTTATTTTATTCTCATTAATTATTATTATCATAAGTAGGCATTTTTTTTCAAATGATTTGCAAATGACAGCATTATTATTTTTTCAAATGACAGCATTATTTTTTCACATGACGCCTACTCTCATTTGAAAAAATAAATAAAAAGTACATTGTTAAATTTTGTACGATGGTACGGAACCCTACGTGCGCGAGTCCGACTCGCACTTGGCCGGTTTTATTTTATGGTCTCCAGACACAAGACCTACTTTTTTAAACTCAGAGGCAAAAGTATCTCTCTGCAAGCCAGAGACTAGATATCAAAGTTCTCTCACCGTGTATTTTTATTAAAATCAAACTTTTGTCAGTTTTACATAAGAACACTGCAAATATTTCAGAATGTTAGGATTAATTTAGGGGTCTCATGCAGTAGTAAACGAGTCTGTTTAATGGCTTAGGAAGTGTTTCTCGTGGGTTTTGACAGTAATTAAAATGTAATAATATCGTATTATATACAGTTTCCAAACATTCATTTGCAATACTTCATCTAATTCTGCTCATAAATCGGACTTTCGGCGCGGTCTTTTTACATATGCAGGGTGTACGGATAGGTCATACTTACACAAACAAAAAATTGTATGGGAGGGTGGGGGTGGGGGGAGGAAATTGTAACGGTTTCCGAGATAACGGGACTTTAAGATATGTGGGTATGTTTTTATAGATCAACCTGTAACTTCTAAACGTTATACCCTATGATGATGGTTTAAACTTTGGTAGATAGATAATCGTTGGACCTTTCCAATGATCTATAACTTTATCCCCTCACCTCTTCCGTTTGGAAATTATAGCTCAACAAAGTTAAAATTTCGGAGTTTTTACTCTTGTTTTTTTTATTTAACTACTTTTTTTTTTTATCAAAAAACACGTCATCAATATCAATTTTTAATATTGAATTTAAAAAGCCCAAAAGCTTAGATTTAAAATGACCTATCACACTATGTACCCAAAATGTAAACCTTTCTGGTTTTTTGCAATTTCTCTTAAGCATCTCCAGCGAAAATGGCTGAAAAAGGTAAAGGTTTTTAATTGCCTACTTTTTGGCACTTATTGAACCTTTTCAGCCATTTTCGCTAGATATGCTTAAGAAAAAGCGCAAAAAACGCAGAAATGGCTACATTTTGGATGGTAGGTCATTTTAATGCTAAGGTTTTGGGCTTTTTAAATTCAATATGAAAAATTGATATTGATGACGTATTTTTTGATAAAAATAGTAGTTAAGAAAAAAAAACGAATAAGAATTCCGAAATTTTAACGATGTTGAGCCAACTTCAAAACGGAGTTTAAATCATCATCATAGCGTGCAACGTTCAGAAGTTACAGGGTGATCTATAAAAACATACCCAAATATTTTAACAGTCCCGTTATCTCGGAAACCATTACGATTTATAGGAATATAGGAATAAATATAGATCAGCTCAGATCTGTAAATTCTTTAAGGATAAAAATTGACAAAGATAATTTAATTGTTTCGAAAGCGGCCAAAGGTAATGTGATTGCAATTAGATAGATCTGTTTATTTAAAGAAAATTGTAAATTGTCGAAGTAGCATCAACGTAACTACATTGAATTCAGATCCAACCTTGAAATATAAGAATGTTGTAAATAAGCCGATTAACAATAGTCAATTGATTTTTGATAAATTTGATAGATTTAGATTAAAACATTTGTAATCCATCAGTGCCAATTTTATAGAAGAAGGCACCCCATTGAGATTGGTTTCCATTTCTGTTAATGCTCCTGCCCAGAAGCTACAGAATTAAGTGCAATAATGCCTAAGGTTATTGACTTTTCGCCACAATATTCTGTAAAAAATTCTATAGACTTAATTGATAAAATCAAAGACCTTAAGAAACTTAGTAACCAACTAGTTTCATAACTGATTCTCTAGTTTTTACTCGTAGTTTTTAAGATTCATATGGATATCCCTCATGTTCTTATATTTCTACATTTAACATAATTGATATTTCCGTTTTCGGTCTTTGTCATAAGTATTAATCAAGTTTTCTGCTTTGTATTTTCAAAAGTATCGGAAATCAAATTAATAAAAGTTTTCCTTATGAATTTAAAAATGGGAGATTCAGTCTGAAATTAAATCTGATGCGAAAAAACACGGATTATTTTAAATGTCATTAAGAGGAAAAATAAACAATAAGCAAATAAAGCTTTATATTTTCATAATTTGATTAAAATTAACTAACTTCTTTATTAAATTATCATTTCTTAATGTGAATGATAAAATACTTATATAAAAACAACCCTATGAATAGCATTATATGACATCCTTAAGTTTAGAAATCCGAACATGCATCTGATTGAAAATTGGCAGTTTTGTTAGTAAAATCCAGTATACCAGAAATCAGATAAAATGATACAATTCAGACGGATATATTTAATCGAGGAGTATTTAGGCACTTGGTGGAACATGTTTGAATTATGTATAACCCTCATTTTTATTTAGGGCTAAAAGAAAGCAAAACACTTGTTTAGCAAATACGTACTCCACAAATATATTTATTTTAGTTTTAACAGAATTAAAACTACTTTAAAAATAACAAAAAGCACAACGCGTTTCGCCTTATTGGGGCATTATCATTTTTAGTCTTGACTGATTTTAAAATTTTAAACAGATGAAGAGATTATGTTGTGGTCTGTCCAATAAATACGCGAATTGAGGTCATAAAAACTTTATTCTACAAAATCTTATTTCCCTCAAAATACTCCCTATTTGTTGCAGTGCACTTGTCCCATCTGCGTTTTCATTGTTCAAAGCATCTCTGGAAGTCCTCAAAAGTTAGGCTTTCAGTCTCGTAGTTTCGCGTGATATCTTTTCCACATTGTTTTCATCGGTACTGCTTATCAACGTTCGTCCTGTTCAATATTGTTCAATATTTTTCGATATATACATATCTATTTTCACAGTTGATTTAATATCTTCTAAATCATATTGGAACATTTTTGGTAGAGCTAAATTTGGTGGTAGGCTTTTTTTTCGTTCAATGTCTTTCATTGGACTCCATTTTCGGGAGCCTCTTAATATGTTGTTGAGCTTCTTCAATCTTTTCTGGTGAACTATTTGGTATATTTACCTTTTTTTCCGGAGCAATGACACTCGAGTTTTTATGTATCAATTATTAAAGCAGATTCAAGAAAAAATTAAAAGAGTATGAATTTTTCTCCGTTGTTTTATTCCGGCCTCGTTCAACGGGTACACGCTTCACAAATTTCAAGCAAAATTTAACTTACCTTATAACTTAAGTTTTGCAGAAAATATTTTTGAACAGAGCTAAAAGCAGCTGTACGCTTGCGTACAGGGTAATCACATTACTTTCTTCGATTTTTCGATACCCTTCTGTCTAAATACGTTTTGTTGAATCACGTAATTTCTTATCTTATTAATATTCTAGACCCAATTTTCATGTATTCTTTGACGTTTACTTACTAGCGTTGGTGAATCAGTTTCGAAAAATATTAAAACAATTAATAAAGGTGCTAATAGCAATGTTATATGGAATATAACACTGAGCGTATGCAGATAGATACAACAATGTCATGAAAAAAACTGTTTTCTCTACTGCTATTATCCGGCTACGGGAAATAACGCCCAACGAAAAAACGCACGAAAGTGATAAGTGAAATAAGACCCGAAAGTTCCATATAATTTTAAAGTGTCAAATGTGAAATAATGTCTAAAATGTTTGGATGTTATTTCACACTTTGTGTTTTATTTCCCTTAGGGCGTTATTTCATAATGATATAAAATCCAAAACTCGTAAATGAAATATAGCCCAAGAAACAATGCCCAAAGTTATTTCAGATAATAAAGGAAACATTTCCCAACGATGTGTGTAAAGTAAGAATGCGTCGCGCAAGGCGGTCGGTGAGAGGGTGGCGGCGAGGGGTGCGGGCGCCCGCGTATTGATATTCGATTTAAAGTAAGAACGCGACGCGTGTGATATGCCAGGGGGGGGGGGGCGTGCCTGCGTTCTGTTTACTGTATTAATAAAAAATTGAGACCACAACATTATTATTTTTCAATTTTTTCACCTCCATAATTAAATTTTCTTTAAAAATCATGCTGTTCAACATACAAAATTTTAAAATAAACAAAATATTAATCAGCTGTGAAATGTCAACGTAGAGTAATTGCGGTAAAGTTGAAAGTTGGTCAACTTTTGCGTCATGGTTCCTATGCTTACGTTCATTCCACTTAATGGCATTCCCTTATAACTTACTTCTGCGTGATGTTTGGCTGCGTGGTGGCTACGTTCATTCTGTTCCAAGGGTTATCGTGGCGACAAAGTTTAACTATCCTTTAATATCTCAAAATTTTTTGCATGCTATTATTCTTTCTTAACGCATTACTTCATTCGGAGAAATTATCTGAAGATAGACTCTGATTAACAACGATATTTTTGAGTTCCCAATTATTTATAGTTATGTTGTGATTCTTTTTATGAATAATAAAAGAAGTATCAAAAGTTGCACCCTACATGAAAAACATAATCCGCAAGAGAGCAATAGTCAGGAATTCCCTTCTAAGAAAAAAAAAAAACAAGGAGTTCATCACATGTCCACATAGCCCAGAAATTTTATTGTCGTCTCCCCGTTTTCTCCATTATTCGATGCAAAGCAACAGGCTTAGAACTTATGGAATGAGAGCAAAACGAAATACGGAGGGGAATAAGACAATTATCTTAAATTTTACTGTAGATGCTTCAAATGATTTGTGCAGGCAATTCCATGATCAATAGCCATGACTACTATGACTAATGACCCAAACTTATATCGTTACAACAATAGACAAGCTGGGGCCTGCAGCCAAAGTATAATTTTAAGTGGCTTATATTTTAGTATTAAAAACTCACCAATTTATTTACTTGATAAATATGTTTTTATGTAACTGTTGAAAGCTAATAATAGCTTCTTTTTCATTTCAGCCATTCAAAATATTCTTAAGCAAACGAAGTTCATCAATCGTAAATTTCATTTATCTCAACAACAACCAATCCAAACAATTAAGCAAGAGGATGATGGTCAGGCATCTGGAAGTCCGAAGCCTACTACCCAACAAAAAATGCAACAAACAGGAAATTATATAAAAATGTCCCAGTATCCAGTAGTTGTTTCAGAATTAAATGTTCAGCAGCAGAATTCTTTATCTGCTTCAACAATTGCCGTTGCAAGTAATCATAATTACAGTTTGCAGCCATCAACACAACAAATCACGATAATAGGGCAACAACAGCAGGGTAATAAAATTATCTTGAATACGTCTGGAACGCCAGGAAATGTAGCTGCAGGTGGTAATTTGACGATACCAATTCAAGATCTACAAAATAAAATTCATTATAATCAAATACCCACCTCAAATTTAAAAGTAAATTTAGTAACTAGTGCTGGAATCCAGCAAGGCAGCTTAATAGTTGATACTAAAAATAGTGAAATTGTTAAGGCAGCATCGGTGGCGACGCAACAGACTCACACTATAACACCTCAACAGCAGCTGCAACAACAACACCAACAACAGCAACAACACCAACAACAACAACAACAGCAGAGAATAAAGCTGGAGAAAGCATTTAACATGTATATAGATCCAGAACAAAAACGGGTACTCTATACAAAATTGATAAATTTAGCTTCTCTGCAGAATAAGAATTCAGGACAAACGCAAACGGTTCAGGTAACTCCCGGCACAGCGCAACTTCTGAATAAGGCCCACACAGTGCAGCGACTAGCTAATGCTCAAGCAATTGTCTCAAATATGCGAACACTTCCAGTGAGCAGTCAAATTGTCGGCTCAGCTGGCGGTACAGTGAATACTGTTGTGGGTAGCAGCACCGGTGAGATTAGCCATAAACAAAATAGTAATTCCAGTGACACATTGGTATCGACAAATACTGTTTCGGGTGGCATCAACTTAAATACAACAAACAGGTGAGAAAAGGAGAGATAACTACAGATTCTTAGCATTTGTTCTTGTCTGCACGAGACCCGTTTGGTTCTACAACTAAATGAAGTCATGCAGAAACTTCAGATGTTGTCCGTTCTTTCTTCTTCAAAGACTGTCTTTCTTTTTTAATTTCAATTATCAGATCTTATTTTCAAGATCGCCTGTAAATAGATTACATACGTTACAATATTTCTTTACAGATTTTTAAACACTTGTCTTTAATGATCTAATGATTGGCACAATTCCATTTTTTTTTTGCAAATTATCGAAGATGTGAAAGTCCTAATTATCGAATTCATTTTTCATTCTATTTTGAATTTATTATAAAGGGGTATAAGCACTATATAGCTGGTAATATGCTTTTCGTTTTATACAGAGAATGGCCCAAAAAACCCTTGTCAGGTTCATTGGAAGCCATAATATTATAAACCGAGTTTAGCGGTTAGTCGTGTTTGTTATTGATTTAATCTTACGAATTATGTACTACTTGAAGAATATTATTTGTGTATATTTTAACATTATTGCGTAATTTAAGGGAATATTTTATTATTAAATTTGTATTATTTTATTTAAAAGAAAACAAAGAATGATTAATATTTGAATATTTCTTGTTTTGGAATTTCTTTGCTTTTTCAAATTTTTGCTTGGCTATGGGAATTCTTTAGTGTTTTCAAAAGTATGAGTTTTGGAAAGTAGTAACATTATATTGGTGATGAATATTATTTTATATTTAAATTAAATGAAAATATAGAAATGCAAAAATTACAATTTCAAAAATTGAAAAATTATGCATTTTAAGTAAAATGTTTCTATTTCCATAATTAACATTGATTTTTAGTGTCAAGCGCATTGAACTAATTTACATTCGTATTTGTTTTCCATGTATAAGAACCCTACCCTTCTAAGAATTAAATTTCTTGAAATATTGTCCTTTAATGTTGGAACTTTTGTTAATATAGATACGACTAATAGAGTCGCAAAGAGAAATATTTTCAAAGTGGTATTAAAATGTCACTCGTATACTTTATTTATTGATTTATCTTAACTTAAATTTTGTAATAATGAGAAGCTTAACCACAAAGTTTAAAAGCTTAAAATTAGATTCAAACCCTATACTGCACTGTCTGGATTATGCATAGATAAAATTTTGATATATTTATCAATTTTGATTTTAGCTCTTCAAAGACTTTAAATTTATCTTGTCCAAACTTGATCAATGAATTTTTTTAAGTAGATCATATAGACACTTCCCGATGATAGGACGTAAATATGAGCACATGCCCCAAAAACTGTGTACATCTTGAATGTTTTTAGATGTTGGAAGATCGTTGATTGCTTGTACATTTTCAGGAATGGAACGTATCCCAGAAATGTTCACGATATAACCGAGATAAGGAATTTCGTCATAAAGAAATTTTCATTTTTCTAGACGTAACTAAATTATAATTTTTGATTCATTAAAACACGAGCACCAGAGTTGCCATGTGCTCATTTATGGATTCATTAGACCCTAAAATGACATCTAAATAAATTAGGAACAGTAATTAAGTCCATGCAAGTTTTGCTAATATATTTTTAAAAAACAGATGGTGTATTCTTCAAGCCGAAAGGCATTTTTTACATGCTCATATTGACCTATTTCAGTTAAGTGAAACGTCGACATCGACATAATGAAGCCTTTTTGGAAGGTCAAGTATAGTATTGAGGTCCCTGCAATCCACAAGCGAATTTTGCGATTTTTCTTTTATAAAACACCAATAGGTGAAGCATAATGCTGAATTACATTCGGTAATAATTTTTTTTTTTGAAAAATGGTCAATGATTGTTTGTAATTTTGCGCGATGAGCGTATGGTAGTCTGCGGAGTTTCAATAGAATGGATCTGTTTTATTTTATTTTATTTCCATTTCGATTTGACTAATTTTTTCTACAATAAATTTGAAATGAAGCTATTGATACTAACACAAAAGTTTATGCTTACATCGTAGGGACTGCTTTTACCTGCCTTTAACTCAGGAAACTGTTTATTTCCATAATGTCGATATTTAAATCTCATTTTGAAAATCTTTTCCGTCATCTGAGTTTTCCTTGTGAATATTTCTATTTAGGATTGTCTTCATTTTCAAATTCAAATTCATTTTTGTTTGTGAGTATTTTTCATTGGGGATTTGCTTGTTAAATTCTTTATAAGAGCATTTTTGAGCTCAAACCCAGATTTGTGTCGTATGCAGGAATAATTTTGCATTAGTGACGAGTAAACGTTTTGTATTTGCTTGTTACCATCCCACTTTAACATTATTGCCGATTCTTCAAAGTCCAGTTAACACTTTTTTACACAATAGTAGTCGCCTTTGCTGAATTGTGGAAGTGATTCCTCCACAATTTGTCGCAATCGCAATTTATCTAATTCTACTTCCAAATTTTCTTCAAATTTAGGTTGGCTGCTTGTGGAATCTGCCTGGCTATTCATAAGATTTTCAGAGAACTATATATTAGGTCTGTTCGCGTACTAGTTAAGTTAAAATATCGAGTGTCAGTTTTGACAAATCTCCGTCGGTTTTTAGTTATTTTCCAAGCTTTTAGTTTAGTTTAAAAAACAGTAAGAAACTGCTACTCCTCCAGTAGAAGTAGAATGTTCTCCCAAACCAAACTTTTCTACGTATTCAAAGTGGTAAATAAAATATGTTTCTTGTACTACAGAAAATAATTCTCGGGTTGCATATTTATTTCAAATAGGAGTACATTAGCTTCGATTTTTTCTCTGTGATCTGAAACGGTTCAATTTTACGAACATAAAACAACAACATGGATGACACATTGTTGTTGTTTTACGTTCATGAAATTGAACCGGATCAGGGGCTGGATTCTGCAACTAAGAATTTGCAAGTGTACACGATTTGAAAAACTCACGTGAGCCTAAGTGTACACGTTTGAATTTCAAGTGATTCCGTATGAATCTGAATCTGAATGAAAATTTGTCTGTGCTGAATGTTGTTTTAGTGAGAAAATAGTCTTTTTGAAGAAGTTAAGTTTAGTTATAAGAAATGAGTTACATGAATTCACTAGTATTAAGGCGACTACCGCTTAGAGAATGCTAAAATAAATAACAACAAATTCAAAATACCGCTTGACAAAAACTCACAGATGCTTCTTCAAAATTTACGACCAAAATGGCCGTGAGAAAATATCAGTTAAAGTGTACACAGAAAAACTCATTTCCACTTTTGTGGAATCGGAACAAGGTTGTGTAAACGCGAAAACTCATAGTTGCGAAAAAAAAACGTAGCTAATAATTCAATAATTTAAATAATAAATCAAGTAATCTAAATTCTTTGACGTTACACAAGTTTTTACTTGAAGCACTGACATATATACAATGGACTGCTGACGCTACAAAAATTGCTTACATTATTTGACATTATTATGGTATCACTTTTCTATAGTTGTCTCTTTTTGGTTTAACTACTTTTTTTCGCTGAACTATAAATAATAAGTTCTATACAAAATCCACCATAGTCTAGTTTCAGTTCAGTGGTTTTCCAAATGAATATATAGAACTGAAATAGATGGCAATACAATATTTGTAATCCTTTCTTTGTTCCCTATAGCTACTTTTAGGGATGAGCAGACAAAAATTGCTTAATTTTATTTCCTTCAAAATCTAGTTTAAGGAATTCTTGAAGTTATAGGAGATAAACTTCCAAGAATAGAAATAATTTCAAATGCATCTGTAATTTGCTGAACTTTTAATATGAATTTTAAAGCGAAAGTAAAACTTGAAATTAAGATAATTGTCACACCCTGCCAACAAAAGTTGACCCATATGAAATAGAAAATCAGGCAGTCCATGTTATATACGTCAGTGACTTGAAGTCGTTCGCGTACTTTGAGAGTGTCATTCTCGATTTCTCTCTCTCTCTATCATACAATTTGAAATTTTCTCATGTTTTTATTTGAAAAAGTACGCGAACAGACCATTTTGCTGCGTTTCTGGAAATTGCCTCTTGTAATCTTAGTTTATGATTCGATTTATTGCCTCTGTTTTTAGCCATGAGTTTTATTTTAACCTTTTGTTTGTGGCCTCACCATAAAATTTGCAGCGGAACCTGATGACAAATACATCAAATACATTTTTTTACATATATCTGTCCGATTACTGAAATGTTTTTCAAAACATTTAGTTCACTTTACTGTGGTCTTCAACTGATCGAAGATGTTCATACACTTAAAAAAAAATTTACCACACCGCAATTAAAATAATTATTACACTTTCCGTTTTTGTTTTCTTTTTTGCCGATAACTTATGTAAATTTAAATAAAAATTTCGATTCCACTTCTCAAATATTTGTAGTGTATAAATCCGGAATTACAGGGATATTTTGATGTGATCGTTGCAGCGGTTTATTACTAAGTGATGTCAATAGCAAAGATATATCTCATACTACTTACGGTCAATGAAATTATTTAAGGGAATTTTATAATTTCAAAATTCAACAGAAATGAGGCATAGCTATGATTATGTTGTATTTATATAATTTTATATACATATATATATTTTTAATTACATTATAGCCACACATTTAAAATTATAAGGTAATCCGTATAGGGAATAAGGCAAAGACATTCAACAAAAGTAAATATGTAATGTAATTTAAACATTACGTCGTTCATAATATCATTTGAAGAAATAAGCTAGCTTGGAATACTTTTTCGTGGTATGATTGGATTGCCTTAGGTCATTTCTATCCCAATAAATTTTGCTTAGTCTATACACATTCTTAAAGTTCCATCTTTCTTTCTATTATCACCGGATTTGCGTATTCCGACGTTGATTCCTCTATTATATCATTAGTAAACAGCTCGTGAATAATATAATTATATTTACAGTGAGCTGTAATACGGCTTGTAAAGAATCACGTTATTTATTTTGAACTTTTTTCTCATTTCTACTTCATCTGTTCTCCCTAATTCAGCCATATTCAAGGAAATACTTGATGTTATTGCATATATTACATCGTTCTCTTGTGCTATTTCTCCGCATTCGATGTCTTCTTTTTTAATTCTAGTCGCTTGATCACCATTACTTGATGGTTAGTGCTGTTGCTCCTTATCTTAACAATAATAATAATAATAAGTTTTCCCAATTCCTTAATTACTGTTACATTGGGATGATCAATAAATTTACAGCCTATAATGATTGAAACGTCCTGAGTTTGGTCGGTAATTACAACTATCTCGGTACTAGTTCTACCTGCCCAATTATAACATTTTTAATGATCCTTTTTAGTGTTGGACAGCCACCCGCAGTTTCTGATTGTAATATAGTCGCTTCCTAGATTTGTGAAAGCGAACGGAGGTATCTTTGTAGTATTCATTTGAAGCAGATCCTCGTTTCATATGATTTCCTACCTGAAGTGATTTTTTTTTTTTTTTAATTTTTCCCAATATTCTGCAATTCGACTGTTTTATGGTTCTAGCCTTTTGCTCCTCATATATTCGCTATTTTTGTCTTTTCAAGCAACTCTGGCAATGTTTCATAATTTGAAGCAGTAAAAATATTTATAAGGCTACCTTCTACTATATATTATGTATTTAATAATAGAGCTTTCATCTAACTTGGTTCTTTTTGTTAAAGAGCTTATTTCATAGAAATAATTTTCTATGCATTCGTCTTTCACCAAGATTTTTTTTGTATTCACTGAATCTGCTTTCATATTTTTTTTCAGTACTGCACTTCACACTCTTCACTTTTCACAAAGTCCAGAGTTCTCTTAATTTTATTACTGTTATTAAATGTGAACTGTTTCATTAACAATATTAATACTTTATTTGCGCTTAACCTTAGCTCCTTTCGTCTTTTCCGCGTAGGAACATTTTTCTGAACGTATATGTAGTTCGCACGTCGCGTCGAGTTATATAAGATTCAATTCTATAACCAAGAATAAATCAAATAAGAAGGTGTTTGTTTTTTTACTAAAGCAATCCACCTATACGCCTGTTGTCGCAAAGATATCTATCAGAACTGACTGATCTGATTTACCCTTTGAAGATGGGCTGACGCAAAGTGGACGTATACGCAAGTAAAGTTATTTACGTAAAGCGAACTCGCCCTTGAATTAAGCAGAGGAGCCCGAAATAATCTCAAGCATTCGTACGGAAACTTTCATTAAATTGCCATAAGTAAAGTGTTGTAAGAGTCGCGGTTTAAGTTCATTTTGGGCTTACTTACGAACAATTGTAACCACGGCGGTCTGCGGCTATGAAATATAGCCGCTGCTCCCTGTAACTTAGCTTAAGCAACATTTTTTTTCTCCCTCGAACCACCTGAAATGCAGCTGGTAAAATAATCAGCCTATCACTGTAGAAAGCGGCTAAAACGTCAAAATAATAATATAGAGCCATTAAACAGTGTAACCGACAGAAATACAGACGGAAGAAATATTATTGAACTCAGCCGGCTTGCAGCAAATAACCTAATTTCACTAATGACCATAATGACCATGTACATACGTACATAAAAGTACCGAGTAGAGTAGACGTAACATGACTTAGCAGCTAGTAGGTATATATATAAAGTTAGAATGAGTGTAGAGTAACAGGTCAAGGCAGAACGCAAAAAAAAAAAAAAAAACCGGGGTCGAAACTGATGTTTATATTTTGCTAAGAAATTCGGAATTAGTTATTGCGAGGTATGACTATTGCTGGAGTCCAGCCGTAAGCTTGCTTTTATAAAAATCTTTTGCTTTTTTCACTTTTTGAAACGATAAATGTTAAGAAAATAACCCTTACGAAATGGGGCAAAAATGTCAATTATCCATAAGTAAACCTCAATTTCGTACAGCGTCGTAAAGTTCTTTGTGTTCATTTTGGGTCAGCCTTCGAATGTGTTTTTTCAAAAAGGTTTTCATTGCACACATACTTAAACCTTCCGATCGATCCCCTTTCTCGTTTAACAATTACAATAATGTTTTATCATCAATTTCCTTTAATGCTCGAGGGCCATAGGGTGTCCATCGGAATCTGTTCAGTGGTTTTAGATCATTCTAGGATATCCAAGTCGATATGGATTTGCTCGAAACTCTCATTTTTTATGCTTAACGTGTTTCAATCGAGAGCCTGTTTCGAAATGTGACTTTTTTAATGCGTCACAGTGTATAGCCAATACAATTCCATTTCGTTTGATTTTGTCGTTGACCTTGCCTTGGTTCGAACGACTTACAATATGGCTTTAAACACAACTGGACTTGAAAAATTTTTGGGTATGTTTCTATGTATCATCCGAAGAAGAAGATTACAAATCGTTAAGCTTACAGTTATTACTTGAATAGATGATAGTTAATATAACTCGGAAGTGTATTGAATGCAAAAGAAACTGTGCTTTGAATGGAAATGATAATAACTTTAAATATCGATTTGAGTAAATAGAATGATTTCTGAAGTGGTGCAATTTGGAGAATTTCTGTTATAATAATTCAGAAGTCGTGGTTTCCTATTTTCATTGCTAGAAATGAAAGGAACTAGAGTATCACCAGTTGTAGAAAGAGCAAATACGTCTCCATACCCTGAACTATAAATTAACTTTACAGATCACAGAAACGTTCTATGTAATAGTTATTGAAATAAAAGTATCCATGGTCTAACTGAACATATCTTTCTTTTTTTCTTGTTGTTGTTTTGAGATTTAGTCTTTCACATAAACTTTATGAACTTTATTTTATATACTCCACTAGAAGGTATGAGCGTAACTTCATTAGTTTTGTCCACGCACCTCTAGTCGTTTAATAAAAAATCACCTGAAATACATTTTTTAAATTTCCTGTCAAAACTAAGTTGCGTTTAAAAATACATTAAATAAAATAACTTTTCAAAATACCATACTCTTTACTACCCTACAAAACAAGGGTAAATTGGTGATGTAATGTTGTAACTTTTTCTTATTGAGTCGATCAATTTTTATTTTTTATACTTTGCCAATCGGTACAATTGAATTGAGATACCCAAAATACTTGCTTTGAAGCGAGCCCAAATACATTTTTATAAAGTAATAAATATTCCTATTGTATGCTGTTAACAACATGTATGTACATAAACATCAAAAAATAAATAAAATTGTTACGATCGTAATGATGAAATTATTCAAATATTTATGTATTCTACTAAACTAATCAAATTGTGACTAATTTTAATTCAGTAACGAATCACACTAACCAGCTGAGTAGTAGTAATCAACGAGCATTTTAGTTTATTTCAAAATAAATAAAGTTCTAAAATTTACATAAATGTATAATCTATGTGGCTTTAAGAATTTTCCAAAATGATTTAAAATCAAAAATACTCCCTCTTCGAAAAGGTTTAAAACAAACAAAAGTCGCCTATAGACATCCAAATAGTGGTTACAATATTCAAGAAAACCCTGGAATTCTGAAAAATAAAATGTGAACTTTTAATAAAAAAAAAATATTTAAGAACATTTTAAATATAAAAAATTAAATAAGTAATATTGTAATTAACAATGAATGATACGCTTATAGTAAAATAAATAAAAAAATGTAAAAGTTTAAATTACCTAGGTTTTTATTATTATTAATAATACTTTGATTTTGTAATATTTTAAAATGTACATTTTCTGTAATTAGACTTAAATAAGAATTAATTATTAATAATGGTGTAATAATAAGTTATAAAAAGAAACAAAACACAAAAACAAAGAAAACTTTTTTAAATATCATTTTCATGTGTTTTCCTTATTTCGCAAGCAAAAATGTTTGTCTTTATTTTTTGGTTTTAAAATTGTTTAACTTCATTTGATTTTATGTTGCTTCCGATGTATGCATTTCCGTTTTATTCGACATTCTTCAGTAGAACTCAAACTCTGATAGCATGGGTGAGTCGATTTTTCTGGCTGTTTTTTTTTCACATTATAAAAATGATATATAATAAAAAGAATAACTAGCGAAATTACCCGATGGTTTGTGTAACACTTAAAAAAATCAAAAAACATAGATAGCATGAGATTAATTCCATATGAAAAGTGGTGTTGGTTACCAATCTTTCTTTAATTTACATTGAGGCTTTATTAAGTGCTAGTAGCTCCACTAAAGGTTACATAAAGAGCCGAAAAATGGGACAATAAAAATATTAAGGGGAGTCGGGGAAAAATCAAGCAATATTATTTTTATAATCATTTCATTTCTGTTATACTACTTTCCTATATTTGTAAGTATTCTAAATTAAATATTAAGTAATCGGATTTTGTCGTTTGACAACACCTACTGATCTACTGTTTATATATACGGCCGTTACTATATTCGTTTCCATACGAGGAGTACCAACAAAATTATAAAAACAGGACGTATCTCCGAAATATCGAAATGAACAGAGTTTTTGTTCTCTGCAGATTTTGTTCAGTCTAATTCAAATGAATTATCTTATAACATTCTTATATTTTCCAGATTGTGTTATCAAAGATCATTTTTAAGGCCTAGATCCTTAAGGATCCTTCCGCCATTTGTATTTACTTTTTTGTTATTCAATGCTTAAGTTTTCTACGCAATGCTTGATATTAAGCAGAATTTTTGGAAAAAAAACACCTATTTACTGAAAAATGTTTGCTTTTCGCGTAAACCTTTTTTCTTTCATTAGACAATTTACATAAAAAATAAAAATAAAAGCGAAACTACTGATAATGCACGTAAATATCTGAGTCGGATTGACGACCAGGTTGACGAAAGATGTGACACGATGGACAATATTATCAGAAATCAAGTTATTCGAGTTTTTGATAGTTCCATATTGCTAACACAATAACGGACAAGTTACCGATAAAAGATAAAATCTCGAAATTTATCGCGGCGACTCTAACGATATTAAGCTTGACAGTTCCTTCATATTTTTTTTTCTTATCAAACTTTAAATATCACATTTTAGGGCTTTTTAAATAACTTTTATCTACTCACAAACTCCTGACTAAATAACTTTGTGCCTGAATGCCTGAGAGTACCGTTCGCGACGAAAATGTTTTAGGGTAGTAAACGTGGATGAATTTAACTTGGGTTTTTCGATTTAGAATGATGAATGTGGACCTTTCCGATGGGGTAAAAAAATTTACGTTTTTGGGGTGGGGGTGGTACTACCACCCCTGGGGTTGTCCAATTTGGGTCATGTGTGATATCAAATTAAAGCTCTTGCTGAGACCTATTAAATGACATATTTTCTATTCTTCTATCTTTAAAATTCGTGATTTTCTAATTTGTGTACAGAGGGGTGTAGGTTGGTGCGAAGGTAAGGGGAGGAGTTTGCTTTTTCTTTTAAACGCTTTAGTCTAACATTTTACTATTTCGTGGGAACATTTCAATTTTCTATGTTTAACCGTTATATGGGCTTTGATGTGAAATAAATTTTTCCAGTTTTTTCATGTCGAATTTTTTTACATTAAAGTGCGATAATTTTCCACAACGTCCGCAAGAAATCGTAGATGCGAATTAATACGCATATGTCAGATAGATTATGTACCGTTATATGAGTTTTTAGCGAAAATGTAATGACTAAAAAATAGAAAATAAAAGACATTAAAAAAATGTTTAAAATAAATATTCATACATAAATTGAACTAAAAAGTAAAAATATTTTTTTCTTTCTTGATATAGGTAGACAAGAAAAGTTTTATTGCAAAATATTAAATGCTAGAACTCAGATTAAATCCTAAAAGTTTGGGCATGAGTTGAAATTAGACAATAGATAATTGATTTAATCTGAGTTCTAGCATTTCATATTTTGCAACAAAACTTCTTATGTATATCACCGAGAAAGAAAAAATAATTTTTTACTTTTTAGTACAATTTATGTATGAAAGTTATTTATTTTAAAAGTTTTTTTACTATTTTTTATTGAATTTTCATTTAATATTTTTGCAATACCATTTCTCACAGGAAATTATCAAGGAAAGCTTTCAAAACAAAAGTCATTTCGCATCCGTATTCGTGATTTTTATACGCAATCCATTCGCTATTTATCGGATGGGTCTAACTGTTATATCAAAAATCATATAACTTATAAAGATATCGCATGCCGTAGAAAATTTTTTGATGGGATGTAGCAGTACATCCCAAGCAACGCATTTCGATGCAAATAAATATTTCTCCATGAATCTATACTCATCACAGTACAGCATCGCCGCTATACAGTCACACCACACCGCACTTGGCACTGCTACATCATATGAAAAGCTTTTCTTTTACATGAAATTTGTTCGGCATGCGATATCTTTATAAGTTATATGATTTTTGATTATACCTTAAAACTATTCAAAATTTTCGAATATGGTCATTTCCTGCACTTCAAAGATTTTCGGTACCGGTGAATACGATAAGCTGAGAGCTCTTAGAATATAAAAAAAAGGATAACGATGATATACCTATATAAAATTCGTGTACATGAGGATTTTTTCGGTTTATTTAAAAAAAGGTGAGATTACATTCAAGGAAGAGTAATGCATAGTTTGTCTCAATTGAAAATAACTGTTAAAGCGGTGTTTGATATAAAGAAAGAAATTCCACAACAGCAGAGCTTATAATTGTTTTGTGATTGAATCAAAATCAAATAAAAATGAAGCTAAGTTTAAAATTTTCAGTCACAAATATAAGGACTTGTACTGTTTTCTACACATATTGATTTTGACTACATTAAATTTTGGTTATATAGAATTGGGTTGAAACAAATTATGTAATCGCTCAAACTATTTAGTAGTAAATAGTACGCTTTGATCTATATCGTTAAAAATTATACATAAGATCGTCTTTTGGCTTTGAACACAAAAGTGGCATCGGAATCGACGGATCGCAAAGTTCTATTTTGTTTTGATTTCGATCATGAATTGTACAAAACTGACGCTGTTAGTATGCTCCACATTTTATGGATTCAAATTATAAATACAATTAGATTTAATTGTTTTATGAAAAACTCAAAGCAACCACCAATTTATTTTCGCAATTCGACTCATTTTTGTCTAAGTTGACTGAAGCGCCATTTCACGGCAAATCCAGGGGTGTCGAATTGTAAGAAATTGGTGTTTGTGATATTAAATATTTCCCAATGTTATTCCATTCAGCTTACCAAAATCTGTCAAATATAATTGAGAAAGTGTCGAATTGAAAGCCAAAGGAGAATATTCAAAATTTAATGAAATCCAGTATGCGTTTAAAAACATATCCTTATGTATAAAAACTGACCAGCAGTTTTTATGATAGAGCTGCAGGTAGTCAGGTGTAGCCTTAAAGATGAGATCAACCTGATCTAACTGTTTAAGGAAGCATGTAAATTCTGCAGTGAATGCAATTTTAGAGTTAATTCACATCAACTGTCGGAGCGCTGTCTTTAACTCGTAAAAAGATGGGTAAATTAAAATTTTTTAAAGTTTTGCGCATCATTTGGTATTACTGAAACATCGCGATGCGCTATTGCATAACATGGGGCCACCAACCGTACACGTTACAGTATACTTCACTTTTCGTGGACAAGGGGGGAGATTTTTCCTCATACCCAGTACCTCTCATCTACAAAAAAATGAAGTATACTGCAACGTGTAAGCCCTAGCAAGTAGCCAACTTACATGCTGCTCTTCCCCTAAGTGTATATCATTCACGAAAAGTGAAGCATTCTGCAGCGTGTCTGAAACATAAAAATTAAACTGAGAAGCTCCCATTCTTATGGCATGCAATGCCCAGAGGATTGGTAGTTCTCAAAATGGTGTAGTCTAGAGGGATAGATTGAAGTCACCTATTTCGGTTAGGCTAAATCATGGTAGGCCTAGGTTTCCACACGAACTTCTTGTCTTGAATTTTAAGATGGACGCGATAGTAATACAGGTGATTGCAAATATTAATGCCAGGTATCACAAGGGATAATGAATATCATGAGCGCTGATTTTGATTGTCCTGTCTTAGGCAGTAATACTCGACCGTTTTTGTAGTTAACTTCTTCCTTCAGAATGGCAATATCTTTATTACAGATGAAATTGATCTGATCTTCTCTTAATCACCCTTATTATCGTTGTCACTTTAAGTGAGAAATGTCGTTTCGACACAGAAATGGTATTATGGTTGTCGTTTAAAGTGACATTTGTCGAAAACATACGACTTTGGACGTATTACTGTTGTCGTATTAAGTAGACAAATGTCGATGTAAGTGACAATTTTACTCACTTGGATTTCGTAAGTGACAGATGTTAGTTGTGTGTAAGGAAAAGGAAAATGCAAGCAGAAAATGATAAATTTTATAATGGCTTTTTCTAAGTTGTTCATTAAAACATAAAATTCAATAGATTTTTATAAATTAAATTATTATTTTTTTGCAATTTTAGTGCAAAAATTACAACAAAAAAACAATTTGAAGTCATGATAGATTTTATGGTGAAGCATCCTGTTATAGATAAAGGGCTAAAATACATCGCGTTTATATATTTTTTTCTTTTAAACACTTTCAAGAATAACAACAATACACAAAATAAGACAAACCTCACTTTTGTCTACACCCTGATGCTATCTGTCACTTTAAGTGACAACTATAATAAGGCTTCGAAGAAAAATCGTCACGTCACACCGTTCGACAACGACAATACGAAAAGTGAAGTGAAGTGAGAGTGACTGCGAAGCTTGTCACTTTGGTGAGTCGACAACTGTAATAAGGATGTTTCTTTAGACGTATGCTGCACGCATACCCATTCTCGTCGAGAGACTTCTTTGATATACCTTGGAATCATAAACTATGTTGATGATCGTTTCAGTTAGCAAGGAAGGCAGCCAGTGATTCGGATTGTGTAATCAGGACCACTAAGGAGATACCCTTACTCTTACTGTTCGGCAAGTCTCTGACATCTGTCTCCTCGGGTGTTGAAAAGCAATATTTCACACTGGTACATTTCTGAATCCTTAGTGAATATCGCTTGTCTTTAGTGGCAAATTTACTGAGATTTATCTGTGGTAATGTAGCTTGATAAATCTTCTTCAGTTAGAGTATAGTAACTGCCTCTGTGGAAACTTATAGCAAAATATGCTTCCTTTCAAAATTATCACACTGCTGTTGTATAGTTCTTGCTTCAATTGATTTTGTGTTAGAATAAGTAGGTTGAGCTTCCAATGTCTGTATCTGTTAGTAAGGGCTGTTTGCGTTTTATGATAATTGGTGACTATGAAATGAGCACGAATGGAAGCTGGGGAATTGAAGGCTTACTATATCGGCTATGCTTTATCGGCTATGCCTGATTAAAAATTCCACACAATTTGTTTGCGATAGTGTCTACAATGTCCAAATATAATCTCTTTATTGTTCGGTTCAGCCTTTGATTAGTTGCTGCTATAAGAACCTTATTGTTATGCTGAAGGATATCTAACTGGTGCCGAAATTGTTCAACGATTTGTTCGCATAGGTCATGGACTAGTTTTCTGTGCTGTGACGTAAGCTTTCCAGTTTGTAAATTGTTTGCTGCAGGCTGGGTTCCATTCATCGGTTACTAAATTAACCTTGCCTAATGCTTCGATAAAAAAAACCCGGATGATTGGTATTTTGTGTCACTTCAACAAGATCTTGTGATGAGTGTGCCCACACCGGAATATAATCAAGGAAGTTAAGAAGAGTAATGCTAGGATATCGTTGATTGCTGATGGCCTTTGTCTTTTGAATCTTAGAGTTTCAATTAGTTCTTGCTCTTCTCTCTTCGAAGCTGAATCATGGCAGGTCTTGGTGTCATGCGGGTTCCAAGGAAGATGGTCACCTTCATTGTCTTATTGGTAATAATTATCTGTTATTTGGATGACGTGATAGTTTAGATTGCGGAAACTTGAAAAGTGGCTTAACGTGGTTACTGCTGGCTTCTTGAGAGATGCAAGGACCCTTGACTGTGGGTTGAGCGATAATAATGATGAAGATACTTCTGTTTGATTTTAGGTGATCTTGCAGCTGATTTTTCAATTGGTAATGTACATAACCTGTATACAGCTTGTTTCAACTCGTCAGTTGTATTTATAGATACCACTATCGTACGTTTATCTCACCCCTCATAGGCTTCCGGCAAATTCTCCAATAGCCATTTGATTGAGACATATTTTGTTCCTTTTTAAGCACAAGCGTTCCTTTCTAAATACCCGGTGTGTTTTTCTTTTATTTTTGCTTCATTCTTGAATATATTCTAGCGACCACTGTTTCCAGAAGTTTTGTTGAATATTCTGCAATCTCTGGAATCGAGTTAGTCTGCAAATATTCTCCTCACTGAAGTCGGATTCAGCAAATGATGTTATCTGTGAGCTGCGGAAGTGTCGTAGTGCCTCAACATTATTAGGTTTTGAGAACATTAGTTCCAGCACACAATTGGGTATCTGCCGATTGCACCTACTGTGAGTTAAATAACTCTGATCTTCCACCTACAAAATTTGTAACATTATCATGAAGATCTTGGCACAAAGTCCCCTGCGTGATATGAATCTTATTCTTTAAGCAGTTCAAGAAAGACAAGTTGCTCAAAGCTACTGGAAGCAACTACATGGTTCACATGTAATATCAGATCCGTGGTAATAATTGAGATAGAGAGCTTGTAGGCCAATGGTAGAGGCGGTTAAAAAATCTAAGTCTGGACATTGGTTTACTGCTTGGCACAGGGCTACGGTTCAAACGATATTTTGTTTCTAAAGTAAGCATTGATTAATCATCTATAGACATGCAATACAAATCCATTTTTGATGGAAATTTAAGGTTAGATTAAATCCAGTTATCGAAAGTACTGCTAAATAAACATATATATATATATAGCGCTAAAATTGGAAGACATAAACATTTCTCGATAATTGTATTTACATGTTACATTAAAACTTTACGAATTGTTAAAGCGCCGTTGTACAAAAATACTTAAAAAATTAACTTTTGGAATTTATGGTATGCAGCGATCTCGAAAATTGTATTGTTTTATTTTGAAAAACACGTAGGTAGGTATATGAAAAAGGAAGATACATTAGAAGGACCTCAATATTATACAAAATAATTTGAAATAATTACTCCATACATCAGAAAAAAGAATAGAAGTAGACAAGGGTGAAAATAAAATTCTCGTTTAACAAGATATATGCAATTTGAAAAAAATTTAGATAACGTCGATGCCATATTTCACTGAAGGTATACAATCAAAATGCATACAATATTTTGGCCCAATTTGGCTTAACATTATGCTAATAACACCATGTAGTGGATGTTTCTCAATAACATTAATTTGAATAATTTAACTACCTTCCAGTTTAATCCAGAATAACTTTGAACTAAAATCTATTGGAAAATTAATAAAAAAAAAAGTCCCAAGTTTTCAAAGGCAAGGGTCTAATGGCGCAAAAAGATAACGCAAGAATAAATTGTGCGACGCGCCACCTTATGGAATAATAAAAAACTAATTTCTTCAGACCACAGCCATTCTCACGTCGAATTCTGTATATATTGTGCACTGTATATTTTCAACCGTATTTTAATAGTAGAAGATTTCAGTTAATAATACATATAACTGTTAAATTATGTCTTGTCTTTATTCTTTAGTAACGCTTTTGTGTATTTTTCACTGGTGCAGTAATACATTGAACAGTGCAAAGCTACATTGTAGAGCGTGTAGTGAAATCATGCTCTGCATCTTTGAATATATAATTCTTTTTGTCAACAGGGGTCGCTCGTCTCACTAAAAAGTGTATTTTTTAATTCTTTGAGCTTATATAACCATGATTTCTTTCTTCTCTTACTGAAACTTACTCAAATTAATATTTGTTTTAATGAATGTTCTAGATATCATTGCTTGCGTTTATCCTCCACCTTTTCATAGCGCTCAAAGAAATTTTTTGACATTTGTTTGTGGAAAGCTACCAATTTTAAAAATAGAGTTCGTTGCGTGTGTCAGGGCTTTTGCAGCGGCAGCACAGTATATATCATACAGTAGCCCAGCTCTGTCAAAACTGTCAAGTGAGTAGGATGCTTCTATAAAGAGACTATACTTTCTCTTTCAACAGTTTTAACTAACACACTAGTCAATTTTTAATACATGGATTCCTATGTAAATCTAAAGTGGAAGAAAGAGACCTGATGGCATTCTTAAACTTTTACTAGAGGGAAAGAGGCAAAATGACACCACTTTACCGTCAAACAGATGTTTAGTAATGGAACAATACATTTGTCGCCGATTGCCGATATGTGTACATACATAAAACTAATACTTCCGTCAACGGTCGTGCAGCTAGCTACTGTTCGCCCATTTATGTCGGTATCATACTTAATAGTTCCCTCTTGTGGGAGAAATTTTAAGGTTATGTTTTTTTAATTGAAATTCTAAAATTCACTTTTCAGTAGTTAGTTCTAAGCTATTCTACTGTATGATATATACTGTGGCGGCAGTGCAGTGAATTGAATGGCGCGCATGAAAGAACACTGCTATTAATTTGGTTGAATTCAATGATTTTTTCTTCTGATAATTCACCTTCCTTTTGCATGCAGCAGTAATCTTGCCCATATTGAATCTTTCAATTTTCTGTATTATGGTCCCCATTCACTTACAGATTATCTGCAGATTCAGACTGTAGATGGCATCTGTCAGTCCAAATCTGTTTTCGTCCACCCATTAGTATCAGATCAGATCGTAAGTTTGAAATTTGACAGATAGAAAACTTAAGATAAACTGACGATTAAGCACACACCTACAGTTGGGTCTTCCCATATCGTAATTAGTCTGTTCACGATTCTCATGCAATTCGGTTGAATTTTTAAAATGATTTTATCAAAGAAGAAAATTGCTGCTCTGATATTAATAATTCTTTTATCAGAAGTACCAGTGAAGAGTAAAAATGTTTCTGGATGAAAAAATTGGTTGCTTCACAAAGCATCTCACATATGAGGTTATTAATTTTTTTCCTATCAGAATTAGTAGTAGCTTTATAACGTTCTATTTATTCCTGATAAAGTTTTTCTTTCTTTTTTTCCTGTCATATTTTACTTCCCATGTTTCTTGTATACTTCAGAATTCATTGAATGTTGTACTTCTATCTATGTTGGGTATGATGAGAAACTACAATTACCTGACGAAAATATGAAACTGATCTGAAAATAATGATTGACGATGAAATTTTACACTATGTATGCAGTTTACAAATCTGCAGTCCTGTTATCTGACGATAAACTGCATGTGTGTGGTGTATTTATCTACAGTCTGCAGTCCATGAACTGCCGATCTGGTTGACAATCTAATCGTACAAATTTTCACACAATTTTACACACGCACATTACCTAGACTGTAGATCAAATCGTACGATTTGAACTGTTAATGGGTGGCGAAATTCAAATATATCTACAGTTCGGACCTGTAGATAATTTGTAGGTGAATGGGGGTCTTTAAGGTCAATGCAGATTTACCGGCACATCACGAACCGGCACAGACAGGCATCGACCGGCACCGATATTTTTTGTGCACATATAACGACATGAAACGGTAAGGGAACTAACTGTCAGTTAAGGCAGATATTGCGAGAAAACTATAAAAAAGTGATCCTATGATAACTTCGCAACTAGACCAGCAACCGACAAATGCCCGTCTGGTTTCTTGCCAGCGATACCGATCGGCTTATTGTGCCGGTTCGTGCTGTGCCGGTAAGTATGCATCGACCTTTAGTCTAAAGAAATTTAATTTAAGTCTATTGATTGCGAGTCTGCTCTAAGTTTCTTTGTTTGAGACAGCGTTACGCCAAAGAATTTTAAGAATTCAGCGTAAATGCCAGAGCTGGACTAACACCGAAGTAAAAGTACTTAAATACATATCATAAGTACAAGATTGAAAAGCCAAGTAGGTATGTACTTAGTTCAGATAGAGTATTATACAAGAATTCAGGCCTTAATACTGAATTGTTTTGGAAATAGATTCGTTATTTTTATATGTTTTAAATAATCTAAAGAATGTAGTGGAGCTTAGAAATTAGTAGGAGTTAAAGTTCGGAGTAGGTTCTCGACAAAATTGAACAAGATTTAACTAGACATACGAGTTACGCTGCGAAATAAATTCTATTTGTTTTTTAAATGTGAATATATACGACATAACAGAATTTTTGAGAAAGAAGAAGAGAAAATTCGAGTTACCCGATTTGTCCTATTTTCGAAATTAATATTACTTTCTTTTTTAAAAGGCCATATGCAAAATTTTAGCTATCTAGGTACACGCGTTCTCGAGTTATCGTGAGGACGGACAGACAGACGGACGGACGGACATGCAAAAATCAAAATAACTTTTAACTTTATGCATGGGTGTCTAATCCATTTTACTCCACCATAATTATTTCTATACGGAATGACAAACTTCGTATACCTTTTAGATTTCATCTACAATATAAAACAACCCACGCATAAAATAGAAAGTTATTTTAACCAAATGGGCCGAATCGGGTAACTGGTACTAGGTGTTGCCATATAAAAATTTTGGTTTTTTACGTATACTGTGAAAACAATCACTCCTAGACGTTTTTATTGTACTGAAAAATTCTTCAGAATATGAAATCGTATGAAATTTGTTATAATCATTTTTGCTGTCCGACGAATCATTCTAGAAATATAAGCGTAACCAGAAGAACTAGATATCACATGGTATAGATACCAGAATAGAGTATTTAGGTAATCACATTGTGTAATGGGTGGTACCTTCTGGAACGGACCACAACGTTTTTGCGTTAGAGATTGTGTTTGCATTTCTACGAAGAGTTAGATATTTGTAGGTACTTAATAGACTCAGAAATACCTAAGTAAAAATCTTTGTACTTAAGTACAAAACTAAGTCTTAAGTACAAGTAAATAGAAGCAAGTACTTATGTTCAAGTACTAAGTAGGGGCATTTCAAAAGTATAGAGTAATAAGTCTTAAGTAACGAAAATGTACTTTAAGTAGTACTTAAGTATTGCTCAGCTCTGCTTATCAGTTAGTATAAGTCATCAGCATTCAATCAATTTTTGGATAGCTAGACCATCGGCGACTAGTACCTAGCTATTTACAAATTAATTTAATTTTTTTTTTATTTCAGTTTAGCCGGACATTTAAATTATTGTGAAAATAGATTAGTACATGATGAAATTGGCGAATTTAATGAAAGTGCATTCTTTTCTTTAATCCCAATGAACCCAAGCAACACTCATATATGCCGTATAGTCCACTCCAAACATCTGACGTGATTGCAATTTTTTTAAGTTATAGCAAGTAGTGTTTATTTGAAAAATAATATATATAATTTGCACGATTTTAAAAGGAAAATAAAAGAAAGTGGTGTCATTTCCTTCTCTTCCGTATTAAGGAAAATATACAGAATCCTCAAGTTCTATACACGAAACTGATATGATAGTAACGCCCTGCCTAATGCTCAATATTTATTCCAAGTACAAGTACCAGTAAAAGGATCTGGAGTTAAAATTATTTAAGTATAAGTACAAATCCAGGTACTGGTACTTAAAAATTGTCAAGTGGAAGTCCCGATCTTAGTACTTAAAAATTTTCAAGTACACGTCCTGACAAGTCCCTCACATCAAATTTCAAGTATACCTTATAAGTACCTATGTAAGTACCGCCAAGTACACACTAAGTTTTTGTTAATTATTTAAGTACGCTGTCTAATAATATAGGCTCAAGAGCTTTCGGAAACTTAAATCAGAAATTTTGAAAAATTTATAGCCAGATAAATGAGTGGAGGAGGTTTTCATTTACGAAATATCATAAAATATGTTGCAAAAAGATGGTAAATGACACAGAAACGTATAAGCTCTTGGTGTTTTTATTTCTAATTTCTGAAGTTATTTATACAGTATTTGAGTTTGTCTTTAAAAAAATAAGCTTTTCAATTGTTGTATCAGCTTGATTGCCTATGTGGAGCATTTACAAGACTTGAAAATGAAAATAAACGCTGCACAGGTGCGGAGGAAGATAGGGTGTTGCACTTGATTGCCAACTTTCTCAATAAAGGATATCGATTTAAAATGTCAATACTTGTGCTACTGTTCACTCATATATTCCGAGAATTTTCTATCTATTATACTGATGGCGGTAAGATTTCTTGAGGTACTGTCGAGATCGACGTAACCTCTATTATTAAAAGGTGCATTAAAATAATTTACAATAAGAAGAAGTACTTTGCGTTATGGCGGTATTTGTAGTAACTCCGTATTTTTGTACCTATGCTTATATATGGAATTTATTATTACCAGTTTCTGGACTTGTACTTGAAAATTTTTAATTACCAGTATCGGGACTTGTACTTGAAAATTTTTTGAATATCAGTACTGGCACTTGTATTTAAAAAAATTGTAAGTCTAGATCTTGGTACTTGTAGTAGTACTTAAATATCAATGTATTTAAAAAATACAGCTAAATACACAATTATTTACGTTTTTATTAAGCACTTCTAAAGTGATACCTATAGTTAATCTCTAGTTTACGAGTTTTTTTCTGCAAATTTATGTAGCACCTGTTACGCTGGTACTTTGCTTTTAATTATTTAATTTTCAACGTATAGGAGTGCCATATTTGAGAACCTCTCCTGAAGCGTAGTTTCTGTCAACCAAGTTTTAACTCGACATATAAGGAAAAGCTCCGTTCACAGTCGGCCGAACTCACAGGAAGACCAAGAGCTGCTTGCAGCAACTTGTATAAATTTGGACAGAAGTCTTTATTAATTTCTATTATCAGTCTTTCAAATTTACTACAATGCTCTTGTTTTGGAACATGTTCTTTATTATTTTTGTTTTAGCCTATAAGGTGAAAATGTCTATATTGAAAACATTTTTATAATTTTCTATGAATGTCTCTCCATATTTAAGGTCCAACTTTATAAATGAATCAACTGACTGTGCCAAATATAGATTTCCAAACTTATTTTTGAAGTTAGTGATAATGTTGTCCGTCACTTGGTTGTAAATATGTCTTCCAATATTCGGATTGTCTTGATCTTGTATCTGATGGAAAGTTCACTAAATTACTTTTACCTACAAAGCTTACGAAATTTTCAAAATTTCATTGATATCAAAGGTTATCAATTAAAATGTCCGCACAAACTGTCAAAAATAGCTCCGTATTATTTCTCATACGGAATAGAGAAATCTCAGAACAGTCCTGAAAAGTTTTAAAAATATTTCAATCGATTTTCTTAAAGAAAAGAAATTTTTAGAGCCTCTTCGACTCCAAACCGAACGGATTAAAATTAATAAGACCTAAGATTGTACGTATTGACGAATCCTTTTTAGGAATTTCTATAATAATCCAAGGGGGGAGGCAGTCCGCATTCTGGCACCCTGCCCCCTACCTAACTCTGCCAATGGCAGGAGGGGTGATAGTGTTCACCTAGCCAAACCAAAAATTTTATGGTAAAGGGGGGGGGGGGAGGGCAGGGTCATCTAAACAGTTTGTGAGTTACAGGGTGATTAAGAAAATACGCTAATTTTTCACAAAACCCCTGTATCATAAAAAGTACAGGATGTATGGTCACTCATTGTATGAAGAACCTCATAAACTTCCAACGACTGCTCAATCACTCCCGCACTCCTTTTCTCGACGGAGTTATGGCGGTTTAAAATAAAAGTTTCGAATTTTCTTATCTTTTTTTATTTTGACCTGTTTTTTACAAAAGCTGATTAACATGACTTTTTATTATAAAAACTGTAAATTGTGGACTCTCTCTTTAATTTGACATATTCACCTTAGTACTTAGCTGTAGCCATTAAAAATTATTAGCTCAGGTCATACCGAAATTAGACGAAATTTGTTTTAAATGGAAAAAATTATGAACTGAATAGGCTTAATAACTCTTTGAGCACATAGGTGTAATAAATCAAATTAAAAAGGAAAGTCCGCAGTTCGCAGTTCATAAAAAAATTAATATTATTCAGCTTAATCAGCTTTTTGTTAAAAAAAAAAACGAGGTCAACGTAAAAAAAAATAGGAAATGCGGAATATTTATTTTAATCCACCATAACTCCAGAGAGGAGAGAACTACTGAGCTGGTTGAGCATGAGCAGTCGTTGGATAGGCTACGCGGTTTTTCATACAATGAGTTCTTAACGGTGACCGTATATCCTGTACTTTTTTAAGATAGATGGTGTTGAGATGACAGGGGGCCTGTCATACAATTTTTTGTTTCGCTAGGTGAGTACTTTCACCTCCTGCCCTGAACCACCATGGCGGAAATACCCTGTATATGTATATTTGGAGCCTAAATAATGTAGAATACACAGAAACCGTATTTATTTCTCATACCATTACTTATAGAAGTAGTCCCCTGTAAAATAGAAGATCGAGCTGTTCATGTTATATTTATACATGTCAGTGCTGACTAGAATTTCATATCTGGGATATTTATCTGAGAGCAGTACTCCTTCGATTGGCGAATTTTTCTTTTGAAGAATCAAAGAATTGGTCTTGTACCTATTCTAGCTTTTTCTATTTGTTTTCAGTTCAGTTTAATATTTTCGTCAGATAATTGTGGTTTCTCATCGTTCCCAACATGGATACATTATAGAAGTACAACATTTACTTGAAAATTCATTGAAGTATGGATTCTTATTTCGACAGAAAGTTAAAAGAAAAAGATTATCAGAAATTAATAGAACTTCATGAACCCGTAGACGAAAAGCTACTGATAATTATGTTAAAAAATAAATTAACAAACTTTTATTATGTTAGATGTGTTTCTTTCACATAGAAACTTTTTTTTTTCTCTTCATTGGTACTTCTGATATGATAATTAATATTATTAGACCAGAAATTATCATTTTAACAAAATCATTTTAAAAACTCAGCCGAATTGCATGATAAATGTTAACAAATTAATTACGGTATGGACTGAGGACCCAGCTGAAGGTGTGTGTGTGTGTGTGTATGCTAATTGTCAGTTTATCTAAAAATTTCTGTCTATAAAATTTCAAACTTAAGACGTGATCTGATATTAGTGGGTGGACGAAAACAGACTTGGACTGAAAGATGCTATCTACAGTCTGAAACTGTAAGTGAATGGGGGCATTAACTCTAGTATATTTATGGTGAGCAGTTTATCGGAATAATTATAGATTTCATATTAGTTTTCGATAAGTTTAGTATAAAATATTAGAAAAAGATTAATGTGCGGTGGGACATAATCACGAGTTTTTATTGGTCATAATGATGAGCTTTATATGGGGCATAATCATTTTTCGATTTTCACATTCTGGTCGGCTCAATGAAGATCGGATTTAGAACACATAATTTTACATGAGAAGAGAATTCCTTGTCAAGAAAATTGATTCCAACAATTAGTGTGTTTCATTTTCCTTCCTGCAAGGCTCACTATAATCATTAATTAATAATAATAAGTTTTGATAAAAAAAAGATGTTATTTCATATATTAAATATAATTCGTTATTATGCCCCGAGCCCTTCGTCATTATACCCCATATGTGTGGCATATAGTGACGAACTGGTCATCACTCCATTTAGGTCAACGCGCACTTCATAAGGATACTAGACGGTAATTATCTATATCAGATTATGTCCTTAATTGACACTACTTGGTATTGGTATATTTAAAGTTTCCAGAAATCGATTTCGTGATATAAGAAAAATCTAGAGAAAAATCTCTCGTCACTATGCCCCGGGCTCCCCTATTATTGGTGCAATGTTGTTTGGCCTTCTTCAGTCAACATTTTTTTTTTCTGCTCATGTATATACTAAAAAAATTAGTTTTGTAAAGGAATCGATTGTGGGAATTAGCAATTTTCATCTCAATTACATTCTTGATGATGTATTTGCTTTTATAATGAATTGTTTGAAATGCTTAAAATAGCATACTTTCTTCGTTTTTTTTTAGGGACGAAACACTTGGTGGTGAAATGAGTCTGCTGACATAAATGTATGGCCTAGTTCAGGGGTCGGCAACCTTTCAGGAGTTAGGAGCCATATATTTCCCGATGTGATAAATAATTTTTTAAAGAGCCAAATTTAAGAATATACATCGGTAATATGCATTACAAAAATTAATATAACCGTTATCTGCTGTGAAACATGTATTTATTGTGAAATAAAAACATTCTATTTTGCGTACTAACAGAACGTATAAGTCAACGTATTTAAGAAAATTGAAAAACTTTTTTTATAACTTAATTTCAGTAGCTTTGCTTAAAATACAAATTAAATGTAAAAAATAATATAAACGCAAATATTTAATATTAGTGAGATATTTGGGATTTTGTGTACAGACACAAAGTTTTTCCAAATTTGATGAATATTCAGAAGTTTTTAATTTCATGCAACTTTCGATGCTTTCGTCATTAAGCGAAGTTCCTAATTTATTTTTAATAATCTCATATTTGAAAATAATTGTTGACAGTAGTAAGTAGATCCGAAAATTGTCAAGATGCCAAATGCATGTTTTCACATGATCATAAAAATGAGGAAAGACAGTTTCATGTTCAAATATAATGTCTTCCTCCCTCCTACATTTTGAAAGATCCGTCCACTGGTGTCTGACAGCCAATTTTCATTTCTCTCTAGTAAAATTTTCTAGTTCTGACTGCAAATTTGTGAACTTGTCTGTCCATATATCTTTGTTTTTGAAATCTAACAACTGTAACTCAAATTGAGCTCTATCAATAGTTGGGAATGGTGTAAAATTCAACTTGCACACCTTCACCACTAGTGGCTTAGAGTAGAGTTTCTTGCATTTTTACAATGGCGGTGACAAAAAATTCACTGTTAATATTACAACCTGAATACGACGCTACGATTAAGGAGATGGAACTGGGCTCTATTATTGAATCCGTTCGAGTTGAAGCAAAAAGAGCTCAAAAAATGGCCCTTGAATAAATTTTTTTTTAGAATTTACTTAAGATTCTTGCGAATTCGTTTTAGGCCCCTTTGATTTCAGTTAATATTTTCGCACAAAATGTTAAAATAATTCGATTGGATTCTTTTATCGGATCATTTGAATCAGTTTGAACGAGAAAATTAATAAAAGTTAAAGCGAACTGATATTAATTTGTTTCAAATTAAGGAATATTATTAAGAAATTTTAACTTAAAAGGCGCTTTTTTAAGGTCTTTTCGATTCGTACAAATTGGAAGTGGTAGTAAACAAATATTTCGCTGAAATGCCCCGCATTGCATGATGGGTTTTTTCAGAAAATTTGTAAGGCTCACTACTTAAAGGCGCTGATTTTCAAAGCTCACGAATGTTCTTCCAGTGTCCTGGTAACGCTTCTGTTTCTATTCACTTTGGTTTTGAGTGTGGAGAGTAAGGCTAGCTAAACTGCATGCGATCTGCCGCGCATTTTGATGTGTGAGAGCAGCATTATTATATTTGTTTGGCAATTGCAATATTACAGTTCATTTTTCAATATTAACTATTAATATACTCAAGAGCCACAAGTATGATTCTACTGAGCCGCAGGTTGCCGACCTCTGGCCTAGTTCAAGATATTTCAGCTGAATTTTCTATTTGTCTACTGTGTGTGATTAAAAAATAAATGAAGAAACAAAATATTTGCTCTGTGATGCACAACTGCTGTTGGTCTTGCACAAATTCGTTAAATCCCAATGTAACAAAAATTTCATTAAATGCAACAATATGTGGAATTGATTACATCTGGGGAGTATATATAATATAAAATATATAAAATTTTTTAAAATAAAGAAAAGTATAGATACCTAAACAATACTGGAGTTTTCTTCGATAGCCTCTCGAAATCTTTCTAGTGTAGCCCGAAAGTGTTTTGAGTTGAGTAGCCTTACGTGAAATAATTTAGAAAAATTAAATTCTTAAATAAACATAACTCTATAAAATAATTAACTGAATATTTGTCTTAAAAAAAAATACCATCGAATTATTAATAACTTAATAGGCTCCTTTTTAATTTTTGTTTAACCCTTATATGACCAAATAGGGTACCCGTACTTTTTTCGGGTTTAAAATGACATATTTCTTATCACATCGCCCCTAAGGGCCTATGTATCCCTGAGAACTCCTAAAAAATACTTCTAAAGAATCTTCGAATATATTCGATACAATTCGAGTTTTAGATACAGTCAAGTCAAACCTTCGAGTTAAGGAGGGTTTGCGGAATTTCGAGTTAAGGAAGGTTGGGGAATTACGAGGTAAGGAGCTATCATTAAAGATGTTCTGGTTATGTTAATGAATTATTTATTATTATTAATAGAAATATGTGTTGAAAAAGTCGGTAATTTTTTATGGTTTCTTCTGAGTATATTTTTTTTTATAGAAAAAACATTCAATGTTGTTTAAGGACATTTGAACCTTATCCAGGAACGTCCGTTGTTGTTTCGATTGCATAGTGCAAAGTTTTAATGGCTTTCTCTAAATGATGTTTCATTGGTACAATCACGTTATTTTCTGCACTTTCAAGAAAAGGACTTGTTAACACGTCTTCATCAACTTCAATATAATCTGTCCAGTTGGAATTGCCTGCACTATATAGTCGTTTTCAATCAGAATTTTTTATGTTTCTGTTAATTCGTCCTCCACGTTACTTTTTACAAATGTAATGAGCGGTAATTCATTCATTCTTTATCCCAATCCAATTCAGGAACTTTAAAATCACATTTACGAAAGCAATTTCTTATAAGTCGAGGATCCAACGTCTTGAGTCAATACTTTGGATACCTCTCTTACACAATCTAGCAAAGTTAACGAAAAAAATTGTCTTTTTTAGTTTTCCAGTGATTTAAAATTTTTCTTAAAATTCGTCGGCGGTAATGTTGTTTCAAAGTTTGAAAAATCCCCATATCCATTGGCTGCATTTTGCTAGTCATATTAGGTGGAAAATATAGCAGTTTTATTGCTTTCAGTTTAGGTGCAATTTCCTTAGGATGAGTTGGGCAATTTGTGTATAAAAAACAATAGCCGTCGTTTTTCTTGCAAAAATTGTTTGTCCATTTTGAGCAACCTTTCGCTGAAAAAATTTCCGGTCATCCAAGTCCGTTTATTTGCAGCATATGCAACCGGCAGTGTTTTGATATGACGGAAACAACGAGATTTGGCACTCTTCCCAATTACGAATAATTTTAATTTCTCAGAGCCGCTCATAATCGCTCTAACTGAACAGGTGACTCTTTCTTTACTGTGTTTACCACCAAAACATTTTTCACCCTTCAATGCTAATGTTCGATTTGGTAAACACTTGTAAAAAAGTCCTGTTTCGTCTACATTGAAAATATCATTCGGGTTGTAATTCGACAGAAGTGGTAACAGTTGTGCATTTATCCATTGTTCGCTGAGTGATTCATCTACAGCGGCACTTTTCCGACTAAATCGTGCCTCAAATTAAATCTATAGAGCCAGCCTTCACTAGCTTTGGAGTCCTGATAATTTTTCTTCCTAGAAAAATGCAGTGCTTTTTGTTTTATTAAAGGCTCAATTACAAGTAAATTGTTTGCACGAATAACAGTAAACCATTCATATACAGCCACATCAATGTCATCGTATATACAAGCTCTATCTCGTTTCAAGCGCGCACTAATTGTAACAGATACTTTTTTTGCAGTTCTTCCCTTTTGATCCATATTGTTGACAATGTACTAGAGGCGGTAGGCTAAATTTATATGCCAAATCCTTTTGTTCCCTCCTTTTTCAATTTTATCTATAAACTTTATTTTTGTTTGTAAATCTAAAGTTTTAAGTTTTCTTTTGGCCAGGTCTCTCTAAAAATTTATAGGTCTATTATGGCCGGTTTCACAGTCCAGGCTTAATCCAGAGCTTAGTTAAGCCACAGGTGTGGCTTAAGCCCAGAACTTAAGCCTACTCGGTTTCACAGTACTCAGTAAGCTGAATGTTAGTTAAGCCGCGGGTGAAAATTTTTAAGTTGTCAGCACTGCGGTAATTGTGAATTTTTTTAAAGGAAAATTGCCATTGTGGATTAAAAACTAAGCGAAAAGAAGAAGAACTTTTTATTTATCAGTTTGTTGTGGTTTTTATCTGGAAGGATATCAAATGTAAAATCATTATTGCAGAATGTTTCGACAACGTAAACCATCAAAGCCGAATGTATCTACCGCCGGAACCGAGAATAAAAATCAACGTCATCCCATTTCTCGAAATGTTGCGGGCGCCTCTTTATAATTTTTTCACAGGTCACACCTTGCGGTATTATATTATACATTTTTTGGTCGCTTCCTCTGCATTAGATAAATAATTCATTTTAGTCCTAAACTGTTTGGTTTCTTCTTAAAACGTCAAATGGAATGCTGACACGAGCTGCCAGACAGTACTCAAAACTGCTAATTAGATAATTATTTTTCGCTTGGAAAATTTCAATTTAGTTATAAAATATAACTTTTGAAATATGCACGTTCATTTAATAACAAAAATTGTAATATTTATGCAAAATATATATTTAGAAATAATTTCTTATGTGTTTCACAGCAAAATTTGAGGCTTAAGCCTTCGAGATGACGGGCTTAAGTTAAGCTTTCCTTAAGCCAGTGATTTCACTTAAGCCTTGACTGTGAAACCGAAATATTTATTAAGCCTTGGCTTAAGCCATCGTTGTGGCTTAAGCCTTGACTGTGAAACCGGCCATTAGTTATGAATAAAAAATTCGTTAACTTTTTACGAGTTCACTTGCAAAAAAAGTTAACTTCAATGGTAAAATAAGCAGAAAAAATTGTATACAATTCGAACACTTCACCAACGCATTTTCGCTGAATGCAGATCCAGAAATATAGACTCGCAACAAAACTATATTTCTAAGTAGAATTGAAAATGCATAAAGCAAACAGAATAAAAAGTTTCTAAAAAAAATTAAGGCATAGAAAACTGTCCAAACAAGTAGGAAGGGTTTATCTGAATTTATTCGAGTTAGAGGAGGGCGAATAGTAAGAAAAAAACCAAATAAATTTCTGAAAATAAGCTCGACTTAGGGAGGTTTTCGAGATAAGGAAATTCGAGTTATGGCCGGTTTCACAGTCGAGTTTAAACCAAGGTTTAGTTTAAACGTAGTTTAAACCAAATCGGGTTTCACAGTGCATTCTTTTAGTAACGTTGGTAGTACTGATTAAATTGTGAACTAAATTAGTTATCGCCAACATTGTGAAGCAATTTTTCTATCAATCAATCTGCCAATCGGAAAAAGTAAACATCAGAAAGTAAAAAAATAAAAAATATGTAGTTATATTTGCTAATTTTAAATATGCTAACATTCAAAAAGGATGCAAATTTTAGCATAAGTGAAGTTGAGCTATTGCTTTCCCTAGTGCATAAAGAAAGATATATAATAGAGCGCAAGAAAAGGGATAGATTCGAATATAAAGTGACAAAGTTCTTTACTTAAACGGAACTTAGCATAAAAATCAACGTCGTCCCACGTATTAAAATGATTAGGCAGATTTCTAATTACTGTCAGTTGTCGACAGAGTTGAAAATTTAACTCAAAAAAATCTTCTTCATCGCTAGAAATATCTAAATCTAAATCCATGATAAAATTATTTTCTTGATACAAACAAACAATGCTACTGTCAAAATAAAATGTCACACTTTTTAAATACTTTTATCTTGAGTTTAAACCGAGAGATGGCATGGTTTAAACTCTTGTTTAAACCGGGGTTTAAACCAAACTGTGAAACCCATTCGTCGAGTTTAAACTAAATATTTGGTTTAAACTCAGACTGTGAAACTGGCTTTTAGAGGAGGGCGAATAATAAGAAAAAAACCAAATAAATTTCTGAAAATAAGCTCGACTTAGGGAGGTTTTCGAGATAAGGAAATTCGAGTGAAGGGTTTTCTATGAAAAATCCAAGAAGTACCAAATTAAGTGCACAAATTTCGACTTAAGAGAAATTCGAGTAAGAGGCAGTTCGACTTAGAGAGGTTTGCCTGTATATGGTTTAGTACTGTTAGCCAAATGTTATCCAAAATAGCCATTTGCTACGGTTATACCCAAAATGCAAATGCAAAATGCGGCTTTTAATACCTTTTCATTGTGGATACTTTCTATTCCGAACAAAAATCGTAATTATAAAGAGTTCTATTTAAATAATGAATCATAAAAACGGGGGTTAACATTTTCATTTAATATCTCTATTTGAAACTTTGTAACTGTACCTACGCGTGTTTATAACTCCTCTCATCTAGTTTGGACAACCGAATTTGCGTCACTTTGAATAAGAAGAAACAAGAAGAAAATAATACCGTTAGCTAGGTCTTAAAAATATGTGAGCTATATAATATTCGCATACACGGATATGCAATTTACTCGTTATAATTAATCCAGTGGAAAAAACAGAAGCATTTTCCGTTGGAAGCAAATTAGAAGAGATTCGTAGAAAAGTCCGTTGGAAGTTTTCAGGAAACTTTTCATGTACTGTGTCAATTGGACGAATGCGAATCGGAGATAATTCTATGCAACTGCCTCCGAAAGATTTGAAAATAACAAATCTGCCAGTAAATTTTCAAAGAACTACCCGGGAAGAAAACAGAAAGATCTGTAAGAGTTTCCAAGCTTAAAAAATTTTGTTGCTTCTTGGCTTTTTGTATGGTTTCATTCCCCGCTGGGAATTTACAATGTCGATACAAGCTAATTTAGTTTTTAACTTGTTTTTTTGTTAATTGTTCAATAACTTGATAGTTACACTACTTTTAACTTTTATTAACTTTATACTTTACACTCTACAGTTCAGAAAGGACTGACTGCAGGATGTCAGTCAGGTCCGTAGCTAGAAACAAATTAAAGGAAGGGCATCAGAAATTTGAAGTAGGGCGCAAATTTTCGGTGCATTTGGGGTACATCTGTTCAGGTTAAGGGACATGTTTTATTACATTTTTTTATACGTGAACTAAAACATGTACAATAAAAATAAATAAATGGACCAAACAAGAAACACAGCATGGTAAATTTATTCCATACAATTGCAGTCTTCGATTTACCAAATTGTGGAATTGTCGTAGCACTTCATCAATATCTTTTTTGTCTGTTATTTTCTGTTCAAATGCAAGAAACGCCAAACCTGCCATTATCTCGTGAACCATTGACATTTTTTGAAGCTTATTGATAGCAATCAGTGTCGAAAGGGTAGATTCGTACGAAGCACTACTACATCCGATTGTTGCGACTGATGTAAACAGTTCATACGTATCTCTGAAAGATTACTTTTGTTTGTATAGAAATTCTAATATGTTTTTTGACTAATCTCCTTGGCCATTCAACTCATTCAAGTACCTTTTCACAATAGTAGCCTCTTCTTTGGAAGGAATTTTAGTACCTGAAAAATAACTGCAATTACAGATTTCCTCACAACAATTATGTAATTAAATGTTGAACTGACTTAAACTTTGTCCAACTCATCAAAACAAAAAATTAAATCTAGTAGATCCTTATTGTCTTCAAACCTTCTTTTCGTCTCAACTATTATTATGTCTACTGTTTCATAATATTCCGTTTTAAATGGCAGATCTTAAATTATGCCTCCAGTGTTTTGACTAGAAGGTGATGAACCATACAGCATTTAATAATCCAAATGTCTTGCTTTTACTTGGCTCTTTTTGAGATTCTTTTCTACAATATGATATTCTCAACTTCTGTTTCATAAATCTCTTCTGACCTCAATTTATTCCTGGACACATTTTATTATTGATATGGCATTCTTCAATCCCGTGCTTCGATCCTATAAAGCTGCATCAGCCGGTTGCAGAACACATAATATTTGTTTGCTACTATCTTTGCCAGTCGAATTTCCTTTCATGTCAATACTTTTTGCAATATCATCATCATTGAATTTTCCATTTTTCGTGTTATCTGGAATCTTCAAAATCAGAGAATAATTTTCATATACGGCTCTTGTAACCGTCAAATGTCCTGGCAGCTGTTCAAGTAGCCGACCAATCGTCTTACCTTCATACATGACAGGAAGAGGTTGGAAGTAAGCAACGCAAACAAGTGGCTGGCTGGTCAGTGTTGCCGATCATACAGACTCGCCGCGATGACTTTTATGACGGTGCCGCAGAATACGGAATAAATTGGCAATTTTTAAGGTAGGGCATTGCCATTTTAAGGTAGGGCATTGCCATTTTAAGGTAGGGCATTTTTTTGTCCCGTAAGTCGACGTCAAACCGGAACCAGGTGATAGACCAAACAGTTACCAGAAAAATATAAAAAAAAATCTAAGTCATGTATTTTTCAAATTATAGGCATTTCTTTTGTTTTCGAGAAAATGTACACCTAGTGATGGTTTTTTAGCTCCTGTTGCTACAAATATTTACTTTTTTTCAATTTTATTTTTCTTATGTAATGTGAATGAATAGTGCTTATGTAACCTGTTGCTTTAAGTTCTAAGCCAACTGCTCCAGCTTGGAAGAAAATGTCACATTTTGCCGAACCAACAATATAAAATTAATAATTCGAACTTTAACTGACTGTACTGAAAAAAAAAAAAGAAATGTACTACGCCAGTCTTATGGAAGGCGTGCTTTTAGATATCCTTAAAGAGCCACTGGTAGGAGAAGTAATTTTGTAAGAGATTATACTTTTTTCAATTAAAATTCAGAGGAAATATTTTCTAACATAAAAAGCCAAAGGTAAAAAAAAAATGTTTTCAAAATTTATTAAAATTAACATTTCATAAAATAATTACATTTTATTCATCATGAACTGTGAGCCAATTCAAATAGTACAAGAAGGAATACTTTAATTAATAAAATCAATCACCCATTAAATATGCACTTGCGCACACTTGCTTTCACTGTAAACAAAAACTTAAATGACTTATTCGAAATGGCGACTTTGCTTTAAATGAAACTTTAAAATTCTTATGACATAATGCAAGCTGGAATGTGCTTTGAAGTATTTTCAAGTAATGAAATAAGCACTTCTCAAAAGAAGTACAGCTAAAAAGTCTGACTGGGAAACAAGCAATGTCTTATACTTTTGCATTAATGGAGGAAAGGAACTTGGATATGCATTATTGTAGTGCGATTAAGACAACGAATAAAAAACAAAAAACGAGAGAGCGTGAAATTACCCGAATGACAAAATCTTATTGAATCCCTCAAAAACCTATCAAACTATGCATAATAATGCACTTCGGGTCACACTACCTCACTTTTTTTTAAGAAAAAGATAAATTTCGCTTTGGCCGAGGTGCTGAAAGGAAATATAAAATTTCTGTCAAACAAACTTCTTATTTTTCCCGAAAATATCAGAGAATCCAGCATGAGTTTCTTCCACTTATAATCTTCAGAGCAAAACGAATGTAAAAAGAAGCACGTGCTGTTAAAATATCATAGGAATTACACCAACAAACATTGGTTTTGCTATAAAAAACATTGAATAATTCTCAGAATAATTCACAGCAAATCGGTTTTCACAAAAGCGCGGGAACATTTTATGAGAATAAAACCTGAAAATGCCGCGCCCTCTAATTTATTTACGAAAATGCATCATTTACCATTTACCATTTACCATTTTTTGTCTTTATTCGTAAAAGTTTTAAAGAGAGTTTGAATTTTTTGTTATTTTTTATTCTTCTACCTTTTCTAGTCGTGTATATTTTAAATATAAAGCAGTCGAAAATCTCGCCTGATTCTGAATTGTTGTTAAGTTAACTTACCCACTAGTCTGCTCGGCTCTCTTATAGTTCCCTAGCTATTTTCCTGGAGTTGAAATGTGCTCCTCCTGTCTGCTACCATGCCATTGTATTCACCCATAAAAGATATTAGTGGACCAATCTAAAGTATTCGAAGGGATCTTTCATTTGGCGTACCGGAAATTTCCCTAGGACACCCCTCCCCCGCTAAACCCCGCTCCCTCACTGGACATTTGACGTTAAATCTGACCTCCCCCCACCAACATGGAGAGGGGGGTAAAATTTCAGATTCGTAAGATTTAAACTGTCCTCTTCCAATGATACCCCACTCGATCCACTGGAACTAGAATTTCACTTGTAATGGGCCGGGCAAAAGTGTGAAACTTACCTTTTTTCAAAAATCATCAACTTGGTATACATTTTTTTTCGAAATTCGAAAAAAATAGAGTCAGGCTATGGCAAAATCTAAACCAAATATATATTCAAAATTTCATCCCCCTGAGAATGGAACTACGGATTCGTAAGATTTAAACTGTCCTCTTCCAATGATACTCCACTCGATCCACTGGAACTAGAATTTCATTTGTAATGGGTCGGGCAAGTGTGATCCTTACCTTTTTTCGAAAATCATCAACTTGGTATACATTTTTTTTTCGAAATTCGAAAAAAATAGCGCCAGGCTATGGCAAATTCTAAACCTAACATACATTCAAAATTTCATCCCCCTGAGAATGGAACAACGGAATCTATATGGATTAAAAGAAAAACCTATTTCCCCCTTTTCCGCCCGTTTCGAGAATATTGTTTTTCTTAATTTCGATAAGCTGTCCATAGGCTTTCCAACAACCCTTCATAGATCTCGCTAAACCCTCAAAAAGTGAAGAAATAAGCAAAAATGTGATAAAAACCTTCAAATCCATCAATTTCGATATCAATTTCGAATGTTTTCGAAAACCAAAAGACAGACTATCGAAAGGTTCAGAGGCTACCAAAATTTCATCCACCTATACTCCTTCAATTACTCGAGTTACAGTTAATATCGAAAATGCGTAATGTCCCTCGTTTTTGTCCCCACCCAAAACCCCAACTAAACTAAGACTACAAATTACGGGTGTAGAATAAGAAGAGCTTTAAAAAAAAATGTGTAAATTTAAAAATCGTACGGTTCAAACGCAAATTATTCCAATTCGGAAATGCAACTTTAACCATCATAAAAGGTATTTTCGAATTCGAACATGGAGCTCAATTCCGTATATACTTACTCTATCGATATACGAAATGTGAAAAAAATCATACAGTAATTGTGAGAGTTTTCATTCAAAAAAGTTTTTTACTTTTATTTCCTTACATTTTTTTTGGGGCATTTTCATTACAAAATGTATCGAAAGTCGATGGCTCGTCGCCAATGACACTGACACATTAAAAGGCCTTAATAGACCGGCTATAGCCATGCAGTAAGAGCTCATCATGGACGAAGAGCTAAGATTTTATCTTAAACAGGTCCTAAAGTTTAAAATTATCGGTTCCATAGAAAAATGTAGTTAAAACAAAGTGCAGCCAAATTTGTTTTCTTTTTACTGATGGTAAAGAAAAAATTGCATGTAGAACAAATTTATGGAAATTATAGCGTTTGAACAAAATACAAGCTACTTTCATATGAAAAATTCCTGCAGTTAGGCAAGGCAAGAAGACTGTGACCCGCTGCTCTCTTTTTCATAGCTTGTATCATCCGGGGGCTACGATTCAGGACGATTCAGGCAGTCTTCGTATTGTATTTCAGCGGAAAATATTTACCGATCATAGTGTTGTATATCATTATACCCTGCCTAGATGAAATCATAGGGTATACTAAGTTTGTCATTCCGTTTGTAACACCTCGAAATAATGATGGTAGAGCAAAATGGATTGGACACCCATTCATAATATTAAAAGTTATTTCGATTTTTGCATGTTCGTCCGTCCGTCTGTCCGTCTGTGCGCACGATAACTCGAGAACGCGTATACTTAAAGAGCTGAAATTTTGTACACGAACTTTAAACAAAAAAGTAAAATTAAGTTCGAAAATGAGACAAATCGGGCAACTCCTTCGTGGGGTTGCCATATAAAAATTTCGTTTTCCGCTATATATTTGGACACTGCCTGAGAACGCATCGACGTAGAGAGCTGAAATTTCGTACATGATGTTTTTACTACATTAGCAAATAAAATGTCAAAAATGGACTAAATCGGGCAACTCCTTCTTGGTGTTGCCATATAAAAATTTCGGTTTTTTACGTATACTTTGAAAACGATCAGTCCAAGACATTTTTATTTTACTAAAAACTTCTGCAGAATACGAAATCCTATAAAATTGGTTATTACCATTTTTTCTGTGCGACAAACTGTTCTAGAAGTATATGCGAAAAACAACTTCAAAATCAATACTTGCATAGATCTGTAGAGGTATCTTTCCATTTTGTGGCTGTATTAACGTATTGGCTGTGAGAACGCCGGGTAAAACCTCTTGTGAGAAACAAAACATTTCACCATCACAGTTATCTGTTGGTATTTCTAATACCATTTCTGATCGCGGTGGAATCCGCGTCGCAGTGTCATAAAGAAAATCAGTGTTTATGTTTGTTTCTTTGCTTGAGGTTAAGGAATTGGAAATATTTGATTGTTTTCCTTTACTATGGTTGGTGTAGTATGTGCTAGTAATTATTGCATTAGGATCAGATGATAGTGAATATTTTGCATTAGGTTTATGCTTTTGATCTAATGTTTTCGCTACAGTTTTATTTAAAAAAGGGATTTTTAGGTCGATTGGGTTGCTATCGTTGTACGGGAAGTGTAAAATGCCTTCAGTTGTGAGAATATTTGCATTCCGCCATAGAAAGTTACGGCCTAATATACCATCGAAAGGAACAGAGCTGTTAGCGTTACAGATATTAAACTCACATTTTAGACCTTCCCCTATAAGAAATATTCCTATGCAAGAACCAAGCGTTGTGTCATTACCACCATATAATCCTGAGAGGTGAAGTATTTTTTGAGAATTTATGGCAGTATTGCTGCTCAAGCTGTCTTTTTTTAAAATACTTACTTCAGCTCCCGTATCGACCAAAAGTTTAACGGTGCCTGTTTTTGAAATATTTAACGGTAGTTCGATTACTGCTTCATTCTTAGTTTTTGCATTATTTTGCAAGGGAATGGTAGTAAAGGTGGGAGTATTAGGAATAAGTTGATTTTTCTTAAATTTATTGCACCCATCTGTAGAAGGGTTAGCCATAGGGCGCAGTAGGCTAGCCCCCTTTAGTTTCCCGAATGATTGTGGTTTATTTGGTTCTGCTTTTTTTCCCAAGATTTTTTTGCTCGACACTCTGTTATAGTATGATAGAGCCTTTCACACCAATCACATTTTACTGGTGTGGGGTTTGCATTTACCTGAGTTTTCCTTTCTTTTGTTACTGAGCAGTTTTGGAAAATATGACCATAGCTTCGACAAATTGTACAGTATGGGGTGCGTCGTCGGGTCCGGCACTCTTGATAAGTGTGGCCGTCTTTCTCACAGAAACTACATTTCTTGATGTAACTTCTTCTATTGATACGGGGTGCTGACGTTTGGATGATGTGAGCTCCTGGAAAAACACGTGCGTTTTCTTGAGGGGTAGACAGATTTCTCTTAACGTCCATAATTCTTATATCATTGTGTGATTCTGGTCGTACAGGGGTGAGTGTGGAAGGATAAGATGAACACTGACTTTTTGACGGTATAAGTTTCTCTTGGACATTGTGACTGAGCGCAGTATCACGCAAGAGATCTTTAAGTTGTCTGATTTCTATTTCGCTCAATGTATTTGGGGAGGAAATAGGAGAAGTCTGCCAACTAAAACCAATTTGTCGACTCTGAACTTGTCGATCTTCAGTCTTTTCAACTCTTTGGGCAATTTTGATTAGCTCTTCAAGACGTTTATCCGCATTACCTAGCAAGCTTTGTCTTATTATGGGGCTGAGAATGCCTGTCTTAAAAACATAACACGCTTCCTCCTCAATTTCACCTATTAATGCCTGATTATTTTCGGGATACTTGTTATTAATAGCTCTTTTGCATTCCACCAAAAGCATACTCAGTTTAGTTCCGAACGCATTAACAGTTTCTCCCGGCAATTGTATACACCGTCGTATGTCGCTTATTATATCATTAATGGACTTTTCTGGGGTGAATGAATTTAATAAAAGCGACTCAAATTCGGTGATTTTTTTTATTTGTAGGTGTTTTACTAAGTCGTAGGCTTCCCCTCTCAACTTAGTTTTCAATAACGGTATCAGAATGCCTTTCTCCTCATCTGTAGGTAAAGCATCATGTACCTGCTTACAGCAATCTAAAAATATTTGCAGATCATTTGCGAGATTATTTCGTCTGTCACCGTGAAAAATGGGGACGACGTTATTGACGAGTTTACTTATTCGCTCCAGTGCTATCATTGTACTTTTATCAGAATTTCTTGAACCGGGGTGTGCGAATATTGTTGCTTCTTTGACTATGCCACTTACGGGAGTTTTTTCTATGGGATATGAGTTAATACGACCGCGCTTGTAAACGACACCACTTCTTAACTTGCAATCGCTAAATCTAGTTTGGGTTGTTTGTTTTGAAACTTGATCGCACGAATTTGGAATTGAGCTTGTTGCTTCTTGAAAGACTGCAATTTCTGAAGCAGGGATTTCAACACTTTCTCTTGTAAGTTCAGGGGAACTTAAATTATCTAAAGAAAGTGAATCTATTCTTTCACAAAGATACTCGTATTCTTTAGTGCGAGTAATATGCTCTAGGGGCAATTGGGGGAGACTTGATCGTCGAGTGCGGCTACCAGAAATTCGGGCTAGATCTGGGAAAAAATAAGCAAAAGACATTTATGTGTGATCTACAGAACCGTGGTTATCTTGTTTTTTCATATTACGAAATGTAAAAAAAAAACGTAAGTAGAATTTTTTTTTTTTTTTAACTGATCTTTTTTTTTTACACGATAATTATTGTCTGCTCATATTACGAATTAAGTAAGTTGAGTTTTCCTAACACATTTTTTTTTCACGATAATTACAGAGAGATTCGATTTTATTCAAGCCCTTACGTACATATATATACATATATAGCTAATTTGTGTTTTTTTTTTTTTCTATACCTTGTTCTGTGTTATCAATTAAGTACCTACATATATACCTACGAAGTTAACAAAATCTGATTTTTGTTTTTGTGTTTAAAATATTATGTGAATGATATAATCGGTACTTATATGTATGTATGTATATATTTACAAAATTGGCTGACTTACAGACGATGGTTAGATCTGGTGTCTTGTTTCTCCACTTTTTTCCACTTTCACGTGCTTTGTTATTGCCGTTGTAGTTTTTTTTTTTTGTTTTATATTTATATATATATAAGTCGCACTGTATTGTTTTCTTTTGTTTTTTCTTTCTCTTTTTTTTTTTATATTTTCTTTTCTTTTAAGTTCACTTGGTAAATACACATTTATAAAATATTAATTTTTTCACTTTCCCATCCTACCGGCTGCGCCAATTTGTAGAGGTAGGTCTGTTTCTTTTAGGATGGGAATTGGTTTTAGAAAAAAAACAACCGAAAAGTTTTTAATTTTATACGTGTATTTATCAGGCTTTTTCACTTATTTTATTAACAAACGACTTTTCTATCTTATCTCAAATTAAATCCTCTCCGTTTTACCACTTGCCCGATGTATCTTTTTTCGACCGTCTTCAATCGCCCGTATTCAATCACTCGCCCTCAGTTCTTTCCAAAACCTTTCTTCATGCTTTCGCACTGACCTACTTTCATTTGTTGCTTCATATTGTAGGATCAGCGGAATTAGCGTATTTTATAAATTTAAAGTTGATCAGCTATTGCGAAAGTAAATAATCGATGCCTAATAGGTCGATACCCTTAAAGAATTCAATTGTCTCGCAATTGCTTTTCTGGGTTATATATTTTGCAATAACTGATCAGCACTTAACGGTAACCACTTTTACATTACAGATCGGTGACTATACGAAATTTAATACGGGCATTCATCTAGGGTATCATAAGAATTGGTCTTTTTACTTGTTTATGTAGAGTTACATAACGTTATCAGTGCTGCAAGTGGAGTAGATCTACGCCCTCCGATTGTAGTATAGGTCTCATCGTTGCAACTCGCAAGACGCATTCTAATTTCGTGGCACGAACAAATGTTCTTCTGCACCTTCACCTAACACTACTGTAGTATTTGTTTGCTGTAGGGGCCTGTTCAAATTTAATAGAGTAGCCGCGAAGGCTTTAACTCTTGAGAATGGAGCAGCTTGCAAAAACAAAAACTCCAGGGATTAATTTTTTATGGCAGCTCGGAGGTACGTTCCTAAATGAAACGTATGAACTTTGGTTAACCCCCGAGTCTAGGTAATTTATTCTTCTTGCTCGGTTATTATTTTGTGTATAACATGAATCTTTTAGGCTTGGTGTTGTACTGCAGTATGCTATTTGGTTGCGGCTTATCTACTCCTATTGCTGACCTTCTGGAGTTAAGCATCTAACAACTCCATTGACTCGATGAATTCTTCGGTTTCATCTTAACAGCCGTCATATGGCTTTAGCAGTGAGTTGCTCTCTTCATTCAAACGCCATTTTATTATTTTGTTCCAGATTTTTTATTAAATTCAAAATAACGTGTGCCAGCTCTTTTATCTGGCGATAGATTATTCCAAATAGGATTACTCAGCCTCTGCCGAGCTTACTGTCACGCTCAACAGGTCATATACCAGAGCCGCACTAGGATGACGGACGACCGGGCGCGAGCCCAATGGGCTGGTGTTCGTCGGGCCGATGGTCGTCGGGTCCGTTGTCTTCGCGTTAATCGCGACGTACACCACCGGACAAACGTTGCGGCTGTGGTGGGAGGAGAGCTATGAGTTAAAAATATTCAAATGCTACCGGGGCTAGATTTTTGAAAAAGATGTTGCATTTTTTTTTTAAATCAAAAACCTCAAAAAACCGTGTTATTTTTCTCGCCCCCCAAATAATTTTTTCATGTACACACCAATTTTTATTATTTTTCGTACATAGGTTTTTCAAACATATTTGTAAATGCTACCGGAGCTGTTTTTTCAAATTTATTAATATTTTTCATGTTATGATTACTTTCATAACAATAAGATTGAAACTCTTGTAACTTGTATAAAATTCATTACTATACGATTATTTTAATACGATAATGAAGGTTGAGGTGATTCTATTTAGTGGTCCAAAAACTGGATTAATCCCGAAATTAGTTTATTTTATAAAAATCAATTTGTAAACCTCTATCGTGATAAAAAGTGAATGATAAAATTGGTTTTTATTCATTTTAATTCTCAAAAGCTTTCAGAGATGGCTAGGCTCCAGTACAAAATTTCAAACATATTTTTTTTATGTGATATAATGTATATTTATGGCGCGTCATGGCTCAAGCTCAGTCCGTCTGCTAGCTGTGTGTGCCACTTTGTTGTTGGAGTGGATTAGGAATGCAATGAGAGAAAAGGGAGAATATCTGTTAATATTTTTCGTTTATGGTTTAGTTAAAAAGAGACGAAAGATATTTATTTAGAATATAAGCCGAGGGAAAATTATTTAGAATTTTTTTCTCTTTTCACATTTTTATTGCATATTTGTTTGAGATTGGGAATTTGTTTTGTAATCGGTTTTTCGCTCTAGGTGTATTCGGAAAATAATTAAAGTTATCAATTGGGTGCATTCTGTATGGACACATATGCGCATAATTTTGAATAGTAGGTACTTTAGTTTATGAGTATTATTGTTCATTTTATTAGCTTGGGATAATCTTTTGTCTCTAGGAAACACACTGCATTGCAGTGGACAATTACGAATGGATTTGTTTTAACATTTTTTGGACTAGAAATGGTTTTTTGAAAATGAAAACAATCCATATAATTAAGATTACTTTTTAATCAAAACTGCTTTTAATCAATACACAAATTAAAAAAAAAAAAAAAAAAAAATGCGAATAAATTTCTAAGAAAATATAATGGCAAATATTTAATCCAATTTGTTTTAGCCGTTGTGTATATATTTGCATATGTACTGTCCATAGAAGACATAGGATGTTATATAAAGATCCCAAAGTCTGTATGGAAAGCAATAATAAAATTACAATTACGGCCTCAATATAGAAGAAAATATAGAAGAAAAAATGTTTGCCATGTCAATTCATCTTTGATTATGTACTGCTGATAGAATAAGGTATATGCACCGAGTACTGCTTCTGCGTGTGGCACTAAATCGAAAGCTTTGTACGAAAGCTCACGCTACTACTACATAGTTAAATGGAAGCTCGGAATCGAGAGCTATATTTTCTGCCATTCAGCCTTAATAATATTTCTTAAAATTTAATGAACTTAATGAACTTAGTTCTATTTATAAATTTTATTCACAAAACTCTTTGATATTATTAAATATTGTACTCACAAAAACACTTTGACATCAATAATTGACTGCACTGGCTTTATTATTATTACTTTAATTTATATTTTTGAATTTCAATACAAGCTGAATGCACTGATTTCAATTGCCTTCCAACTCAATAATTCGTAGAAAGACTCACTAACTAATTAACTAACCCCTGGGGTAGTACTCCCATTTTTATAGGGATGAATTTCGCAATAAAAAAAAAAAAACCTTGGGAATACCAAACACTGATTTACCATTGGTTATTTCCCAATTAGTCATGCGATCAATATTTGAAATTGATCTCTTATTGGTCGATCATAGGGTGAAGAAAATCATAATCACCAATTACTTAAGTCGCCTTGAAATTTTAATATCCTTTGTTTACTAGTTTACTAGGGACTTGTTTATCCCAAACATTCGAGCTTGAAATTTGAATCCCGTTGTTTATTTTAAACACTTAAGTTTTTACTTATTGCTTAACTTATTTATCGAATATCTGTTTACAATGAACAGTTGGGCATTGACATTCGAAAGCTTTTGTTTATCTTTAAGCGATTGGGCGCTTAGGTAATTAAGCTTATGATTTACGACTTTATTTACTTGAAAGCTTTTAGTTTTAATTCGGAAGAATTTGTTTAGGTTTATGTTTAAGATTTTTATGATCGCTCTATGATCACTCATAAAGCAGGCCATACACCATCAGTTTTGCCGTGGTTTTACTGTAAAACCACGGCAAAACTGATGGTGTATGGCGAACCCCACGTTTTGAGGTTCGGATATCTACTAAAACCAGAATTCAGGTCATGCCAGAAATATCTTTCTCAAAACGTGGGCAAGACGTGGGCAAGGCCATACACCATCAGTTTTGCCGTGGTTTTACTGTTTTGTTTTGTTCATAATCAAAGTTAACTTAATAATAAGCTAAGAAGTAGGCGAGATTTCTGAGTGTTGTACATTTAAATGTACACGGCAAGAAAAGGAAGAAAGAAAGAAAAAAATAATAAAAAAAAAAATCAAACTCTTTAAAATTTTTATGAATAAAGATAAAAAATGTGAAAGCGCAAATTGCATGCAACGAAACAGAATGGAAAATATTTCGTTTTCGTAAATAAATGAGCAGTGGAGGAGTTTTCACGTTTTACTCTCATAATATGTTCCCGCGCTTCTGTGAAAACCGTTTTCATGAAATAATCACAATGTTTGGTCACATGTTGTTGCTGTAAATGGACACTACAAGATGACGGCAAGATGTGGTCAAGTTGGATGGTGTGTGGGGCTTTTTCTTGCCCACGTTTTAGGTTCTTATCTCGACTAAAACGTGGTTTTTAAAACCACGGCAAAACTGATGGTGTATGGCGCCCTTAAAGGGCGCCATCAGTTTTGCCGTGGTTTTAAAAACCACGTTTTAGTCGAGATAAGAACCTAAAACGTGGTCAAGAAAATGCCCCACACACCATCCAACTTGACCACGTCTTGCCGTCATCTTGTAGTGTCCATTTACAGCAACACCATGTGACCAAACATTGTGATTATTTCATGAAAACCGGTTTTCACAGAAGCGCGGGAGCATTTTATGAGAGTAAAACGTGAAAACTCCGCCACTTCTCATTTATTTACGAAAACGAAATATTTTCCATTCTGTTTCGTTGCATGCAATTTGCGCTTTCACATTTTTTATCTTTATTCATAAAAATTTTAAAGAGAGTATGATTTTTTTTTTATTATTTCTTTCTTTCTTTTTTTCCTTTTCTTGCCGTGTACATTTAAATGTAAAACACTCAGAAATCTCGCCTACTTCTTAGCTTATTATTAAGTTAACTTTGATTATGAACGAGCAAAACAGTAAAACCACGGCAAAACGGATGGTGTATGGCCTTGCTCACGTCTTACCCACGTTTTGAGACCAGAAATCTGGTTTTAGTAGATATCCGAACCTCAAAACGTGGTGTTCGCCATACACCATCAGTTTTGCCATGGTTTTACAGTAAAACCACGGCAAAACTGATGGTGTATGGCCTGCTTAAGAGGTTATTTTGTATTAATGATGAGAAAAATTCTAACGTATCGAATTTCGGTCTATGCGTATTTATGAACTTCGCAATGACAAATATTTTGAAGATTTGAATGTGCGTAAACAAGAATTACGCAATTTTATTATGAATTTCAATAAATTGAATTATTTACAGGAAAAAATTATTAGAAATAGAGAAAATAAGTTATATTTGAATTTTAGATATAACATATGCATGTCCAAGTCGTATGATTTGCTTGACCGTGTGTAGCCTCTAGCGACCTTTAAGTACTGTTAACAAAAAAGTTTGTGAAAGTTGCTGCTTGGGTGAAAGCTTAAAATAACTAAAGAAAGCACCCAAATATTAGAAAAAGTCTGAATTTTTCCACATTTGGTGGCATTGTTTTTGTTAATTGAGCTATATAAGTAAGTGAAAGAGCGATTGAATTTGTAACTGGTTACAAAAAAATTTCAAAAACTAACAATGGAGGACAATGGGTTAAGTGATGCCATGCCGGTATTTTTTGTGATGTTTTAGCATATTTCTACTACGATTAGAACAATTTGAAAAGCTAATTATACCGGCATCTTTTTCCTACATTTAATTATAAAGACATAATTTTAGCAGATTTTCTTTCTCATATTGTTTTTGTATCCATCCGATTAATGCAGTAAACTTCAGGTGAAATTACCATTTTCAAATTCCATAACCTTGATTTGTGTTAGCTAGCATTTAAGAATAGACATGTTAAAATGTCAAATTCAATTGTGTTGTGGATTGGACCGAGTGGAATTTGAACTTTAGTCAAACTCATTGGATTTACAAAGAATAGCCGTTTTTAAAACTTATGTAAAAATGATCATTTTAACCAAATAAATATTTTAGTATCTGATTATTCGAAGAAAATCTCCTATCTCTACTTCATTATCACTAAGAATCATTTTAAACACCAAGCGGCTGGATAAAAATAAAAGTTTGAATAAATCACTAGAAATTGATTAATGGTGAGCTTCAGTGCAATTTACCACAACATAAATACATTAATACTGTAATTGTGGATTGGAATTATGAAGCAAAGAAGTAAATTTTATATGTTAAAATTGCAATTTACAAGTTGTGATATCGCAAACAAATCATTTTTATTAGAGTTTTAACCGTAGCCCCCGGGAAGAATAAACGAAACAAATGTAAATTGATATACGAGGTAATTCGAACAATTTCGATAGACAAAGTGTATTTGGATTTGATTTAATAGGAATTTATTGCATCATTCTCTTTTACCCTATTAGTTTTCTGAATTTCGAATGTATTTGCATGTAATATTAAAGCTTTCACATAAAAAAGTAAACATTTTTAAGGTTGAATAAATTTGTAAGCATTTTGTTCAGGCTATTTATTTTCCACAAGTTTTATGATATTGATTTGAAACCATCGGCAAAATTTTAGAAACTCTTCAGTTCATACATAACCGGGTCTAAATTTTTACTGGCAGAGTAAATAAAAGTTCAATAGAGCAAATGAAAACCCGTTGAGTAGTTTAACAAATATGCCTATACTATATTAGGATAAGTTTTACTATTATATGATACAAAGAAATACAGCGTGCAACCAAACTTTAAGAGTGCGTTCCTGAATCCAAAAGATTTAATACAAACAATGCTACAAACTTAACAGTAATACATTCCAAGTTTGGCGCGTTATTCAAAATAACTTAAATTGTATATTCTACATTCCAACACTCTTCCCCAATTTAATTATTATGAAAATAAACAAACAAAATCTAAATTCATATTTGTGTTTACATTCCGTTCATTCATTTGAACTTATTCCGAGATGTGTTCGCAGCTTGATAAACTGATATTTGTTCAATGCTTTCGTAAGCACGTCTGCTGTTTGTTCCGAAGATTCGATGTATTCGACATCTATTTCCTTCTTGTTGTATAAGTCTCTGATGAAATTATATTTCACGTCTATATGCTTAAGACGTCGATGTTCCCATCTTTTAAGAAGATGTATGCAGGATTGATTATCTTCATATACTTTGATAGGATTATGAACTTCCACCTTCATGTCTGCCAAAAAGTTTCCCACCCATATCAATTCCGTGATTCCTGTCGCCAGAGCTACGTACTCAGCTACAATAGAAAATAAAGAAACCTGTCTTTTTGTTGCCCAGCTTACACAGTTTCCATATAATTCGATGACATATCCTGTTGTTGACTTCCGGTAATTTCCACTTCTCCAATCTGTATCCGTGTAGCAAGTTAAGGGTTTGTTGCTCTCCTTTTTGTAGCATGTCAAGCGTTCCTTTAATATACTTTAGTATTCTTTTCAAACCCTTCCACAGTAACTCAGTAACTGCTGCACTAAGAACCGGTTTCATTCCTAACATTGCGTCCATCAAACATCCTATCAATTCCCGATATAGTTTGTCTATTTCGGCATTTGTTATTATATCAATCTTGAGCTTAACTTCCATTGGTGTTCCAACTGAATTACAATCCGACATGTTAAATTCTTCTAATAGTTTCCTCAAGTAAGCCGGTTGGCTCAAAAAATATAGTTCCGCTGTTCCTGACAATAATTATTCAAAGAAAGTTTTCCGGTTCTCCTAAGCCTTTTATCGGAAATTTTTCCTTGAGTAATAGTTTCAAGACTTCAAGAACATCTTTGTTGTTTCCGGCTAACAAAATATCGTCAAAATAAAGAAGCAAGTAAACTTTGCTTCCCTTATACTTTCCGGTGTAGAGACATTTGTCTACGTCTGAGTAGACAAGACCTAAATCTCTAACAAATTCATCAAATACTTGATTCCAAGCCCTTTGTGCTTGCTTTAGTCCATATAGAGTTTTATTTAATTTTCATACGAGATCTCCATTACTTTCCATTACTTCTGGCACTTTCATATAGATTTCCTCTTTTAGTTCCCCTTGTAAGAAGGCATTTTTCAGTGCTACTTGTTGTAAAAAAAGGTCTTCTTCATTGACCAAGCTAATCAAAGCTCTGAATGTTTCCAATCGCGCAACAGGAGCATATGTTTCCTCGTAGTCAAAACCCTTTTTTCTGTGAGCATCCTTTTATTACTAACCTAGCCTTGTAGGTTTTTATATTACCATTTTTATCCGTCTTTACTTTGAACACCCACTTGTATACATATAACATTACTTGCTCTTGATAAATTAGTAAGAGTCCATGTGTTATTTTTAACAAGCCGTCAATCTCTTCCTGAATGGCATTTTTCCATTCTTCCTGATCTTCTCGTTGCTCAATTTCTTGCAAGCTTTTAGGAACATCTTCCACGTAGCTCTCTGCATTTAATACAAAGATCGCATACTCGTTGAGATATGCCGGTTTCATTCTTTCCCTTGTGCTTCTGCGTGCGGTTTCCGTTTGGAGAGGTTCCTTATTTGTAACCCCATTTCCTTCCATTTCAATTTCCAGAAAACTGTCTTCCTTTTCACTAGCAGTATCATCGTGTGTTCCATTGTTTTGTTCTTGTTCTTTTTCTCTGTCTAATATCCAGTCCTTACTGAATGTTCCGTCTAACGTCCTTTCCAGAAATAATTTTTCCATAGTCTGGACAGCAAAGCCTATATCCATTTGGGCAATATCCAGTAAAGTAGCACTTCAATGATTTGGAATTCAATTTTCCTTCTCTTAATTCCTTTGGTTTGAGTAGGTATGCTATATGCAGCCATATACTCTGAGTTTTTCCAAGTTAGGTCTTCGTCCGTACCAATAAGTTGCAGGTACATCCCCTATTGGCGTAGCCAGCGTTTTGTTGTGGGGTGGGCAGTAGGGGGCAGACTGACACAATATTGAAGAAGAATATTCTTCAATCAAGTATTGTTTTTCAAAAATGTGTATAACTTTCTAAAACGTTAATCAGTGTTAAAACCTTACATGAAGCAAACTATTTCATTGATTACCGTTGTTTTTTTCAACCAATGTATGTTTAAATTAAACAACAATAAGAATATTTCCTAAAAACATGAATAAAGTAAGAATAATTTACTAACATATAATTATATGGTTTTCTAAAAAAAAGTTATTTCAAATTCATGGTTCTAATAAATTGTGAATGTTTCCAAATAATAGCCCTGAAATTAGAAAATTTGATTTTTGAAGTAGTTTTTCGCATATATTCTAAAACGGCTCGTCGGACAGTAAAAATTATTGTAACCAATTTCATAGGATTTCATAGTCTGAAGAACTTTTCAGTACAATAAAAACATCTCGGACTGATCGTCTTCACAGCATGTGTACATAAAAATCCTAAATCTTTATATGGCAACATCAAGAAGGGGTTGCGGGATTTATCCTATTTTTGAAATTATACTAATCATTTTTATGAAAATGCCGTGTACAAAATTTCAGCTCTCTACGTATCGACTCGTTCTCAAGCGGTGTCTAAATATATACTGGAAAACCAAAGTTTTGTATGGCAAGGCAATTGAACGAAGGATTTGCCTGATTTATTCCATTTCCGAACTTAAATTTTCTTTTTTCTCGAAAAGCTCATGTGGAAAATTTCAGCTTTCTAAGTAAATCCGTTCTGGAGCTATCGTGAGGACGGACAGACATGCAACAATTAAAATAACTTTTAATATTATGCTTGGGTGTCCAATCCATTTAGCTATACATTCATTATTTCTATGTGTTACAAACGGAATGACAAACTCAGTTTACCCAATAGATTTCATTTAGGGTATAATAATCAGTAAACAGTCCAGAATAAAGCGATGCGAAGTACACTGTTGTGTGCAAGATGTCTGTTAAGTGGTTGTTAGATACGCTTAAGTGGATGAAGATACAGCAACGAATTGATTTAAATGTACTTTTATTCATTTTTAAAATAAAGAAGAAATATTACTAGAGATACATATTTACATATCCATTTTCTTTATATAAATGACGTACAAAAAAAAACTTTAAACAGATTTAAATTATTCTTGCAGAATCTATCGCTGTTCAAACATATTCAACAATTCTTCAATAAGTTAATAGTGCTAACTTCAAAGTTCACTTTCTTAAATTCATAAAAAATTCGCAAATAATTAATATTCCCAATGAGATAGACGAGATTTAAGCAGATCTATATTAAATCATTAAACGCCATATCTATCGAAATATTTATTCGATTCGATTAATGAAACATATCCATTGCCAGTTACCACCCCATTAAAACTAGTGGGGCACCTTTCTAGGTTGCAGATCTGCTGAATCAGCTCTTTATCTTCAGATTTGCAAGGAATGGTATTATTTTCTTCATATTCGGCATTCTAGGGCTATTATTCTTGGATATCCCAATTGGAAATACATGCACGTAGCACTTTGTCAGTTCAATTTATTTTCCATTTCTAAATTTTCAAGCATAACTGCATTAAAATCTAATTCGGCACTGAAATCTTCTTGCCCTTCAGCAGAGCTTACTACTCGTCCTCCAACTCCAATAGGTTAAAGAGGGCCTTCAATTTTTGCTAACAGCATACCTAAAAAGAATAATTATAATATCTAAAACTCTCATAAGATATATAAGTTTAAGTAGGGTAAAATGTTAAACTGTTCTATAGATAAAGGAGCCACGCTGATTATCCTCAGGTAATCTTAAAATGTGTGCATACAATGGATTGACTTCTTTCTTCTTGTGGGATTAAATGGCTTATAAAGATATTCCGTTTAAAACTACACTTTTGTATAATTCTACGTTATTTTTCTACGTACCAATTTGCGGAAAAATTTTAAGGTCTTGCAAATTATAGTTACTATACTATAGAAATAGAATGATTTATATTCAGAAAAAAAAGGATCGCATAAAATTCATATATCCATCCATTAATTGGTTGCTTGCCTGCTTTGGCAACAATTGTTACAAATTTGTTCGTCTCAATTTCAATCTAAAAATTTCTATTTGGAAATTTCTTTGCTTTCTCACTAGCACAAAATTAATTACTTTTCCCGAAGTGAATTAAACGAAGAAACTAATGGTTAGATAAATAATATAATATATTCAAAACATATTTCAGTCAATAAAATACGAAAAACTCAAAACAAATTCGCTGGAAATAACATTATCACCTCATGACGTAGCAACACAAAAAATTCCTTTCGAATCGGCCATAGCTTGTTATCTCTGTGTCATGGGCCAACCTACACATATTAATCACGATCATTCTGCTATACTTGTGCCCAGATGGATGTCATCAGAAAAATTTTGATCAACTTACAGTTATTGATATAAATAATAATTGTATTAAAAATTCGTAGTATATAATGAGAATTGACCAATTTATACCAGTCGCACTATTCTGATGCCATGTTTCTGGTAAAACCTTATTGATTCTGTGGCCATTAACTCGAGTCTAGTTAATCCATAATGTAATTTTGAGGCAGTTGTAATATAATCTATGAGAGAATTTTCTTCTTTTATTGTAAATATTTGCCTGTGTGCGATATTGCTCTCATAAATGAATTGCGATCTCCCGGAAGCTTTATGCTTATTGATATGTCGTATCAATGTTGTCTTCGAAATATTGTGTAACTTTGCAGAACTGGAAATACTCATTTTATGGTAGATAACATCCGTTAATGCTGTCTGTAAGAGTTCCTTGTTGAATTCCGGCCGTTTCACTCCAGATTTACTTCTCGGCATTTTCCTAGTATAAATAAAATTTATATGGAAACTGTAATAATAATTAAAGTATTGTACCTTGGACCGATCCGTGGTACAATTGAAATTTTGTCCAAGGTACAATTTTGCAGTTGATAGCGTAAAAAAAAAATCTGAATCAACTGTAAAATTTAAGTTGAAATTGTGATAGCATATGATTTTCTAAATATTACTTTATAGAAAAAAAATTGACACACAAGAAAACTACTTACTATTAGCAGGAATACTTCAACAGAACACTTGCAATAAAATTTACTGTGCACTGTGAAAAACACTTGTCACTACGGTAAACACGCAACTGAATGTGCTTGTCTCAATTTGCTGCATAATTCTTAGAAGAACTTTTTGTCTGCTGGAAACGGTTACATTCAAACTGATAGTTGGACCAAGGTACAATATCTTCCCCTACGCTAATTTACGAGGAGTGCAAAAGAAATGGTCGTTTTTGTCAAGTTTAATTGTCATCTCATACGATATTTTAGGTTTGTCAGTATTTTCAAGATTATCTTTATAATTTTCAAACAATTGAGTGATTTCTAATTTATTATTATTTAATTTCAAATCACTACTTTTATCTATCTCTACCTTAATATTTTAAATTTCATTACTTGTATCGAACTCAATTTCGTTAGTTATAACTGAATCAACGTTAGTTTCCTTAAACAAATCTATTCCCAGTACGACATCCGAATTCATTGTATCGTTTTTCGACTACAAGCAAACTTATTTTGAGAATTATGTCATTTAGTTCAACAAAAGTTTCTACTTCTCCCAATGGAAGCAGTTGGGCATTATTAATACCATCATAATACTTTTTATAATTTTTTAACTGATTAATAATTACATTATCAAACATTTTTTTCTTAATCAAGCATACTGAACTACCAGTATATGTCAAGGCGTTTATAAAGGGTCCGCCAAATAACTTTTTTTTTTTGAAAATGCTATAAAAAAAAACTACTGAATATTTTCTCAAATTTCTTTTTTTATTTGAAAGTACAATCCTTCCGGTTAATAATGGAAAATAATTTCATTCAAATGGCGTCATACCAAGATCTTTATGCAAAATTCGTCTCAATGATGTCTCCGAAAAGTTCAATTGTTGAGAACGACGGTGAATTGATGTTGATGGCGCTTCACGCACACTTTCTGCCACACATTCTCGGGTGTACGCACTGTTTTTGGCTTTTCACGCTTTGGTTTATCGATGAGGATGCCAGTTTCTTTCACTTTTTTCACAAGATAACGAACATACGGAGCTGACGGTGCTTCTCTTCTTCCAAAATCCGTACGCAATTTTCGCACACATTCTGCAACATTACCATGATTTTCAAAGTAATGTCGCAATATTTCCCAGCATTGTTCAAGCGTATACACAACCATATTCGTTCAGCGGAAGAATAAAACTATAATTATCTGTCAAATCAGACATGAGCTAAGTGTTACCATTCACGAAATAAGCACTAGTTGAAAAAAAAACGTTAGATGGCGGACCCAAAAAAAACGTTAGATGGCGGACCCTTTAGTTTTCCATGTAAATACATTTTTATTGTTAGCAAACAAGATTTTTATTTTTGAGTTACAACCACTCACCCGTATTTCTCTAATCAAATTAATGTTCACTTTCTCCTCCTGAGATGTACTTAATTTAGGACAATTCAGACGTTTGTGATCAGGTGCATTACAACTGAAACAAACGCCAACAGGTTTTTATTAGCTCTACACTGGAACGCTAGATGACCACTTTTTCCACAATTGTATAGCACAGTCGTTTATCACCACTGAACTCCTTTCCTTTCTCAGGAGCACGTAGAGTAGAAACAACATTTTAGCGAGATGCCAACGCACAATCAACCAAACTAATGCTTCGGAAAGCATACATATAGTAGTAATTCTGTAGAAGTATATTGTTGTAACTTTACCTGATTTTTTAAGGTTATGTTACTGATGCCATCAACTAGATAATCAATTTTTTCCTCCTCAGGTAACATTAACTGGTTGATTAACAACATTTTTTCGTGGAAGTAATCAGTAAAATCTTCACTTGTCTTCCACTTTCTATTCTCAATCTTTCGTTTAATTTCCAATCTACTTTGACACGTATCAAACATAATTCGCCGTTCATTTAGCAAACCTTCCAAGTTCAATAAAATATTTTGGGGGTTGGAATGAAACCATTCAAGTGCTTTTCCTTTTAGTTTTCCAATCGCAAAAATTTTCATCTCATCGTCATTCACTTGATATACAAAAAAAATGTTATTCATCTGTGCATTCCATACAGAAAAATATATTTCCCTCGAATGCACCCAACAAATTATTTAACTCAAAAAGTAGTGGTGAGGTTTTTTGTTGACGAGGCTTACCCTTACGGTCATCCATTTGTGCATCTATAGTCTCTAATGGTTGCGAGTCTAAGTATATAGACATTTTTAGTCTATTATACAAAGTTTTTTTATTTTCGGTAATTTTCAAGCCTTTTGTTTTGAGACAATCACGCAATTCGTTTAAAGAAAAATTTTAAATACCTTCCATCCCAAGTAGATCAAGTGAGGATTTTTTCAGAAAATAATCTGCAAAAATTTCTTCCATCCGCGCAAATTACAAAATCACTATCCCACTTCTGAAATGTAATCGATGTCTCCGATTACTTTATAAATATTTAACACCGCTTCCAATTAATAACTCATACAGATTCAAGTTTTATATACATAATTTATTTTCCTCAAGCACAATGATGTTCTTCTCACAAGTGTCCGAAACAAGTTCCCTCTTTTATTTTTTTTGACTTACAAAAAAATTTCATGACCGGCTGTCAACATATGGCAGGCCATCAACTATTTATTCTTTTTTCTTAATCCCACTCATAGGTGGCGCTCAAATATTTTGTTTTTACAAGTTACAAGATATCTTTACATTATATTTAGTATTTTAATTTCTTTTCAAAAGAATTGTCTAAATGAAAACGTATTTGTTTTAGCTGAAAAAAAAAATTAAAAATACACTGGCACTCTTGTATTCCAATTTCATTCAACTTAAACGTCAAAATTTTAGCGTGGAAAAAAGATATTGAACGGATAAATCTGATGCTAAATATATGATTGAGAAAATTACTGCCATTACTGCCATCTACTTGTCAAAACTAAAGAAACCTTTAGCTGATAAAACACAATTCTACTTTTACCAGCGATTTGTCTAAATATTTCGAAAGTAAATTTTATCGATAAATTTCCATATAAAATTTAAACGCGAAATGAACGTAATACTAGGCTTAACGGAGAGTGTGATGACCTTTACCGGCTGTGTGGTACTGTGTCGTGTCTTTTATTTATGTGGCACTTGTTTACAAATTTGTAGGGCGCTCGATGTATTTAAGACCTTTTGTTTATGGTCTCGAGTTTGCGTTGCTAAGAGTTTTTGGTTGGTAACTGTGATGTGAACTTGAATTGCATCACACGCTACTTATTATCAAGGCCTTTTTCTTATGCTTATGTTTTGATCAAAGTACTTAAAAACTTAAGTACATCACACTACACCTAGGGTTTCTGGAAACTCGGGTTTTTAGGACTCGGCGAGTTCGAGACCCAAATTATGAAAACTCGTCGAGTCCAAGTGGAGTCCGAGTCCAGTCCGGATCTAAATCTATACTCAAATCAATAAGCGAAAGTGTTTAATATTTTGGAGTTCAATAACAATTCTCATAGCTGTAGTTTTTGTAACAAAAAACAAAAATACTAAAATTTGTTAGAATTGGAATTATTTATTATATTACAAGATTTTCAACTGAAATTTGTGATCGTGCCAAGAAATTAAAAAGGAAATGTACTCAAATTTATTTATTTTCAAAAATTAAACCTTAAAACAAGAACTATTAGAACATTGGTTTTATTCGATTTAATTACTTTTTTTTTAGGTAGAAATATTTGAGAAATATTAACGAATTAAGGACTTGTCAGCAAATCTCGATCTAATTGTAGTACAGAAGCTGCCACTTATCGAAAATGTTCTTTCATTAGATGTTGAAATTGGTTTAATGGAGCAAAGTACGTTGTACAATTCATCAAGATTACTTGTTTGTTTTCCAGTATTTCTGAAAAGCGAAAATTCTTGTTTAAGTTTGCTATAGACCTCGGATTCTTTCGAAGGATCAGCTGCGTTTTTCAAAATTAAATAAAGTTCGTCCTACATTGTCAAATTATTTTGACTTTCAACTGTTATTAGTTCTTCTTGGTCTTTTGAAGTTTCCATTGATGCATTATTATATTATTTTTGGTAAAGTATTTTTAATAATTGTGTGGCTAAGTCTAAAGCTTGTTTAGTAGGTATAAATTTTGGATCTTTAAGTGCTTTGAACAAATTCGTTAAATTTACATTTACTCGCTCATAAATTCTCTTCTCCATATTTTCTAATAATTCAAACGCTATTTTACTTTTACAGTTGGACATTTTTTTTTCATATACTCCAATATAATGACAGCTGAATGAAGAGTCGTATCATTTCGGCTTAAAACCTCGATTGCCAATTTGGCAGGTTCAAGCGCATTCTGGAGATTTTTGAGCTCGTTAAAATCGATGTCATCAAGCATGTATGAGAAGTTGGGATCTCTTAAAGCTTTCTCGATGAATTTTTGTAGTTAGAGAACTCCAACGAATTTGACAATCTAAAACTAACTAAAAAATTGTGGCCTAGTTTAGCTCTAATTTTCTCTTGTAATATTCCATTTTTAACGGAAGACAATCTAAAAAACTTTAACCATTTTTCGAATGTTGTTAATTATTTTATGAATACTAGCAACTTTCTCAATACCCTCCTCTTTTGTTGTTTTTACTTCAATATCTACTCCATCAACAAAAATATTTTCATTCTCATCTTCAGTATCAATTAATTCCTCTTCTCGTTTGCTGTTTGATTTTTTTTTATATAAACTATCGCACACTCCAAGATGTACTCCATGACTGAGACACAATTGATAAAATGTTGGACACTCCTCTAAAAATTTCACCATCAAAGAAGCGCCATCTCCTGTTGTGCCAACGGTGTGTTGCTCATAATTTACTTCAAACGATGCGAAATGGTGAGTAACCACTTTAGGTAATTGTGTTGCTGTACACGATCCGAATATACGAACTAGTCCAAGATTGTATGGTTCTTCATTTGGAGCGACGTGGAGAATTACATTGACATATTTCTTCGTTCGTGAGCAAGTCCATTCATCGAGTGTGAAGCTGAATCTTAGGTTATTCTTAATTTCCTCTGACAATTCGCCAATCATTTTATCTTTCATTGCTTTTAAATGGTCATGTATTAATTTCATTACATCGGTTTCATTTTTAGGCAACTTAAATCCACGTTTATCAATATATTCTCGTATAAATTCCGGTCTGGTAATGACTGTTATTGAAATTCCATCTACTGCTGCCAATTTCGAAACAATTTCTTCTAAACTTGTACGTTTTACAAAATCCATAATTGTCTTTGGTTTTTTAATTGAACATCCAACTTCAAAATCAGCTTCCAGTTGACGTTTGTCAAAATTTGGATGAATATTATGAGTTTCAAGGAGCTTGAATAACGATGTTGTGCTCGAATTAGCTATATTTGTTTTATTACACTCAGCTTTTCTATTCTTCGATTGAGTGAAATATACCCAGACTTTCGATGAGTTTTTTTGACATTGTTTCTGAACAGTACAGAAAAATAAATAAAATTTATAAAAAATTGATCTTGTTAATTACTAATTACCTTTTGTACGTAAAACAACTTCCTCAATTATAATAATTGTCAGGAAATAATATTGAATTATTATGAGTATATACATATGTATACAAATTTCAAAACCAAATTTTGTAGTTTAATAAGCATGATTGAATTCTCTATTAAAATTTTGAGCAAATTAATGTTTAACACGGTTCAAGACTGCAGCAATATTAATGCCCGACCGGCCCGGGTAATCCAGCACAGCAATCCCTCGTTCCAATACAAACTCAACGATGCCCCGACGTGTTGTAAGGATGTTTTCTTAGTAATTTACTCAAAATTTTTTCTTTAAAATTTGTATGCAACCGACAACGGGTGCTTGGGCCACAAAAATTTTTATGAGCTGAGACGTGTAGATGATTGCTTATTGCATTCATTTGTTCTTAGTAATTTACAGAAAATGTTTCGACAGAATTTTTATTCACTTGGTGGCCGACTGAAGTTATTTACAAATACAATACATATGAAAGTTAAAATGGGTATTTATTAATGTCCGCAGCAACAAGTAAAATAAAAAAATTAAAATAAAACATGAATCTATAAATTATCAAAACATTCCTCCATGTTCGTACCTTTTGAATTTACTGGTTTTTGGACTCGGACTCGTCGAGTATTATCGTCGAGTCCCGAGTCCGAGTAACTACCCAAATACTCGGCGAGCCCGAATCGAGTCGAATCGAGTACAGAAACCCTAAACACCTCGACACTTATTACTGTTGATAAAGTGGCAACCGCTGCGGAAGGTACGTTGCTTGGCTAGTTGTTCATAGCAATATTAATAAATCGTGTTGAATACCATATAATGATTTTCAATCCTTTCCATACTGTACAGTCAGAAAATTTCCTACAATTTAATAGTAAAAAAAAGAGGAACATTTGAATTTCTCTTTAGGTTTTTATTTAAAAAAATTGTTCTCAAATGTGGTTTTTGATTTTATTATGAATAAGTTTAGATTTTTTTGTTCTTTATAAGATTTGAAATTTTGCTGCTTATTTTGAATGTACTGAAAGATTGAATTTTTACATTCGAGGATCGATAAACCATCTTGGGAAAATTTGCAAGAAACACTTACATAGTTATAGAGATCTTTAAAATAGAAAAACACACAGAAAAACCAATTCGCCTGTGCGGGAAAAAATAGCAAACTTTTCTTTTTTCTTTCTCCCATATAACTCGGTTTTGTGCCAAAAATTGTAATTTATTTTAACACAAATACTTTTTTATATATTTTACCATTTTAGAAATTTAAAAAAAAATATCTCGAAATGCTTTAAATTATACAACAAAAGATCCTACCTTTAATAGGTTTAATGAAAAATAGTGATAAAAACCATGATAAGAAAATGGAATAAAGTAAAAAAAAATAAAAAAGTTTAAATGTGAAAAAGTTCGATGCTTTAAATATTCCAAAATTCCTGTACAATATGAGGTTATATAAATTTAAAAATTATATTAACATAATAAAATATAATGCTTACTTAGAAAGTCTGTATAAAACCGTAAAACTCTACAAAAGTGTTAGGACATAGGATACAAGTCTTATTTATGTTTTAGTTTCATTCTCAAGTTTGATAAACACATTTTAGTTGTGCTATTTATTCTTGTAAATTTTTGTAATATTTTAAAAATATTAGTGATAACAAAAGGAGGCGAACAATTTATTTGTACCTAATTTTGTGTATTATATTTATATATAATACCTATAAGAAAATAAATTCAGATGTATATAAAACTTAATAACTGATAAATGTTTTTAGCTCTGGAATAATTTATTTTCATTTAAATACCCTCAATTTTTAATTTTATTTGTTTAGCTTACGATTTTAAATTGTTTTTTAAAAAAATGTAGGGTAAGAAAACCAATTGGGATTGCTCAGCTATGTACTGCGATTATAACACCTAAAGACTTCCTACAAGAAGTAGCTTTATTTATTTTATCTATTTTCTACAGTCAATCGTAATATATTCTATTTGATCGATTAAAGGGCTGATCACAATGCTTCCGTTAAGACCCGTCACGTAAAACTCGTAAAACTGTCAAAGTAGGAATTATCTGATAGTGGAGTAAATGATCGGAATGGCTAAAAGCAATTGAAACGGAACGGATTAAGAAAGTTTAAATATTTACGGATGACATATCCTCAAACTCAAAGTTAGTGCTTACGAGTTTCATATAAGCTACCAAAAATGTATGACGAGTCTTTTATTGGAGCTATAACGGAGTATAGTGAGCTGTATTATAAAAATAGTGAATATTATATTTTTTTATATTATTAAGCCAAGGAAAGAGACATGGAAATGATTAGAGAACATGAGGAAAGTGACTGAGGTACTATGTATGTCACTCTTGAATCTTCGCAGATTGCAGCACGAGTATTGCGTGCAGGAATTAATCTACCAGGGATCATACTAGATATTTCATCGGAACATTAGCTATGCATGTAGCTATGCATGTCGCTGACATCGCACCACTACGTTTTTATACTCTAGACTGGATTGGGCGCTTACGCATAATATTAAAAATTATTTTAATTTTTTCATGTCCGGCTGTCTTAAGTCGAGAACGTGTTCACTTAGAGAGCTGAACTCTTGCATGCGGACTTTAAAAAACAAAAGTAAATATAAGTTCGAAAATGGGACAAAGTGGGTAACTCCTTTGTGGGGTTGCCATGCAAAATTTCGGTTTTCACTATATATTTATACACTGCATAAAGACTCGTTAACGTAGAGAGTTGAAATTGTGTACACGGCGTTTACATAGAAATAATAAATAAATTTTAAAACTGGGCTAAATCGGACAGCCTCCATTCAGGTGTTGCCACATAAAAATTTATGATTTTTACGTTATTGTGAAAACGATCAGTCCTAGACGACTCGATTGTTCTGAAAAGTTCTTCAGAATATGAAATTCTATGAAACCAATTTCCAATAATCATTTTTAAACCGTTTTTTGAACCGTTCTAGAAATATATGCAAAAAACCATTTCAACAATCAAACTTGCGCAGGGAGGTGACCATATGAAATTACATACAGGCATTAATTTAGGGTATCATAAGAATTGGTCTTAGACCAATTCTAGCTTTTTCATTTGTTTGGAGTTAGTAAGGATCATGATATATTCCACATGATTCTGTTTCAATAGCTTCATTTTATGATTCTATTCATTTATTAAAATCTGTGCGAAATACAATAATTAAATTTGATCTGGACACTTCTTAAGGTATTACTTCATTATTAAAACATTGTATGATGCTGATGCAAACAAAATTACGAAAATTTGCTTAGAATTCAACAAAGAATACAGATGAGAGTAGAACCAAATAACTTTCAAAAATTTGAAACAAAACCCACTATATAAATATTAAGTTGGTCTATAGCATCAGCCACCCGTACTTTAAATAAGTTGAAAAAATTACATAATGATGATAAAGCTGAATCAACTGCACAGTTCGAAAAACAGTTTCGAAAAATTTCACAGCTTATTCGATATTTTTAATGTTAAATATGTATCCTTTCACACACCGTATAAAACCCATATCACTTGATAATACATTTGAAATAAAATTTTTAAGTGAAATTAAATTCTACCATAGAGTAAGGAAATGGATATGGAGAAATCTTTTCGGCAATAAAAGGGAGGTTTTGTGACTATAAATACTTTCTCCATTAACCTTCTGTAAATCTTTTGTTGTGCATTCTGTGAAGATAACTGTCATATCTAAAATTTCCAATAAATGTCCAATGAGCTCTCCAAGTCTCCATCCCTATTTTGTTAGCAGTTATAGGAATTCAAAGTAAAAAATCAGAAACTGAAAATAGCAATTGTTTTCATTTTTTCTAACCTCGAAATCATGCAGAAAAGATTGTAGGAGGATTGATTTAAATGTAGCATTATAATTCTTATTACCGAATCTTACTAAATTTTCTATACTTTTTGATGCCAGCCCGTCCCTTTAACTCGTACACGAATTTGTCTGCCTGTATATTTATTTATATTTCTTTTTTACCATTTTCGAAACTCTCGTAGACTCACTTTTCGTCATTACAGCGAGCTGAAATTTAGCACACAGGTTTATGTCGCGTGACAATTAAATCTATCAAACCCGGAAAATCGGGAAAAATCATTTGAAAATTTGGTACAAATTTGATTAGTGATAAATCCGTTTCAGAAAAAATGCAGAGTTTTCCGATTTTTCCGAAAAAATTTTCCGGAATTTTCCGACTTTTCCGGAAAATTTCCCGGTATAAAAGTTTCCTAAATTATGCAGGGTCAAGTTCCATATCAACTGGCATCATTACTTTATCTCCGACAATGGTGAAAACTTGTAGAAAGAATCGAGGAAAATTCATGTAAAACGCTTTTCCGGAGTTTTTCCGACCAAGGAAGCGTTTGAGCGTTTTGCAACCTACAAAGTTGTAGAGCGAAATGAGTTGCATGAAGTTGCTCTTGAGGAAAACTCCATGGAAAACCCGGAAAAGCGGGAAAATCATCGGAAAAATTTTCATCGATATGATTAGTGATAAATCTGTTTCAGGAAAAATTCAGAGTTTTCCAGTTTTTCTGGAAAATTTTCTGAAAATTTCCGGAACTTTCCGACTTTTCCGAAAAATTTTCCGACAAAGAAGTTTTATAAGCTATGCGGAATCATTTTTTTTTCGTCCTACTGGCATCAATACTTTATCTTCAACAATCATAAAAACTTGCATGAAAAATCGAGGAAAATTCATGTAATTTTTAAAAAAATTTCATAGTAATAGGAAAAGTCTGTGGAAAACATGAAAAATCGGGAAAATTCATATTATATGGGATCAAGATGGAATACAGCTAAAAAGAGCTGTTTAATGTCAGAAAACCGTTGCAGTACTTCAACGTTTTGATACTCGAAAAAATGTTTTGAAAAACTGGTAAATCAGTGTCTTTTCAGCCGTCATAAAATTGTTTTCAAATATTTCCATGCAGCACGTAATAACAATTTAGTTAACGTGAAAAAGACAGAAAATAAAATAAGTAAAAAACGAGTTTTCAAACAAAACTGAGGCCAAGCCGCATGAAAAAGTAGAAAATAAACTTTTCTTCACACACAGAGGTGGACTCAGGTTTTATGCGCTGACAATCACCAATATATTTCAGTATGATCAATCAGAGGCAATAAGTGATTTGATTTATGAAGAGAAAGAAATGCCCCAATCAAAAAATCTGAGTCCATCTCTGTGTGAAGAAAAGTTTATTTTCTACTTTTTCATGCGGCTTGGCCTTAGTTTTATTTGAAAACTCGTTTTTTACTTATTTTATTAAATTTATGATTTTTATTCGAAATTATGAAAAGTAACTTTCTTTTTGGATTTCTATTTTAAAAATTAGAAATAATAATTAAAAACAATTAAAAAAAATTAAATAAATAAATAAAAAATAAAAATCAAAACCTGATTTTTATTTTAAAAATCAGAAATCTGAAAATAATTTTCATTTTTAAAATCAAAAATGAAAATCATAAAATGACTTTTATTTTAAAAATCAATTATAAAAATCAATAAAAAATCTATACCAATGTTATGGCCTAATATACGGAAGATTCTTCCAGCAGTCAAGGGCGCATTCTAGCGAAATAGTCAGCAATTGCTAAACAATAACCTCCGAATGGTACTGTTCTGCAACTGTCGGTTATTTTGCAGATTAGCTCAACAGCTGGCTGCGATGAGCGCTTAGTGGAGCAATCGGCGATTACAATAATAATAACCTCGCATGGTAATTATTATGTAACGCGATTGTTTACTACTGAGCAACTCCGGTGCTGCAACCGGTAGAACAAACAACAAGGTTGTTGTCGTTTGTTTACATCCGCGTTGCAAGTAAAAGTTTACTTCCGAATATTGGGGCATAAAAGACCAATGACTGGTCTGGCGAGTGCCGTTAAGTATTCAGTCGCGACTTTGTTTTAGAGTATCATGTTTCGGTTCGGGTTAGTTGTAAAGTATTAAGATAGGTCAGTGTTGTACAAAATAAAGATTTCTGTCTAAAGTTATTCGTGTGTTATGATTTATTGAAGAGGTTTTTCGTTGTGTGATTGCTTTGGGATACGATACAAATTCTTTTGATACCTTAGATGAAAGTTCGTATGTAATTTCCATCCACTCCCATATGTTGTACAATCTTCGCCATATTTCGACACATATTTAATATCAACCGCCCAAGTATTTTTCATTCGACAAACAATTATGTGAAACTAAAATCATTTCATGTTTTTTATTTTCGATTTTTAAAGTAAAAATCAGTTTTTCATTTTTATTTTTGATTTTGAAAATAAAATGCAATTCCCGATTTTTATTTTTGATTTTTTAAATAAAAATCAGTTTTTAATTTTTTGTTTTGATTATTAAAAAAAAACCCTTTACATATGATTGTTTTTAAAACATTCATAACTGTTGCGGTCCCTGAAAAAAATTGAAAAAAAAATTTGCAAATTTTTTAAAAGTCTAACCATTTTCTTGTCAAAACGGATGATCGCTATAAGTTTCTCCTGCTAGATTTGGAAACCTTAGAATGTTACCTTTCATTTGAACCTACAAGTAGTTCTTCCTAAAAACAATTTATCGCAGGATCAAATGAAAATATGCGAGAAATCAAATTTATCCATCATTAGTAGCAAATCAATAAAGTATTAAACGAAATCATAAAGATAGCAATGAAAAACATGAAATCTACCATTTTCTATACTCAGAAGTGAAAAATAGCAACAAATTTTTTTAGTATTGCTTGTTGTTGTAGTTCTCCGATGCAACTCGATGCAGTACAGTTGTTCTCCAGTCATCACAAAAAAAAAAGAAAGGGAGAAATATTTTCATTAGAAAGTCGGATTTAAATACATTTGCATGCACACGATCAAGCTTCGTATGAAGTATTTCTTTATAAACTAAAGAACTTTCAAAGTTCCATGTCAGAATACATGCAAGTGCATAGGGAACCAATATACCTAGAGATGGGCAGCCAGATGGCGGTGATCATGATAAGCAAATACGTTTGCTTTAGTATAGTTTCAAAAATGCGGCGCTGTTAGATTCGGCTCTTGTGGACAAAATTTATGAGAATTTTCGCCATACATTTTCGGTCTCTATAGATTTCTTTACTCTATGCCCCTACCTAGTTACGCCAATGGTTAAGTGGTGGTCTTGTTTTAAGGAGATGAAACAGAGCTCCATCAAGTTGGCCGGTCAACTTTTACTTTTTTAATTTTTTATTGCACATATGATTGTTGGTCATTTGTTGGTGTTTGTTGGCTTAATTTAAACGTTTGTTGGTTAATAGTTTTTTCAAAAATCTAAAAAGAAAATTCACCATCAAGTTAGCGGGAAAATTCTTATTTTTAATTTTATTTTATTTATAACTAGCTCAATGAATGCGTAATCGTTTGTTGGACTCGTTTTTATTAATAAAATCGTTTATTGGTCCCTCAATTCTTCGCTAATTGTAAAAATAATTTACCTAAGCTACACATGAAGTTGTAGCTGATATTAGCCAAATTATAATTTGCAGCTGAAGCTCCAGTAACACCAACATGATAATGAAGTAAAAGCCATATGTTGATATATTTCATGCATTGACAACTACTGCCAAGGATATTGCTGAATTTTTATTTTCATTGAAGAAAAATACCATTTCTCAACTGATAATTTTAACACTGAAAAGTGAACGGGCTCAAAAAGTTACAGATCTCACAGAAAACACTTTAAATCTGAGCGGCGGGGTATGAATTTAAGGAGGCGAACCTTTATTACAATACTAAATGGATTAGATTTAGCAATGAAACTTTAAAAAATAGTTCCATCACATAGCCGAGAAATTTTAACAATAATATGAAGTCCAACTACATTTGTGATCCAGTTGATTTACATCTTGCAATTGAAGTAGTCAGTTTAACATTATAAAAGCCGATTTATGTGTTTTAGGCATTAAAAAATGAGTGTTCGCTGTTCAATTGTTAGCTTATCAGAGGACTGAGGAGATACGTGCTTGTCGTTTTCTGCAAATTCATACACTAGAATCTAGGTAAAAAGATATTTTTCGAAACTTGGTTTCTTGAAGAAAAAATTTGTTTTTTGCATAATTTAAGAAATAATGCAACAAGTGTTATACGATTTTAGAATCTTTATTAAATTCGTTTACTTTTAAAGTTACTTGCCAAACTGGCGTAGCACATTTTTTTTTTCATTACAGTCAGTTAAAGTTGGTTGAAATATTAATTTTCTATTCTTGGTTCGGCACAACGTGGCATTTTCTTCCAAGCTGGAACAGTTGGCTTAGAATTTAAAGCAATAGGTTACATAAGAACTATTCGGAATTACATAAGAAAAATAAAATTGAAAAAAAAGTAAAGATTTGTAGCAACAGGAGCTAAAAAACCATCACAGGGTGTACATTTTCTCGAAAACAAAAGAAATGTCTATAATTTGAAAAATATATTACTCAGATTTTTTTTTATATTTTTCTGGTAAATGTTATGATTAGATCTATCACCCGATTTCGGCTTGACGTTCACTTACTGGACACCCTGTATATAAAAAACAAAATAAAATATAACAAATTCAACGGCAGAAAAAAACGAGATATTCATACATAAATAATTAAAATAGTGAAATAATATACATAAATTTAAAGTAATACCAAATCCTTGGTTCTTGTTTATACCTGTCCGCTCATATTGGAAATTGTCTTAAATACTGATTAAAAAACTTATAATTGTAACACAGTTTAAGATTCATAGAACATTTGATTGCATATGCATACAAAAAAGGAAAGGATGGCGAACAAAAAAATAAACTACCTTGCACCAGGAATTCCACAAGAAAGAAAGCATTACAAAGTAATTTTCGTTTAAGAATTTTCGGTCAAAAATTTCCGCTTCTTTTTTTTGTAATTTAGAACGTTGTCTTAACTTTTGCCAAGTCAATATCCTTCATATTGCATTCTACCTTTCTTTCGGTATTTGCTGCTCATTTACTCAAAAAGAAAAAAACAGAAATGTCACCATGCAATAAGAGGAAGGTAAGAATTTCTTAAAAAAAAAAAAAAAAACTAGAAATGTCTTAAGTAAAATTAAATGTAATTACTGCGCACGCTGACCTTGCTACATCCGTTGATCATGAAATTCCTATGAATTTCATAAGGGGTTTATTGAGGGTAAGCATGTTACTAGCAGGACTGCAGCAAATGAACATACCTGTCTTATTCGTTACCTATTGAACTCCCAGAAAAGGTAATATACTTTATTATAGGGTTCATGGAAATACCTTTTTAGAAAGATTAGAGGAATGAAAAATAAACAGAAAATAATCTGAGAGCGATTGTCCAAGGATGGCAAGGTGGCACAGAATTCGTCATTCGAGTAGTGCCAGTGAAAGGATAAAGATTTATAAAGTAAAAAAAAATATATATAATCAGTTGTTGAGCAAAATAAATTGACGTTACTTGAGTCGAATAAAATAATAAGGTGGGTGAAGTATGGATTCAGTGTGTGTGCATGTATGAGATTTTTAAGATTGGATTTATATCGTGAATGTTTGTTCTTTTAGTGTGTTAAATAAATAAAATTGATTAATTTATGATCGTGAGCAATATCCGTGGAACTATTGTCGATCTTCTGCACAGGTTCGTACATGCATCAAAAATAGCACAGGTTTGTCCGTGCCCTACATTGGTAAGGAACATGTAGGAATATACCCCGGTATGTACGGGTGAATCGACAGCGGATTCGCGAAGGTATTACATGAGTGATTCGGAGTGGCTAGAGTTAAGTACTCACTGAGTGAAATGTTGATTTTACTCACACCCCAAAAACTTTTTCATTCTTTCCAGAGAAGTACTGAACCACGCCCAGGAGGACATCCTTGAGCTTATATAGAGGACAGATTTTTCACCGAAATATTTAGTGATACATTTGTGTTTAGTTATTTCGTTCTTCGTTTGTTTGTCTTTTCCCATTTATTCTTTATACAAATAAGATAAATACAATAATCAAAAATTTAAAGACTATATTAGAAATGTAAAAATGCAAGGAAATCGTTATTCGATGAAATCAAGAAGAGAATCACAGTATGAAAAGAAAGTAACGAAATAAGAAAGTACCGATTTGTTTGATGAGTACCGATTCGTTACTTCTGTATTTATCTAATACTCGTCAGTCAATTAACGAATCAGTACTTGTTGCCCATCTCTTTCAGAATGTCCCTAAACTTAGTCCACTTGGTACGATGCTGCCCCGTGCTTCTACGAAGAGAGCAGCCACCGTTTCCTTTTGAGATGGTGGTGATTCACTTAAAGACGCACCTTATCAGTTGGTTATGAAAATTTACTTTATTTCATCTAAGTATTTATAGCCTTTATTTCAATAAAGTTACTAAGGAGTGGTCCAGAAAAAATTGACCCATTTATTTTTGTTTGCAGTAAAAATTCTAATGGAAATTTTTTTATAAAATTTCTATATTTTGTTTTTTACAACTTAAACTTTAAAATACAAAAGTTATTTCTAATACATTGTTTGTTTTAGAGGAATGTTTTAACTTTGTTCTTCAAGCCGCGCATTATATTTAGAACAGTTATATTAGTAACATTTCTATATGCTCTTTTCCATTTATTTCTGAAATCAACATCATTTTTGGCAAATTTCTTTGTTGTTCTAAGCTCCTTTTTCATTAATGCCCAGTACCTCTCTACTGGACGAAGTTGGAGGCAGTTTGCTGGATTGGTTTCCCTTGGCACGATATTGACCTCATTAGTTCTGTACCATTCCATCGTTGCTTTTGCATAATGACTGGTGGCCAAATCTGGCCAGAAAATAACAGACCCTTGATGCTGTTGAATAAAAGGTAGAAGTCTTTTTTGAAGGCACTCTTTGATGTACACATCTGAGTTTATTGTTCCTTTGATGATAAATTCACTGCTTCGTAAACCGCAAGAACAGATCGCCTGCCAAATCATGTACTTCTTGGGAAATTTTGTCATTCCTTTTGTTGAAAATTTTCTGGATACTCCGCTCCGACTTTTTGCAGTAAAATATTCGTCACCTGCTTTGCAATAGGTTTCATCACCCATGACGACACAATCGAATTTCGTCAGGTAGTTCTCATAAAGTTTTCTCGCTCTTCTTCTTGCTGTTTTCTCTTCTTCTTCCTTCCTCAGCGGCACTTTTTGAACCTTATAGCTCCTTAATCCACAATTTTTTTTATATCTGTGCACTGTAGACTTTGATGTTCCTGCCAATGTCGCCATATCTCTTTCCGAAGTTCTCGATGTTCCGTGAAGAAGTTTCTGCGACCAATCAGTCTAAAAAGTAAATGGAAGGCACACAAAGTATCATATTTAATATTAATTTATTTGTTTGTACTTATCTGAAGGCATTGTGTTTTTCCCTTTTTTTATTGTTGTTCTTCATAATTCCATGAACTTACTTGCTGTCCGTAATGAATTTGTTTTAATGTTGAAGTCTGAAAAATAATTAATCAATTAGTTTAGTTTACCTACTTGAAATTTCAATCTTAGATTTTGTTTGTATACTTACTCAGATTTAATTGTGCCACCACCATACAACACAACACTCTTTATTTACAATTTCAGTTGACATTTGTCATCACTTGTCTCATCTCCCTTTTTCTTTCTTTTCTCGTCAAGTTATTATTTCATTATCATCGAATGATGCTATAAAATATCGATGATCAGATCCCATAAACTTGAGAAACGAAATGGCCAATATTAAAATTGAAACAGACATGTTAAAAGAGAAAGACACATTTTCTGTCTTAAAACATTTATTGGACCGTTACCATATACACATATTTGAATTTAATCAGATGATGAATTTACCGATAATTAATAGGGGAAAATTCGAGAAAATTCCGAAGCTGGAAAAATTGGAAAGGAAAGGAGATTAGAGACAGTCGAAGTAAAGCCTTAGATCGCGACGGATAGTAAATTTATCGAAATCATTTATTAAAAATTTGAAATCTAAGTTTTATCTGGAAATCTTTAAATCGATTGAACAGCGCTCGTAGTTTTGTATGGTGGTGCAAGCTTTAAATAAAGTTCTAGAAATTGGGATTGTAATTTAAATTGGATTATTTGGTATTCATTATTCTGTGAAATTGAATTGAAGAAACTATGTATGTAGATATCTATAAACAATAGGAATAAAACATTTTCTTTGTATGAATTGAAAGATTGTGGTTTCTTAAATTTTAAATCCAAAACTGTGAACTAGTTCCAAAGGTGATCGTGGTGTAGTGGCAAGAACTTGGTTTATAGACAGCAGGTCGTGGGTTCGAATCGTGGTTTTTTTTTTAATTTCGCTTGTCGCAATTTTGTTTAAAAAAGACATTTTTTTTTTGTGTTATTGGTTACAAATCCTGGAAAATCCCTCTTATCCTTAATTCATTTTGGTCCTTCGAGCCGGATATGTGTAAATCCGAGCTGTTTTGATAAGGATTAAGAAAATTTCGATTGAAATTCAGCAACCCGTGAATATTCTAGAGAACTTGAGCTTTCTCTAAACTTGAATTCGAACCGGAGCTTTCTGGAAATCAAAACCCGAAAATATATTGTTGGTAAGTCATTTTCATCTTATTACTCACTTTAAATCTTGAAATCAAAATAAAATTTAGTGGAAATAATGGAAAAATCTTTGAACACGCAAATCGCCTTAATTGACCTATTGAAAAGGTTTATCGAAAATTATAAGAAGGATGGTGTGGATAGACGAACCCACACTTATTATCAGAAAAGATTAATCGATTTTCAAGAATTATACAACAAATTTAAGAGTAATCATTTAGAAACCCTTATATTAAAAGCTTCGTTAGCCAGTAATTCGCCTCTTCTTCAGCACAAGTATTTTGAAGAAGATATGTATTCAGAGATGGATACCTTTTTTATGGATAATTATGCCGCAATACACGAAAGATTTCAGCGTGAGTTTCCTCCACCGCCCACTCTCCCTCAGGTTAATAATGATAAAATTACTATTACTCCATACCAAAGCAGGGAAAGCTTGATTAAGCTCCCGAAAATTTATTTAGAAAAATTCAGCGGTGATTATAGAAAGTGGTCAACATTTCATGATCTCTTTAAGACTATGATACACGAAAATAAAACATTATCACCAGTTCAGAAATTACAGTATCTTAAATTACATTTAGTAGGAGAACCTGAAAATTTACTACGCCACTTTCAAGTCACAAGTAGCAACTACGATGCGGCATGGAATTTATTAATTGATCGATATGACAATAAACGAGTACTAATCAATGCTCAATTGAAAACCCTTTTATCTCAAAGCAGTGTATCTAGCGAAACTGCACAAGGTATAAAAAATCTGTTAGACACTACGACTGAGTGCTTACAAGCTTTGACAAATTTAGAAATAGATACTTCGAATTGGGATGCTATTATTGTATACATAATCACCCAAAAACTTCCATCTGAAACCCACGAACTTTGGGAGCAAGGAATTAGTAAAAGTAAGCAAATTCCTCCTTGGAATGAATTGCAAGAATTTTTAGAGGCTAGATTTAGAACCTTAGAAGCCGTTACTCAACGGAAAATTAGTTCTTCGAAAGATTGTCGTTTTCATAATGTTAAACCTAAGAACCCAAATCAATCATTTCATGTTACAGCCAAGATGACTTGCAACTTTTGCTCAGATAATCATAATATACGTCAGTGTCCAAAGTTTTCTTCTCTATCACCTTCTGAAAAGCTAAATGTTGTGAAGGTAAAGGGCCTATGCATAAATTGCTTAGGGCAAGGACATATGATTGCTAATTGCCCGAGTCAACAGCGATGTTTATCTTGTAAACAAAGACATCACTCGTTACTACATCGAAATGCAGATATTAGAGACAGAAATCCAAATTCTTTAAAATGGAATCCCGATCAGAGCCGTACTGTGGTTAGAGAGAATCAACATCGAATACCAAGTGCCCAAGCAACATCTTCCTTGACATCGCCTTCAAATTTATCGCCAACAGCCTCAAAATTCACGCCTCAACAAAGTACCTCAACTTCATGCAATTTAAACTCACTGATAGTCAATGAGGAACCCCAAACCCATCATATTTTATTAGCAACCGCGATTGTGAAGCTAGTATCACCATCTGGAAAAGAACAAGTATTTCGAGCACTAGTAGATCCAGGATCTCAGGTCTCATTGGTGACTGAAACAGTTGTTCAAGCTTTACAACTAAAGGGTGAATCAGTCAGAGCAAACATATCCGGAGTAGGTCAAACAGATGCAGGACAAATAAATGCTCGTGTTCACTTCACTCTCAAATCATTATTCAATGAAGATCTATCAGTTGACATGTCCGCTTTAGTGCTGCGTAGATTGACCCATCTTCTGCCCTCAACGAGAATATTCGTCGGGGATTGGAAACACATTCAGGGTCTACAGCTAGCAGATCCTTCGTATTATCAACCTGCAAAAATAGACATCTTACTTGGGGCTGATGTTTTCGGACACATCATAATGAATGGCATTATAAAGGGAAATGAAGGCACTCCAATTGGACAAGAAACCACCTTAGGATGGATACTATCTGGAAAGATAGAATCAAGGGAGAAAACCATAACTATGAACAGTTTTCATGTGACTACTGATCTTGATGAACAATTGAGACAATTCTGGGAAATGGAGGAGATATCCGTAGAGAAGCAGTGGACTGAAGAAGAAAAACGATGTGAAGACATTTTTCAAAGAACTCATGCACGCAGAACTGATGGACGTTATGTTGTTGAACTCCCATTCTGTACAGAAAACGCATTTGAGAAATTAGGAAATTCTAGAGGAAGCGCTGTAGCTCGATTACATCAGATGGAAAATCGTTTTAAGGGCAATCCAGACTTGAAAGCAGAATATTCCAAATGTCTGCAGGAATACATATCATTGGATCACATGGAACCAGTTATACCTGAAAGAGAACATATGACAAATGAGAATCCTATTACTTTGATTTCATGTTACTTACCTCATCATTCAGTCACTAAGGAGGACAGCACCACAACCAAGCTTCGCGTAGTTTTCGACGCGTCTAGCCGTACATCTAGTGGAACATCTCTTAATGACATCTTGTTGAAAGGACCTACTATACAGGATGAGTTATCATCTCTATTACTCAGATGGCGAAGATTTCCTGTAGCATTTACTGCTGATCTAGAAAAGATGTATAGGCAGATTCGAGTCATCAAGCCACATGCAGAGTTTCAGAGAATAGTTTGGCGACAATCATCCGAAACTCCTATACAAGACTACAGATTGCAAACCGTAACCTTCGGGACCAAGAGTGCACCATATTTGGCTACTCGCATTCTCAAGCAATTGGCCTTAGATGAGCAAGAAAAGTATCCAATGGGTTCAGCAGCTGCTTTGACTGAATTTTACGTAGATGATTTACTGTCTGGTGCGGATACCATTGAGCTAGCCATCGAAAAGTCATCGCAAATTCGTGACTTAATGCAATCTGGCGGCTTTCAACTCAGAAAGTGGGCGTCGAATTCCTCAATATTCTTGGAAGGCATTCCTAAAAGTTTAAGAGAAAGTCAGTCAGCACTCAACATTACTATTAGTGATAAAGTAAAAGCATTAGGACTATATTGGAATCCTCACAATGATTCATTGTCATATACCATTAAGTTTGGTGACAACAACAAAATTTTAACGAAGCGTACAATCTTATCGGATGTTTCAAAGCTCTTTGATCCCCTGGGATGGCTGTCACCTATTATTATCATAGCAAAAATGATGATCCAAAAGCTGTGGTTAGCTCAAATCGACTGGGATGATGTAATACCAGAAAATCTCGCTGCAGAATGGTTGAAATATCGAAACGAAAGTAGTCACATTACAGAAATTCATATTCCAAGATGGATATATCTTTCAGGATCAAGTACAAACATCGAAATTCATGGTTTCTCGGATGCGTCAATGCAAGCCTACGCTGCCGTCGTCTATATATGTAGCACAAGTGAAAATGGTGAAAGAGCTGTAGCCTTACTAACTGCCAAAACAAAGGTGGCACCTATAAAAACTGTTTCGTTACCCAAACTAGAGTTATGTGGGGCAGCACTTCTAGCCAAGCTTGTGAACTACGTCATAAGATCTTTGAAACTTACCAGTCCTACTCAAACGTTTGCTTGGACTGACTCGGAGATTGTACTCGCATGGTTAAAGGGACACCCGGCCAAATGGAAATCTTTTATAGCGAATCGAGTTTCATTCATTCATGAAACTTTAAAGAGCACTCCCTGGCAACATGTGCCATCGAAAGAGAATCCAGCAGACTGTGCTACAAGAGGTATGTATCCCAATGATCTGAAATCTCATATGTTATGGTGGAACGGACCCAAGTGGTTACACAATTCGAAGACTTTTTGGCCCTCTAAGCATGAAATTCGTCCAACAGAGTTAGAAGCCCGGAGAATTCTATCGCATTATGTCAACGTACACATCGAAGACGAAATGGTAGAAAGATTTTCATCCCTATCAAAGTTAGTGAGAACAATAGCTTATTGTAAGCGATTCTTTAATAATGCCAAAGTACCAGAAGCAGCTAGAGATAAAGGATATCTTAAAGCTATGGAAATCAAGGAATCATTGCAGGTTTTAGTGAAACGAGTGCAAACTCAATACTTTGCAGAAGAAATCCACAATTTAACAAAAAACTCAATCATCAACACTCGAAGTCGCTTAATAAAATTAACTCCGTTCATAGATAATGAGGGATTCCTAAGAGTGGGAGGAAGATTAAGGCATGCGAATATAGCCTTTGATGAGAAACATCCTATTATACTGCCCGATAAAAGTCATTTGACAAGATTAATCATTGAAAAGGGTCATCGAGAGACATTGCATGGAGGAGCTCAGCTGATGATGAATTACATAGGCAAAAAATTTTGGATACTGAATGCCAGAAGCACAATTCGTTGTATTATACACAAATGTATAACTTGTTATAAACAAAAAATGGCAACACAGCAACAATTAATGGGCGATCTTCCGATTCCTAGAGTACGGATGTCAAGGCCATTTAGTCACACGGGAGTGGATTATTGCGGTCCTTTCGAAATCAAAAGGCATAAAGGTAGAGGTGCAAAATTATACAAGGGTTATCTTGCAATTTTCGTCTGCATGGCGACCAAGGCGTTACACATAGAGATAGTGACCGATTTAACATCTCAAGGTTTCATCGCAGCCTTTCGAAGATTTGTTTCTAGAAGAGGATTATGCTCAGACCTTTACAGTGATTGCGGATCGAATTTTGTTGGAGCCAACACAATCCTCACTCGATATAAGCAACAAATGGCAGATGAACTGAATTCCGACGTAGCATCCATTTTAGAAACTGAAGGTGTAACGTTCCATTTTATACCACCAAGCTCTCCTCATATGGGTGGACTATGGGAATCCGGCGTGCGTTCTACAAAATACCACATGAAAAGAATAATCGGAAACTCACGTTTAACATATGAAGAACTCAGCACTGTTATAGCACAAATCGAAGCGTGCTTAAACTCGCGACCTTTATGTCCCATAAGCAGTGATCCGAATGACTTAACACCTCTAACTCCGGCTCACTTTTTAATTGGAGATATTCTAATCACACCTCCAGAACCTTCACTCTTGAATATTAACATGCATCGACTAGATAGATGGCAATATTTGCAACAATTATATCAGTCTTTCTGGAAAAGATGGTACTCAGAATACTTAAGCCGATTGCAACAGAGACCAAAGTGGACAAAATTATGTAATAATCTTGAAGTAGGAAGGCTCGTCATCATAAAAGAAGACAATATACCACCCTCACGTTGGATGCTAGGTCGTATTATTGAAACACATCCCGGAACTGATAATCTCGTGCGCGTAGTAACAGTGCAAACGCAAAATGCGATATTTAAACGGCCGGTAACGAAAATATGCCTGCTGCCAATCGAAACATTAAAAAACGAATCGCGCGGTACTCCAACAGTTAGTGAAGAAACGAAAGACTAAATCGTTCGTCTATTCAGGCTTACTTCGACTATATATATATATAAAAAAAAAACTTATACTTATATCAAAGCAGTGTCAATATTAACTTACATGCCATCATACTAGCCCAAATTCATTCGAATCCTTCCCAATTCCTAAATGCAATCCAGATAGTCCATCCCGATATTCTGCTCATATTTCCAGAATGCATCAGCTGTTGGAAGGAAATCAAAACTGGGCGTACCTTGATGGATTCCTCATTACACACTTGGAAATATAACACCAATACAAGGCGTATAAACTCATTTATTCATTGTAACCTCAATGGTTCCAAGGCGGGGAGTATGTTCCGTGAAGAAGTTTCTGCGACCAATCAGTCTAAAAAGTAAATGGAAGGCACACAAAGTATCATATTTAATATTAATTTATTTGTTTGTACTTATCTGAAGGCATTGTGTTTTTCCCTTTTTTTATTGTTGTTCTTCATAATTCCATGAACTTACTTGCTGTCCGTAATGAATTTGTTTTAATGTTGAAGTCTGAAAAATAATTAATCAATTAGTTTAGTTTACCTACTTGAAATTTCAATCTTAGATTTTGTTTGTATACTTACTCAGATTTAATTGTGCCACCACCATACAACACAACACTCTTTATTTACAATTTCAGTTGACATTTGTCATCACTTGTCTCATCTCCCTTTTTCTTTCTTTTCTCGTCAAGTTATTATTTCATTCTCATCGAATGATGCTATAAAATATCGATGATCAGATCCCATAAACTTGAGAAACGAAATGGCCAATATTAAAATTGAAACAGACATGTTAAAAGAGAAAGACACATTTTCTGTCTTAAAACATTTATTGGACCGTTACCATATACACATATTTGAATTTAATCAGATGATGAATTTACCGATAATTAATAGGGGAAAATTCGAGAAAATTCCGAAGCTGGAAAAATTGGAAAGGAAAGGAGATTAGAGACAGTCGAAGTAAAGCCTTAGATCGCGACGGATAGTAAATTTATCGAAATCATTTATTAAAAATTTGAAATCTAAGTTTTATCTGGAAATCTTTAAATCGATTGAACAGCGCTCGTAGTTTTGTATGGTGGTGCAAGCTTTAAATAAAGTTCTAGAAATTGGGATTGTAATTTAAATTGGATTATTTGGTATTCATTATTCTGTGAAATTGAATTGAAGAAACTATGTATGTAGATATCTATAAACAATAGGAATAAAACATTTTCTTTGTATGAATTGAAAGATTGTGGTTTCTTAAATTTTAAATCCAAAACTGTGAACTAGTTCCAAAGGTGATCGTGGTGTAGTGGCAAGAACTTGGTTTATAGACAGCAGGTCGTGGGTTCGAATCGTGGTTTTTTTTTTAATTTCGCTTGTCGCAATTTTGTTTAAAAAAGACATTTTTTTTTGTGTTATTGGTTACAAATCCTGGAAAATCCCTCTTATCCTTAATTCACTCGATTTCCGAGAATAAGTACCCTTCATCTATTTTATGACGTCTGGACGGGATGGCCCTGGTTTTCTACCTGACCCACGTATCCTTTCTATTGACAAGCCTCGCCTATACTTGGCTATTGTCCTTTTTACCGTGGAATAACTTGTATTCAGGTCTTTTGAAATTTTTAACAATGAAATTGTGGGATTTTCCAAATATTTGGACAAAATCATTTCACGCACTTATTTTTCGCTTCGAGATATTTTAACTATTTCACTTCCAATACACGAATGATTCATATAAACTCAGAGTTCAGTATTTATGGAATATTTTAACAAAAAAAACCAGACCTGGATTATCGTAATTTTGCAGATATAAAAATAACTTAATGGGTCAATTTTTTCTGGACCACTCCTTAGATCTTTAAATTTAAGATTTTTTTTTTTCAAAAAAGGTTTTCTTTAGAATTTATTAGATTAGGCAATGCGTTCTTGATTTACATTCTTCTCCGGTAAATTTAGTTTAAAAAGTGCGCGCGCAGGTGTTTATTATAAAGAAAAACTCGTACAATCACTCCTTATAGTGTTTTTATACGTATTTGATCGTTTTCTTTGTTTTTTTAAAACAACAATAAGATATATATTTTTTAGATTCTTTGCTAATTTAATTGTAATTTAATTTATTAGGTTTTCAAATTCTGTAAAGTTAACATCATCAAATCGTTTTCCGATTTTTCACAATTCAATTTTTTAAGATTTATTTCTAATTCTTCAAAATTATTAATTTTAACGGGATCATTCACCATTAAATTTATTAGATTGATTTTTATTCTTCAAAATTTACTTTATCAGACCATTTTCTTATTATTCACAATTCAATTTTTATAGATTTTCCTGATAACACCCGATTTCTAAACTTATTCGCGCGGCGGTTGAAAAACAGACTCCCTGAGGTTTTGGCAAATTGCACCCAGGTACCCGTGATCGCTTCAAAAGCTCTTTTTTATTTTTATTGTTTTCTCACGACGTTGAAAACACATACGTGAGAAAATGTAAAAGTTTTTTTTTGGATCGAGCTATATGCATCAATGAAAACTGTAATCCGATATGCACTTGTGCGCCTTACTTGAAATATTAATTTTAAGAGGGCGCGAATAATTGTGATAATTGTAAGTATGTATGTACATACAATTAGATTGAAAAAATAGGTACTGTACGTATGTAGAGTGTACATGCAGAAAAAAAGTAAGAATACACTGTATGTAGGTAAGTGTGCATATCCTGTGAGTGGAACGTGTGTCTGGTAACAAAATGCAGTTTATGTTAAATTGCATTTTGTTATACTATGGGAATGCATTTCTAAATGCATTTTAAATTTTGGTTGATATTTTTAAAATGAAATAATTTTCATTTTCAGGATCATTCATGAGATACATCAATATATTGTATGGTTGTGATTCGGGGAAAAGGTACCTGAGTCACAACATACAAAGAAAATTAGTCTTAAATATAAATTGTTCAAACAATTAAATAATTTTGTCAACTTATGTATTTTGCCTTCGTATTTTTAATACTGTTTTCTGTTTAAGTCGTTTAGACCGCTCGCTCTTCTTTTGCTGGTTTGCTAGTGTTCTAGTTGCAAAGATATTGTAGCTTTGTTAATGTCAAGTTTTTCAAAGGTACAGCTGACTTCGATGAGATTTTGAACTCTCCTATGTAATGAAAATTATATTACCTTTTATTACTTTAAGCATAAATATAAGCTTACCCAAGGATGTTATATTAGAGTCGCTGTCTTGCTGTAAAGCGCTCGCTGCAAACCTGAAATATTTGGACGGTTTCTTTCTTAACTTACAAATCCATTCAGATTTGAGTTTTTGATGAAATTTGTTTGAAATTTTTTTTTATCGAATCGTTAGAGCATTGGGGTGGGGTACACAACAATTCATGAGAATTTTTAAATTTTAATTTAACTAATTAAATTGGGAACACAAGCAAATAGATCTCGTTCAAGGCAAGCAGGAATCAGATATCATCCATAAACACAGTGGTCACGCCGCCTACTTTTCAATATTGGAAAGTAGTGCTCCGCACGCCCTATTAACATAGACTTTTGTTTTCGACATGTCCTCCTTTGCTTCTCTCACGTAATAGGAAAATAAATCAGAATCCTCAAATTACATATACGAAACTATTATGATAGTGACGCCCTGGTTATTTATTCAAAGTACCAGCAACAGAACCCATACATGAAATATTTTAAGTACAAGTACTTGTTCAAGTAGAAGTCGAGGAGCTAGTACTGGTACTTATAAGGTTCAAGAGTTTTCAAAAATTCAAATAAGATATTTTTAAATAACTGGATGAGGTTTCCATTTACGAAATATCATAAAATATCGTATAAGCTTTTGTGTTTTAATTTCTACATAATTTTGGAAATTTTTCATATAGACTTTGAGTTTACCTTTAACAAAACAAATGTCACATCAGATAATGGATGCCTTTGTGCAGTATTTACAAGACCTGCAAATGAAAATCAATGCTCCTTATGTGCGGAGGAAGAGAGCGGATTGTGGCATTTGATTGTCAACCTTCTCAACAAAGGATGTCAATTTCTGTTAGTCATATATTGCGCTAATTTTCCTTCTATTTTACTAAAGGCGGTAAGATTTCTTGAGGCACTGTCGAGATCTAGATAAGCTCTATTATTAGAAGGCTTATTTAAATAATTTACAAGAGCTGAAGTACAACGCGTTATGGCGGTATTTGTAGTAAGTACGGCTAAGTACCAGTATCGGGATTTGTACTTGAGAATTTTTTGAGTACAAAAAAAAAAAAAAAAAAAAAGAATTTAAGTCCAGATCCTGGTACTGGTACTAATATTAAGTACCAATGTACTTAAGTATCTTACAGATCTGAAGTTAGATACAAATTTTAGATCAATTATACACGTTTGTATTAAGCACTAATAAAGAGATAGTTAAAGTCTGTATACGCTTTAGTCCTCGCGCAGACTAAAAGCGTAGCACAGCGTAGTGTAAATGGGCGTTTTTTCAAATCCATTTTTCCTTTGATATTGGGCATACCGCAAACATAGCGTAGCGTACAGTAGCGTAGCGTAGATAAGCGTTTGAATTTTTACGCTCGTAGAAAGTGACAGTCGTGATTCATTGGTTGAAAAGCAAAATGGATTGCAAAATTTTAATATGAGAAGTATGAGTTCGAATTGCGCTCCGCTGCGATACGCTCTCTTTTAATCCGTGCGAGGCCTTAGTTTACGGGTTTTTTTCTGCAAACTTATTTATCATCTGTTGCTCTGTTAGTTTGTTTTTAATTATCTCATTTTCAATGTTTATGAGTGCCACGTTCGAAAACTTCTACTGAAGCAGTTGCTCTTAACCAAGTTTTAACTCGATGGAAAAGCCGTTCATAGCCGGCCGAGCTGACAGGAAGCCAAGAGCTGCTTGCAGCTACTTGTATAAATTTGGGCAGAAGTCTTTATTAATTTCAGTTTTTAGTCTTTCCAAATTTACTACAATGCTCTTGTTTTCGAACATATCAATTATTATTTTTGTTTTAACCTATAAGTAGGAAATACCTATATTGAAACCATTTTTTTTGTACAAATGCCTCTCCATCCTTTAGGTACAACTTTATAAATGAGTCAACTGACTGGTACCAAAGGCAGATTTTCAAACCTATTTTTAAAGTTAGTGATAATGTTGTCCGTCACTTGGTTGTAAATATGTATCTTCCAATATTCGGATTGTCTTGGTCTTGTATCTAGTTGAAAGTCTACTAAATTACTTTTATCTAGAGTGGATTTTATCAGAAAGCCTTTTGCTCTCTCCGGTTGCCTTCTTCTTTTCGAGACTCAAGTACGTTCTACACAAATTTAATGTGTTTCTGTGAATTTCTCTGTTTCCCGAAGTATTTATTGTCTAGAGTGCTAATATATGTAGGTTTTATTCCATAATGTAACGTAATAAGAATATTATTGAAGTTTTTAATTGCGCAGTGAATATTTCACCCCTATAAAGATAATCAGCCTTCAGGATTCAATACCGTTAGGATTAGAATCGAAAAAGCTTTAAAGAGTTCATTTTTCCGAAAAATCAAACAAAGTTTTACGAAATATTTAAAATTTCATTGATATCAAAGGTTATCAATTAAAATTCCCGCATAAACTGTCAAAATAGTTCTGCATGATTTCTACTACGGATCACGCCTTTGTCTAAATTCAGTGGAATCAGAGTAATCTCAGAGCAGTTTTTAAAAATTGTGATAAAGATTTTAATAGATTTTCTTGAAGAATATAACTCGTTAAAGCCTTTTCGATTCCAATCCAAACGGATTCAATTTAATTAGGCCTAATATTGTACGAATTAACGAATGTTTTTTTCGGAATTTTCATAATTGCCGCGAAGGGGTGCAGTCCGCATTCTTGTGGGGGGGGGGGAGCCCTTGTTCCTACCAAGTTACGCTAAAGGTTATATAAAAGAGTATATCATCGAATTCTGTGACACGAGATCCAAGTTGTTTTGAATTGTTTCATTTTGAAATGCTCATAAGGGCCTATAAAAGGGAACGCCTTATTATTAGTTATTATCATTCTGTCATCCCGGAATTTCTACATAGAAATCGAGAATGTCAAATCTCAGGAAACATCAGTCAGTGCTGGTGTCTCGCAAGGTTCGGTCCTCGGACCAACTCTCTTCAATCTTTTCACCTATGATCATTCTGCCAACGACTCAAATTCCACCACACTACTTTATGCTGATTACGCCCTTACGTACATCTACTCCATGTCAGCCAATTTCACTGCTACCAAAGTGGAGCGGCATGTCCTCAAACTCGACGAGTTCTATAGAAAGTGGGGTATCAAAATAAATCTTAACAAATCTGAAATGATTTGCATCCGAAACCCCTCCACAAGGGGAAGACCCAATCTCGCCACACGAGCCAAAAACGTCGAAATCGAAATCAATAACGAAAAGCTTCAGCCATCAAGAACACCAAATATCTTGGTGTCCCCTTCAATAATCTGTTGAAATTCAACAATCACGCCAAGCTGACCATGAGGGAAGCCAACTATGCTTACTCCCTACTCAAACCTATTATCAGAAGGAGACTCGGTCTCCCGAAAGATACAAAGCTGCTTATATATAAACAACTCATCCGCCCAATCATCTGCTATTACTTCCCCATCTGGCACACCATTTCGCCATCCTATATAAAGCAAATCAGCGCCCTCGAAAGAAAGATCCTAAGGGCCTGTACAGGAGTGTACAGGAAATCTGACGGACACTACTTTCACAACACCTTTTTGTATGACAGTGCAAACATCACTCCAATCGAGAATATCTCCTTTCTCTCGCGGTCAAACAACTTGAGAAGATCTCTCAACATCCTAACCTCCTCATTTCAACGCAACTTCAATTTGAAAACTTCCACTACTTATCATCTCTTCACCTTATCAACTCGAAAACGAGACACATTTATTACCTGGGCGAAAGATTTACTTTCCTCACTAGTACAGGAAGTCACCATCGTGGATAGGACATCATCCTGGCATCTCGATCATCGTGGGATTTATCAATGCTGGACCATTCTGGACTTCGGTATATTTCTCATCATGTTGGAAGAAACGCCAGTCTTCAACACACAGCAAGGTAGAGAAATCTCTAACATTCCACTACTTCCCACTCCCATTCAACTTTCCTATTCCTCTAAATTCACTCATCCCAAAATTGCTAAACAACAGACCGTCGCGCAGCAAGCTGTTAAAAATTTTTCGACATCGCGTAACCTAAAGGTAATAATTATTCGAATAATTAAAGTATAAAGTGAATCAAAGGCAAAAGTGAAACCTAGGCCAAAATTAAAGCCTGTACGTAAATATTTTCAAATATCCCGGGATATCGGTTCAGTTTATAATTTCGTCATAATTCCTTTTTTTTTTCGTAAATCGCGTGTGACAAACTCTGATTGATTGATTGATTAGTTATTATCAGTAACCATAGTCGCACCCAGATTGTCAGTACTGTTAGCAAGTAGCGTTTTCTATTCTACTTCCATACTTTATGTACCTATAGTTAAGATACTTTACCAGTAGAGTAAAGATGTAATGTATGTTAGTTCTTTAGTCAGCCTAGTACTAGTACATTATCCACCGTGGATTATACTGTCATTTCATTTTCTTCATAGACAGAAGTATTATAACGTGATGGCACCATAAGGTTTTTTTATTTCCTCCCTAACTCTCTTGGAGCCCTCTTGAGATGAAGGTCGTGTAGGTCCCCTATTCCGCTATTTATTCGCGTTCAATAGGGACATTGTATAATTCGATGCCTATACAATGTCATGTGGGTGGCTGGGGAATTGGTCCTGACTAGAGCTACAAGGTAAGTGATGTGAAGTAGTCCCTTCAGGGCTGCAAGATGTGTGCGACGTTTGTTGTAGACACAATTGTTTTTTGCTTCCATAACAATATTTCATTACGTATCTAAAAACTAAATTCTAAAACTTTCATATAAAATTTTACAAAGCCGCTAATAAAAAAAAAAACTGTATCTCCTAAACTATGAGATGAACAACCGCAAATTTTTGATATGATATGTACTAAAATTGAGCATTTAAAAAAATATTTTTAAGGGGGTTGCTGAGGGAGCAAAAATCCAAAATTAATAAAAATTTTTACAATAAATATTTCTTTGAAAAGCCCCATTTAATACCATTAATTTTAAATATCACGCAAAAGAATCGAATAACCCGATCCCAAGTAATCATCAATTAAAAAAAAAAAAAAATCACGTCCACCGTGATAACATTTGTATCTAAGACCTGGGGTCGGCACACTAAAGAAAAAATTATGGGTCGAATATTTTTTAATACTTAACTAATTCTGATAATTTCATCGAAAGCGGAGGGGGTCGGGTCCAAAAATTGAAAATTTAAATAGTTTTGGTATAGAATTACTGCATATATGTATTTAGGTAATAGCAATCCACATAGCTTTAAAACTTACTATAGTCTCCTAGCAAAATTATTATTTTATAAACTCAGTAGAAAATGTAGCAAGACACTTGCTTCCAAACGTTTTCAATTCTCATTCGCGCACACCTCTAGCAAAGATAACCTAATAAGACACAGCCGAACAAAATTGGAAATTTTTCGTGTTTTTTAGACCGAAACAGGTAATGTCATATTTTCGTCTTTTGCATGAAGGGGAGAAAAGAACTTGGCTATGCACTTTTGAAGTGTGAGTGAAAGAACGAGTTAAACATAAAAATCGAGAGACCATAGGATTATCCGAACGACAAAATCTTCTTGAATACCCTCAAAATCCTTTCAAACTATTCATAATAATGGTCACACTACCTCTATTTTTTAAGAAAAAGATAAATTTCGCCTTGGACAAGGTACTAAAAGAAGATATAAAATTCCTGTCAAATGAAATTCCCATTTTTCCCGAAAATATCAGAGAATCCAGCATGATTTTCTCCCACTTAATCTCTCCACAGCAAAACGAATGTAAACAGAAGCACGTGCTGTTTAAATAGCATAGAAATTGCACTAACAAACATTGGTTATGATATAAAAAACATTGGATATTTCTCACAAGATTTCAGAGAAAATCGGTTTTCACAAAAGCGCGGGAGCATTTTATGAGAGTAAAACGTGAAAACTCTGCGTCTTCTCTTTATTTACGAAAATGAATCATTTGCCATTCTGTTTAGTTGCATGCAATTTGCGCTTATACATTTTTTATGTTTATTCATAAAAGTTTTAAAGAGAGTTTGATTTTTGTTTGATTCTTTTCTTCTTTCTTCTTTTTCTTGCCGTGTGCATTTTAAATGTAAAACAATCGGAAAACTCTTGTGTCCTAACTTGTCATTAAGTTAACTTTGCCTCTAGCCTTCCTGAGAATTTAGAACAGAAGTCATCATTTTACGCACGAATTAAATATATCGTTCGGGTTCGAAAAATAAAAACAATCTTTATATTGATATATACATTTATTTATTACTTCCGTTACCGAGGTCAGCTTTTACTAAACCTCTTCCATCAAAACTTAAGAGGAGTCAGTACCAAGATTTGCAAGTTTCATGCATTTTTCAATGCGAATTTCTAGCAAACTATTTGTAGCAGAAAAATGATTTATATCTTAAATTAAAGGTAACGAAGAGGTCTAGTAAATAACGTCGAGAAAAATAAAAAAAAAATCTATTTGAATGGAGATATTAGCTCGGAAACTTGTAAAAAATGGTAAAAATTGATTTTTTTCAAGTCAAATTCCTCTTAGTAGGTATTCTCATTTCTTTATATTGTGACTATTTTAGAGAGATAAAGCCTAGATCTAGCAAATAACGTCGAGTTTTTTCATTTTTAGTTTCGCATTTTTTAATGGTTTAACTCTAATAGTACTTGTTTTTTCTCTCGATAGTTCACCGACGAGAAAATGCAATATTTCGTTGAAAGTTTTAGAAATATAAAGCGAAATAGTATATTTAATAATTATGTGCGAAATAAAATTTAGGAGAGTTAAATCTCTTTAAAAATTTTCAATTTCTTTGAACTGCAAATTTTCATTTTCGTCTTAAATTTTCGCATATTGGGTTTCTGTCTTTTACCATAGATGTCTCTAATGTGACTTGTGGTCTAGGTCTAGGCTAATTTTATATGCATTTTCATACTTTCAGGACACAAACCTACTATAGTAAGTTTTATTGCCTTCAGGCTCGCTGGTATCTAAATTGAAATTTTTGCTGAGTACTGACTCCTCTTAAGTTTAGTAGTAATCGTAATCGCTTAGAACGGCAATGCAAGATATATGTATTCATGAGAAATATGTTGGGCAAAGGTGTATTAAGATCGTAGTTATAATGTGGGAAAATATTATGTTTTAAGTTTGCAATATTATTAAAGTGTGGAAAAGTGGAATGCTTTAAATTTGTTCTGCTTTTGCTTTTCTTTAGAATTTCCTGGAAATTGGTCTCTTCTATTTTGTTAGAATCACGTGACCTTTTTATATCCTTTTATCTGTTGCTGTTCATTCGTAAATTGATAAAAGTGAAGGGCGCCAATTATATTTTTTCGAGATCTAATGAGAATGAAACAAACACTTAAAATCGGAAGAAAATTAGGAATTTTATATTAGAAGAGAACTTTTATTTACATATTTCACTGTAAAGCATCTTTACATAAACTGAACTGAACCGAACTTATAACATGTACTACGAAGTACTTTTACAAAAATCTGAATAATAACTAACTAAGAGCTGAACAGTAACTGCTTATAAAAATGCTTCTTTATCTTAATTCTAACTATTTCGCTTTGATGTTTTTATATTAATTCTAACTATCTTGTTTTGATGTTTTATTTACATTAATTAATCTTATTACTTCAAACAATTCTGGCCTTATCGGGTGTTTTAGGCAGAATCAATATTCTGACTTAATGTAATTCCTCCCACCTTTGATTTAGGATTCTCCTGAATGTCATTAAATATCTTAATTTTCAATTTCTTTTGTTTATAGTAAAGATATATCAAAAATATAAATGTAATTATATATTATGAGTGTGATTGTGAGGGTGTCAATTGTGATAAATTTAGCTCTTGAATTTCTTTTAAGTTATTTTGAGTTTCTAATATGGTTTTGTAAAATGTTAGACTCTTGGTAAATAATATAGGCTTACTATTTATAACACAAATTTTTCAATAATTTATCTTGTCTATTTGAGAATGATTAATTATTAATCGATATACTACAATTATAAAAGGTTTTTCGGAACTACTTTTTATTAGTTTACAATTATTCGAAAAATTACAACTGTTTGAACGAGATAGTTCTTTTAAAGATTTTTCAAGATTAAATTCATAATAGCTTTTATTTAGTTCTATACCTTTTCAACTTCAAATTGGAAATAAGCAATATCAAATTGGAAGTAAACTTTAAAAATTGGAAATAATCATTTAAGTTAAAAAAACCCACGGTGTACAACAATATTTATGATCAAAACTTTATTAATAATAATAAATTAAAAAATGATATCAATCAAATTTAAAACGTCTGGTATGAATTTTTGAACATATGCAACATATTTAGCACAATTTACAACAGATAAATTTGGTACATTCCGTTGTATAATATTTTCAATTCTTTGTAGGCGAAATTCGGTTTGGGTCAAATTTGTCCTATTTTCACCTGCTAAAATCTGTGGCATTTCAATTGCTAGATCTCGTTTAATAGAAGCCTTAAGAGCTGACCAAGCAAGTTCTATTGGGTTTAATATTGGACTGTACGGGCCTAATCTTAATAACCGATGATTTATAAATTCACTTTCAAGAAACACATCTTCAATAGATTCTACAATATGGTATTCTCAGCTTCTTTCAAAATTGTTTCATACATTTCTTCTGACCTCAAATTCTTCCTGGACGCATTTTATTATTGATATGGCATCCTTCAATCCCATGCTTCGACCCGGTAATTCCTGTAAAGCAGCATCAGCCGGTTGCAGAATATATAATAATTTTTTTTTTGCTAGTATCTTTGTGAGTCGTATTTCCTTTGATGTGAATACTTTTTGCAATATCCTCACCATTAAGGAGGTAAGCAGCGCAAATATGGCCGAATAGTGGCGGACTAGTCAGTGTTGCCGATCATATACAGACTCGCCGCGATGACTTTTATGACAGCGCCGCAGAATACAGAATAAGTTGGCAATTTTTAAGTTAGGGCATTGCCATTTTAAGGTAGGGATTTACCCCTCTATGCCCTTCCCTAGCTACGGTCCTGTGACACGGTGCATTATTAATTACCATTATGACTGGTGATTGATATTTGGTTAGAGCGTTTTGCAGACAATTGCGTATGAGCTCTTTAGCTTTCAGGGTTTTAAATGCTCCTTTTCTTACTTCGTGATGAATAAGCCCCACATTACCTATGCATCCAATAATATGAACATTGGCGCCACGGCACCCGGCTGCAATATAACTACAACGGCTTCCTTTTATGGATCTTCCCTTTTTCCTTGATACGAAAAGATTAAAGTTCGTTTCATCCATACTATGTATATATGATTGGTCTATTTTCAGATTGATATGCAATAAGTTGTTCAACATATTAACGTCTCTTTCTCTTACTAATTTCATTATTTGCATTTTCAGGTTCCCTTCGAATATCTTTGAGTGTAAAAAGCATACCATCTATGTAAATGTTTGGGCACACATTCCACGGAGACATCAATCTGATAAACCTGAATAAGTTTCTCTTTCAATTGCTTTAAAGTGTATTTTGTTCAACGCATTGCTCCATAAAATTACGGTGTTCCTTTGTGATTTTACTTCTTCTATTCCCACCTCGTTGCTTTTCAGCTACGTTATGTACATTAACCCATCTATATGAAGTTGTCGTTTTCACTCCCAATGTTTTTGCGAGAGCTCCCCACCAATGTTATACAAAGCACAAATTTGGTTTTTAATATTATCAGCTTCCCTTTTCTTAATATACGGCATTTGCGCAAAAATATTATTATTATATATCGACAATAGAAAACTTTTATCTTTTTGGCGAAAATACAACAAATGAAAAACTTTACACATTGTTTTATCGTGCCCAGCTTGCTATACCTTTTCATTTTAAAATTTTTAAAGTTTATTTCCAATTTGATATTGCTTATTTCCAATTTGAAGTTGAAAAGGTATAGTTTATATTTTTTTCTTTCATTGTTTTTCTTATTATTTAAATTTGGGATTGGTAATATAATTTTTTTGTTTACAGTTTACAGGTATTTTTATTGCGATAACTAGTTTTTCTCTAAGAACTTAGTTACTCCTAATCTTATATGAATTAATTTCTTAAAATCTATGCCATATTTCTTTATTTCTTCGTTAGCTAAAATATTTACATTCAATAAATTCAATCTTGCTGAAGCGATATTTTCCTGAATATGTTCCACTCTACTTTTAATAATATTTAATATGCTTATTTCTTCTGTTATTAAATTATTTTTTTTTGAAATTCATATTGCTACGTACTCCGCGGTACGTGCTAGCTGGCTCAGGAGACGGGGTGGTTCGTTTATGATTTTAAAATGGGCGCCACGTGATTTTCTCTACTGCGGGTATATCACGAAACCGGCTTTGGAATAAACTATACAACAAATCACTGGGATTCACTCACTTTAACAAAAAAAAAGAAAAAAACCAATAGTGTCAGCCCATATAAAATATAATTCAAAAAAAAATTCTCATTACAGGCTATGATATGATGCGATACCTTTAAATGAATTAAAAAGAAAAATTATCTAAACTAAGCCAGTCAGTCAATTGAAAAACAATATGTAAATGTATATTATAACATTAAGTACTTAGCTTTTTTTTCCACAGCATTTCGGGTTACTGCCCTTCACCTTGACCTTCCAGGGTCGTGCCGTAAAACAAAGAAATAAAAAAAAAAATAAATCCTGCTTCAGTCCAAGGATCCCTGTTGATCCCTCCTTTGTAATTTTAAGTTTCCTGGTAACCTTTTAATTTTTTTTTTTTTGTTTTTTTTTTTTTTTTTTTAATAGTAATTTAAATAGTAATTTTCTTTACTTCAGTTTAAGCCAACTTTTAATGCACGTTTTTGACTTTCGACCGCACTGTTCACGAGACTAATCAGAAGAGAGCGATTGTTCCCTTCGTCTCCAATATTGAACTCTGTACCAAAAATATATTTTTTTTTTGTGTTTTTGACTCGAATTGTACTTTAGTACATCCGTCAATAAAATAGTGGGCTTTTAGACTGTGCATTCGATAGTTACAAAAAAAGTCATTGAGTATTTTCTTTTATGGTTACGTTCACTGAAATTTGATTAATGTTTTGTTTTAAATTTTCTTAAAAGAATCCTGGACTGAGCTTTTACTTGAAATGTTACTTTTCACCTTTAGAACTATATCTCATGATGTTGGGCAGCAAGCAGAAATTTATTTAACAATGTTCCTAATATAGCAATTTGTCGCTAACTGGCTTTTGCGAAACTTTAACTAGCAAAAACAAAACCCTCGATTATAATTTAACAATTTGGAAATGAAAATTTTAGTAAAGCTCTACTTTTAAAGAAAAATGGATATTCAGTAAATGCGCAAAATTATTCAAAATTTCTAGATAATATTTCAAGTGGCTACCCTAAAATTACCTTACATAATTCGAAGAATATTACATAGCTTATTTTACACAATTGTATAAATCTTAACTATTTTTTTACAATATTTTTTTTCTCGACCGGATACCAAAAAAACTCCTTAAAGTGGGTGGCACCAGATTAAAACGTAAGATCTCTGCTTTCCATTGGATTTTATCCCTTTTTTCCTTTTTTTTTGTTTTAATTATATACATAACTCTCGACCAGGAAGAATTTTCCCAAGCAATATTCCCTGCACCTCCAGAGCTGTAACCAGTTGAAGTTAAGGCCAATCCGAGCAAGTATAGACAGTCATTTCCTGCAAAATACATATACGCAGTATTAACTGTTTTAACTATACACATAACACGGCAGGGACGGACCTGACTCTTTACATTTAACACTAACAAGGACACTTCTTTGGGGGCCGTAACACACTTCCCCTTCCTCCGGCAGATTTCGTAGAAATCTCTTTAAAATATGATTAACTATCCAAATTCAAAAAAAAAGGTAGATGTTCAGCTATGCTCCGAGTGAATTCGATTATATAATATAATATACATATGCATATGGATCTGTATAACTACGAGAAGAAAGACTCAGTCATCTGGTTGATGCCCATCGAAAGGCTTAAGGTCTTTGCTGTGCCACACACCCCTATCTTTACCTGTCTCATCCTGCAGTTCATATGTCCAGGGCGACAATACTTCTACAATTTTGAAAGGGCCGATGTATTTAGGCGCCAGCTTCGCATTAAAGAGTTTCGAGGCTTCTGATAAAACATAATTTTTTCGCCAAACAAGATCATTAACATAATATCTTTCATCCCTGCGTCGTAAGTCATACACTTTCTTTCTATGCTTTGCCGATTCTTCTAACCTTCTTTTAACGTCGCTTACGACTTCTTCCAGGGCCTTGGATCGAGCTACTGGATCATAAGATTCACAAGATTTCAACTTACGGTGAGCTTTTCCGAAAGTGACCATTTCGCGGCCGAAATTAATGAAAAATGGGGTCAACCTACTACTTTCTTGGGTGGACGTGCGGATGGCACACGCGATTTTTGATAAATGTAAATCCCAGTTTCGATGGTTATCTGATACGTATGCACGTAGCATAGCTTTAATTATTTGGTTAGTTCTTTCGGACGGGTTTGCTTGGGGGTGATAAAAAGCAGTATATCTTATTTCGACTCCATACTCGTCACAAAGCTTTTTAAATTCACGACTCTTGAACTGGGGTCCATTGTCGCAGATTAAAGATTCTGGAACACCTAGCAATAAAAAGACATTGTCCTCTAAGATGGAAGAAATAGAACGAGCTGTAGCTGCGCGTACCGGGAATAACATAGGAAACTTACTGAATTGGTCGACTATAGTTAAAATGTATGAATAACCACGACTAGAGCGCGGCAAAGGGCCTATCAGATCCATACTGATAGACTCCCAAGGTTTATCAGCAACTTTGCGACTAACCATAAGTCCAGCTGGCTTCTTCAAGACTGGTTTGACCGATTGACATACTAGACACTTCTTTATATAACTCGAGATGTCCGCTTTCATTTTCGGCCAATAAAATTGTTGACTAACGCGGTCATACGTTTTTTGAACACCACAGTGCCCCGCGATCGGTGCGTCGTGTGCATTACATATGACTTTACTTCGTTGTTCTTTAGGAATTACCTGCTTCCATGAATCTACTTCTACAGAAAGAGCGGGATACCTAGGCCGGATATGCTTCAATAAGTTTCCATCCTCAACACGCCAATCTGGGTACCTGGAAGGATTATCTGTAACCTGCTTTTTCATTTTACGATACCACTTGTCACCTGATCTTATCTCCGCTCTTATACAATTAACCACCTGCACTGATCTCGAGAGCCAGTCTGGAAGAAGATGTTCTTTACCTTTTCTATGAGTTATTTCGAAGTCGTACTGCTGTAGTCGCATTGCCCACCGAGCTAATCTCCCGGTAGGTTCTTTGAGGTTATGTAACCAGACTAGAGACGCGTGGTCCGTGATTACCGAAAACCGCATACCTTCCAGATAAGGTCTCAGCTTCTCAATAGCCCATAAAACCGCTAGACATTCTCTTTCGGTTGTAGAATAGTTCTTTTCGCAACGATTTAGCGATCGACTTAGGTACGCTATTATCCTATCTTGTCCATTGACAGTTTGCATTAAAACTGCTCCTAATCCATATCCTGAGGCATCAGTGTGTACACAAAAAGGAAAGCTGAAATCCGGACAAGTTAAAATAGGCGCAGAGATCAATTTATTCTTAACTAGTTGGAATGCATCCTCACATTCAGGGGACCACAGGAACCTTTTATTTTTCTTAAGTAGCTCAGTTATAGGCGCAATTAATGAGGAAAAGTTTTGTACAAATCTCCTATACCACGCTACTGTCCCAATGAACCTTCGAACTTCTGTGACGGACTTAGGACTAGGTATGTTCAAAATACATTTCACTTTGTCTGGGTCTACCTGGAGGCCATGCTCACCAACAATATAACCGAGATAACGCAGTTCTGGCCTACAAAACTCGCATTTTTCATAATTTATCACCAGCCCCGCTTCATATAACAGATTCAAAACTTCTTCTAATACGTGCAAATGCTCTTCGAAAGTTTGAGTAACTATTATTACATCATCTAGGTACACAAAGACATGATCTTCTAAATAACCAGAAAGAACTGTATCAATTAACCGTTGCCAGGTTGCAGGAGAGTTGGTCAAACCAAAGGGCATTCGCCTGAACTGGAAAAGTCCTCTTCCTGGGACGGTGAACGCTGTAAATTGCTTGCTTGCTTCCGCTATTGGAACCTGCCAAAAAGCTGACTTGATGTCCAAAGAGGACATAAATCGTGCATCCCTCAGCTTATCAAGTGTCGCGGAAACGTAGGGTAAGGGATAAGCGTCTTTTTTCGTCACCTTATTTAGTTTCCTAAAGTCAACACAAAAGCGGTAGGTTCCATCTTTCTTTCTAACCATGACTATTGGCGATGCCCATGGACTACTTGATGGCTCAACAATACCTTCCTGAAGCATTTTATCTAATTCGTCATTAATTATTTTTTGTATTGCTGGCGAAACAGGATAATATCTCTGTTTGATAGGTGTTGAATCAGCCTGTATTACATGTTCAACCTGATTTGCGCAACCTAGACCTTTACCCATTTTCCTTTCCGCTCTCTTAATTACTAACTCCAATTGATCTTTTTCTTTTGGTGATAATTTTGATTGACTTGCTAATGAACACACATAGTTCTCTCTATCTTTAACTGCAAACTCCCAAGAATCCTTAGCCAAATTTACTGATATGTCCATTACTCTCCAGAAGTTCGCACCAAATATCATGCTATGGGGCAGCTCGGGAATGACTATAACATTTAAAACTTTTACCCGATCGCACAATTTCAGAGGTACGCTAACTTCACCTAAAACTTTCACCTTTTCCCCGTTGGCTAGCGTTACAGACTGAACACTGGCATCTTTGAAAGTCAATTTTAAATTCTCTAAAAAACTCCACCCTACTCCCCCAATAATTGTACGGGAGGCACCTGAGTCAAGTAACCCTACAATTTCTGTTCCAAAAATAGATACTGTCAAGAATGGACGCACATCATCTTTTACCCGAGTAAAAACGTAATCCACTAAAGTGCATAATGTGTGATCATTCCTGCTAGTAGAATTTTCTTTGGTTACTGCGGCCTTGAATGATTCAGCTGAGCTCGAAACGCCGCTTATACTCGAGCTCGACTCCCGTTTCCCATATTTTGAGTAGGTTGGGTCTCAGAGTTATTACTACTATGTGCTCTCTGAAATTGAGAACCCCTGCAATTATTACACCTAGATTTGATTGTGCCTGGCGCACCGCAGCCAAAACATTTCAGATGTTGTCGGCAGAAACGTGCTATGTGACCTTCATGACCACACTTAAAACATTTTATTCTCTGTCTAGAATTATTTTGATTACCTGATAATATGGAGACAACTGGATCTTCGGAAGCAACATAAGCCAGGTCTGGCTCTAATAAGCTGGTGTTACGTTTTGAAGGGGGAGGATTGAATGTTTCGACAGATAGCCGAACTGCTTCTAGTCGTCTTCCTAGATCAACGAGTTCTTGGATGGTATCAAATTCTGTAAGGCCTAACTGTGTTTGATATTGCGTTTGATAATCCGCAGCTGCTGTATCTCCTTAAGAGGATCCATCAGACGCGAAAACATACTCGACATCACTGCCACATAAGTCCCGATGGTTTCTTCTTTACCTTGTGTCCTTCTCTTGATTTCATCCAACAGCCGGTCATCATAATCGGCCGGTAAGAACTCCTTCTTCAGTTCTTTAACAAGCTCCACCCAACTGTGAAAACTAGTCTTATTTGCTCGATACCATAGCAGAGCGCGGCCAGAAAAAAGATCTAAAGCAGATCGGAAAAGTTGCGTCTTGCTAACACCCCTAGCTTCAGCCAATTCGGTTACTCTCTCCAAGAATGAATTTAAAGATTGGCTTTTCTCTCCCGAGGAAGTTATATTCCACTTATAGAGTGGCACTCGTGACCGCGACGAAGCAAGGATTGTCGCATTGTGGGATGTAACCATATCATCACCTGAATCCGAAAGATCACTATCCTGATCACCCCCCTCTGCTTTAACCTGTAGAGCGCCCAGGGCTAATATCAGTTCCCCTCTTATCTTCTTCTTTTCCCGGATAATAGCCTCCTCTTCCGATTCGACTCTCTTAACTCTCCCTAATGCCCATTCTAGTTTCGTTAAAATCTTCTTGTATTCTGGCGATCCTAAGTCCCCGCTAAATGATTCTATAAGTGTATTAATCTAGTCTAGTTTCTTACTCAATGCAGTCATGTCTTCTTCAACTGGGATTGGATATGGTTCTACAAACACACATTTCCCTGACCTTTCTAATTTAAACGCAGTCCTCAGATGGGTTCTCATCTCTTCAACTTTTCCCGTTGGAAGACCACGGATGGTAAGCTCGTAAGTGAGCTCTTCCTGATTAAGCCTGTTAATCTCCATATTAAGATAAAGTATGTATTATTCCCAAATTGAGTACGAAAATAAATACTATTGAGAAGCGTCCCTTCGAAGTTTAAAAACAACAAAAGCTAGAACTAGAATGACACAACGCTAACGATCACTTCTAGCGCGCCGTATATTAGTTGACTTCTTCGACTATATAATGCCTAAAATAATACTTAATCTTTAATTAAACGTTCTGGGTACACACTCAAGATGCTTACCACTGTACTACAACAAGATCCTCACAAAAAAAAAAAAAAAAAAAAAATGAACTCTGATAAGAATATTGATCAGGATAAATTAATAAAAAAAGGAGGAGACTCTGAGAAATAGGTATCTATTAATAGCACTAACGTTAGATATGTAAGTTCAAGGTTATAACCTAAGAGATTCAAAAGACTTTGAATATTTTCAGACCGACTAAGAACACCGAATATATCTATGTACAGGGTTAAAGTTATTTAATTCGCAGTGCAAATAAGCATAACAATAATTCCAGGTCTTCACAAAAAAAAAAAAAATTAATAAATTGTATTAGAGACTTCTTTGTGATTTCAAAGAAAATTTAGAATTAAGATTATATTTATAAAGTAGGTATAACTAGGTAAAGATCTATAGTCTTGTTGACAACAAGCTTAAATAAAGCTATTGCTATTATTTCTTAACTTAACGATCATGAAACTGGGATAATAAATTCCCACTGGACTACTTTGTAGAAAATATCTGAGTAAAGTTTTAAATCAGCTCAACTAGTCGCTTCATATTAAGAAAATTTTAAAGCATCTCGCTTACTTCCTTCTCACTAAATTAAAATGATTTTCCAAACTACGCAATCAAATTCTGATCTACCACCCAAACTTACTCAAACAGCGAGAACAACAAAAAAAAATTCCAAAATTAAATTTTAAACTTCCGAATGAACTTCACGTATTAGTTTGAAATGATTAACTGGACCTCTTCAAAATGTTAATCGCAGATTTAGCACCTAAATTTAAATTATTTAACTCCCATTTAATTTTCATTACGTTCTTTAAACTAGCATTTAAATCTTTTACACTCAAAACTGTTTAAATTGCAAAATCCTGCAGGTAGCGGAAGTGCATGTGTGTATGTGCGTATGCTAAGAAACTATGTTACAAATTATGTTTCGAAAGAAAGTAACAACATAAAACTATTAGAGATCTTATAAAGAAAAATAGCGTCGGCACCAAAGAAGATATAAAAAGTTGTTCCTTTCCGAAATTTCTGTTGAAAAAGAGAGTAACTCACCGGTTTGGATCATAATAAACTAAAAATTCCTTCTTTTGTTAACCAAATTCCAATAAATGTTTACCTCTGTTGATTTAGCACTAATGTGATGACACCGAATAGTTAGCATTAATGAAAACAAACTGAAGTTTCAAAATATGGCCAAAACCTCAACTCACCGGCATGAATGCCGAGAGGAACAACACTTCAAGCGATATCATTGCATAATACATAATATTCCGAACTTCAATAGCACAAAGGTTTATTTCTGTCGGAGCAAATCACTATACAATATTATGTGGGATGGAGGAAGAAGAAATGTAATTATGTACTTCACAGCAATCAGAAATACACGGCACATAAACATAAACACAATTTGACTGACTGGCAAATAAGTTAAATTAATCTATATCCCAATTAGGTATGTGCTCTCACTGCCGGTGATACTAGTGATTCCAATTCTCGAAGCGAACTAAAAACTTGACCTATTTACAAAAATTATCCATCTATCAAACAGCTGCGTGCCGATCACACTTTGCGCCATCAGCCGACAATGATATACCAAGAGACGATTTTCTATGCACAAAAAAAAAACAGCTACTTATCGCAAATCCAAGAATGTGCCTGGAATTCTTGTAATGCAATTTTGGTGATATGCATAGTTTCGATAAAAAAAAACAATTCTGTGATGTCTATGACTTTTACGACCTTTTCATTTTTCAGCTGTAAATTTTTTTTTTTTTTAAATAATTATAATTGAAACTTATACATGTTCAAAAAGAATTTTTATTTGTAAATTCGTTGTTACTAGTTATATCATGGGACAAAAAAAAAGTTCAGATGCTCCGTTTTACGATTCCCACGCGAAATTGTTGCATAGGTTATACCCTGATCACAAGATGTTAAGGTGATCAAATTGTGAATTTATGCTCCCCTTAACCATTTCGGCCCCACGTTGGGCGCCAAATTTATGCTACGTACTCCGCGGTACGTGCTAGCTGGCTCAGGAGACGGGGTGGTTCGTTTATGATTTTAAAATGGGCGCCACGTGATTTTCTCTACTGCGGGTATATCACGAAACCGGCTTTGGAATAAACTATACAACAAATCACTGGGATTCACTCACTTTAACAAAAAAAAAGAAAAAACCAATAGTGTCAGCCCATATAAAATATAATTCAAAAAAAAATTCTCATTACAGGCTATGATATGATGCGATACCTTTAAATGAATTAAAAAGAAAAATTATCTAAACTAAGCCAGTCAGTCGATTGAAAAACAATATGTAAATGTATATTATAACATTAAGTACTTAGCTTTTTTTTCCACAGCATTTCGGGTTACTGCCCTTCACCTTGACCTTCCAGGGTCGTGCCGTAAAACAAAGAAATAAAAAAAAAATAAATCCTGCTTCAGTCCAAGGATCCCTGTTGATCCCTCCTTTATAATTTTAAGTTTCCTGGTAACCTTTTAATTTTTTTTTTGTTTTTTTTTTTTTTTTTAATAGTAATTTAAATAGTAATTTTCTTTACTTCAGTTTAAACCAACTTTTAATGCACGTTTTTGACTTTCGACCGCACTGTTCACGAGACTAATCAGAAGAGAGCGATTGTTCCCTTCGTCTCCAATATTGAACTCTGTACCAAAAATATATTTTTTTTTTGTGTTTTTGACTCGAATTGTACTTTAGTACATCCGTCAATAAAATAGTGGGCTTTTAGACTGTGCATTCGATAGTTACAAAAAAAGTCATTGAGTATTTTCTTTTATGGTTACGTTCACTGAAATTTGATTAATGTTTTGTTTTAAATTTTCTTAAAAGAATCCTGAACTGAGCTTTTACTTGAAATGTTACTTTTCACCTTTAGAACTATATCTCATGATGTTGGGCAGCAAGCAGAAATTTATTTAACAATGTTCCTAATATAGCAATTTGTCGCTAACTGGCTTTTGCGAAACTTTAACTAGCAAAAACAAAACCCTCGATTATAATTTAACAATTTGGAAATGAAAATTTTAGTAAAGCTCTACTTTTAAAGAAAAATGGAAATTCAGTAAATGCGCAAAATTATTAAAAATTTCTAGATAATTTTTCAAGTGGCTACCCTAAAATTACCTTACATAATTCGAAGAATATTACATAGCTTATTTTACACAATTGTATAAATCTTAACTATTTTTTTACAATATTTTTTTTCTCGACCGGATACCAAAAAAACTCCTTAAAGTGGGTGGCACCAGATTAAAACGTAAGATCTCTGCTTTCCATTGGATTTTATCCCTTTTTCCTTTTTTTTTGTTTTAATTATATACATAACTCTCGACCAGGAAGAATTTTCCCAAGCAATATTCCCTGCACTTCTAGAGCTGTAACCAGTTGAAGTTAAGGCCAATCCGAGCAAGTATAGACAGTCATTTCCTGCAAAATACATATACGCAGTATTAACTGTTTTAACTATACACATAACACGGCAGGGACGGACTTGACTCTTTACATTTAATACTGACAAGGACACTTCTTTGGGGGCCGTAACAATATTCAATGTGGTTTAAAGAGTTAATCCTAGAAAATATTTGTTTTCCGTCATCGTAAATAGCGTTCTTTAGTTGAAGGATAGATTTCGGAAAATTGTTATTGTTGTTCGTTGTTATACATTGTTCCGAAAAGCTATTTCAAGATTCCTTCTTCAGCAATAAGTCCACATCTATGTCTATGAGGGATTATTTAGTGAACTTTGTTTCTTATTAATTCTATTTCATCTTGAATAATTTGTTTTTATTGTATGTTATGTATTAGAGAAAGGGTGCTTTCAATGTGATTGATTAAACTTAAAATTTCTTCTGGGTCGATTATGTGTAATATGATGTCGAAGTTGTTCGGTACTTCTATTACATTTATTTTAATAATTGTATAACCATTTTGACTTTCAATCTTGTCCACTATCAATGTTTGTTGGGTTAGCGGATGTAGTGTCAAATTTATATTATTGTTATTATTATTTTGAGCTGAAAATTTGAATATATTTTTAATATTACTGGTATGAATATTATCGAGTGGTAATATTTTAAATTTTGGTTCTTCTTTGTGTCTTAATGATTTGTAATTCTTTACGTACTTGACAAATTTTCTTTTCTCTTCATAATTTTCGCGTGTTGAATTATGTACCCTAGCCATTTACTCTTTGCCGTATTAATATTTTTAATTAAATTTTCGACGGATAAGTATTTTTTTGTTTTGTGCCTTTTATGGAGATGTTTTTATTGTCGAATGGAATGTATTATTATATAGTTTTACTGCTTCTATCATCTGAACTCAAATGGGGTTTTATTTTCAAGGTTTAAAGCTCTAATACGTTCAGTTATAGTATTATGGAATCTTTCGATATCTGAATTGCCTGTATGGCTATTAGTTTTAGTTGAATGATATTTAATTTCTTGTTCGTTAAGGAACTCTTTAACATGAGTTTTAAATTCGTTATCAAATACAAACTTTTTGGGTTTTCCTTTGATGGAAATAAATAATTTAAATTTTTCGATTAGGCTTTTATGGTTTCTGTTTTCTAGATGAAAGTTTACTACGTGAATTTTTACTATTGACGTAAGTATCTACATGTATTATTTCGTTGATATTTTGAGGTATTTCCGTTTCTTTCAATTTTTCTTTGATAGGTTTTCTATCATATCTATCCACTATACAAAATATTTTTATTCCAAAACTTAAATAAATAAAAATTTATTTCAATGAATATTATTTTATGCATGTGATGTATGTGTATAGGTTTTTCTCAGAATTTGTGTTTGGGACCAAACTTTTGGGTGATCCAAAACCGTAACACTTCCCAAGCCACGAAATAGACTCCCTCACTACCACATCAGAGCAATAACTTCCCAGCGGGAAAGATGTCAAGAGCTTGTTAGGGGAAACGCTTCCACAACATAGCCAGAAAATATCTTTTCCGAAGCGCTCTTTTACCATAGCCAAAGGAAGCTTTGGGGAAGCAGATCTCCTCTCTCAGCTTAGGCTGATTCATAAGTTATCTGATTTTTGTTATGAAAAGATGACTCATTGCATCTGAATGCGCAGCAGAATTTTCAATCTTCAGTAGTCAGTTGTATTGTGAGGTTAATTAGCAATTTTATTAGTCAAGTGAAGTGTGTGGAATTTTAATATCGAAATAAATAAAGCGAAGTTTTCTAGTGAAGCCTAGTTTTTATTGAAAGGTAAGATCGTATTCCAAGTATTATATTATTTTTAAACCAATTTTTTTGTTATTTTGTAACCAATATATTATGTTTTTTAATTAAAATATAAAAAAAATTAAATAAGATATGCAAAGATATATAGATGTACTTTTATTTTTATTGATTAAAGTTGTTACAACATAAAAATGAGTCAAAAACTTGGGGCAGTGACGAAAAGATACTTACGGCGGTTAATTGTAAAAGAAATACAGAAGAATGATAACGAAATTATCAATTTAAACGAAAGTTTCGGAGAAGTTTTACAGGACGATGCTTATAGATTAGTCTCATGTCCAAGAAACTGTCAGAACAATTTAAAATGTGTGCAAGAAATATTAGAAACGTCTGTTCACAATTTTCAATTTCTGTCCGGTAAAGACAAAGTAAGCTATAATGTACATAATTTACTGCATTTAGCTGAAACGTAGCAAAGCATTTCCAAGTCACGTCTTTTCTTGACCAAAGTAACTTTAATGTATAATTGTATGTAAATGGGCCTTGTTATTTATTGACCCTGACGTATCTTCCGAGCACCCGGAACCCCTAACAAGGGCTCACAATGAAACCCCGTTACATAAAATGGCGCCCGAGCAAGGACCGAAGTTTTGTACCAGATACCAACCGACTGCTGTCAGATGTGATAACCGAACCGAAGCCAGATATATAATCAGGGATACTAACCGACCGTTTATAAATATGTATCCAAACTAAAATCACATAATATATGTGTATCCGACCGACCGACCGCTATCAGAAGGTGTCTTCATATATTCACCAACTGTTTACCAGAAATATATCCGGCGAAAGCTTTACCAAAAATGTATTCGTACATAGTAGCAAGTAGTAAAAACAAACAACTGAAAAGTATTTTCGAAACTTAATCAAACGGAATGAGTGCATACTAGATTCCTAGGCAAACAAAAAATTGTATGGCAAAACTGTAAACTGTAGACTCTCCTCTTGAATTTGACCTATTACACCCAATGTGTTAACTACTAACTACTACTAACTACTAACACGTCATCAATATCCATTTTTCATATTGAGTTTAAAAAGCCCAAAAACTTTAAAATAACCTATCACACTCTGTACCCGAAAAGTAACCCTTTCTGCGTTTTTTGCACTTTTTCTTAAGCATCTTCAGCAAAAATGGCTGAAAAAGTGACTAAGTGCCAGAAAGTAGGCAATTATCTTTTGGAAATGACTCTTTTCAGCCATCTGGAGATGCTGAAGAAAAAGTGCAAAAAACGCAGAACGGCTTACATTTTCGGTACAGTCACTTTAAAGCTAAGCTCTTGGGATTTTTAAATTTCATATGAAAAATTGATATTGATGACGTGTTTTTTGATAAAAATTGTAGTTAAATAAAAATAAAACGAGTAAAAATTCAGAAATTTTAACTTTGTTGAGCCATAACTTCAAAACGGAAAGGGCGAGGGAAATATTTTATAGACAATTGGAAAGGTCCAACGATTATCTATCTAAAAAAATTTAAATCATCATTATAGGGTGTAACGTTCGGAAGTTCAGGGTGATATATAAAAACATACCGAAATATTTTAAAACCCCGTTATCTCGGAAACTATTATGATCGCCCCCCCCCCCCTCACCCATACAATTTTTTGTTTGTCTAAGCATGACCTATCCGTAGCCTTCGGGTGCCAGACCCCATACGGGACACCCTGTATATCTGATGAAAAACTCTTTAACAATTTCCAAAACGAAAAAACGAATATTTAAAGTGGAAAACTATCCACAATCCGGTAAAAATTAACAAATATTCATTTATATTATTAGATTACAAAGATAAAAATGAACTTCACGAAATGATATGGAGAGGACACTACAGAAATAAAATAGAGGAATAGAAGAAGTCTATGCAAATGTTAGAAGACGATACTATTATTCAAAGTTAAAAGACGAAATCACTAATTTTGTTCAAGAAAGAAACCACTAAGTTAATAAATAATTGTCACATCTGCAACATAGCAAAATATGACAGGAATGCACCAAAAGTACCATTTTTCAAATCAAAGCTTCCCGAAGAACCTTACGAAATAATACATATGGATATGTGGTTCAGACAAAAAAGTATCATGTAGGTACCTTATATTTATCGATAAATTTACAAAATTAGCACAAGACGTACCCTTGAAAACAAGAAATTGGGCAGATATAAGAGTAGGTGTCAACCAATATGTCAATACAAATGGTAGACGGAAATTATTAATTACAGGAAGGAACTAGCTACGCACTAATGATACTAAAAGAAATCCCAATGATTAATAGTTTCAATAAAATGATACACGTAATAGATTCAGGTAATTATTATAAAATGCTAAGTGTAATAGACAACACAATAGAAGCTAAGTTATTTGATGATAATAATAGAGATTTAAGAAATCATTTAAGAAATCAAATATATGAAAAATTAAGAAGATTCGACCCACAAGAATCTGTCAGAGGAAGAAGAGGACTCATAAATTTACACGGAAAAATTCTCAAATGGATAGCAGGTACAATGGACAACGACGATAGATTAGAAATTCAAAGACATTTTGAAAATATCGACATCAACCTAGAAACAATAGCAACAAATCTAAACAAACAAATTTCCATTAATACACAAATAAATGAAGAAATATTAGAATTAGCAAATAAAATCAATGATACACAAATCAAAACAGTACAAAAGATTAATAAACTAATAACAAAAACAAATTCAGCAAGAAGTGAAAGAAAACCTTCAAACGATACTAAAATCATTAGAGAAAATACAGAGATTATTTTGTTGTCAAGATTAGAAATCCCTTCTAGGAACCGAACATCTTAACTTCCAGGGAAGTACAAGAATATAAAATAAACATTAAAAAGTTACAAAATCTAAGAATTTCCGTAGCACAAAAGGAAAAAATCATTTTGATAATACTCCAAATTCCAATTTTTACAGAGGATGCATACTACCTAACCTCAATAATCCCCATTCCAAATAAAAACAATTTAGAATTAAAAACCGAATCCTATGAAATTATAACTAATAAAAACCAAACGTTTATATATACAAAAAATAATATTAAAAACAAGTTAAGTTTAATAAAAAATGATTGTATTAGAGAGTTACTAAATACTCCCAAAAATTGCATAATGCAACCAAATAAAACAGAAGCGGTAGAACAGGTAACAGAAAATGTATTAGTAACTAAGAATTTAAGGATAACGAGAATAGAACATAACTGTAATGATCAAGACATAACAATAAAACAAAATAACATATTAAAATTCAGCAATTGTGAAATTATTATAAATAATGTAAAATACAAAAACGAAGTAAAATATGTCCAAAATGATGTTGTGTTGCCAAATATATTAAAAGATATTAGTTATAAGGAAGAAAAAAATCTGACACTAGAATATGTGCACCATAAAAATTTAGAAAATATAGACGAAATAAAACTAGTTAAGTACAAGCACAATAATAAATTTCTTATACACATAGCATCAGACATAACAATAATAATAGTAATCTTATTTATAGTGATAATTGTGTATTATAAAACAAAGAAAAATAGAACAAAAGTTAATGTTACGATAAATCAAGATCACGAGGACGTGATCCAACTTAAGGAGGGGCAAGTTATATCAAAGTACGTTATCGCCACCAACAAAACACCAGACAACCCAATCTTCATGTAAGTCTGATGACTAACACATGCGATAAAATAAGAATCCAAGTAAAGTCCAAACAACATGTTTTGATTCACATAAACAAATATGTAAACTAAATAAGAATACGAATAGATAATAAGAATGCACATGAAGCCCTAAACAAATATTCAAAATTAATAAGAATACAAATAGATAATAAGAATACGAATATGTAATTAGTCAATCTCACATAAGATAAGAAACCATATAAAAATCGCTTGTAATCAGTCAGACAAAGAAGTTAAATTTTAAAAGTGAATGAATGAAGTTGTGTGAGAAGCAAGTGTCATTTCTTAAATAAAGAGTTTATTTTAAAACGTAAAGAAAAAGTTTTTAAGTGAATCTCGAACCCCCAACCCATAATTGCCCCATGTGAAATCCCATTTCGCATGTGCTGTCACTACACCTCACTTATTACCTGGCTTCCTTCTCGAAGGAGTAATAATAACTCACTGATGATCTTTTCTTTAAAATATTAGGTGCAGGTAACAGGGATGCGAACTGTATTCCACCACGACGACGAGCTGCCAGGTGGCAGGAATATTATCTATGTATTAACTACTTTTCAAAGGGGGTTTTGTGCTACTTAAGATTACAATAGCATCAGACATAACAATTTGTAGTGATAATTGTTTATTATAAAACATAGAAAAATAGAACACAAGTTAATATTACGAGGACGCGATCCAACTTAAGGAGGGGCGAGTTATATCAAAGAACGTTGTCGCCACCAACAAAACACCAGACAATCCAACATTTATATAAGTCTGATGACTAACTTGTGAGATAAATAATGAATAACAAGTGAAGTCCAAATAACATATTTGACTCACTTCAATCATACACCGTAAAAAATCATGAACTAACTTTGTAGAAAATTACTATGAATAGTCACTACCCCTTAAAATGTATGTATACACGTAATCATTAAGAAATTAAATACTTTTAACGTAATCTGAAAATTTCCTACTTTTAATTGCAAAAATAAGAAAAGTAAGTATTTTTTTAGATAATTTATGTGATTTTACATTTAATTACATAGATGTTTTGTATCGTACTGTAAATTTGCGTAAAATTCCATACAGTACTGTGATTTTACATTATTTAATCATACAAAACTTTTGTATTGTACTGTAAATTTGCGTGAAATTTCACAAAATACTGTAATTTGCATTGAATTCCCCATATTTAAAAAGGAAATTTCAATAAAACGTAAGTAGTGACGTTTGCATTTATCTCTATTCTTTCCTTCAGTACTCTGCTCATGCTCAGATATTTATCAGGATGCGTTGCTATGAATTATTATACGGGAAATTTTATCAGTATGCGGTCGCCAGTCAGTGTATAGTTTGATTTTGTGGAGTGCAGTCATAAAACATGTAAAAAAATGTTACTAGTTTCGATCCTAACAGTTACCTTAAAAGCCGTTTTAAAAATCAAAAAATATTTTTAGGTACGCAGTATTTTTATAATTGAATTTCGCTAAAAAAAAACTCAAGCTTGGAAATACTGCATACCTACAAATATTTATTGATTTTTAAAATGATTATTTCTTAGGTAGCTGTTAGCATCTTCGTCTTAGACCAATTCTAGCTTTTTAACTTGTTTATGTATGTAAATTATTAATTTCCGGACGAAGCATTACATTGGCAATTAATAAATTATATATATAATTACAAAACTATTGGTAAATTTACATATTGTGTACTTGACATACGGAATTGAAGAATTCATAAATAATGTAAAATTATATTAAACTTATGTAACATATTTCCACAGCATGATGTAAATTTACATATCGCATTTTACATCGGAAATTGAAAAATGCATAAACAATGTAAAATTACATACAGTGCGAAATTGCTTTACATAAGGTTATGCAGTGCGCATAAAGTTCTGTAAATTTCCGCTACCGTTGTTGGCAATTTGTTGCCTATTATAGTAGCGGAATTTTCAATAGATATTTTTTGCGATGTACTAGCCGTAAGTAAATATGTAAACTAAATATGATAATTAGTTGGACACAAAATAAGAATAGATAATAAGAATATGAATAGATAATTAGTCAGTCAGTCAGTTAAGAAAATATATTGAAATAACTGTAAACAATTATAGAAAGTAGTTTTTAGTTCAGAAGATAGTGAATGAAGCTCCGTTGAAAGTCAAGTATTATGTATTTTCTTTAAAAAAAGTTTTATTTAAAAACGGTAAAGTAAAAGTTTTAAGTGAAACCAACCTCAAACCTATAATTCTTTCTTGTTGGACACCGGTCCATTGGCTGTAGCCAGTCCTATCCCCCGTACATCTTCGTGATGAACTTCTGTTGGGGTTTTCCGTTTCAAACACTCTCGTGATGTATTTCTGAGAGTGGTTCCTTCCTTTTCAATCTTGTAATGAATTTCTGCGAGTGACTTGTTTCCATTCCGCACACTCTCGTGATGTATATCTGTGAGTGTTTACAGTCCCATCCTCCGGACACCTTCGTCAAAGTATAAATAAGGATAAGTAGAAACAGAGGCGAACAAAATAAGAAATTTTTCCTGTTTTTTAGAATGAAACAAGTAATTTCATATAGTTTCGTCTTGTGCATGAATGGGGGAAAAGAACTTGACTATGCACGACAAATTCTTATTAAATCCCTCAAAATCCTATCAAACTATTCATAATAATGTACTTCGGGTCACACTACCTCCCATTTTTAAGAAAAAGATAAATTTCGCTTTGGCCAAGATGATGAAAGGAGATGTAAAATTCCTCTCAAATGAATTTCTCATTTTTCCCGAAAATGTCAGAGAATCCATCATGAGTTCTCCCACTTAATCTCATAACGAATGCAAACAGAAAAATATCATGGGATTAGAATTCCTGTGAAAAACATTGGGAAAATTATCTTAATATTTCAGAAAAACCTGTTTTCACAAAAGCACGGGAAATTTTATGAGCGTAATATCGGAAAACTCCGCCCATTCTCTCTTATTTACGAAAATAAATCATTTTCCGTTCCGTTTCGTTGCATGTAATCTTCGCTTTCACATTTTTTATCTTATTCGTAAAATGTTCAAAGAGGGTTTAATTTTTCTTTATTTTTTTTTCTCTTTTTTTTATTCCGTTTCTCGCCGTGTATATTTAAATGGTAAACAATCGGAACACTCTTCTGTGTTCTTTCTTTTAGTTATTTGTTCTTTGCCTTCGTGATGTATTTCTGTAGTTTATTTCCGTTCCATACGCTCTTGTTATGTATTTCTGAGAGTGGTTCCTTTCTTGTCACTTTCGTGATGGATTCCTGTGAGTGACTTGTTTACGTTTCATACACTCTCGTGATGTATTTCTGTGATTGTATCCTTTTTTGTCACTCTCATGATGTATTTCTTACTTGTCCCGTTCTTTCCCGTAAGGTAGAACCATAGAGAGTAATATAGTACTGGTCAGGAAATGGTTTCGTCTTGCATGCATTCATTAAAATTACTATTGTAATAAAATACAGGACAGATACAGAGAATTTATGAACTAGTATACTATTGCTATATATGATTACAATAAGCTGCATACAGTGAAATTTTATATTAGGTTAGAGGTTAAGCCGATAATATATAAATGATTATTTGTTTATGTAAATGGGCCTTGTTATTTATTGACCTTGGTGTAACACCCGAGCACCTGGAACCCCTAACAGCGGCTCACAAGGAAACCCCGTTACATACGTATGTATTCAATCTAATATCCATTCAATTGGCTTAGGACTTATTATAAATACTAAAATGAAGTAATTTCATAATTTTTCAAACTTTGGTCATAGAATCATGCAATTCAATACTCGAGGAGTAGAATGCTGCAGCTAGCTATGAACTAGCAAGTGGGAAATACTACATAATGACAGATAATAAATGTTCCATCTATTTCTGAATGCGAACAGTATAAGAATTTAATGTCTAAGGAAGAGGCTTCAGTAGATTGTGGTATAAACATAAATTAAAATTTTTGTATTCTTTTGAAACTATATGTTGGTATTATCAATTTATTTTGTGATAATGATAATTGTATTCTAATTCAACATTGTAAAATTCATTTTAACTTTTTAGGGAATGTAGCGGTTGCTACCCAACCAGGAGCGGCTAATATTGACAGCAGTTGTTCTCGATTGAAATTAAGTTGAAGCTCTTTGTCATCTAACTCTTCATTATTTTCCGAAGATATATATTTCTGACAATGTTAATAGTGACACTGACAAAGAATATGATTTAGATAGCAATAATTGTGATGCTCATACCGGCAATAATGAAACGAGTCCGACTATCAATACGTCATCATTTCATCCTTCATTGAACAGCACTTCGACAATCACTCCAGATAGCTGAATTTCCTGCACACTTTCCAAAACTTCGACCATATTAACGAGCCCACTTAAGAAAGGGGTAAAGCGTAAACGAAATGAGACTATCTGGAAAAGGAGCCTAAATAAAAACTTTGGGAACAGTGGAAAGGAATACGAAATGCATGCCAAAGGGAACAAACTCCGAAGTGAGAGAAAGATGAAACCTCCATGTATGGAAAAATGTAAAGTGAACTGTTCTGCAAAGTTTACTGAAGAGGAATGAATGGAAATTTTTACATCATTTTGGAACTTAGGCGATTTGGAAAAATAACGACAATTTATTGCGAATAACATGGAACCCATTTAGACAAAGTATGTGCGAGTCGGTGGTACGGGAAAGAAAAGAGATAATAATAATAATATTTCCGCCGTAATGATTTGAAGATCCGCGAATGCAAGTGTACTAGAAAAACGAAATAAGGTGGCAAATGTTCTACTGAAAGTGGATCGCCACGGTTAAATTGCAAAACAGAAGAAAGTGAATCCTGCTCTAAAGGAAGGTGTTAAAAATTTTGTCGATAAGATTCTGAAGGTCGAAAGTCATTACAGGCGTCCCAACACCTCCAAGCATTTCATTGGTGGGAGCAAGTCGGTAGCAGAGATCCATAGAGATTACAGGACCGATTGTAAAGAAACAAATATTTCGTTCGTAAATTACGTAATATTTTATTGAATATTTACAGAAGATTTTAATATCTCATTTTTTACTGCAAAGAAGGATTTGTGTGCGTACGATAATGTTGAAGGAGAAGAAAAAGAGAAGTTAAAAGAATATTACGATTGGCACTTAGTGGAAAAAGAATTGTCCATAAATGAAAAGAAATGCGATAAGGAGAAGCCTGTTGCACTAGTAGCAGTATCCGATTTGCAGGTTGTAATGCAATGTTTCTACTTTTTATTACAAGTCAAAATTAAATTTGTTTAATTTCACATATACTATCTCCAGAGTAACGAATGCGAATGTTACGTTTGGGACAAATCCATCGGCCATAGAGGTATTAATGAATTGCGTACATGAGTTCTTCAATATTTAAATAAAAAAGCTATGTTAGGTGACTTAATATTTTATTCAGATACTTGCGCTGTCAACCATCATAGTATCAAAAGCATATCACATAAGTACCTCATTAAAGGACACACACAAAATGGGGGAGATTCAGTGCACTTATTAATTGAACGTCATGTAAACCGACATCTTAAGAGTGGCCAAATGTATACGTCGGAGTTATTCATTGCTGCTATCCGTATCGCTAAGAAAACAGGAAATCCATTTAACGTAACAGAACTGTGCTTAGAAGATTTTTTCGATATTGAGGCCTTAGCAACTGAAATGGGAACCTTGAATATGTATGTCGCAAGTAAAAATAACGTCAGTAAAAGTTTTCCCTTTTCTTTAAAATGTCTTATGAAGATGACTTCAAAACGGCGACCATAATTAGAAAGAAGAAGAAGAACGACAATATAGCACTCAAAATTTGCAAATTTCGGACAACAAAAAGAAGGATCTGCTTGAATTAGTCCAGAAAAACCACATACCTAAATTTTACAGCTCATTCTACCAGAATTTATAAACTCTTACAATTTTTAAATTTCTCTGTAGTGTTTTTATTTGTTTTTATATTTACTGTAATATTATAATAATAATAAATTAGGTACATGGACTTTCTTGCAATATTGCATCATTTTAGTTTTTGGAAATTAGCAATATGTACTGACATAATGAGGAAATTCGAATAAAATATTGGGGAATTACATTTTTTCTTATCAACAATTACGTCACAGTCGTGGAAGATTGTATAGTATAAATTTTAAGATTGACTGTACTTCCATCTCATTACCGGATGTTATTCCACCAAATTGCGCCGATTTGACATTTTAATATTATATAATTGGGAAGTTTTAAACATTTAAATCTTTAAATGCGTCTCCTGAAAAATAACGATTTTTGAGTTGTGAATATATACATATATGTGAATAAATACATTGAAATATGAAATAAAATTCAAATACCAGTTATTGAGCTTGATCACCCTTCATCACTTCATGAAAATTACTAAAAGAGTTACTAAAACAGTTCAAAGATTTATTTTTCATTGAAGGAGAAAATTTGACCTTCACTCATGAAATCCAATATGGCATCTTATACGACTATGGAAAGTCCAATATATTGTATAATTTATAGATACCCTCAAGACCACGAAAAGGAAATAGAAAAACAAATCAACGAAATGCTGGAACAGAACAAGGCATAATTATAGAATGTACATCCCCTTACAATTCGCCATTGTGGATAGTACCTAAAAAGATAGATAATTCGAACCAATAAAAATGGCGTATAGTAATAGACTATAGAAAGTTAAATGAAATTACGATTAGCGACAAATTTCCAGTTCCCAACATCGAAAATATATCTCAATATTTTATATCATTAGATCTCGCAAAAGTTTTTCATCAGATACTAGTTGCAGAAAAGATAGAAAAAAAACAGAATTTTTTACTCTTTTTGGGTATTATGAACACTTCAAAATATCATTTGGTCTTAAAAATGCACCAGTAACGTTTCAGAGACTAATGAATTCAGTTCTTAAAGAACATACAAATAGAACTTGTATCTCGACGATATTCTCATCTTCAGTACATCCCTAGAAGAACATCTTTCCAATATTAAAGATATTTTTAAAAAATTAAGAAATGCAGGTCACAAAATTCAGACTGACAAATTCAATTTTCTTTTAAAAGAAACTGAATAACCTCAAATGGAATTAAACCAAATGCAAAGAAAATTAAAGTAATTCAAGACCTAATAACAACAAAAAAACTAATCAAATATTTTATAGGAGTAACAGGATACTACAGGAAATTTATTAAAGATTACGCGAAAATATTCCATTCTATGGACAAATATCTAAAGAAAGGAACAACAATTATTATAAACGATCCTGATTACATCTACGCTTTTGAGAAACACCCCATACTCAGATTTTAAAAAAAATTTAAACTTGTTACTGATGCTAGCAACTTTGCAGTATTTTGTACTACTAACTCAAGATGGTCACCGTATTTGTTATGCCTCAGGAACTCTCAACGATAATGAGAAGAACTATTCTACAATAGAAAAAGAGTTACTGGCAATTGTTTGGGGAACAAAATATTTCAGGCCTTATTTATATGGTAAAGAATTTGATTTACATACAGATCATCAATCCATCAAATGGTTACAAATCAAATATTCCGGTAAAGATATAAAACCTCGTTTACATAGGTGGTTACTATCAGTAGGGGAATATAATATTAATATAGATTACTTAAAAGAGAATTATAATACAATAACAAACGAGATTAACACCACTGAGACAGTAGATCCTAAATGTGAAAGATATGAAACTGATTTAAAATTTGAATGATCATATTCCAAACTTGAAACCATTGTCACTCGTTTTAAACATCAAGTAATACTTTCCGACAGACGGCCTTGATTGCCATTGTCGCAGTTTATTTATTTATTATTTAAATTTCCTATATATTCTATTATTACTTCTAGTTTAATTTTTTTTTTTTTGTTTTTATATTCTTTTTTTTTTAATTTCTCTTAAGCATAGTGTATATACATATATATTGTTATTTTTATCCTTTATAGTTTTATTTTCTCTATGAACTATATTTAATTGAATTGAAGGGAATATAAGGAATTATGTTAGCTATAATTTGGAAATGAATAAACATTACTTACTTACTTACTTTGCAAAGGCAAGAATAAAGAATATGAAATAATATTTAATAACCATAGAATCTATAGACAAGAACGATCTAAAAACCAAAAATGCAGTTGCCATTTTAAAGAAATACGTTACTGGCAAAACAGCAATATTTTAACTATCAGAATCAGCTTAACACAAGCTCGCTGCATGGACACGTTTAATAAAACGGTCAACAATACATGCGTTTCATCATTTAGTCAGTGTTAGTATTAGTATGTTACACTAAACATAAACCAAACACCAGATGAAATTACATGCATAAAACATTAAACAAAATAGATTAAATATTATATAGACGTTTTTTTAAAACATGCTTAGAAACGTCGAGAACAAAATGCTCAGCCGTATTATTAACAGTAATACACATGCGATTAACAGGTTCATACATGCTAAGTCTGACCTTGAGGAGTTAACATGCAACAAAGGTAGCCTTCTCAAATTGTGCCTACTATCACGGAAAGAGATTTTGTGAAGTAAAAATTGAGAATCAATATTCCCGTTTAAGAGTTGATGCACAAACGTTACATCGGCAACCATACGACGTTTCTCAAGCGAGTGCATATTTAAAAGCTTCAAACGATCCTCATAGGATGGCAGAATTAATGAATTATTCCAGGGTAGGTGCCTGAGAGAAAATCGTAAGATGTTCCGCTGAACAGACTCGATACGGTCGATGTGTATACCGTAAAATGGAGACCAGACCTGGCTAGCGTATTCAAGAAGGGGTCTTACAAAGCAAGTGTACAGATGCAATGTAATGGTGGGATTCGAGAACTCCCGAACCAACGTTTTATAAAGCCCAGCATAGAACTACTCTTTGATACCATGAAGTTTATATGGGAGACGAAATTCAATCTTTGGTCACATTTGACACCCAAGTCACAGACAGAACTAATATGGCGAATCGAGGAATTCGAGAATTCATAATCAATTTGTGGAGGTCACCCTGTACAAGTTCACAATCGTTAAAGATTTAATCTGATTGAAAAGTTTAATATCGTCAGCATAAATCAAGACTTTGCAGTACTTCACAACAGATACAATGTCGTCAATAGATATAATAAAGACCAACGGGCCCAGGTGACTCCTTTGAGGTACGCCGAACGAAGCTTTCAAGACTCTAGATATGGAATGGCGGAAATAGATTTGGTATGTTCTGTTATCTAAATATGACTCCGTCAATTTTAGGAATGTTAGGAGAAACCCATACTTTTCCATTTTAAACATTATCACGGAGTGAGATAACTTGTCGAAAGCTTTGCTAAAGTCAATATAAATACAATCTGTCTGGAAACCTTTTGCAAACCCGCCATTAGCATTCGAGATGAATTCTAATAAGTTGGTGCTTGCAGACCTGACCGAAATAAACCCATGTTGATTTGAAGAAAGCAAATTCTTACAGGAAAATGATAGCTGAGAGTAAATGATTGATGCAAATAATATGGGCATTCAAGATAATTTCGCAATAGGCCTATAGTTAGAAATATCATTTTTACTACCTGTTTTGTGGATAGGTATGATGAAAGAATTTTTCCACAGCTGCGGAAAACAGCCACTATCGAGCGATATTTGGAAAATATTTCTCAGCGGGTCTACTAGGGAGAAGCAACATGACTTCAGAAGGGCTGGAGGAATCCCATCGGGACCCGTTGTGAAGTCATTTGGAAGCCCATTAATATGATCAAGTATAGGGATAGTGAATGAAACGTTATGAGAGTCGTTCATATAACTAAAGTTGCTATTGCGAGGTTGGAAATTTGAAGAGGAAAATGCATTTTCAAAAAATGAAGCAAACATATTGCAAATTTCAGACGAAACGTCACTAGCAGAATCTTTTTGTACCTCATGGCATTGGGGTAGTTGTCGGTTTTTTTTTATATTAATAAACCTAAAAAAGTTGCGTGGGTCACTAAATAATTTCGCACGCATACTGTGAATATACTCATCATAGAGTGAAGAGGAAAGTTCGTTGAAGTCATTATAGGATGTAAAGAAGTTGCTGTGACTTATAATGTCCTTGTCCCGCAAATATCCTTTCCACAGGTTATTCTTTCTATTTTTAAGGCGTTTCAGCTCTTTATTGAACCATGGCGGTGATGTTTTAGAGATCCGCTGGGGCTCACGGGGAACATGATAAGCGAATAAATCGTAAAGAATTATGTAAAACTTAACAGAATCTTCATCAACACTATTGCAAGACAACAATGTGTTGAAATCAATAGAGGTAAGTCTACTAGAAAGTTCCGAAAAGTCAGCTTTTCTAAAATTGAAAAAGTATTGTATTTCGTCACAATTTGCGAGATTTTCCGTTTCATGGCAATATGTAATTAGTAGAGGGGGTGATATTTGTCAAGAGTACATATTATAACTGAGTTAAGTTCAACTAGTAAGTTCCCCGCGTCAGTAGAAAATACCAGGTCTAGCTGCCTACCCTTGTCAAGAGTTGAAATAGCGTCAAGTAAACGTGATTTCCTTGTTGTCAAGTTATTAAGTGGAAGTAAGTCCTCGTCATATTCATTAAGTACCCATTTAATATTGGGTAAATTAAAATCACCAATAAGTAGTAATTCGTCAATAGGTTCCATCTTATCATGGATAAAATTAGATTTTAAAGTAAGTAGGTCGTAAATATTTTGACCATTGTCATCGACAATATTTATGGAGTCTGGAGGAATATAGCAACAAATTATGTATAACTCATATTTTAGGAGAGACAGCTTAAGAGCTATGAGTTCAATATCGAGGGTGTTGGAGAAACAAGGAAGCTCAATTTTGCTGCAATTGAACTTATTTTTGCAGGTGAGAATTGCGCCACCGCCACGAGCTTCCGAAACAGTATGTCTATCTCTTCTAAAATTTTGATAAGAATTGTCAATGATTTCAGCATCGCGAGTACCATGATGCAGCCAAGTTTCAGTGAAAACAACTATATCGAAGCAAGCAGCGACAGAGGATTTGAAGATATGTACGGGTTTTGTCCGAATCCCCTTTACATTTTGATAGTAAAGGGAAAGCGACTTCAGTTTTTTGGAACAACGTTGTTTATTTTAGCTTTATTTCTAGGTAGGCGCTCAAACGGTACAAATAATTTAGTAAAAGTGCCATGAGGCCAAAGTAAGGGGTCTAGTAACTTGTCCTGTATATCTGCTGAAATAGTTAGGAGAAAGGATGCAACCGGTTTGAGCTTTTGCTGATTTTTCCTCAAGAAATACCATCAGCGCAATATTTTTGGCCTTCAAATACTTCGATATGTCCTCGTACATCGTTTCTGGACAGAGACGAATGACGAAAACATTCGAAGGTTTAGGTACTGTTCTCAAAGGTGCCTCTTTTACCATTTCCTAAAGAGGACTGAGATGGAGTACCATTCGCTACTTTCAGTCGCAACTGCACATTTCCGGGATCGGTTATTACGGATGTTTTGTTTACGGATTGGCTTGGAACACTCCACAGGAATAGGATCATTCCTATTCAAACCCAAGTCAGGTGGTACGGAAGAAGCGGATGCGGCAACGTCAGAAAACAGAGCAGATATGTTAGTCTACGGGCACTTATCGTTTTTGTACAAAGTGTCCAAAGATTTGGCCAACGGAAGCGGCACGTGCAAGCCCGGGTAGCATTCTTACCTACAGATAACTCCGTCCGACCACCTGCAGAGGTCATTGTCGGAAGGGTTTTTTGGCTACTAAGATTAGTGTCCAAGATGGCGATTGCATTTTGGGCCGCTATGAGTTCACTTCTAAAGCTTGAAGCGGAAGAAGGAAGTTTAAAATTATTAGCCGGAACCCTTGTGCGAATATCAGATTGTGTTCTGATTTCGTCTGCAATATCACCCATTATCAACCTTGTAGCAACGAGGTCGTCAGAAATAGCGGAAGTTTCGTATGTAGTGGGGAGGAAGCGGATTCCTGACCAAACAAGTTCTCAATAGAGCTAGAAATATCATTAATATATGTCTTAAGGTCGTTCAAGTGATTGTTTAAACTTAACGACAACTCTTTGTAGTATCTCGAATGTGTGGAGACATCCATGCAGTTCCTGCCGAATGATTCCGCAAACTTACGCAGATCAGATTCTGAAGACTTTGATTTGCCATCCTTTAAACAGTCGAGTAAACAATTCAATTTGGATTCAAGTGCATCAAGCCTATGATGTAGAGAGGCAAAATTGTTCGAATTGTTAGAAGCCGTAGTTAGTTTATCGGCTTTACAAGACAGCTCATCAAGAGCCTGAGAAATAGATGAAAAGTCGGAGGATTGTACTGTTTGCATCACTTTTAGAGAATTTAGGTTATTGGTCAGGTTGTCAGTGTTGTTTAGTAATTCCTGCAATTGACCATTATTACATTTTACTGCCATTAAAATATGCGATAACGAAATTTCCCTACATTCAGAGCAAAAGTAGGAGAATATATTTGAAAACTCAAGCAGTGACTTAGCAGAGAGGCGGCTAAAATTGGAGAAACCCACGCAAGCATAATGAAAAGATCTGCCAAAAATTCCTTGGCACTTGATTAGAGCAAGATTACAATCAGTTAACTGACAATTATTATAACAACAACCGTCCATGCTTCAAATCAATATGCAGTAAATAAATAAAAAATCGAGAAAGGTTCCGGTACAAGATATGTGTAAAGCAAAGCTTAATATCATATCTAAACGATCATGAATACAATAAACTACAACAAAAAATAATACAAAATTTTGATCACAATTCAATCAATTTTGTTAAATGTGTTTACCTTGTCGAAAACATAGAAAACGAGGACAAATTGAAAAAACGAATATCTTTATCTCACAAGAATGAATCGGGACACTCAGGAATAATCTCAACCTACCAAGCCATAAACAAGTAAAAAAGCTAGAATTGGTCTAAGACCAATTCTTATGATACCCTAGATTAATGCCCGTATGAAATTTCGTATTGTCACCCTTCTGTGAAGTGGTTTTTCGCATATATTTCTAGAACGGTTTGTCGAACAGAAAAAATGATTATAACCAATTTTATAGGATTTCGTATTCTGAAGAAGTCCTTAGTACAATAAAAATGTCTTTGACTGTAAGTTTACACAGTATACGTAAAAAACTTAAATTTTTATATGGCAACACCAAGAAGGAGTTGCCCGATTTAGTCCTTTTTTTAAATTTTATTTGCTAGTACGATGAAAACACTATGCACCAAATTTCAGCTCTCTATATTGATGTGTTCTCAGGCAGTGTCCAAATATATAGTGGAAAACGAAAGTTTTGTATGGCAACCCCAGGAAGGAGTTGCCGGATTTGTCTCATTTTCGAACTTAATTTTAATTTTTTTTTAAAGTCCGTGTACAAAATTTCAGCTCTCTAAGAATACGCGTTCTCGAGTTATCGTGCGCACAAACGGACGGACGGACATGCAAAAATAAAAATAACTTTTAATACTATGCGTGGGTGTCCAATCCATTTTGCTCTACCATCATTATTTCGAGGTGTTACAAACGGAATGACAAACTTAGTATACCCTATAAATTTCATCTAGGGTATAATAAAATATACCATCCCAAATTACGACACATGTACATACACATAATAATAAACATTTGCGATATTAGTAATATGATAGAAAGCCTATCAAAGAAAAATTTAAAGAAACGGAGAGGGGTAACTATTTTATTCGTTACTTCATTTACTCCATTTAATGTAGTAAAATATATTAGTTTATTTAGTATTTCTTCAGAAATACCTTTACTTGAGTTTGGATTGATTATACTCGAAACAAATTCGCTTGAAATGACATTGTCTCCTCATGACGTAGCTACACAAAAAGTTCCTCTCGAATCGGCCATACGTTGTTACCTTTGTATCATGGATTTGGGTTATTTGGTCTCAAATTATTATTTTGTCTAAATTGAGTTGTTTTGTCTCCTGAGTTATTCTGTCCTGAATTATTCTGTTTTCCTGGATTATTGAATCCTCTAAACTCAAAATTGTTTTGTCTATATAGTCCAGGATTCATCCTGTTATTGTTATTATTGTTTCGTCTTGTGGTATTATTAAAATTTTCTAGTTTTCATTTAAACCATATTTTTTGTGTGCTTTTGAAATTGCTTATTTGTCGTCGAGTAATTTTAATTGAACAAATTTATTGTAAATTTTAATTAAAGTGCCATTTGTAGGAACATATCCACGGACTAAGTTGTCTAGTTTCTCTAACACTATACCTATTAAATATCTATTGTTATTTTCAGATGTATAAATTATTGCTTTATTTTCATCAAAATCAGATAATTCGTTTAAAAAATAATTGGTATGCCTAACACAATTCGAATAAATCACTTAAACTACTTACTTTGACACTTCTGCATCTATTTATGAGTTCAGCATAGTCTTCCCTTGGTCGGAAATAAAGTAGTAATTCTGTTACTGCTGTATCCCAGGTGAAGTTGTCTCCGAGTCGTCGAATAAATCTTTTAGCTTCTCCTTGTATTTTTTTCAGTTAGGATAATTGTGTTGCATTTTCCACTGATTTTGTGAATTCTTGTAATTTATATTCGCCTGTTCCATTAAATGCTTTTAGTTGTTTAAAATGTTCAATGGCTCGATAATAAAAATAATGGTAGTTGCTGTTATTGTTGTGATAATTGATGTTATTGTTGTTGTAAGTGTCGCCCTTGTCTGAGTTATTGTTGAACTTATTGAATTTGCTGTTGATGATTTTTGTCTGCATCTGGCCTATCAATGTGCTGCAAAGTTTATAATTCTTGTTCGTAGGCCATTTCTTACTCATTTTCTTGATCTACATTTCTTCTATTAAAAAACTCTTGTCTCCTCCTTTCCATAAACTACTCTTAATCAACTTAAATGGTCGTATCTAGGCAAAATCTCTGATTTTTAGTGCCGCTCTGTATCACATTTAATAAGACTTTGGTGTAGTATTATGATGTTATTTGTTTCACTAAGTATTCACTGAAAGTTCTCTTTTTGGAGAGATATCCTACCAACTGCGACAATTATATTTTTTGTTTTCGTGATCTAATGAGAATGAAACAAACACTTAAAATCGGAGGAATATTATTTATTATTATTTATTTACATATTTCAATGTAAAGTACTTTTCCAAAAACTAAACTGAACCGAACTTATAACATGCACTACGAAGTACTTTTACAAAAATATGAATAATAACTAACTAAGAGCTGAAAAATAACTGCTTATAAATATGCTTTTTTATCTTAATTCCAACTATCTTGTTTTGATGTTTTTATCTTAATTCTAACTATCATGTTTTGATGTTTTATTTACATTCATTGATCTTATTACTTCAAATAACTCTGGCCTTATCGGAGGTGCAGAGTTGTTTTGCTTACTCATAGTGTTTTGGGCAATATTCTGATTCATCAATGATGTTACTCACCCGTATAAAATTACTATGATAAAATGGTTAATTGTTTAAAGTATCACATTAACTTTATTATAGAAAGTTACTTCCTCTAAAACATAAATGCTACTGGAGTTGGTGATAATAACCAATTCAATACCTGTTTCTTGATTCCATTTCCCTGTTTACATAATCATCCAAAGTGCTTTCTGGAGATATTGCGAACAACTACTTTTCTACTTACTTTTAAGTAGCGCGAATAAGACATGGAAAAGAATGGTATGGCAGTAACAGAAAAATGCGAGCATATTGAATGAAGCAAAATTTGGCGGCAGCTCAATTTTTATTTATGCATAACTCCATATAGAAAAAATAAAGTTTCATTGTCAATAGAGTCAAACTTCATATAAACAAGTAATAAAGGTAGAATTGGTCTAAGACCAATTTTTATGATACCTGGCGGATCCAGGATTCTGGTGAGGTGGGGGGAGCGCAACTATGGTTTAAAAATGGTATATGGTGAAAACTGAACAAAAGTTTGAAGACACTCGCCACTACTCGGAAATGTTAAATGCACGAGTCGAACAAATTAGTAAGTGCCTACCACTAGCAACGAAGAAAGTCGCTCAACGTTCTTTGCCACTCTCGAAAGTCAAAAGAGATGTTAGATTATTCATGGTGGAAGTGTAAACCTTCCAATAAGTAATTTTAGTTAGTAAAACTAGGGAAATGTATTTTATTCAAATTCACGAATCATCATAAATTGTATCTTTGTAAAATACAGGAATTGGAAATTTACATTAAAATTGCAGTCACAGAACAGATGCAATACATACCTAATACGTATAAAATTTCATCGGAAATTTAAGAAAGTCTGATTTCTTTTGTTTTTGATATTATTAAGCCAAGCTCAGGAGATATCCTATGAACTATGATGCAAAGCACAGCATGGCAAGAAGGTGATAAAGAAATGAATCAGGGAACTTGAGGAGGGTGGCGACGACGGTGCTAATGTATGTCACCCTCAAACTTTCACAAATTGCATGCCAGAGAAAAGAGAGAAGATTGGAGACTGTTCCATGTTCACACACGACCGAAAGTATTTTGAAGGATAAAAGGATGTGCGCGGCTTGAAGTACGAGTATCGAGGAAACCGGGATCAGACTAGACATTTCATCAGAACATTGATCATGCATGTAGCAATATAGGAGCGAAAGGCAACCAACATTGCAGGTGCTCGTGTAAGTCCATATGACAAGTTTTTGCCACATCACCAATGAGCTTAAGGCTTTCGTTTTGACAATATACAACTAAGCTACGGCTCTGCGACTAGCCCCGGTCAACACATGGAAATTGTATTCCATTCTAGGTCTGATGTAGGACTTGTAGAGGAGCGCTAGAATCGATGGGCTGAAACATTTCTTACACCTTTTCAGAAATCCAAGATATTTCATTGCTTATTTGGCAACAGATAAGTTGTGATCTGTTCAGCTTAACTTACCGGAATTATTAATGCCAAGAACGCACAAAGTCAGTGTGCCATAAGCCAGTGCTCCATCAAAAGAAAGGAGAGTGGACAAATTATGATCTTGTTTTAAAGAGATGACACAGCTTTGGAACTTGGATGTATTGAATTCGCTGCGGTTCGATTTGCTCCAGGCGAGGATATTATCAACATGGTTATTCAAGGATCTAATCAGGCAATCTAGTTTGACAGATGTGACATTTCCTCTGTAGTCCCCAAAGGTGTCAAGGGAGTAAGCGAAACCAAGGGTTCTGTCATCGGCAAAACAATGGATGGGATTGAAAGTAAGGGAAAGCAGATCATTAAAGAAAATAGAGAAGAAAGATGGGGAGATAACAGAGCCGAGAGACACCCCGGCATTTATTAGCTGAGATTGAGATGTAAAGCCATCTAATATAATCCGTATTAAGCAACGAGATAAAACACTTTATATTCATAATACAAAAGGACGAGAGTGCTTTAAAGGGCTGAACTCCAGACACTATGATAGGCCTTTGAAATATCTAGCTCAACGATTTTATACTCACCAAAATTGCGAAGACTAAGGTTTTAACCTTCCACAAGAAAAGTCAGAAAAAGAAAAGCGATATTGGCGATCGTTTCGGGTTTGATTAGTTTCTAGATACTTCATTAATTTGGAGTTAATAATAGATTCGAAAACCTTTTAAAGAATCGAAGTGATTGTAATTGGTCGATAATTTGAGGGATCGCTACCCTTTCCTTTCTTGGGAATAGGCTGAACGTGAGGTAGTTTCCAAGCAATTGGAAATTTTCCTGTCGAATAAGACAAGTAGAATAGTCTTCCCAGAGCTTTAGTCAAGAATGAGGCACAGGTTTTATTTAACGGGAGCTTGAAACTATCAGGACCTGCAGCTATGGAGACGTTGATCTCCTTAAGGATCTTGAACATATCTCTCGTATGGATGTATATTGGCTCTTGCACACATCTACAAGGGAGATGTAAAGTGGGTAGAAAAGGAGAATTGGAAGTGAATCGCATAGTCAAAACATTAGTTTTAACAACAATCACTTTATTGTAAAGTAGGAAGGAATAGAGATACTGCTGAAGTTGCTCCTGATGGTTTTGGACAGGGATCAGAAACCTTTGCTGCCTTTGCATCTTGCCAAAATTCTAACATTCTGGTCGAAAAGGAATTCAATTGCTTTGGTTGGATAGTGTTTCAGCTCTGGATATGGATGCAATTGATAGGTGCGAAAAGCAGACCATATCGCTTTTATTGCTTGATTGCTCTTATCGTTAATTCAAGAGCGTTTTTGCTGTTGTTAAGATCAACACGTGAGCTCATAAAATTTGGTTATGGTCGCAGTTTTGTATGGAGCTTTGGAAATAGACGTTATTCACTCTGTCTGGGCTCACTGCAAGATGTTAGAATTAGACTGATGGTAAGGAAACATTATTCATCATAATTTAGTTGAGAAGTTACAGTGTGCTGTTCTTGTTGTTTGAGCCAACTTTTGGCAAATCGGCGTGAAATAGAAAATAGAGCAATTCTTGTTTACCAAACGTAAAATGGCCATTTACGAACTAAATAAAATCAAAATTGTTCAACATTTTCAAGGCATTTTAGAGAATTGTGCTTTAGTAGCAAAGACAGAGATTTGAATTTGAATTCGATTGGATAGGTAGATACCTACCAGCATTCGCAAATTGACTACAATTTGAAATTTTTGCTGCTGCGTTTCAATTTTAATAAATTGTTACTTCTGCTTCTTTATTAATTTTAAATGCCGTCATCTGTAGCCAAATGACGATAAACTTTTTAGTAACACTACGTTACTATATTCTTTTGTATATATCAAGAGTATGTCCTAACGTCACACCGACTCTGGTTTACCCGCGGGTTACACGGGATTGTAAAGTTTGCATGCAACTTGCACTGCCATACTTCTTACAGGTGTAATCCCTACTGCCATGCTGGCAGCTTATCTTTCAGGGAACTTGCATGATGAAAAATCATGGCAGCTGAAGTGATAGTAATTTAACATTATACAATTTTTAAAATGGCGGAAAAGAAATGCTTGAGAGAATTTGATACATTTATTCTGGGAAAATGAGATTTCTGGGATCATTTGCATTACATCATTTACCAACACCTTGTTCCTAATTTTTTCTTGGATTTTTTATAATTCTGCTACTTTTTTTATTGCTATAATTTTCAAATATACGCAAGACTTTATATCTCAATACCATTTTTTAAATAAACTTGCATGCAAAATGATAAGACATCAACCGAACTGCCTTCTGCTGTAAAGTAAAGCAGCTCATATCTATGGCTACTACATCACAAGACAACACACAAAAATAAAAGTAAAAATCATAAAATAATTTTGATAGGAATAATTGGAAAAGAAGGATTTTAATTCATGCATGTTTTTTCCTACCAAAAATATAAAAAAAATTGGTAAAATTAAAAAATAACACAAAATTGTAAGGATACCAACTGCTAAGAGGGTTTTTCTCAACCGATCTTTTATTACCCTTTCGTTCACCACTGATTGGATGCCTTCTTGGGGCTACCTTGGTGGAGGATCCTTATTTTATCCCCTTCAATAAATTGCACTTGACTTTGCTTTTCCTCCAAGTTACACAGCACAATCTTGCACACTACCGCATGGGATTTAAAATAAAAATATAAAAAACAGACAAATATTTATGAAAATTTGAAAGAAACACAGCACTATGAGATAATATAAATCGCTCGAAATCAAAACATCCGGCTAGTGGAGTAGAGGCGAGGTGGTAAGATAAATCCACTGCACACACAATTACTATGCTGCAGAAAACTTCTTCTATACACAAAAAATAAAAGACAATATAATTAATATGAAAAATAATTTATCATAGTTTATCTCTCTGACATATGATTAAATGTGAATTATGTGTGTAGAAAAATTATTCAAAGTATCCAAACTAAATTAAAAAGAAATATACGCATCAAATTAACACTTTTATCAACCCTGAACTGAAAGTACATTAAGCAAATACTGCCATCTATCGGATATTAGTCGAATATGTTTGAGCTGAGACGCATTGCCATTTTGTCGTTTTGATAACTTTTACAAAGATGGCAGATGCTGTAATTATTAAAGACTTGTCTTAATATTTATTATTCATGTCGTTTCCAAAGCGCCCAGTTTGCTATTTTCATATTAATTAGTATAGTTTTTCATATTAATTAGTTTAATCAAGTAAGGTTTAGCAAACAGTAAAAGTGTAGAAAAAAGAAATATGCAATGCTTAAACAAAGTAAGTTTGCAGTTTGCATAAATACAAATTGACTATTGGGTACACTGCTCGCTAGAGGTGCCACGTCGCTGTATTATCCGAGACTCAAGCCTATTCACTGTACTGTACTGTCCCCCAGCCAGCTGATTGGCGTGCTGCAGCAGCATCCTGTCGTCGGTATCGCATGCTCCGCTCAAACTTCGGCACATTTTTCGTTGCGTTCTCGTACTGTAGTCCGTCAGCTGTGTTTGCCTGGCTTCGTCTTCTACTTTGCAAGGAATAGTGACGAGACGGGAAAATAATAATGATGTCAAATGATGTGATGAATTTTGTCGGTAGTTGAATTGCTCTAATTTTGTTCTAAGAACATTGAGTGTAACACTTATTCGTTAGAAGGCAAACCCTGACTTCCTTCTTGGAATAATTTTTATTATAATGAATGGACGTCAAGGAGTCGTAGTTTTGTGGACTGCATTATCCGTCAGAGAAATAAAACCGACGCCATTAAATGGTTGTTGGAAAAAAATTGAAAGTAAAAATTTGATCGAGAGACAATAGAATACATGCAGTAGTAAAAGTTGCTAAGTCTCTCGGAGGGCAAGGTTTTGACGATAATACTTACCGCAAGTTAAGATATCCTCGAATTGCTGGCAGAAGAAAAATTTATGAAGCAAGTTTGATAGAAATAATGTCTGGAATCCATGATAACCTAGAGTATGACAGCATAGGTAAAGACGCAAAAGTTAAAAACTTAAAAGAAAACTTTATAAGTGCTTAGCACCATATAAGGAAATTTATAAATATCTTTTAACTAAAAGCAAGTAATCTAAGATAACAGAATTTTTTGCAAAATGTAGAGCATGGATTTGAAGGTAATGCAGATAAATGCTCAGAGGATGAGGATATCTTGCCAAAAAGAAAACGCCTTGGGTTAATAGTGATTAGTGATGACGAAGAAAACATTGTTTGATTCATATTAATATGTATTATTTCTTAAAGAAAATTTTACTAAAGTTCTTTATCTTAATTATGAAAATATAATAGCATGTTTTTTAGTTTTTGGAACTTAACTCCCATTTCGTACTTGTTCTGTATTTCGTATAACACGGATTCACATCAGAGGCGTATATAGATTTAAACATTTGGGGGAGCGAGCAGGTAGGACTTAATGAGTTTCAGTCTGCTCAGGGTTCGCCTTATACCTGCATTCCTTTTTGGTAAAGTAAAAACAAAATTTGTATAAAATCGAGATGTTAGAGCACATGTCATTGACAATGATGACTTTTAATACATTATATAGGGACACTTCCTCAATATTTGAATTATTTTTAATACCTGAGCCTAATATCTCTCTGTACATATCTATAAATGAATCAAATTTTTGAACAAGTTCGACTTTGCTGTCGATGACGTTTGAATAAATGTCTGCCAAAAATTCTAATTTTCTCGCATTACCTGCGTTTTTGAGAATCTTTGGAACTAAATTTAGCAGCCACATTTTTAAAATGCTAGGATATTTTATCGAGCCCGCGATCCATTTCATGGAAAAAATTTGTCATTTGTAAACACATATTTACCAAAGGTCGTTTTGGCAAAGATCTTTTTGGTAAAGAACTATTTGGAAACCGACTTTTTTGTTTTTTAATCTCGCGTGGGAAAGATTCTTTTTGTAAAATGTTCTTTTGTCAAATGTAATACGTCTTTAAGGCAAACGTCCTTATAGAAAACGTCTTTAGTAGAAGTGAATAGAATAAAATAGATTTTGTCATATGAATCTGTTTTAAGTAGCGAATTTTTACGATCGGTAGGTAAGTATACAATCCTTACAATTTTACTGGTTCGTGAACTTACAATTATTTCGATAAGTCGTCGTGGTTTCATCACTTTTCTATACACAAGACGGTTTTCTATACATAACATGTCATTTTTCAATTTATGGTCAAAATTTACTATAGAGGCACAAATGATATCATGTATTTATGCATAAATTGACATGTAAAAAACTTAAATTTAAAATGCAAACCTGCTTACATTGTTCCTTTCACAATAGTTTTTCAATATGGTTTATACTTTATACACACAGAAATATATGTATAATATAACTGATATACGTTATTAGATATTTCTCACAAATTTTTTTTATTTTAATTAACCCCAATTATCAACAGAAATTTTTTCCATCTGCTGAATAGAAGATTTTTGGAAGGATATGTATGTATGTACAAAAGCGAAATGTGGTAACAAAATTAATTCTATTCTCAATTTCTGTTTCGGAAATGTTGTCCACGCCATAACTAGCGCATATAAATTAAGAGGAAAAATTTTCATAAAGGTTCCTAAGAAAAAATAATCTATGTTCATAAAAATGTGTAGCGAAATGAATCAATCCAACCTTTTTTGGAGTGCTGCTAGCCCCCAAGCGCATAAATTTGTGGAGGAAAATTTTCAAAGAAAATTCTCAGGAAAAAAGCTGTTTTAAATAAAGCCCGACTATGTGAGTCATATTTTTCGATGTGGATTTCGTTTCCATGAAGTGGATGCAATTTGTAGGAGAGGCAAAATGTTATAATGTTTACTATACTTTATCTTACATATCAACTACAAAACATATCCATACAAAAATTCTGCAGCATCGCAAAGCCCTTCTGCGGTAAATATTGTTTAAATTATGACGAAATGCATTAATTTTAGATATTAATAGAAATAAACTGCTTCACACGAAAACCAGGGATTCAATATATTAATGGTTAAATTCGTAAAATCTGAATTTTTTTGTTAGGAAACCGCCACATTTTGATGATGTGATGATGCAGGGGGAGCGATCGCTCCCCGTGCTCCCCCCCTAGACACGCTTCTGATTCGCATAACACGGCAATTTTCTGGAACGTAACTCTCGTGTTATACGGGGGTTACCTGTATACCATTTCTTTCCTCTGTTCTTGCTTGTACTCACATTCTGCTTTCCCTTTTTTTTTTGCTAAAATATGTATACATACTTATAGATATTCCCTTTTATAAAATATATAGGCAAATTAGCAATATTTCGTCGAATTGAAAACTGAGCAGAGCATATGGGTACCATAATGTCGTTGCTAGTTTAAGTAGCTGCAAAATTATTTAAACAAAAAGAAAATAATATAATTAAAACGTACTTTAAATTAATGGAAAACATGTTTCCACTGATTCTTTTGACAAGTTTAGTGTTAAACTTGTGTCTCAAGTTTTTAGTGATAATGTAGTTATGCGGCAGCTTCCTTAAAAAAATTTAATGACCTTTTAGGCAATTTTAATAGCAAAATAAGGATTTCTACAAATGTACAAAAAAGTGCCCTTTCCGACACTAAAGCTGGTCGAGAGGTCTTACAAAATATTCTCGAATGCAGGAACCGGATTTCTAGATAGAAGCATTTCGGAAAAATGAAAAGATCGTATTGTTTTGATGGCATGGCCAAACTATTAACGGTCTTCTTTTAATTTGGGATAATGTTAAAAATTCTCAGAATTATATTTTAACTTCCTACTAGAAAACAGTATATCAATCCTTCGTAGATGTAAGGGTAGTTATGAGCATAACCCATCTGCCCTTAGACTAGCACGAAATCTCTGGTAAGCAGTTTTTCAAAATATTGCACACCCATTAAAAACTGATTACAAAATAGCCGAAACTGAAACGCTTTTACGGGAACTATTGACATTAGCTTAGACCCCAGTGAGAGATAGCTTTAAACCATTATATAAAGATAACAAGGTATGGCCGATTCGAGAGGAATTTTTTGTGTTGCTACGTCATGAGGTGACTAATGTCATTTCCAGCGAATTCGTTTTGAGTTTTTCGTATTTTATTGAGTGAAATACGTTTTATATATATTAATATATTTAAAAAAAATATTAGTTTCTTCGTTTAGATCACTTCGGGTAAAATAATTATGTGCTAGTGGGAAAGCAAAGAAATTTCCAAATTGAAATTTTTTTCACCGTGATAAGGACGATTGAAATTGCGACGAACAAATTTCTAACAATTGTCGCCAAAGGAGGCAAGCAACCAATTGACAGATTTTCCGGCCATACCTTGTTAATCTTTGTATCATGGCTTTAAACGACAACGATATTTTAAGTAATGGCGATGAAGTGGTGTTCAGCCCTGAACAATCATAATAGCATCGCACTAATCATTAGAATTAAATTAAATTCAATATAAGATATTTCCATTCAGAGTTCACTGACTCATGGCAGCATAATTTAATTACTTTATGCTAGTCAGCGCATTTTCTTAGTTCAATTGACCCACTTGCTTTGCACCTCTATCGGTCGAGTAAATAAAATCGCTGACGACAGTGATGAAATAATTTTAATGTTTTGCCATGAGTCAATGCACCCACCAATTTGTTTAGTAATTGATTTGTTGCTGGTATAATTGTTTTTTTTTTTTATCATTATTGTATATCGTAGTTTAATTGAACTAATTATTTTGTATAAATTAAGCTAGTCTAGTCTAAATTGAAGAGTGTTTAGAGTTGTTCTTCCAAAATATCAAAGATTGAACACACTGTTGAGGCTTAGTCATTCTAAGCCTACCGTTAAATTATGCACCTCATCAACAATATCTTGCACTAATGGATATAGATAATTTATTGAACAATATTCTAATACAAGAAATTTAAGTAACTCATGAAAATTTTCTAAAGGATGTTGATATTAACGGTTGTGGAGAATTGTCCTAGTTCTTAAGAAGGACGGGTTGTGGTCGTTGGAAAGTAATACAAAGCGTAGAATACTTTTGTAGAGAGGTTGCGGTCGTTGGAAAGTAATGCAAAGCGTAGCATACTTTTGTAGATAAGTACTATGTCGTCCACAAGCTGGAGGGAAAAAATTAATTTAGAATCGTCAAAAATAGAAGTTCTTAAAATTCTTCTATTCTCCAAAAATGGATGCTCTACATGCAAGTTTTACATGATATGTTCTCCTGAAGAGAACAATTATAGTTATGCTGTGAACTTATATACGAGCTTGTGCTACTACTAAAATTTATTCTCCGTATGAAAATTTAACAGTTGCATCAGCAAACTTTGTGGACGATTTGGTACCAATTATTGCAGAAGTTCAATTCATGGAAAATACTTCAAAAACAGTTGTGGGTATTTTACAAAAATCCACAACTTCCAAATCATGCCCAGTACCTCATGAAGTAAACAAAGCTTTTATTATAAAAGTTTAATAATAAGATTTTACATAAAAAGCGAATCGAATTTCGTCATTAGAATTAAACAAGAAACCTGATAGAATTCGAAAATTTGGATGTTAAAAAGGGTTATGGGAAACCCTATCAAAGTTTAAAAAAGGAACTAGGAAAATATACTGCCTCAAAAATTGCGTCCAGTCTCAAAACACTAGGAAATTAAAATCCACAAAAAAGCGTCATTCAAAAAGATGTTAGAGATTCCCTTATAAGAAAACATATATTCACTCCTCTGTTTTTCTTAGTACATAATTATGAAAAAGTCCGTGATCCTAAAAATTCGCCACATCAATGCATAGCTAAATTGATCATTGTCGCCTGCCCGTCTCGCCTACCAATCTAGTCTATGTAAAGTAAAGTAAGTGATGGATGAAGCCACCACATAATCACGAAAAAGCGCCTATGGTATGGGAAGGCAACAACGAACGAGAAGAATATACAATAAACAGTGACGCGATGCGCAAATGTAGCTGCACTGCAGCACGAACAAGAACCAAAGGCTAAATTTATATCATAAAATTTAAGAGGAGTCAGTACTCAGCAAAAGTTTCAATTTAGATACCAGCGAACCTGTAGGTAATCAAATTTACTATACGTAGGGTTGTGTCCTGAAAGTAGAAAATTCATATAAAATTAGCCTAGACCTAGACCACAGAGCATATTAGAGACATCTACCGCAAAGGACAGAAAGCAAACATCCGACAAAACCATACAATTTAAGACGAAATATGAAAATTTGCAGTTTACATAAATTGAAAATTTTTAACGAGAATTAACTCCCCTAAAGTTTGTTTGCCCATAATTGTTAATTATGCTATTTTGCTTTGTATTTAATTAACTTTTAAATAAATATTGTAATTTCTCGTCGGTGAAATGTCGGGAGAAAAAACAAGTACTATTAGAGTCAAATAATTATAAAAAGCCCCACTAAAAATGAAAAAAACTCGACGTTATTTGCTAGATCTAGGCCTTATCTTTCTAAAACAGTCACAATTTAAAGAAATGAGAATATCTATCCACAGGAATTTGATTTAAAAGATTTCAATTTTTACCATTTTTTACAAGTTTCCGAGCTAATATCTCCATTCCAATACACTTTTTTTTATTTTTGCTGACGTTATTTACTAGACTTCTTCATTACCTTTAATTTAAGATATAAATCATTATTCTGCTACAAACAGTTTGCCAGAAATTCGCATTGAAAAATGTGTTAAACTTGCAAATATTGGTATACTGACTCCTCTTAATGTGAACAGAGAGTTTCTTCAATTCGGTACATCTAGAGCCATCTATTGAGTTGTGAACTCATTGCCACTGCGTTCACCATTGTACTGTACTTGTGTACACAATGATAATAATGTATAGTTATATTAAATGTTGTCAACATGGGCGTAGCCAGGGTTTTGTTGTAGGGGCCAGTTTGACACAAAAATTGAAAAAGAATATTATTCAATCAAGTATTGTTTTTCAAAAATGTGTACAAGTTTCTAAGACGTTAATCAGTGTTAACACCAAGTTTCCTTACACCAAGCAAACTATTTTATTGATTACCGTTTTTTTTTTAAATCGAATACAAAATACATATGGTTTTTTTTTCAAATCTACTAGCATTATGATTTCTTCTGAAGTGAGAAAACTTTCATAGAAAAAATAAAACTCCTTTTAACGGCAATAAAACCGTAGATCTAATAGAAACCAAATTTAATTAATATGCGTAGAAACACGAGAAAATTCTTCTTATTATAAGAAAATTATCGGTTATAAGTACAACGAAACTGACTTGCTATAACAAAGAACATTTTACATGAAGTCAACATAATATACACCTACTAAAAATTAATTTGGAACATTTAAAATAAATATTTCTCTAGAATAACGAAAAGTAGACTACATTTAAGCCATTCTATTCTTAAGATATATAACCTTTTCTATTCATTTCTATCCTATTCTGCAATAAAATTTTCTGCTATTATCATAATTGTAGATAATTTAGAAAATATATTTACTACTATTAATCTAATTTTTCTATATTCATTTGAATAAGACGAATCAATTTGTTATCTTACATCCAGGAAATGTCTGCTAAGCGCAAAATCGCACAGATCTTTCCTTGATACACATGGAACAGAGCTTATTCTCAGTGCAAATTTCTCTCAGTGCATTATCGCTTAATTTGAATTCGTCATCATCCATCTCTACCTTCTAAATTAATATCGTCATAATCATAACAGAAATCGTTAAAAACCAATTAAATAAGCATTAGTTTACTATTTTTTTCTGCAAATCGGCTCAATACCTTTTCAGCTGTAATTCTTTTTAACAATGACATTCTCTGTGCTGAGCAGTAACATGCGTGACATGCGAGAGAATCGTTCTTGAAGCATTGTGTTTCTAAGCAACGTTTTTGCCCGCCTCATAGCAGAAAAACTTCTCTCACAGCCGGCGAAATTCACTGGGAGTACCGCCTTAGAAAGTTTATACTCTTCTTTAATATTTTTTCTAAAATTTTCAGCATTTATCTCATAATTTTTTAATTTAAGCATGTTTTACATGACCATCGCTTCAGCTTCCAAGGCGGTATCAATTTTTAAGATTTAATTTAAGAAATTTGTCATCATATTTACAGGAAAATTAAGGAATTTTCAAGATATTACCCCACCTCTACTAATTTTTTCCAGTTGTTAAAGCTGCTGCGAGGTTACGTTTTCCAATTACAGCAAGAACTGGGGGTGCTTTTATGCAAGAAGTTTACCAGCCTCGATTTAGATCTCTTTCTTGACATTTTGACTTTCTAAATTTAGAATTTAAGTTTTTATTGACATAACATTTGTTTAGTTACTTGTTAATTATCCTTTTTGTTCTTTTTTTAGAGAAACAAGAGACCTTGCCGTGGGTCGGGGGTCTGTTGCTTCGTTTTTGATTTAGTTTTAAAAACTACTGCCTAAGTTACAGTGACACACCGGCTTTTTACTTAGGATCATCGATCGATTTTCTACGATAATTGGTGATCCAGCAAGATTTAGTAAAGGGGCGAATATTTATAAATTAACGTAAGTGTATAATTTTGGGTACGTTTTCCGATTTATATATTCATTGAATATTGGAAATAGTCTATTTCGCGTATACAAGTTAAATGACACATTTTCCCCTACGCATAACAAAATTAAACGCAGGCTACTGGCGAGCATGGCCAATAACCCAAAAGATAATGTAGTGCCAGTATGTGGGTCAGGCATCATACATATTGCGCATAGTATTTTCTATATATGAGCAAAGCGAGCGAAAATACGAAAGAACGAAAAACAATATACAGAGCCCATTTTGTAGGTCAAACATTAGGCACACATTGGCTGTATGGTAAGTCAGGGACAGGCCACTGCCACTACATGTACAGAATCGGTGTGTTGAGGGTTTTGTTGAGTTGACAATAATTCTGATGGATTAATCGAATTTTCTGTAACCGTTTTGTGAAACATGATAATTGAATAAAACTAATAGCCTTTTGCACATGTACTTTATTTTCACAATTTCATTCTGAATGATGTCAGACATGGGAGCTCTGTACGATCTACGTATATGTATCAAGCAGAACTATTTTCAATTTAAAAATAGATTTTATTCCTTCAAAAACGGGTTGCCTATGGGTTCTCCACTTTCTCCTTTATTAGCAGAAATATATATGGATAGCTTGGGGAAACAGATAATAGAAACTGACAATCTTTAGAGGAAAAATAGAATTTTGGCGAAGGTATGTGGATGAGTAATTTTGTATAGTTATGGAAAGGCTCAGACAGCGAATTATAAAAATTTTTACAGAATGGATTAACCAAATTGATGACAAAATAAATTTCACAATTGAAGTAGAAAAGGACAAGACTATTAACTTTTTGGATCTTAAAATATCTCATGAAACAGGTAGCCTTAACTTTGAAGTATTTCGCAAGCTTACGTACACGGATAATGTTATTCCATGCAATTCTAAACATCCAATTAGTACAAAAATGTCAGCTTTCCACGCTATGGTGGATAGGTTGTCCAATGAAGCTTATAAAAAAGAACTTAATATTATAAAAACAATAGCAACAAATAATGGTTACTCAGGGAACGTGATTTCAATTCTAATAAAAAAAAAAGAAAAACAGAATAAAACAACTAGTATTTCCTACTGATAGCAATAGCACTAATGATAATTTAAAACCTTGGGTAAAATTGCCGTTTATTGGGAGAATTTCGTATAAAATTAGATCTATTATACAAAAAAGACCAAATGTTAGAGTTTCGTTTTATAATAAGCATATGTACTTTAAAAAATCTTGTTGTACTACTGTGCCCAAAAAATAAGGTGACATTTGAATTTAAACTGCGCGCGTCAAAGGAGTTGGCGAATTGATTTCCTTTTTAGGTTGGTAGGACTGTCTTTGATATCCCTGCCAAATCACATGTCAAAATATTCATTAGTGTTTGAGATACGCTTCGTTTTGTGAGCTGTTAAAAGTGAATTTCTCGTTTTTTGCGATGTCGAAATTTGTTGAACAAAGAATTTGCATTAAATTTTGTTTGCGGAATCAATTTTCTGCTGCGGATTCATTGAGGATGGTGCAGAAAGCCTTTCGTGATGAGGCTATGTCGAAAAAAAATGTTTACAAGTGGTATAGTGAGTTCCAAGCAGGCCGTGAACGTGTCGAAGATGAAGAGCGCCCTGGGCGACCATCAACCTCAACCGACGAAGCTCACGTCCAAAAAATTAAAGATTTGGTGTTTGAAAACCGTCGATTAACGATTAGAGACCTTGCTGATGATATTGGCATATCGAAAGGCTCAGTCAATACCATTTTGGAGGATGCTTTGGGCCTCAAATGCGTCAAATCTCGATTGGTAGTGAAATCATTGAATTTTTTGGAAAAAAGGTGTCGCGTTGAAGTGTGTGAAACAATGCTTTCTGACTACATTGACAAGACGAAATGCATGATCACTAGGGACGAGGCTTGGATCTATGCTTACGACCCCGAAACGACCGATCAATCGAGCGAATATCGTGCCAAGGGTGTGCCGAGACCAAAAAATCCGCGCCAAAGTCGCTCAAAAATCAAGGTGATGTTGACTGTTTTTTCCGATTATCGTGGTGTTGGTAATAAAACCAAAGCTTAGTCAAAGTGCGGACAAGACTAAATCTGAAGTAAAATCTAAAGTTAGTCCTGGAGTTACAGGAATACAGGTATCGGGGTTAAGAAAAACCAAAGATGGTGCGGTAGTGGTTGCATGTGATGATAACGGTTCGGTTGAAAAACTGAAAGCTGAGGCAGAGGTAAAACTTGGCACCAGTTATAGTGTAGACATTGTGAGGGGAAGAAAACCAAGAATAAAGATAATTAATATTTATGAAAATATAGATAGAAATGCATTAGTTAGCAGTATAAAAGTTCAAAATGAGTGCTTGAAAGATAGTGAAATGGAAGTAAAGGCAATGTGGAGAAATAAAAAGAAAAAAATTGAAGAGTATTGTGCAGTGGTAGAAATTGATGTTGATAGCTACAATGTTATAATGAAAATGGGTAAAATCAGTTTAGGATGGGATAAGTGCATTGTAATGGATGGGACCTATGTGAGAAGATGTTACAAATGCCTTGGCTTTAATCATAAAAGTGAAGATTGTGATCTAAGAGAAAAAATAGTTTGTTTTAAATGTGGCGGTGATCATAAAGGCATAGATTGCACAGTACTTACATATCGATGCGTGAATTGTGAGAAGATTAATAATGACCTAAAACTTAATTTGAATTTGAATCATCATGCCTTTGATAATAATAATTGTGAAGTATTTAAAAGAAAGCTTGCAATAGCAAAGAAAAAAGATTTCATAGCAACCAAGCAGGAAGAAAGTAAGTACAGGCGTATTAGTTTATTATTTGAATATTCAGGGTTTGTCAACAAATATGGGCGAGTTAGAGATCCTTGCGAAGAAGTATAAGCCGGAATTATTGGTCTTAACAGAGACTCATATAACGGATTCTATTGAAGAAAGTGAAATCGAGCTTACTGGATATGAGTATGTATGCTGCAGATCTAGTTCTAGACATACAGGGGGAGTTATAATTTACATTAAGAAAGGATTGCAATATAAAACTATTTGCTTAGCAAAATCACAGGGAGTTTGGAGTATAACTATACAGGTCTGGATAAGTAAAACAAGATGGTCAGTTGCTGCAGTATACCGGTCTCCAAATCAACCAATTGAAGAATTTAAAAACTTTTATATAGGCTGGTATAATAGGTATTTAGAAAACGAGAATAATGTCATTATAATGGGCGATTTCAACATAAATTTACTGAGAAGTGATGCTAGTCAACAATTTATGTGCAATAGTATGAAGGATCAAGGCTTAAAGCAATTAGTTGACCAACCAACCCGGATTAATGAAGGTTCATGCTCTTTAATAGATTATGTTATGACAGGAATAACTACTAATAGTCTTAGCGTTAAAACAGATAATGAAAATAAAATCTCTGATCATGAAACTATACAGGTTATAATCAAAGACAGTGTACAAGAGCATAAACAAAGTAAAACTATAAATAAAATAAGATATACCGAAGAGCATTTCGATGAACTTTTGAGACAAGTAAATTTTGACTCACTATATTACATCGATGATGTAGAAACTCTATCATCTGAATTGGAGGAAAAGCTAACGACATGCGTAAAAGGGCTGAGACACGAAAAAACTATTAGAGATGATGGATGCAGCTGGTACTCAGCAGACCTAGATAGAATGAGAAGAGAAAAAATCACAGAATATAAGAGAGCAGTGTACGGTGATGAAAGGGATGCATGGAATCATTACAGAAGTATTCGAAATAAGTATAAAGCTGCAATTAATAAAGCAAAGAATGAATACATAAAATTATTAGTATTAAATAAAAGGGAAAACCAAAGAAACGTATGGAAGGCAATAAAAGAGCTTGTCATTGGACCAAAGAATCGAGGGAGTAATAATCTGAATGTAGTACAATTCGGAGACCATGATATAATGCATCCGAGTGAGATTGCACATAACTTTAATACGTACTTTGTCAAAAGCATTAAACATATAAACATATCTATCCCAGTGGTGGACTTTCTTCAAGTGGACCTTGCAACAGAGAGTACATTCAAATTTAGTTTTTGTAGTGAGAAAACACTGTATGACACATTAAAGAGGTGCAATAATAAAAAGGACGTCATTGGCCTGAGCTGCGACATGATTATTCAATCCATAGAGACAATAGGGCATATATTAATGAAGTTAATAAATCTAAGCCTACAAAATGGAACATTTCCTTGCTGGAAAGAAACTATCGTTATTCCGATCCAAAAGATTCCCAATACAACGAAATGTGAAGAATTTCGTCCAATTAACATGTTGCCTAGCTATGAAAAGATTATAGAAAGAATAGTAGCAGATCAGCTGGGAGAATATGTGGAAAAGAATAAGCTATTATTAGAAGAGCAGTCTGGCTTCAGAAATAAACATTCATGCGAAACAGCATTAAATTGGGTAATATTTGAATGGAGGTGGTAAGAAAATAATGGCAGTTTTCCTAGACTTCAAGCTTGCGTTTGAAACTATAGATAGGGATATTTTACTAAAGAAACTTAAGACATACGGAATAAGAGGAACTGAACATGTATTCGTAACATAAAGGAAGACCTTGAGAGCATTGACAACTGGCTTAAAATGAATAAACTTAAAATAAATGTTGAAAAAACTAAGGCAATGTGCTTTAATGTCATTGATCCGGAAGATATGTACCTTGGCAATGAAAAAATTGAATATGTAACAAAATTTAAATACCTTGGTGTAATAGTGGATAACAAATTGAAATTTAATGAGCATACAGACTACATATGTGGGAAAATCGCAAAGAAAATTGGATTCTTAAAAAGAATTAGGCGATATTTAACTGTGGACACTGCTATTATGTTATTCAATTCTCTTGTACTTCCACATTTTAATTATTGTTCTTCGCTGTTATTCGCTGGTACTGCAGGAATGAAACACAGGCTTCAACTTCTGCAAAATAGAGCAATGCGGAATATACTGAGGTGTAAATGGGATATACCCACGCGATACATGCTAGAGATTCTCCAGTGGATGAATATTAATCAACGCTTGACGTATAATGCAATGATTCTTGTGTTTAAAATGAAGAATTATGAAGTGCCTGAGTATTTATGCAGAAATATTGTATATGTTGGGGACGTTCAGCCATACAACCTGCGAGGAAATCAATGTTTCAGGTTGCAGAAATGGAATAGAGTTAGTACGCAGAATTCTTTATTGTACAAGGGTTTAAAATTCTTTAATGGTTTGCCTGATAAAGTTAAGAATGAAAGAGTGCTAAACTGTTTTAAAAGAAAACTAGTTCAATATATTTTAGAAAATGTTCCTTGAAATGTAGATACAGCAAATTTTAATATTATGTATGTAATTAATGACGTAGAACTGTGAATTTGTTAAATAATCATATTTTTAGTATGCTTTATAGTTACATGAACTAATAAATCAATCTTATCTTATCTTATCTTATCTAATTCGTTCAGTTTTGTTAGATATGTTCATCAACAGACAATGATTTTATCAGATTCAGCTACATTCGCAATCCTCTCTTCATAAACATTTGATGGACATATGTGGGTGCATTTTATTGTATTTTATTTTTATTTTAAGTCTAGACGAAGAGATTCTCGAATTTGTAAATGTATACCAGTAGCACTTGTCTATTCTCCGATGATGGTCCAGTTGGACCGAAACAGCTGTCAAAATTAATAAAAATCTTCAAATTGTGAAAATAAAGTACATGTACAAAAGGCTACTAGTTTTATTCAATTCTGACGGATTTATTATTAGTCAGTCGGAGAAAGTCAAATCATTGTTAAGGTGAGTTTACACTTAGATACAAGTATCTGGATTTTTATCGGCACTTGTATAGCCATGTTTTCGACTTGTATATACAATTAGTCACAAAAGTATCCGCCAATCTGATCTTCCCGACAAACTGCATGTAATTTATAAGATTGTTCATTTGCTAATAATTTAAAAAATATACATTTATAAACTCCAACATGTGTAGGTACTATGTCTTCTCACATTCAAAAACATTATATAATAAATAAATTCCAGAGAAAAACTAACAATCATGAATTAACTGACAAAATAAAGAAACAAAAGTATCCGCCCATGAAGTGATCATGTACGAAATAGGGTAAATTTCCAAGAAATTTAGATAAATATATGCATGCGGAGTATCGTCCCAGCAAAATGATTAGTTTATCGTATTTTTCGTCAAAGTAAGTTTTCTTTTAAACATTTAAAATTCCAAAATGAAAAAAAGGCGTGAAACGAGTTTACCAGAGAGAAAATTGGTTATTTCTTTTTCTGAAAAAGGGTATTCGCAACAAAAAATTTCAAAGGAGATTGGAATACCGCGAAGTACAGTAAAAGACATTATTAATAAGTATAAAAGTGACGGTATATTAATAAATAAACCGCGACCAAGGATACTAAATGACAGAGAAGAAAGAATAATTTTGAAGCGAGCGAAAGTGAATCCTCATATTAGTGCCAGTGCTGGAACTTCTACTACATGTGAAGTAGATTTATTACACTTTAGCTCTTAGAATTGTTTACTATACTCCAACTCATTTCTACTATACTTTTGAGAATTATGGAAAATAAGCAATAAATATTTAATTAAATTACCAATCAAGAAATTTTTCGATATACATATTATAAGCTTTATCAAAAATCTCTTAGTTTTTCAAAAGTTTGATAATTGACAATCATATGATTATGCCGAGCTTTTGTGGGAAAATATTAAAAAATTTAGTAAGGAAAAATTTGTATGTAAGTCATAGAAATTTGCAAAATTACACTGTGTTATAAAAAAAGATAAACTCGATATACTTTTGACGAGACATAGTGCAGGTTGTAGGTTTAGTGGAACTAAAAGTAGTGGCATACTAGAAATTTCTCATACACCCTCAAAATCTCATTTTAGACAAAAAAAAAATATAATAATGTATAACTCCGCCATTTTTCATTCTATATGGAATTTTTGTGTGGTATATGAATGAAGGGTGATAGGCCTTTCTAAAATGTTCCTTATTTCGTTGCGATGAATAGTCACGAAGTTACAGTCGAAAACATTTTGAAATTTACCATTTTTTACACATTTATTCAACTTTAATGGCTTATTTTGCTGTACAATATTTTTTTTTTCTTTTCAAAGCGCTAATAGCGAATTCTAAGTTCGTATTGCTGACAACCGCTTTTGAATTTGTTGTTATTGTTATTGTTTTTTAGTTGTTGTTATTTGTTGCATTTTTTCACGTTTTTACAGTTTGCGCGGTTAGCCCAGTGCTTTTTCAACTTTCTCTGTAGTTCAATATTATACGGAAATATAGCTGCTTAATAAGCAAAAATTCCATAACTCAGTCAAATTTCAACCGAATTTAGTTAAGAAATGCTCATTAGACGCGGAATCGATTTCGTTATTAGCGATATGAACAGGAAAAAAATATTGTACAGCAAAATAAGCCATCAAATTATTGTCAAAGTTGAATAAATGTGTAAAAATGGTAAATTTCGAAATATTTTCGACTGTAACTTCGTGACTATTCATCGCAACGAAATAAGGAACATTTTAGAAAGGCCTATCTCCCTTCATTCATATACCACACAAAAATTCCATATAGAATGATAAATGGCGGAGTTATACATTATTATATACATGGACCTACCGAATAACAGTTTTTTTGGTATAAAATGATATTTTGAGGGTGTATGAGACACTATGTATGAGACATTATGTATGAGACACTATGTCTCGTCAAAAGTGTATTTTCGCTGTAACACAGTGTTATCATCAAAATGAAATTAACACCTATTTTGTCTCACACTTAAAAATTAATTTTAGTGCATATATGTATGAAGTCAGCTTGGCTGTTCACTTTGGCGTATATGGCAGGCAAGAACCAAGCCTTTCTAAAGAGTATACAGTTCGTGCCGATACAAAACGCCCTCTTTTTGCAAAGAAATTTCTTTTTCAAAGATTTTTCGATGTAAAAAGTGTTCTTATTCACTCAATTTTCATAAAATTACTAAATTTAGCAATTTAACGATGTAGCAACTCAATTTTTTACAATTTAATGAGTTATCTCTACCAAAATTTGTACTTGTCATCTCATGTTTATGAAATGATCACATCAAGCTAATCTTAGTGGAAGTTATTTAATACACTTTTACTACACTTTTGTATTCGAATTTACTACACTTTCAACACACTGAAGTTTCAGCAATGATTAGTGCTTAAGAGATAGGCGCAAAAGTTCGCGAAAGTACTGGCAAAAATATAAGTGTTGAAACAGTGAGCCGAACGATAAGGTAAAGCGGATACCGTAGATGGATTGCAAGAAAAAAAAAATAGGAAAAAGAGAATCGATGCTCAAAGCTTTTGGAATACTGTCATTTTTAGCGATGAGTGTAAATTTGAAATTTTTAATTCATCTCGGAAACAATTTGTCTGGAGAAAGCCAGGAATTGAGTTCAACAAAGATAACCTTCAACCAACCGTTAAACAAGGAGGTGGTGCTATTATGGTATGGGGTTGTATGTCGGCTGCTGGGGTTGGAAGTCTTCATTTTATTGATGGATCAATATGCTTATATCAATATTATAAGCATAATTGAAAATCCACTGCAGAAAAGTTTGGACTAGGAAATAATTTTTTCTTCCAACAAGACAACGATCCTAAACATTGTGCCAGAAAAACGAAGGAATGGCTACTTTATAATGTACGTAAACAGCTGGGAACACCTTCTCAGTCGCCGGACAGACATCAATCCCATAGAACATTTATGAGCAGAATTAGAAAGGTCCTTAACTCAACATAACATTTCCAGCAAAAGTATCTTAAGTCAACATCTTCAAGAAGAGTGGAACAAAATAAGTCCCGACTTAACAGGAAAACTTTTGCAATCAATGCCTAACAGACTGAAAAGTGCATTAAAATCTAACGGTTATCCAACCAAATATTAAAATTTAATTTATAGTCTTGTACAACTCCGGATAATTTTGTGTGCTTTATTTTATGTATATAATTAGAAATGCTTTTTCTTTTAAATTTTTGAATTGTTCTTTTTTTTTATACCATATTAAACAGTACATACAAATAAATCTAATAAATATGATTTCTTAAAATGCTATGCTGTAAATTTTTTATTTTGCCTAAAGTTTCTGGGGGGGGGGCACCGCTATCGCTTCTCGGGTTCACTGGGGTGGGCTGTGCCCCCCCCCGTGCCCCTACCTAGATACGTGCATGGCATCTATCGTCATGCCGAATCAGTAAATTTACGTCTAACATCTCAATTTTGTCACACCGAAATGTTGTCGAGTGATTGTCAAAATTATACTTTTAATTATCTGGGCCAGGGTGGCCTTAAAACATATAATAAACAGGAATGCGAGTATTGTATAAAATTGGTGTACCTTATAGCCGGTTTCACAGTCAAGGCTTAAGCCACAGCGATGGCTTAAGCCAAGGCTTAATAAATATTTCAGTTTCACAGTCAAGGCTTAAGTGAAATCACTGCCTTAAAGCAAGCTTAACTTAAGCCCGTCTTCTCGAAGGCTTAAGTCTGAAATTTTGCTGGGAAACACATAAGAAATTATTTCTAAATGTATATTTTGCCTAAATATTATAATTTTTGTTATTAAATGAACGTGCATATTTCAAAAGTTATATTTTAAAACTAAATTGAAATTTTCCAAGCGAAAAATAGTTATCTAAATAGCAGTTTTGAGTACTGTCTGGTAGCTAGTTTCAGCATTCCATTTGACGTTTTGAGAAGAAACCAAACAGTTTAGGACATAATTGAGTTGTTTATCTGATGCAGAGGATATAAGAGAGCAAGAAATGTATAATATAATATCGCAAGGTGTGACTCGTGAAAAAATTATAAAAAGGCGCCCGCAACATTTCGAGAAATTGATTTTTATTCTCGGTTCCGGTTGTAGAAACATTCGGCCTTGATGGTTTACGTTGTCGAAACATTCTGCAACAATGATTTTGGATTTGATATCTTTCCAAATAAAAACCACAAAAAACTGGTAAATAAAAAGTTCTTCTTCTTTTCGCTTAGTTTCTGATTAGAAATGGCAATTTTCCTTTAAAAAAATTCACAATTACCGCAGTGCTGACAACTTAAAAATTTTCATCCGCGGCTTAACTAAGCCTCAGCTTACTGAGTACTGTGAAACCGAGTAGGCTTAAGTTCAGGGCTTAAGCCACACCCGTGGCTTAACTAAGCTCTGACTTAAGCCTAGATTGTGAAACCGGCCATTAGTGAAGCCGACAACACTTAACATTTCGTAGGACGGAAACGACGTGGAAATGAGATGCAAGCATAAAAGAAACAAGTACCTACATACTTGGTTCAGTGTATACATTGTACATTGCGCTTATGTACATTGAATTGGATTATTTTTACGGAAAGAGCGCTAATACATCATTGTATTGAAAATTGACTCTTGTCTTTCAAGAATATTCACCTATGCATTTCTCACATTTCCCTAATTAATGATAAACATGAATCAAATAATGAGAATTTTTCGTCCACTAATGATAAATATTAGGAAACAATAAAAGCCGCAAACATTCCGCTGAAGAATTTAAATTACTATAAAACAAAGTCGAGAAGAAATTCTTCGTAGTTAATTGGTGTAACTGGCATAAATATAAGTACAGTTTTTACGAAAGTTGCGCAAAGACCGTTCTTGCAATTCATTCACCTGCTAATTAAAGGAAAACTGAGCAATTTTATTGTCGCTGTGTATCTACGAGGATTTCCGCCTTTGTTGATTAATGATTGAAATTTCAGTAAATTTAGCAACACCAGCTTTGTTTAAAATGCAAAGAAAAAAAAATGAGAACGAGTAACAATGATCAGTGAAGTCGACTAATGGACGGCGGGCATGGCGAAAATTGCGTTTGGAGTATATCAAGCAATAAATTTGGCAAATTGCTAATTACGAAATTCATAAAATGGGAAATTTTGGCATTTACTTATGTATGTATGTTGTTGTATAAATAAGAAATTAATTATATAAATAAGAAATTAATTAGTAGCCGGAATATTTTTCATTAATAGTGAGATCGTTGGTCGTATAATCGAAATTGAAAAGCCACGCTAATTTGCTCAAAAATCACAACGACAATAGATTTGCATTTTCCTTAATTTATTCAATTTTACGGGAATAAAATTGTTTAACTTATGATCGACTAATTTCTGGTTTTTCGGCTGGTTGTCTTTTTACAATAATTTCATTTCAACGATGGGTGGGTCCAAACTATAAATTTCCATTTTTATATGGGTGAACTCTTTACATATCGATTGTCTTCGTTCGTTTGATGGGTTCGATTCTTTATAGGTATACTTAGATAGATATGAAGAGATATCTAGATATTAAAATAGATTAAAGTTTGATTTAAATTCGTGCTCATATCACCACGATCACAATAATTATTATAAGTCCGTCCTTTATATGCTGTACAGAGGTAAATAGATAGGAGTTGATTGACCATTTTTGAGTTAATCTCGAAAAAAAAAGTAGTCGAATACGTTTCCATATAGACGTAGCCTAATTCCTTAACTAATTTAAATGTTCTGCAGACGTTACGTACTCGTGCTGGCGCCAGTAAGCAAAACGTATGTTAAATGGTTCAATATTCTAGTCCTTTAAGCTTAAGTTATCTTTCAAAAACTTTCAGTAATATACTTCCTGATAAAATGACTTATCTGGTCATGCAATGTTTCAGCTAAAACCAACTTCGTACTTCGCAGAAGGAAACGACTTATACCATGAATTGTAATAACTTAAACTACGAAATAGAAAATCGTTAAACGCCGTATATTTCATATTCTCATAAAAAATCCTAACGTATTTGTTAAGACGATCTTATTACTATTCTAATACAGAATACTTTGTATAACTAAGTTAACTGACCATCCTCAGAGGTTACAGAGCATCAAGGTTGTTTTGTTGATTTTAAGCGAAAAAGCCTTTAGTAGCTCAACTATCTTCAAAAGCAAATAAATGACGTGCGGTATTATAAACGAGCTGATTAGAATCGTCCCAATAAATTTTTCAGAGAGTTGGACTGGTTTGACGGTTTTTCTCGAGGTATATTGAGTACTACTCTAATTCCATTATTGTTTGTGGCTTTGGGTCATATCTGTAAAATATGTAATATGTTTGTGGAATGGTACTATAAAATTTTAATTCCAATACAGAAGTATTACAACTGCGAAATGTCAATTCCTAGTTTCTTGATATTGATAATTAACAGGTAATCAATACTATAGGCCATATTACACTATGAGTGCTGCTCACATGAGTTCCCTAAAATGGCAGATATCAAAATGTAAAGACGAAAAATAAACTCATGTGAGCGTCATTTTCTGAACTCACATGAGTTTCAGTAAAATAGAAACGGTTCTAATTTGCTGTTAGTTGGGCTGTGAGTTAACCTAAAAATTTTACTGTCAACACTAGGACATTTTTTCAGAATGAGTATCGAAAACAAGGTATTTTTATAATTTAATAAGAATATAGAGTCTATATAAATATAATTTTAGGTTGAATGGACCAAATATGCTGTTTTTAAGTTGACTGAGTTATGGCAGCTTTATCCTTGTATATACGACATCACTAATAGTCTCTATTCCAATAAATATGCCAGGAATAATGAGTTTTATGAAATTGTGAACAGGCTTAAGAGTATATTGCCTCTTATTACAAGCTCTTTTCAGTTTTGTTAAGAAAACATTACTTCTCCAGTTTTCTTATTGAAATAATACACTTGAAGTATTCTCTCGGTCGAATTTTGCTGTGTGTTTCTCTCCATCCTCTCTTCGAATATAGTTGTAAGTAGCTATTACTAGATCTTCTACTTTCTCCACAGATAAATTTTTTTTTTTGAAGTATTTGAAATTTGTTCGCCAAAATACCGAAGGCATTTTCCACGACTCTACGTGAATGGCTTATGCGATAATTAAATACTTTTTCTTCAGTTGTGGATCGCTGCCAATAAGGCTTTACTAACTAAGAATTGACAATTCCCAGTAGTAATACTCCTGTATTGGAATCAAAATTTTATAGCACTTACCATTCCACGAATTGCAAATAATACTTTAAAATACCGTAAAGTAAATTAATTTGTGATTCCATTACAAAAATACTTAGAAATACAAAAAGTATTTAAAAAGGATTTGGGTATTACTGCATAATCCCTTTTAATTCTTTTCACGAATAATCTGGATTTTTTCTAATTTTTTATGTTTTCTAGTCTTCCTATTTTTCTATCTTTTTTCCATTCTCATATTTTCAGTTGTTTTTCGAGTCACTTCAAGTTGATGAGTCGAATCGTCTATAAGAGGAATTCAACTCTTGAAATTTTACTCTTCGTGGACTGCATAAGATTCGATTGGCTAGCAGTGGCGGATCCAGGATTCCTGTGAGGGGGGAGGAGCAACTATGGGTTAAAAATGGTATATGCTGAAAACTGATGACACTCACCACCACTCGCAAATGTTAAATGCACCAAATTTATCATTTAAAAGATACGAGTTAGTTAGTAAAACTACGGAAATGTATTTTATTTAAATTCACGAATCATCATAAATTGTATCTTTGTAAAATACAGGAATTAAAAATTTACATTTATTTAAAATAGCAGTCACAGAACAGATGCAATACATACCTAATACGTATTATCGGCAAGTTAAGAAAGTGTGACTTCTTTTGTTTTTTTATATTATTAAGCCAAGCTATGGAGATATCCTATGAGCAAGAAGATGACAAAGAAAGGAATTAAGGAACGTGAGGAGAATGGCGAAGCTGCCGATGTATGTCACCCTTAAACTTTCGCATATTGCATGCCGGAGGAAAGACCGAAGATGGTAGTCTGTTCCACGTTGGCACAGTTCTGGATAAAAAATCATCACGGAATTTTACTCTACGGCCGAAAGTATTTTGAAGGGTAAAAGGATGTGCTGGACTTGCAGTGTGAGTATTACATGTAGGAATCAGGGATCAGTAGAAATATAGGAGTGAAATACCACAAACATTGCGGCGGTGCTCGAGTGAGTCCATATGACAAATTCTTGACACATCGCCAATGAGCTGAAGACTCTCTTTTGGACAATACGCAATGAAGGTACGGCTCTGCGACCATGCCCGGCCTACATATGGAAATTGTATTCCATTCTAGGTCTGATGTAGGACTTGTAGAGGAGCGCTAGAACCAATGGGCTGAAATATTTCTTACACCAACAGAGAAGTTGTGATTTGTTCAGCTTAATATACTGCAAATATTAATGTCAAGAATGCGTAAAGACGGTGTATCGTCGAGTGGAAAAAATATCATCTTGTTTTAAAGAGATGGGACAGCATTGGAACTTAGATGTACTGAATTCGATGCGATTCGGTTTGCTCCAAGCGAGGCTATTATGTAAGTAGGTAGTTATTCAAGGATCTGATCATGCAATCTGGTTTGACAGATGTGACATTTCCTCTGTAGTCCGCAAGAGTGTCAAAGAAGTAAGCGAAACCAAGGGTACTGTCATCGGCAAAACAATGGATGGGAGTGAAAGTAAGGGAAAGCAGATCATTAATGAAAATTTAGAAGGGAGATGGAGAGATTACAGAGCCCGGCATTTATTGACTGAGATGGAGATGTAATGCCATCTAATATAATCCGCATTAAGCGACCAAATAAAACACTTTACATACATAATAGAAGAGGATGAGAGAGGCCAAGTGCTTTAAGTTTGGCTAAAAGGGCTGAATTCCAGATACTATGATAGGCCTTTGAAATTAGATAGATTCAAAAACCTTTTAAAGAATCAAAGTGATTGTAATTGGTCGATAATTCGAGAGATCGTTACCCTTTCCTTTCTTGGGAATAGGCTGAACGTGAGGTAGTTTCCAAGCAATTCGAAATTTACCTGTCGAATAAGACAAGTAGAATAGTTTTCGCAGAGCTCTAGCCAAGAATGAGGCCAGGTTTTATTTAATGGGGCTTGAAAATATCAGGACCTGCAGCTGTTGATCTCCTTAAGGACCTTGAACATATCTCTCGTATGGATGTGTATTGTCTCTTGTACACATCTACAAGGGAGATGTAAAGTGGGTGGAAAAGGATTAATTTGTAGTGAATCGAACAGTCTAAATATTAGTTTTATTCAGGGAGTCAACAATAACTTCATTGTAAAGTAGTGAAGGAACAGAGGAACTGCTGAAGTTGCCCCTGATGATTTTGACCTTGGACCAGAAACCTTTACTGCCTTTGCGTCTTGCCAAGATTCTAACATTCTGGTCAAAAAGTTTTGGACATGGATGCAATTGATAGGTATGAAAAGCAGACTATTTCTCTTTTATTACTTGATTGTACTTACAGTTAAACCAAGAGCAATTGTGCTGTTGTTATGAACTGCTGTATAAATACTGATTGTATTCACGCATGCCCAAGACTTAGAATTGTACTAAATTCAAATATGTATTCATCAACATCCCTTGAAGCAAAACAGACCGACCAATCAAATTTTCTAGGATACTCATTGAGACTTTTCCAATCTGCAGATTTATTTTGTGTTTATTTATCGTTTGGGCTAAGTATAAAAACTACTACATTTTACGAAATAATAAAAAAAAGTTATTTAAAAATTAATCTCTTGCTTTGAATGTAATAGCACTTACTACAACAATGCACAATGACTTGTTCGCCGTTGTGTAGTTTCGCTGAATTTCTCCAATTACGAGTTATGATTGTTTCTTTAAATGTTTGTTTTGCTACACCGCGCCGATAATGTTCTTAGAAGCCGTCTTTACATGGAAGGCTTTTCAAAGACCCTTTGGCAACTGTTTTCAATTATAACAAACCTGCTTCAAACACCCCGAGCAAAGCGAAGCTCATATGCAGGTATCCACGCTTCTTATTTTCTCTATGGGCAACAACCATGACCGAAGGCCAAGGTGCTAGCTAGGACCTACGTTCGTAAATGTATCATATTGAATGCACCCAGAAATTGTTACGTTTTTTTACAAAAGGTGCAGTAGGATAGATGTGAAGAAAAATGCAGAAGATCTACTGCAATTTTTTTCAGTGGTCTTCAGGGGGGGGGGGGGGGGGTGCCCGCGCGCTCTAGCTGGATCCGCCCCTGTTGGATAGAAATATTGAAAATCTTCTGGTTTCTTGTTAAAATAGTTAAGAATAATTTCTTTAATGCCTATGTACTACCTACTCTGGAAATTTGTATACGGAATCCTTGAGCGTGGTAGCTAGGCTAATGCCCTACCTAATAATACCAATAAGGAGGGTAATAGATTCATAGAACTGGGCTGGGCTGTATAATCCACATACGTTATAATTTGTACTCTTAAAAATATTTTTATCTTTACACCATGCTTCACTAATTAAAGCTACATCAATATCATTCATTTTTTCAATGTACATAATTGAAAAAGTTTAGTGTGTTTATTTAATTATTTATTCGGTCAATTAAAAATGGTAGATTACAGAGCTTTTTCCACTCCTATTATGTTTGCCTACTATCGGATGAGACTTTCAGAAATAATCAGTCAAAATTTCTGCATTATACACTGAAAAAATTTATATCAGAATTTACCACATTTTATATGACATTTGGTGACAGTAACTATACATAGGAGAATTTCATATTCACTGTATCAAAATATATATGTAACACACTTACATTTGCATAACAACATTTTCAAAAGTAGCGTATGACGGTTTATAGCTATGATATTTAATATAACAACGTCTCATATACCATATGACTCACTTTACCGTATGCTTTATAAAAAATAAAATATTTGTGATGCGATTTCAAATTGTTTTATTAATTGGAAAAATATTTCATGGTAAAGATTGACATAACTATCGCTGTAATACATATCTTGTATAAAACTGATAAATTTATAGGAAATTTCCACGAATGACGTATGAAATTTTGTTATGTCTTATAGTAAACGGTTTACAATATGTTATTTAATATAACAACCTCTCACATACCTTATGGCTCACTTTACCGTGTACCTTCTATATATGTATACATACCTCTATTCCGGAAAAACGTTTTACACTAACCCCAATTAATGAGCTTAAGTCCAGCGAAAAAAGATTGTACAAAAAGAAAAATTATTGCAATTTTATCATTTTATCAAACAGTGTTTTCAATTTTATTTCAACAGATTAGAAAAACTTTTGAAGATTTGAATAAAAGCATTTCTAAGTTTGAGTTTTTTTCCAAGTACTTCTTCAATTACGCTACTGAAAGTGATAGGTAGTAAAAGGCATTTAAATAACATAAACAAAATTCAAAACTTTATTGCAAAATTAAATAATTTTGATAAAAGCTTAAGATCAAATATTAAAAAGATAATATATTATGTCTATGGATATAATTGAACAATGTAGAAAAATTTCAGAAGGCTGTCTTTATTTTTATTATTTTGAGGAAATAATATTACTTATTACGAATTTTATATATTTGATTAATACATAATTAATTATTATAAACAAATATTTAATAAAATTATATAAGATTAAACATGTAAATATTTCTATACCCGAAACATGTATTCTTACGTTTATTTTAAAATTATTTATGATAGAATAATTAAATCAGGTCAAATCACTGATTAAACTATCAACGGCTGTAAAAGTTTTATCCCACGGTTTAGCTATTCCGTATATATACTTTTGTATAAAAATTCATATTGGTCCGATATCTCCTGAATACTTTGCATGAATTGCATGAATAATTTTAAAATAAGCGTCCACGGCCTTTAAAGGTGAATTGAAGTCATACATTACATCATCCACAAAAAAAAAAGATCTTTTTATACAATCTTTTTACGTGTGATGTATATCGACGGCCGTAATTATTCTAACAGACTGCAAACAGTTACCAAAAAATCAGTATTTCAATTATTACAAAAGTGAACATTGTTTTTATTGTATTAAATACAACACCTACATACCTATAAATTTTGGGATTAAATTTTCAAATCCCCACCGTTTAAGAATTTCTTGAATATAATTATCTCCCATGGCAATGGCACAGAATAAGCACTAAAAATTTCACTTGACACAATCCGCATTAATGCTCTCTTGCAACTTACTGTCAACAAATACGAACTTTTAATGAAGAACGCGTTACTAAAATCCTCTTTGCGCAGCTAACTTGAAAAATTATCTTATTGGTATTTGTTTATATGAAATTGTGCCACTTGTAAATGAAATTGTGCATATGTCATATTTCTCATTAATTAAAAACTGTAATCGAATTTATTATACATATGTGATGAATATTTGTTGGTTTGGTTACTTCAATCCGCCTTGCCCTTCCTTATAACTTGATAAAATATCTTTTCTGCATAATGAAGATCTGCTATTTGTATAGTTATTTGGTGAGAAATATCTATATATTTCACATTAAATAACTGAGATCGAATTTATTATATCTACATAATCCGCGTACTTATTTTCGTAGGTATCAAGAAAAGTTATAAAGTACATGGTTTTCTAAATTCATAAGAAATCATCACATTACCATGCCTTTGTAGGATAACAATTCACAAAACTTGAATCAAATTTTTTTAGGTCATTTTAGCGTTTTCCGAATATTGAAATCATTGATAATTTGCGCCATATGCAAAATCATGTCTATCTATATAGACATTTTTTAGAACAAATCAGTATGAAATTTCCGATGAACGAAATTTATAAATATAATGATACAATTTGCTACTAAATGTGTGGCCGCATCGTATTCAAAATTCATATGGGAATGTGACCGTTTCTTACAAACCTGACAACCGATTTCTAAATCAGAAATTTACTATAGCCGTATATGATAAATTACAACACCCAAAGAAAAACTTCTAATGCATATATAATACCGAAACAAAAGATATATATCATTAATTTTATGGCAAATATTTTGAACCATCGTATATATTTTGTGAAGAAGTGCACTGCGGCAATAAAATATGTTACAATATACATTGCTGAAATTGTAATATGATAAATTCCACATTTATGTATAAATTCCTCTCACACTTTTAAGTATAATTTGATATATTATTTCAATTTTGAAGACATTTTATAGTAAAATTTCTTAAACTCACTTCTGATATACTTTTATAGTAAATTCAGTAATAGAAATTTTTTTAGTGTACACATACCTACATATTTGTTGATGATATTTGCTATAGCCCAAATTTGTTGTCTTTAGTACGCGTAATTTTTAGATTTTCCATAAGTTCCTTGGTAATTTGCATTAATTCTTAATGAGAGTAAAACTCTAAATAGTGAGTAAGAACATCTGATTTTATTTGCGTTGTAATTTGGTTTGTTTGTTTTTTATCCTAGTATTACCTGTATATAAGCAGGGCGACTGTATTGAATTAGCTAAGAATTGTCCGCGTGGAAATCTGGATGGTCTTGATACAATTTGCAATTTAATTCTCATATCCGAACATTTGGCAGCAGTAGCATTTGGCAATGGGTGATACGGGTTGCTTTTAATTGCAGTAGTTCCAGTGGATAAATGTTTACATGAAATAGCATTGTTTTATCACTATAAGGCTCAAGGTAATACAGCATCATAGATTGTATAAATCTTTCATCGAGAATTTTTAAATTTTTTATGCAGGCGATAAGACCTATGAATCCCTTTCATTCTAGTACTGTGTATTAAGAATTCATCAGACTGCTTTCGTAATTGTTGAAAATAAATAATTGCAATTGTGAATAGTGTAAAACTTCTTTAGTATTATTTGCACATAACGCTTATTTTAAATAGTCAAAATAAGATATTTTTCTGCTATTTAGTACATCGAATGTATCGTTGATAACGCGGATAAGTTCGGGCAAAGGTTTGCTTCCAGAAAATTCTCGCATCATTAATACTTCTATGCAAAAGTCCATGGCATCTGTGACAGATTTACTAAACACCTGAAATGCTAGCTTAACGTTCATTTTCTTTTTTGCGAAATATATATTCGCCCGGCTTAGTTTATTGCCTTCCTTTTCTTGTAATTCCATCAACCTTTCTAGATACTTCCATTCAATGGGCTCTCCTTTCTCATTTATAATACATTGTAATTCACCCAAAGGATTTCTAATAACCTTAATTATATGACAAGGATCTGGGTGAGCTATGATTTTATCGCTTGTGTTATTTAATTGAAAATAGCTGTGACTATCAACATTCCGAATATCGCACCCAAGAATTAGAAGAGCACTAAGATTCACTATGGGTCCGTAAAAAGTTATGCCAATAATCTCAGGACCAGTATCTTTCAATTCTTCTAAAGACAAACAAATTATGTTTGTCTTTTGTACTGCATTCATAGAAGCAATAGGAATCTTCCTAGATCGATTTAAGCAGACAGCTAAGATCTTAGAAACGAAGGTCTCACTTGCGCCACCATCTCCCATGTCCACATATCCATATGACATATCTCTATCCCAATCTAGATGTTTCCTAATGTGGATTTCATTAAATACCACATTTATAAATAATTTTCATTACTGTTCTTGGCCTCATCGCAAGCTAGTTTTATTGCCACAAAAGATTCCTTGGTAAAGCTTGGGCGGCAGCCAAGAACTTTATACCATTCCTTTATAGTCCTAGGGTGTGAGGGAAGGTGTAAGCTTTTGATGACAAAAAATTTAAATTCAAAGCAAAGGTAGAAATATGCGGATTATATATATTTTGCACAATATTGCCCTTGGATTAGTAAAAAGCCGGAATAAGACGTCCTTACAAGATCCAGAAATTTGTGTCAAAGTACTCTGCACTTCATCTCCAATTGAATACTTCTCTTTTAGCTCCTCTAGCCAATTTTGTATTTGACTTGTCCTTTATTCTGTCGAGTCATTTTTTGGTGCAATCTTGGCAGTCTTGCTTCTATTTCGGACACATTTTCTTAACTCAGCTGTTAACCTTATAATTTTTTAAACTGGTAATTTTGAGTAGCTTTCATCTTCTATTTCCATGCATTCTTTAATAGTAATATCTTTTTTATACTTCATCCTAACAAAATTGATATGTAGCTATAGCTCAGTTTATTATTCAATTTTTTATAACCAGATAGTTATAAGCGCGTGAAATACCTATTGTGGCAACTGGACTTATCATTATATTCTCTAGAATCATCAATATGCAAAAACTAAATATTGTTTACAACTTACCACTGACATGACATTACTGGATTTTTTTCTTTATATGAAGAGCACTCCCTATTTTCAATTTTGTCATCTTTCATTGTCTTATCCTAAAATTAGCTTAGCTTGAGAGAACTTCAGATACAATGTACATATGTATGTATATATTAAGTTGTATGGAACTTACATTTTGTTCAACTTCCATATCATTCAAAGATGTCGTTTTTAGACAACAGGACTGACCATTTGGCTCGAAAACTTCACATTCTCCAATAAGGTATACTGCGAACCGATTCTATTAAAGGATTGAAGTCATTTTTTATCTAATTAGAAAATCTGTTTATTTTAACCTGAACTTGTTGGTTCTGAAAATTTATTCCAGAAGTAACATTTTTGTTAATAACAGCACTTTCCACCTCCATACAAGTGTGAGAATTGTTTATTAGCAGAATCTGGTGCGCCTGTACTCACACTGTTACTTGTTGTTAAATGCTCATCTGTTTGCTTTGCAGAACAATGTCCAGGGCTAACATTATTATTCGTTACATCATATTCAACGTTCATGCAAGTTTGAGCATCCTTAAATGTAATAATTTAAATTGTAGCTCAACACGATTAATGACTCAGCAAAAAAGCACTATGATAATACTAAAAATTATACTTCAAAAGGTTAAAGACTTACATCGTCAATATTAAGAAAGGGTGTCGCTCCTGGTTTCAGTACACTTTTTCTTTGGAAATGCTCTATATCCGTGCATAAAAAATAATCATCACAAATCTTGTTTGTAGCTTTAGGAAGAAATTCTTGCCGGCCTATTGCCTCCAACCATCTATTTAGCAAATCGGTATCTTTTAGGAATCTAAACATTATACATATAATAAATTAAAAAAATTTTTAGTTAAGAAATTAATATTGAAATTTATATTCTAATACATTTCAATCATTATAAAATAATAATAATGAAATATTATCACACATTTATTTCGAAGAAATTCTTTCCTTTTCAATATAAATGTTTTAATGTTTAAAAATATTGCGTTTGCTCCCACTGAAAATGTTCTTATTCGCTATCACTACGCTAAGATAACCAGGAAGTTTCTGAGCTGTCACAAATGTAAACAAATCTAGGTTTAGCATGGAATTTTGCGATATTTAATCGTTTTTGTTATGTCTTTTCAATTTAATTTAATATAAAAATGTGTGCAAAGTACATAAAATAATATTTTATAATTATACTTGCCTAAAAAATGATTGTTGTGGCAATTTTACACCAAACACTTCATTCTGAAAATACATGAACATAACTTAGAAATTTATCACTTTAATATCAACAGATAATTTTTCACTCTGTATTCTATTTTGCATTACTTTTCAAGAAATTATTTTTCACTTTTCAGTTTTATCACAAGTTTCAAATAAGATTCTAATTCTTTCAAATTAGATAATTTTCGTTTGACAGCTGAAAATACATTTTCCTTTTTCTTCAAAATAATTCTGACCTACTTCATGATACCCTGAAAAAAGCCAAGCTCATGCACACGAATTTTACAGGTATCAACACTTCCTGTTGTCTCTATATTCTAAGGATCCACCATAGTTAATTTTTCTAAAAATCTAGATAGTTAAGGCTGGATGGAAAACCATCTGATTTTTATTAAACGAAATTATACTCCTTTTTAAACATTCTCCAAAATAAGTAAGAAGTAATTTACTATAGCACTTAAAGATCCTGCCAACTCTGGTATCAAGGTATTGAAACACTCTTGAGAGAGCGCCGCGCTGTCACGATATATGCGTTACGTAATCTCTGGAAGGGGAGCAAAGAGAAAACAACAGTTCTTACGCAAAGTTACCGATAGCTTTTTTGTAAGTGACTTCAGCTTCTAATTGAGCCAAACTGACATCGCAACGCGAGTAGTGATAATTGGGCGTAGTTCACATTATTGTAATATCAGCCCCGTAGAATATAGAGTCGGCATATGCATAAAAATTGGTACTAGCACGCATTACACCAAGAAAATTTTAGTTTTACAAAATATAATAACTCACGAGAATGCTTTTTTTTATTGCCATCTTGGTTTAGAGCCTTGAAAATTTCTATTCTTTTCCGCATTCTATTCCAAATTCCCAATAACAGCACAAATTATGGTATACAAAAGCCGATATTTTCTATGGTTTACTTTAATTGTTATTATTGCTGTTTTGTCGACTTCACTTTATATATGCAAGAGTCAATTGAAAGATCAGCTCATTTGAAGTATAAATCTATGTTGTTGCTATTTTACCTTACCTTGTTCGTTGGCCGTAGCGTTGCGTTTATTAATGGTAGCTACGTCCAGAGACTTTGGTAATGAATGTCTGACAGGGTCTGCAAAACCGGGATGTATGAGACCGCTGAAAAAAGTTATTTAATTGCGAGAAACATTAAAATCAAGTTGCAGTTAATCCTCGTGCCTTCTCTAATTTTTTAAATTTTTAACAATTACTAAGAACTTTGTTCTCGTGTTGACATTTATACAATTAATCAATATTTTTTTTTACATTTTTCATTCGATACATTTGAAAAGCCTACCTAGCTAAAGTTCTCTTGGGGCATCAACAAGGTACCTCAAGGTATTTAAATGAAATTTATATACAGCAATACAGCGGTATTTGCAATCTATCGAATGCGCTTGCGCAGTTCGGAACGAAAGTGTCGCCATAGTTTTTATTTAAATAAAAATAGTTTGGATTTTGTGAATTGAATTTGTTCTACATATGTATGTATTTGGGCCATCATTACAAAGAAAATATATTGGAATATAATTTATTTAGCACTTAATTTTTCTGTGTGAGTGGCTATATAATAAATGATCACAATCAAAACTAGCCTTGTCCACCATAAAGCATTTTGAGTTAAACGACAAAAACTAATAACTTTTATATTTTGGGAGAACAGAAAAAGTTCACTTCTTTTTCTTATTATGAATTAAATAGACAAACACACAAATTGAAGAACAAATGGCAGAGAAAATAAATTATTACAAATGGACTTGGCTCGCTTTGGAAATCCTTGATTTGGAAAATCCCAACAATATCCCACTAAGTTAGTTTTGAAAAGAAAAAAACTTAATATATGATAATAACACTTTTAATTTATAAGAATGAACACGCAATAATAATGTTCACATAATTCACCACAAATTTCATGAAAAAACAAAAATAAAACTGGGACAAATAGAAAATAAATATAATATAGTATGTTCTTGTAGGTATCTAAACCCTTAAGTTTACTTCGATATTTACATTTTCGGAACATGAATTTTCATCCGGTATAGCTTCGCTGTTCAATGTAACCTCGTCCTGCATAGCTTTTGAATAAAACTCTAAATTTTCCTTCTCTTTCCAATGTTGTCCAAAATGTTTTTTTAGGAGATTGTTCACAACTTTTAACTTTGCAGGCTTAACAAAAACTACTGCTTTTAGTTCTGTTGGGTTTATGTCGCTAACTTTCTTCCTCCGCCTACAAAAAGATTTCGCCATTCCAACTTGCGATCTGTAGAAAGCCTCTCCTTGGATGTGCACATTATTGTTTGATAATCGATTTAATATGAAAACCTTGGATGACGCGAATTGCCGTTTTCCAATCAAGCATTTTGTAGTCTTCATGAGGTAGAAAAACAGTGCCGCAATTTCGAAATATATCTACATGTTTTTTTTCCTTACTACTTTCTCAATCCTACCGAAAACTCGATCAGAGGGCAGAAATGAGTGTCCAACAACTGGAAACCTAAAAATTATATTTTTGACACTTTTCGGAGAGTCCTGAGCTAGCCATTTGGAAAGAGTCCCCATCATTCTGCGGTTCTTATTTTGGCCACCACAGCCATCCGCAAAAAGTCGAACCGTATGGATGCCATTTAACTCAGCATTTGTTAATCTGTGATACGCAGCCGAAGCAATTTCGTTTGAGCCTTTACATCTATCTAGCTCAGTCCAGGTGTAAATGAAAGTGTTATTGATGTTCTGACTTGCCTTTGATGAAGCCTCACAAATGGTGAACTTATAAAGGTAAAACTGACGGCAGTAATACGCGCTCTGATCTAGAATTTTCGGCAGTGGCATGTTTTTTTGACAGTCGCACGAAAAAAGTATTTCTTTGTTACTATTTTGTCTCCTTAGGGAAGAGAAGAATGCTTGAGATCTTAGCATATGAACTCTGAGTTTAGTCAGCAGTAATTGTTGTAGGCGTTGGTCTCTCTCCAATTTAATTCGTCCCTTTAATTCAATACATTTTGAGCAAGCATCTGTTGCAGGGGATTGAAAACTTAGGTTGTGGTCCTCAACGAAAATTTTATAAAAAAATTTATATTTCACTTGAAGGCTTTCGTTGTTTTCATTGTAACTAAGAAATAATTGCTTAATTGTTAAATGGCTCGGTAAATACTGTCGAGATGAATTCTCTCGGCAGTAATGTGACTCGACTGGCTTAATAGTTTCAATGAAACTCCGCACAGCCTCCCATTTTTGTTCATATTTTCGACTTTTTGTATCCCCTCCACGGTTTTCTTTTGGTTGTTTAGAAGTCTCGAAGTGTGATTTGCATACTCTTTGTATTCCATTTTTTGAGACAGCAAGTATCTGAATAAAGGCCTTCTGACACACCTGCATAGGTTTGGATTTGCTACATATATAGTACCTCAAAAATATATTCTTTTTTGGTCCATCTTTCCTACACCGACGTCTTTATGGAACTATACAGGTAGTGAACATCAAAATAAAAGTGTCCTGGATAACCTTATTAGGTGTTGAATAGAATCCCGCATGAAACTTTCTTATGTCTTGCATATTTAAATTTTTGCATTCAATATGTTTGTTTCTGTGTGTACATCTTGGGAGGCTTGGAAATGATTTGCTTGTATACCTGCAATGAGCCAGTTAACATAAATGACTACTAGGTAAAACATTCGGTAAAGCTTCGAAAATAGGCGCGTTACTAGTTTTTGAGATATTTGGCACAGAATAGTATGTGAAAATGTAGCCAAAAACTAAAGTAGCTTCACAAAATTGGAATTGAGTCTTTCATTCATTCAAAAAACAACAAAATCCCTATAAAAAGTCTCTTACTGTCAGAGTTGAATTTCGTAAATTCCACGAATTTATGACTAAATTTTCTCTGTATGCCAAATCTTATAAAGATCGGTAACGCAAAATGCTACAGAGTTTTCAATTGAATCTTCATCTTATAATGGAAAACAACAGAAATGTCTCACCTTACTGGTTTTATATGACTTTTTTTCCAGTTCGACTGGTCGACGATTTTCTTCCTTCCATGCCTAGGTACTGCGCGTATTACTTCAGTCTGGCGCACTGCATTTTATGCACTTGAATTCGCATTTACTACACTTTCACTCATCTTAAAAAATATGAATGACTGTTTCACTAAAGTATTAGGTCGATACTGAGAATAATGTTTTAATTCCCAAAAGTTGAAATTTTTTTTACCGTTATTCGTATACCACAAAAAATGTTCCAGAAACAAACATACTGATTTTTTATTCAGGATCACTATGGGACAAAGATAGTTTTGGAGGCTATTTTTCCCTTGCAATGACATATCAAGTGGACTGTGATATTTTCGGTGCACATTTTTGAGATTTTTCTACATGGACAAAACCTCCTTTGAAGTACTGCATAGGACAAAGCTAGTTTTGGAAGAGAAGCTGAAACTCAACCTAAGATTGAGACGGGCCATATTGATTATGGTGTTCCATCTTTACGTATGTAATAAAATATCTCATTCTAATCAAAATGGTATATTAATCAAAATGGTATATATAACTCAATTTTTTTATTTTTTTGGACAAGACTACTTTTGATTGCGACCAACTTTACTCTACAAATTCTCTAGGACCTCTCCGACGATTCTACTTCAGAAACATCTATTCTGCGAACCTAAAGTTGTTTATGTCCGCACCTTATTAGTTATTTCACGCAGAGTATTCATTTCCAATAGATGTCACGTGTCCTTTTTTATTGCGCACTGTCCTCTTCTTAAAATTGTTCGCTCCCCACAATAGGTGGTCCACAATCTTGATGCCGGTATTATTGACGACTGAGGGGAAACTTGCACCCCATAGTGCGAATTTCTCTTACAAGCCCAGTAAAAGTGAAATTCGTTACCGAACGGATTTCATCATACAGTGGGGAAATTCTCCGCATAATTTTTTTTAACTTAAAATGCACATAAGGTATTAAAAAAAAATTGTCCCCTATAAGAAGAAAGTAGCACCGATATAAATTTTTTTACAGAAATTACAAATTTATAAAATTATTATTAATTTATGCTTTACGTTCATTTAAAAAGTAATTCATGGAAAAGGATTCATTTGGCTTCTGATGTCAAGCTAGTATCTGCCTTCGAATGTGGACATCATAGCATGTTTCACGCGAATCTGTCAATAAAGCTAACTTTAAGTGTTTCAATGGCTCAGTACCAATTGTGTACTTTATTTCCGAAAATGCATGTTGACATTCTTTACTAAGATTCATCGACTGACGATCAAGAATTGTAGCCAGTATAGGTCTAATTCCTTCTTTTAATTGGCTTGACTGATCGTTCATGGTATATTGGACGGGTCCTCCATTGTGGTGGTGGATGATTTCTATATCTACGAGACCAAAACCCTCGAGAATACTACACAAGCCATGAAACAGACTCCCCACTACCACATGAGAGCCCCAACGGAGTCCTGACATTTTAAAATATTTGAAGTGTTCTTATGGAAAACTTACAAAAGTTTGATTTGAATAGCTCCTCGCCGTAAACTACTATTCATACAGAAAAATGGTGTTCTGATAATCTTAAGTTTGCTTTCTTATCTTTCGAATCGAAATTAAATTTTTATACCTTTCCTAACAAAATTATTTAAAAAAATTTATCTAAACCAAATGACTACGATTCCTCAAACAAAAATTGTCAGCTGAGTAATCATTGTATGACGCTGTTCCGTCATGGCATGCAGTGGCTGATGATATGAATGTAGCTGCCTAGAGACTCGGACTCCAGCTGCACATACACACATATAATTACATATTTCTCACCTGATTTGTTATTTTGTTATGTAAGGTATATTGTAAGTGTAGCCTTTGTGAAGATAAGGAACTAAGCTCTAAATTACTAGAATACTATTTTCCTGTAGTTTAGGCTCAATGCCATATATAAAGTCAATGTTTGGCTCTTTGCCATATGTATCATGTAGAAAATTGTAGAAAACGGACTCCTAACGCACACATATAGATTTCTGTTTCATGGCTTGGGAGGTATAGGCTGGACCACAATTGCCATTAAGAAATTTAAGATTTTAGGGTGAACTACAATAGACGTAGACGTAAGTATATTTACTTACGTAAAGCGAATGCGCCCTTTAATTTAACAAGCGTTAAGTTTAAAAGTCAAATTGCAGTCAGTAAAGGTGCGGTAAGTATCGCTCATTCCGTAAGAACGCGATGTGTCAAACAATTAAATTATTACTAAATGATTAAAAGTGCAACGTAAAAATTAAAATGGAATAAAAATAGTACTGCGAATTAATAGAAAGAACAAATCTTCGATTAAATCAACTTCCATTTGTCAATTTCTTCACTTTTACCACTTTTTAAAATTGTAAACATTAAGTATCAAGATAATAACTCTTACGGAATGTGATATATATTTAGGCTACACATAGCAATTTTTCGTAAGTAAACCTCAGTCTCGTTCAATTTCGCAAAGTTATTTACGTCTATTGTAGTTCAGCCTTTTAACGAGACTGAGGTTTACTTACGAAAAATTGATATTCTTAGCCTAAATAGATATCACATTCCGTAAAGGTTATTATTTTGATTTTTAGTGTTTTGAATTTTAAAAAGTGGTAAGAGAAAACATAATTACAAGTGGAAGTTGATTTAATTGAAGATTTGTGCTTTATATTAACTCACAGTTCCATTCTTGTTCAATATGCGTGTTCTTGGTATGGCGAGAATAGGTAATGTGGGTGCCATTGTTAACATTATTTGTAAACAACGTGTTGGTCTGAATAATTGTCATATCAACACAAGAAGTATGTACCCAAAAATTTATGAAATTCGAAATATTGTTAATAGGTTCCTTGTTGACATTATCTGCGTGTCGGAAAGTTGGCTTAAGCCAAAAGTGTCTGATTCCTTGATCCACATTCCGGGTATAGGGTTTGGCGCAATGACGGATTGGATCGTAGTGGAAGTGGAGTTGCCTTGTTAATTAGATCTTCTATAAATTGTAAACAAAATTGTTTCTTCCTGTCAGACTGGCATGAATGTTGGATATAGATCCTCTCAACGAAATATTTATTTAGCTCCCCAGTATAGGAACATAATTATCGAAGGTGACTTTAATCTTGTTGTCGATTGAAGCGAACTATTTGTACTGTTCGCTTCATTTATAAATCTTCTATAAAAATGTATGACGCGATCTTTTTTGTATCTTTTATTCTGCCCTGTTCTGCGGACACAAAAGAACACAGCTATTATTTGAGTAAATTGGCTCATCACATGTGGGCGTTAAATGCTGGTAAGAGCGCGAAGTGACATCTAATCTAAGTCGGGGTTAAGGTTTTGATGCCATTGGGAAATGCTGATAGGTGGGGGTATGGATAAATCAGGTTGCTGGACCCTTCGATGAGAAGTCTACATATTCGGTATCTGTGACGTGTTAAAGTCTGAAGGCTGAATTCTCGCATTGTACTGTGTAATAAAGGGGAGATCGTCACTACATAACACTTTAATCTTTCACAAAGCTATACTTTTACTTGAATCAATAAATAGTAGTATCCGTTATTTTTTTTTTAAATATATTTACTCAAGATAGTTCTAACTCTCATTACAATTTTTATTTCAATCACCAAACAATATTATTTATTATTTTTATACCCTAGATGAAATATAAAGGGTATACTAAGTTTGTCATTCCGTTTGTAACATATCGAAATAATGATGATAGAGCCAAATGGATTGGACACCCATGCATAATATTAAAAGTTATTTTGATTTTTGCATGCCCGTCCGTCTATCTGTCCATCCGTCTGTCTGTCTGTGCGCGCGATAACTCGAGAACGCGCTCACTTAGAAAGCTGAAATTTTGTACACGGACTTTAAAAAATAAAAGGTTATTTTCTTGTACTACAGATTAGTGTCATTTAGATATGTAAGGTAAAATAGCTTTTTATATATTCTGATATTATAAACTAGATTTTGTAAACTTTACAACAATATAATTTGCAGACCCTAGAAAACGACTCGGCATAAGACCAGATTGTTTGAACACCACCGAATTTCTTTAAACTTTCAACACTAGTTCCTTTTTACTCACAAATCACAAATATTAAATCAAAATTTTGCGCAAAGTTATAGTTTCAGAGATAATCGACTTTAAAAATCGCGAAATTTGACATTCCCCCGCAATTAATTAAATCTTCTTCTTATTTTTAGTATTAAAAAGAGGCTGTGGTAGGTATATACATACCTTCCGAACATTCGGGTTACCAGCATTGCGTTTTTTTATTCATTACGAGTTGATGTAGCATTTACTTAGAATGCAGTAGAAAAACGTTTATTAAAGACACACCCACACACACACACACACACACACACACACACACACACACACACACACACACACACACACACACACACACACACACACACACAGGCTGTCAGGGGCACACACACACACACGCGCGCAGAGCGAAGCGGTTTTTCCGGATCCAAGTCTTCGTCTTCGTCTTGTTATTACAGCTAGTGACGTAACATCGAGACAAGCTCTATCCGAATCCATGTCTATGCCACCGAGCTTTGCTACTTTGTATAACAGTTTTGACATTTGGTTAGCTTGATCATCGCGTCAAGGTCCGAGTTGACTATTTTAAATAGACAACATATTTTGAGGTTATGTTTATTCGTTGGCTGTCGAGATCAAGCTAAGAAAACGAATTCGGACAGGTTAGCTTCGTCTTGAGCTTTGAAATATGATGGACGCCGAAAAACTGAAGTGTAAGTATTGCGCATGCTTTTTACTGTTGTTGTAATAATATAATCATTTTGTATTTTAGTGACAAGAGAAATTGTGCTGAAATTAATAAAAGCACGGGGGGAAGATTGTAAGTACCTTTTTAAGAGGAGTCAGTACTCAGCAAAAGTTTCAATTTAGATACCAGCAAACCTGTAGGCAATAAAATTTACTATACGTAGGGTTGTGTCCTGAAAGTGAGATAATTCATATAAAATTAGCCTAGACCTAGACCACAGAGCACATAAGAGACATCTACCACAAAAGACAGAAACCCAACATCCGACAAAATCATATAATTTAAGATGAAAAATGAAAATTTGCAGTTTACATAAATTGAAAATTTTTAACGAGAATTAACTCTCCTAAATTTTCTTTGATCATAATTGTTAAATATGCTATTTTGCTTTGTATTTAAACAACTTTCAAATAGATATTGCAATTTCTCGTCGGTGAAATGTCGGGAGAAAGAACAAGTATTATTAGAGTCAAATTATTATAAAATGCGCCACTAAAAATGAAAAAACTCGACGTTATTTGCTAGATCTAGGCCTTATCTTTCTAAAATAGTCACAATTTAAAGAAATGAGAATATGCACCAACAGGAATTTGATTTAAAAGACTTCAATTTTTATCATTTTTTACAAGTTTCCGAGCTAATATCTCCATTCCAATACACTTTTTTTAATTTTTGCCGACGTTATTTGCTAGACTTCTTCAATTCTTCTTCTTTAATTTAAGATATAAATCATTATCCTGCTAGAAACAGTCTGCCAGAAATTTGCATTGAAAAATCTATGAAACTTGCAAATATTGGTACTGACTCCTCTTAAAGGCAAATCGTTTAATAACCAGGCTGCATGGAAGTATTAATGCTAAATAACATTAGTATTGTTAAATTTAATTATCTTATTTTGCAGGAGTGTTAAGGAGCGCTTGGGAACGGACCACGACGTTAAGGCAATATCAAAAAAGTGGTCAAACTTGACGCAAAAATATAAGGTATGCATGTCATTGACCTATATTTTGTTTTTATATCTGAATAATGATAATATTTTCAAATAAAAACACTAACCTTACTAATAAATTCTTGCAGACATTGAAAGATCCCCCAAGTGGAGTGTCCACAGAAAATGGGGAGGAAACCGCTTGTTCGTGGCCTTTTTATGCCGCAATGGACGAAGTGCTACGGATGCAGCACACAATTTCTCCCCCCACATTAGTTTCATCATCGGCGAACATACTCGGCTCCCCTGCCAGTACACCAACACTAACACCCCCACCAAAGTCTGGACCAAGTGGCAGTCGCAGGAAACGCAGTCTGTGTCAGCAGAACATTAAGATAAAAAAAATTGCCGTCGAGCAAAATAATAAAATGCTGCGACTGTTAAATGACTTTGTCATTTCTACAGGTGGAGAGGGTTTGGGGAGCGAAGTCGAGGTGCCTATAAATATAAGCTCAGACGACTCAGGTAAAAATTAATATCATGAAAATTTGTATAAAATATTTCTATTTTAGACTGAAGCCACGTTACCTTCCATTTTTTTTAAGACTAAATATGTTTTAATAAAGTGTTATTTTTTTTAAGACTAAATGTTTTTTAATGAAGTATTATTTTTTTTAAGACTGTTAATATTTTTTTTTTTAAAAACTGTACATATTTTTAATGAAGAAATGCAGTTTTCTTTTTAAGTTTTTATTAACTGTTATTTATTTTTTTAAAATGAACTGATTTTCAAAATAAGGCATAAAAATAAGGCTTTTATTATCTCAATTCCCTTAATAATGCCGCACACAGCTCGTCTCTAAACTGTACAGCTGGTGGTTGCTCAGGACTGTCATCATTTTCAATATGATCTGTTCCTGATGAATGCACTGAGAGCTCATCTAAGACATCTCCGTTTGTTATACAAATATTGTGTAATGCACAGCAAACTGCAATGACTTTAACTGCTTTTTCTATTTTCAATTCAATCGGTCTGTCCCCAAATAAATATCGCCACCTGTTTTTTATAGCACCAATAGATCTTTCCACAACACTCCTAGCTAGGCTGTGGTGTGAATTAAATATTTTTTTATCTCTGTGGAGATTTTGCCCCTTGTAGGGGACAACAATCGGCACAGGTGTCGTTTCAGCTTTATAACCCGAATCTCCTAATATGAAATATCCAGGAGGAGGATATTCCGCATTTAAATATAAAGGGCTGTTTCTAAACACGCGTTGATCGTGAACAGAGCCAGGATAGCCAGTGAAAATATTTAATAACTTTCCACTGGAATCGCACAATACCTGCAGTTGGATAGCATAGCGCAATTTTCTATTAATATATTCATCGTGCAGATAGGGTGGACATAGCACACTTGCGTATGTCCCATCTATAGCGCCTGCTGCTCGATGAAATATAGCTGCTTTTCCTTTACGCACAAATCCTGTTGATATTGCATTCTGTACATCAGCGTCACTCGGATATTTTATGACTTTAGGTATTATTTCCAGCGATTTTAGCAATACTTTAGAAATAATGTCAAATGTTGTACTTCTGGGTACATTTATTGCTAAGGAAACTACCCTGTAGGAACAGCGAGCTGCTAACCAAAACAGAAATAGAATTGCCTCTATGTCACGATTCCAACCGTGTCTTTTAACTTCCAAAAAGTCAACAAAGCAGCGGAAGGACTTTAAATTGATTCGCAGGTGCTTTTTGCATGTATTTTCATCTCCCGCGAGGATTTGAATTATTTGCGATGATGTTGGGGATGGACAATACGTCCTCGGAGTCTGCAGAAATAAATAACTTTTAAATTGAACTATTATTACAATTAATTTCTTTTACACAAAAATGTTCATATTCTTCTTCAGCGGCATCTTCTATAATAGCATTATTGTTTGTCCAAAACCGGCTAGCAAGCTGCATTCATTATAGCCATGTCAATCCTAACGTCTCGTGCTCGTCTCATATTAATTGTTTTCTTCCAATAATTCTCTGCAATATAAGCAGTTAGATATGTATTAGAGATAATTGTAACAAATTTTTATAAGAACTTTCATAATTAATAATAACATTACAAATAATTACATTTATTAATTATTACAAAATACAAACCGTAGATACCTACTGGTTCTAAACGTCAAACGTCAAGTACACGAATTCGGACAGGTTAGCTTCGTCTTCGTCTAACTATTATAATAGCTGAGCTTGTTGTGTTACGTCACTAGCTGTAATAACAAGACGAAGACGAAGACGAAGACTTGGATCCGGACAGGCCACATCAAAAGGCTTAGAAAACTAACAAAATTCAATGAGCGAGCTCATTGTGGCATCCCAATCTGCTAAAGGTTTTCCAAGAAAATTTATTGTTATAAAATGTGAAATATTTTCAGTTAAAAAGGAATTTATTTTTTCAGTTGCTATGCTGTTCATTACACTGAACGCTCGTTTAACTTCGGCCGAACTAACTGAAACACAACTTTTGAAATTTTCCTAGCTTCTTGAATTGTTTCAGAAATATTTGGGTTTGGTGAGTTTCTGCTATCCACCAAATCTTGAAAATCATTTTAAGGGATGGAAAATATCAGTATCTTGGATAAATTCTCTTAATTGTTTTTCGCCTTTTGCCAAGTCGGAAAAGAAATATTTCCGGGCCATGTATAGGTTCCAATACATTAAAAACAACCAAATAATTACTTTCATCATTTATCAGCTTACTTTTCATGTTGTCTATAATAACTTGAATTAACTTACCTCTTGGCAGACGAACGGATATTCTCAACAAACAATTTATGTTTATAAGCGTCTGATTAGATTATGCTACAAACATCCCAGCGGAAAATGGATGCAACACCGCACCAAAGCCGTATTGCACTTTTGTCATTCATCATCGACCCATTTCTGCACGAAAATTTCGATGAAATTTATACACAATGTCCTAGGCCGGGTGTGCTGCTTTTCTGAAAAACTAAAAGTCGATGAAAACTTCGATGAATTAACACCAATGAAAACATCAGGAAATAATCATCAATCAATGAATATGATGAAAATGTTATCGACCAATCAATTTTTGCAGATCCAAGGGTGGTACTATGTAAGTTGAATCGAGTAATATCGAAACGATTTCTAATAGCTAAATTTCATGTCAAATTTCTAATTAGATTTTTTTTTATTTCCTCGATGAATTTCTGCACGATAATTTTCCAGCTGGAATTCGTTTCACAAGTTCCCTCTTTTTCTTTCATTAGTTTCAGTGCTCTTATACATCTCCAAATTAGTCTATCTGGTTTAGTTACTGTCTTGACTTTTAAAACCTAATGATAATAGGTCAGTTAAATGTCTATCATTAATGCAAGATTTTTTATGAAGCTTTTTTTTTTCAATCTACTATTTTTTCCTTCTTGTGAAAAATGCTGATAAAGTGCTGGATAACCCTTCGAGATAGCCTTTGTTGCTTGTGAACTGCAAGCAATCAATCAAGGACCAAAAACGCATCCAATTTTTAAAATTTCGGTTTCCAGATTTTGGGCGATTTTCCTTAATTCCATGCAAATTCTATTTGATTGATGATAAAAGCAGTACATTTTTTTTATGAAAATTTCAAAATTCTTAACTTCGGATATTCCTTTTATCGCATCGGCTAATTCCAACTGCGTTCTGTGACTTAAATAGTGCTAAGTAATGATTCTAGAAAAATTTTCTAGATGACGTGCTGCTACTCCTGATTTACGTACCAATATATTGCTGGCACGATCTGAACAAAATGTAATTTAAATATTTTTTACGATTGACAATTCCTTCATCATCATTTGTTTTACAGCAAGAAATATATACAGGGTGGGTATTAATACGCCTCCAGCTTTGTTATATTGAATGTCGGGAATTGTTAGTATTTTTTTGCTTTATTTTGTTTTTTTTTTTTTATATAGACTTTATTATAGTGTCCAAGTGACCTTTTAGGGCATTATTCAAGAGTAGTTAATTGAATGTATTTTTTTCCAGAACGTTTGAACGTTTTGCCGGCATTCATTGGGAAGCTCGTTCAGCAGACATGACTCCTCAATAGTTTTTTATGTGAAACTTGTGGTGAAAACTTTGTACTTTATTAGGCGCTTCATGATAGTCATTTATATTTATAGATTTTAGAGATAGCACTTGGTGGAATATGTTTCTATTAGGCATCTTTGTTTGAAAAAACAACAACAAAACACTTGCTCCGATTCCACAATAATTTATGTTTATTTTTTACAAAAACTTGAGTAAAAGCCTATGCGTTTCGTCTTATTAGGACATCATCAGGGCTTGCACTAAACCTAAATCTGAGTCAACTAAGCTGAGCTAGTTACACACATACATACTACTCTACCCGAGTTACGTACATACACTAAACTCTACATGAATACACACAAACGTTACAAAAATAATAAGTTAACAGAGCTAGACACGAACAAGAGATCACAGATGAGTTGTATATAATTTGTGGACTAATGTTATAACTTAACTAGGTTAGGGTTTACAAGGGGGCTTCTATTATAAAAATCAATCTGATCATTCAACAAAGTATAACCGTCGTCAATAGCCTTTCTGATTTCAAATATTTCATACCTATCCAATACTGGACCTCCACTAATATTATGTAAAAGCAGGGGCGGATTTGATCACTTGGCCGCCCTAGGTCTATGGAAGATTGCCGCCCCCCTACTCCCTGTAAAACACGAAAAATTGAATGATCTATATCCAGTGAAGGGACCCCAGGCTAGAATTAGCGGAGTAGGCTGCCTCATAAATCGGAGTAGATTTGAAAAAAATTTAGTAGAATTAAAAATAACACTTTCCAACGAATTATTTTATTTAAAAAAAATGAAAAAGTATAAAAATGTAATGAAATACCCACAACTACAAGAAAAAATCGCCGCCCCCTAAATCTGCCGCCCTAGGCCCGGGCCTACTCGGCCTATAGGGAAATCCGCCCCTGTGTAAAAGGCTTATATTTTGGGTAGTACACTTATGTCCGGTAGATTTTAAATGTTTGGCAAGACCTGAAGTCGGATTATTCGTGTCAGATAAATTAATATGTTCGCTGAATCTTAGTTTTAGAGATCTTTCTGTTTTGCCTATGTAAAACCCCGAGCAATCGTTACAGCTTACTTTATAGACTCCGCTTCTGTCCATTGTAGATTTCTTTAACCCCAATTTATTATTACTTAATAAATTTTTTGTGGTAAATTTATTAAAGAAGGCTGGATTAATCTGCTAGAGGTTTTTTTAATTTTTCGGAAATATTGGGTAAATAAGGAATTTTTCTTCATTTCTTTGAACTAGGTTCATTAGACTTAGGTATTGGAAAAATAGAGTTCAGGATACCACTTTTTTGTTTTTTGTTAAGCAACTTGTAAATTAATTTTGGTTCATATCCTTTCCTTATAGCAATGTCTTTAATGATGTTTAATTCCTTGTAAAAACTGTAGTTGTTCAGTGGAAGAGAGAGAAGTTTATTTATAAAAGAATGGAAAGCTGCCAATTTAGTAGACCAAGGATTGCAAGAATCGCTTGGTATAACCACGTCCGAGTAAGTAGCTTTACGAAAAATGTTAAAAGTTAAAAGATTATCAGTATTAATAGTTATAGTCAAATCTAAAAAGTTGATGCTCTTATTCCCTAATTCTACCGTAAATGTTATATCGTCGTCAATTTTATTTAAAAAGGTATTTAAAAAGGTCATTAATCGCCTCTATGTGCCATTCAAAATACAAAATATATCATCTACATATCAGTACTACGTCAATATTATATGTTTAACCAGATTATTGTTACTACTAAATATCTTCTTTTCAAAGTAATCCATATAAAATTCGGCACAAAAAGGGGAAAAGGAAGAACCCATAGCAAGTCCATCCTTTTGTATATAAATTTTATCATTGAAACTAAAATAATTTTGTCTGACACATATGTATGTATGTCAACTAAATTAATAAGCTGGAGGGATCGCTCAGGGTTTCGCACTTCAGATAGAATTTTTTCATTTAAATTATCAATTAACTTCTCGATATGAATAGAAGGAAATACACTACATACGTCGAAAAAACTAATTTCGCGTTACTAGGAACTTTTAGGTGTTTTATTTTGTTTATTAAATCAATTGAGTTCTTGAAAGAATATTTGGGCGTAAAATTGATAAGCTGTGGAATAATTTCGCTAAGTTTTTTACCCAAAAGTTGGGACGGAGCGTTAAACGAAGACGAAACAGGTCGAACCGGAGTATTGTTTTCACGTAGCTTAGATAGACTCAATTTTTTGTAAAAAATAAAAATTAATTATTGTGGAATCGGAGCAAGTGTTTTGTTGTTGTTTTTTCAAACAAAGATGCCTAATAGCCATTTAATTGGTATCATTCATAATATATGATACAACAGAAAATGGTTGCTTGCTAGGGTAAATCACCCAGTGACGAGCCCCCCTTAAGGAAAGTTTTTACTTAAATAACCAATATTGTATTACTTATGCTAACAAAATGTTAATTTTTCTAATTTTAAACATACTTAGTTTCTTTAGATGTAAAATATAACAATGAAATGACTGAAATACGGTTAAATTTAAAAATAAAACTAAAAATCTAATGAAGAAGCTATTTTCCAGTGCCGAGCCCTCTTTTTACCAGTTACGAGCCGAGGGAATTTGCTAGTCTCGAGCCTCCAAGTTAGTTTTATAACAAGTCGTTAAATGTACCTACTTTAAATCTTCTAAAATGGAAGAAAGATATATTATAAGTATTTTTAGAAATTTAAATAAATATTTATTCATTTTAATTAATGCAGTACAAATACAAAAGAACAAATAAAAATGCAACTTCGGTACGCTTTGAAAAAAAATTAAGATCTTATAAAGCAGCTTCTACAGCTAAAATCCTTATAGACAGAATATAATTTTGAAGCACACTTAGTGTGGTAACTTTTACGATAGACGAAGCAATTTACTCCCGATTCGTTTTGTGTAATATGATTCACACAATCGAAACATAATCCAGAATAAACGGCCACATTTTCGAAAAGGCATTGCAGTTCAATGCCTGTCTGAAAGAATTTGGTCCTTATTATCATTAAATAACTGGCGAATATGGGGCCCTAAATCTGCTTGTTTATTCAAAGAGGTTTTAGAATTTTCGCTTATTTTAAAGGACTTAACGGTGGCACTTACTTTGGTTTTCGTTTTGAGAGTTACTGTACTTTGTTTATTTTCACGCTTGAATTTTTTATTTTGTTCTATAATCTTTCTATCTTGCTTTCTTTTTGCTGCTTGTTCTGCTTTATGTTCTCTTTCTTTTTTATTTTCTGCTAGTTTTTGTTGTCTTTCCTTTTTCAAGCTCTCTGCATCAAGTCTTTTTTTTTAATTTTTTCTTCATCAGCTTTTTGGAAAGGGGTTGAAGACACGATGAAGCTCTGCTTATCTGTCTTCTTATTTCAAACGCGCACCGGAGGTTTTGGTGTGACCAAGTAGTCTATTGATTCTACATTTGCCGGCTCTGAAAAAACTATAGGCATATCTTCTATGTTAACACTTTTTTCAACCTAGACATAATAAAAACATCATTAGCAGAAGCCGTACCTACCTAGTATTTAGAAATAGGAAAATAGGGTCAATATTAAGTCACCTCAATGTCAAGACTGGTTATATTCATAATATCTTGTATCGTTACTGTTGCCTCATTGTCTTCATCATACTCAAAAATTTCAGGAGGTATGTTTTCGTAGAGTATTTCTGAATCTTCGTGTTCTGGCCTGACAGTACACTATTGAAAATCCGATGATTAAAACATATACAATAAAATCTAAGAAAAAGTGAGGTACCTGACTCGTTTCGTGCCTTGATCAACAAGATTTTCAAAAATTTTGTGTAATATTGAAAAATCTTCGGAGTATGAACAAGCCGAGTCACTAAAATTTTTTAGCTGATCAATTTTTGAAACTCCTACAATTTCCTTAAATTTGCTGTAGTCAATGTAGTCTTACTTTTCTTCCTCGTTTGATCTTTATCAGGTGTTGTCGAAACTAATATGGAATTCCTGCCTAGACATTTCGTATAATCAACAGAATTTGGGTCAAAAGGATATAGCCCACATGCGCGAAAGCCATTCATTATAGTGTCCTTTTTGATGTTTCCGTCTATCACTTCTTTAAGAATTGGAGCAAAGTAAGCTTTTATAAGCTTTTTTTCTAAATTGTTTCGCCTCCATGTTTGCACAGTTTTTAACCAACCATTCTTAAGCGGTTTAAATATCGACACATCCGCCGGTTGCAAGACCTTTGTTGCATTTGGGTAGAGACAATCAATACAATATTGAGCTCATCACAGAGTTTTGATAACTCATATATTAGATGAGTCATATGCACATCAACAAACATAATGACAGGAAATCTAACATTGTGTTGAAGTAAAGCGGGGTAAAATATTTCCTTTATCTATTCCAAAAAAAAATTGTGAGGTCATCCATTCTGTGTCCGATTTCTTGACCTTAATTCTTTCTGGTACGGAAGCAATGATATCTTTGGGCATCCTTTTATATGGATATATGATCATCGGCGGGACCACATATCACGAAGCAGAAAATGAAAACATGACAGTCAGATTTTCTTTTGCCTGTCCCCTATCTGTCTCATATATATTCCTTGAACCTGCAAAAACTAAACCTCTAAAACTAATCTTAACTAATACCATCGGTTACCTTTTGTTGCCAAAACTTTGCCACCTTTCGTACACATTAAGAAATTCGTCTCGTCTCCGTTCCAAATTCTGTTTGAATCTTCCAAAACACCCAAGAGATCCTTTGCTGATAAATAAAATTGAATTTGCTCAAACTATTTTCGGATGTCGGATTCAGAGACCTTAGAGCTAATTGGCTCTGGTGTTCTAAGTGATAAAGTTGGATGTCTGCGCAAAAATGCCTGGTAGCATTTTTCGCCAGGTAAGTTGTTAGAGAAAGGATTTGCTCTTGGAGAAGCGTCCAGAAATTCTTTTACTACGATTTGAACTTCATGTTTTCTCCGAGGAAATCCCTTTGCACGGTTATCTACCAACCAATCCACCATTTTCTGGACAAGGACCAAAGCTTGACTTCTTTGTCCTCTGATGCAAACGGTTTTGTAGAGTTCCACGAGGAATTTTACATACTTTAGGTGCCTTGTGAATAGATAATCCTTCGTTTATTTACGTTATCGCTTTTTGCAAATCATCCTCCGAATACTTCTTCTTACCTTCAATTTTCTAACTGTAAATTTCACAGTCAACGCAAAAACAAAGATTCAAAAAAAAAACTCGTGTATTATGAGATGGCTCGTGACTGTGGGTGACAAAATCATACAAAGACACCAGTGTCGAGCCCCGGGGCTCTTTACTGGAATTTCAACTATTTCATACCCAATAACGAGCCCCTCGGTTTTTTGAAAAACACGTTATCTGAGAAATAAAGCTAAATGTCCAATATAATAAGAAATTACCATAAATTATTTCACATTTATTAGCAAAACGCACAAAAGAAAAAACCCTCTCTTAGCAAATTCGGTAAGAAATTACTACGCTCGGAGACACTTGTTACAGATGTCTTTACAATTTCAGTTGAGTATGCTGACTGAAGAATAGCAAAACGGTAAAATGTCAAGCACATAATACAGCTAACATCCAAATAAAATAAAAGAGTTGGTGTATTTTCGCCTTTTTAGTTATATATAAATATTTTACTAGGGGGTTCGCCATTGGAAGGGGGGAATCGAGACTGGGTATGGGTAGTTTACCCTATGATTTCCTAAGCAAAATTGATTAGATGAAAGATGCAAGAATTATAGCCCGCCCTCTACAGATACATTTACATAAAAATTAAAATCTAAAGTAATGACGATCCCCAATTCCTTTGCTTTTCTAAAAGAAAATTTGTAGAAGTATATGCATGCGATAAGAAGATTTTTTCCTCTCACTTTCGATTTAGATACGACCTCCTGTATTAAATCTGGACTCGTGTGTTAGTGAAAGCAGTTGAAAGACAAAGTACATCACTGACATGTATAACATAGACTACTTGATTTTCTATTTCACGTGGGACTAATTTTCTTTGTAGGGGTGTGACTAGCTGCATTTTTGAACACAGCGTTTTCATAAAAATAGTAAATATAATTTCAAAAAATGTGTTGCCATATAAGAATTGATGTTTTTTACGTTTACTATGAAAATGATCATTCTTAAACATTATTGTTGTACTGAAAAGTTCTTCAGCATATAATATTCAATGAAATTGGTTATAATCATATTTACTGTTCGACGAACCAATCTAGAATTAGATGTGAAAACCACTTTAACAATCAAATTTGCAAAGAAACTTAAAAAAATCATCTACATTCGTCTAGCTTATCGTAAGAATAGTACTAGCTTTTTTCCTTGTTCCAAAGCTTTATGTATTTAAATAGTTCGATAAGCTTTTGTTTTGAAAACGTTAGAAATTCATCTGGCTGACGGATATACACAATAAAATGTTATTATATAGGTATAAATGCCATGCTACAGGTCGTAATGTAGGGACAATGTCGAGGGCTGAACATTCTGTCGGTGTTCTGTCTAGTCTGGTACAGTGGCGGATCCAGCTAGAGGGCGAGGGGGGCGCCCCACCTTGAAGCCCAGTAAAAAAAAAAGTTTACTTAACAAAATCTATTCTACTGTCCTTTTTGTTAAAAATATTAAAAATTGTTGAAAGCGTTCAATTTGATAAGAACGCTGCCCTTATGGCTAGCGTCCCAGCCTTCGCTCCACTTTAAGTCGTGGTTGTTAAATCCTATAGAGGAAACGGGAAGTGCTGATGCCTGTAAGATTCATGTATGTACATGTGCGTAGCCTTTCTAGGGTATTTGAAGCAGGACAGAGCTTATTCGGATAAAAGCAAAGGAAGGTTTATTTTAATTGAAAACAGCTCCAAATTGATGAGTGTTCTATGTAAAATAATTACAACTCTTAACTGGAGAAATTTAGCGAAACTACACAACGGCAAACAAATCATTGTATATTGGTGTAGTGAGTTATTATATTTAAAGCATCCACATCCGCATCCACATCTTCACCATTTAACATCGTTCCATCTAAAATCTTCCGAATTTGCATTAGTTTGGGGTCTTGGGATTGGCTTGGCTATCCAATCTTCTTCCTGCATACCCACAATTAATATATTATGGCTTACTGGTTCCATTTCCTTCCCTTTCTCGTGGGCGTAACGGCTGAGAGCATCTGCATGGACCATTTGAGTTCCTGGGCGGAATACTAAACCAACGAGAGATCCGTGGTATTAAGTCGTTTTTATCCTGAGTAAGTTTGAGGGAATTGCAGTCTGCAACAACTTGAAAGTGCTTATGTAGTAGATAGTGTTTAAATAGTTCAAGGCTTTCCATGCAGCCAACGCTTCGAGCTCGTAACTATGGTACCGCGTTTCACAATCAGTTGTTGCTCAACTAAAATATGATACGGGCCTAGCGTTTCCGTCCGATTCCTTTTTCATTAGGATGCCTGCCAAACCATGATTGCTGGCGTCCGTATGCACTTCGTGCTCTGCGTTGAAGTTATATAATGTTAAGAGGGGTCGCTGACTAAGTGTTTCTTTTAACTACTTAAAGGCTCCTTCCTGTTTCTCCGTCTACGTAAATACGACTCGTTTTCTTAATAATTGACTGAGTGGGGCAGCAGAATCCGCGGACAAATCGCCGAAAGTAACCTGCAAGACCTAAAAATTGCCTCACCTCTTTCGTTGTCTGTGGCCTTTTGTATTCCTTAACCACTGCTGTCTTCATTTCACCTGGTTAAACGTCCCTATTTGAAATTTCATGACCTAGGAATGTTGTTTTACTTCGTAGAAATTCACATTTGATTATGTTTAATGTTGGCTTCGCCTGTCTTAGTTCATTCAGAAATTCCTTCAAGACCTCCACATTTTCTTTCTATTTACAGTATCGGTCTCAATTAAAATATCGTCCATGTATGAAACTAAATCTTTTGATCACAGTCGTCCCGTAATTTCTGCCATTAGTCTCATAAAAACAGCTGGTGCGTTGGTTAATCCAAGAGGCATTTTCTTGAAATCGTAATGCCCCTCTGAAGTCACAAATGCAGTGAGATGCTGGCTTTCGCCATCGATAGGTGTCTGATAATAACCATTCATTAAATCTAGTGTCGTAAAATACTTTTTATTAGCTAAGGAATTTAATGTGTCTTCAATGTTTGGCACGGGAAAATTTTCTCTCTTTGTTAGTGAATTTAATCGGCGATAATCGACACACATAAGTAATTCACCATTCTTTTTCGGTATCAGTAATTCTGGCATACTCGGAGGTTGAAGTTTGTATAATATCCACGTCTAACACTTCCTTACTTTTTTGCTTGAGAACATCTTGTAATCCGTGAGCCACTTTATATGGCTGATATTGTACGACTTTATTTTCTTTTAGTTTTATGTTAATTCGACGACGTCTATTTTACCCATTTCTCTTAAGTTATTTGAAAAGCAGTCTCGGAATAAATTCAAAATGTTCACTAACTCATTTTTATGTAGGTTAGCAATTGAAGCTGGAGTTGATAAATCAGCCGTGGTGAATTCTTTCATTACGCAAACGGATGATTTGGATACCTCATTAGTTACCGAAATTTTAGTTATTTCAAATTTCCCCCACTGCTTTGTAATTTTTACCTCAGGACGGTCCAGAAAATTTCTTCCCACAATAACTGGTGTGGACTGTGCATTTTTCGGGACCACCAAAAGATCCGTTTTCATATCGATGTTTGAAACTTCAAGTGTTGATCTTACTTTCCTGAGGCTGCGCACTATTTTCCACCAAACCCAATCAGTTTTACATCACATTTTTCTGCGTTCCACTTGTTTTCTAGCACAATGTTTTCCCAAATTGTAGAGGATTTACTACCCAAATCCAAATATGTCTCTCTAATTCTTTATAACGCATTATTTGCACCAATAATTCCGACAGCGTTCGACAGTTAGCAGCAAGCAACTTATTTATGACACTTTTGTTTCCTAGACCAGAGATAATATATTTTATCGTTGATTCTTCTTTCATATTAATTTACTTTGCCAGCGCAGCGACATTATAAAATTTATTTTCCGCACATTCCTCCTTTTTTCTTTTGCGCGTCATGATTTGAAATAGAATGAATGTTTCGTCTTATTCTGATGGAAAGGCTGCAAATATCTCATCTTGGAACTCACCCCACGAAGTAATAGTGCTCTGGCTGCACTGATACCAATAATGCGCAGCCCCTTCCGGTCGAAAAACCGCATTCAACATAGTAGTCCTATCATCCCAGCCATAAACAGTTATTAAATTTTCTACACTACGTACCTAATCAACTGCCGCTAATATATCTTTTTCGGCTGGATCAAATTTAGGAATCAAAGGACTTACCTCAGTTATCCCCATCTTCTGGTGGGATTTACGTACTTCTAATTCACTTACGTCGTCTACACTTACCGAAAAAGTTTCCGCGCCAGTCGGTTCACCACTTTGCTTGCTAATTATTTCATGTTCTTTTCCTAATAACGCATTTTGTCGCTTTAATTCTGCGATTTCCTGCCTCATTTTTTTAATTTCACTTAAGAACGTTTCCACACTTACACTATCACCCTGTGCACGCTTTTCCACTAAACTCATTTTTTTGTCCCAATAGATTCACAGCACTGTCTAATTTTATATCCTTCGGTATAATTGCTCGACTTACGAAAAATTAACACAAATCGTATTGTACTTTCTTATAAAATTCTCAAACACTTCACAAAGATCGTTGAGGTTTATCCCACTTCTGAAATTTCTATAATAGCATGTATAATTTTACCACTCAGAATTTGTTTACAAGAAATCTGGATTTGATTTAAACGCGTCAACTCCCTGGCATACCCGACGGTAATCTATTACTCACTCGTCTCAACCATCGTATCCTTCTTTCATTCATTTCCGCATTTCACTCATTCAGTGTCCTTTCTCTGTAGCTAAACTAATTATGGCGCACCAGTACAATAAATTCCATAATTATTCCATAATATCTATATAAAGGGTTTTCCAATAAGAGGTGTTATTTTGATATTCAAAGAAAAATGCCATTTTTTGAGATAAATGATCGGATCTTTATTTCATTATAAAGAGGAAGGTATGCCGTTAATAATGGAAAATAACATCAGCCAAATGAATACCACGACCACGCCTACAGGACCATATCCTTTTCATGAAATTTTCCATAACCAAATCGCAAAGTGGCTGTCCTATGTCCTCGATAGCCTCACGAATTCCATCTTTGAAGTCTTGAATCGACGCTGGGCTGTTGGCGTAGACCTTCTCTTTCACGTGGCCCCAAAGGAAGAAGTCGCAAGGTGTTAAGTCACAAGATCTCGGTGGGCAATTGTGATCACCTCTTCGAGAGATAACACGGTCCGGAAACTTTTCCCGTAAAAGATCAATGGTTTCGTTGCTTGTATGGCACGTAGCGCCGTCTTGTTGAAAGTAAACGTTGTCCAGATCAATACCATCCAATTCCGGCAATAAAAAATCATTAATCATCTGTCGATAGCGCAATCCATTCACCGTAACTGTTGCTCCAGCCTCATTTTCGAAAAAGTAAGGTCCAATGACCCCGCGGGACCATAAACCGCACCAAACAGTCACACGTTGAGGATAGAGGACTTTTCAACAATAACTCTTGGGTTTTCCGACCCCAGATGCGACAATTTTGCTTGTTGACAAAGCCATCGAGGTGGAAATGGGGCTCATCACTCAAGATGAGTTTTCGATGGAATTCCGGATCATTTTCATGCATTTCAAGGACCCAATCAGCAAAGACTCGACATTGTTGATGCTCGGCTAGCTTGAGTTCATGTGTTAACTGAACTTTATGAGCCTTAAGACCCAAATCTTTATGCAAAATACGGTGTAATGACGTTTGTGGAATGCCTAATTCCAAAGAACGACGAGGAATGGACAAACCTGGGTTTTCCTCATAATATATAACGCAGAAAATTATGAAGCATTCCATTGATAAAGATTGCTATCGCTCATCACCTCAATAGAAAGTTTCTTAATGATGATATGAAATATCCATTAATCAAAAAATGTATATATATACTGCCTTTTAAATCTTAAAAAAAAAAAAAAAAAAAAAAACAAAAAAATTGCTAACTTCCACTGCTCATCTAGATATCATATTAAATTAATATCATACCACCATCTTTTTCTCAGCAAAGCTTTAAATTTACCGCACTCTCAGCTGTCATGTTAAGAAAATCCTATACCCTCTATCAAATAATAATACCTAAATGAGTACTTATTATTATTATTTTAATTAACACAGCAGATAAGCCAATTATACCTGATCTCCATAAATTTTCTGTTAGGACTTTTACTGCTTTCTATTAAAAACAAATTAATGCCGGCTCCTCTAATCAAGCATCTGTTTTGATAAGCACTGAGTAAATGTTTATGATACTGCATCCTTCTTACTCTTTCCGCTTATGTATGTCTAAAGTCCACACCAAACAATATATTTGAACTCAATAAGTAAAAGCATACAACAAATAAGCGAAATTCGATTTTTCTGATTCATATTTAATTGGATAGTAGAAATGGAATGCAAACGATAAAATTTCAATTAATGTATATGGCAACCATAATAGCATTCGAAATTGTGATGAGTGAATTAATTCATGTGAAATTTTCCTAAGATCTCTGTACAAATGTCTGAAGTTATCCAGTTTATCATTGAAATCATAGCATCTTTGTATGTTTATTTGTTTTCATCTCTGCCCCTATGATAGAGATTCGATCCAATCGAAAATTTGCCATCCTCAAAACCCCAGCCTAAACGAGAATACTGATTGAGAATAAATTCGTAATGACTGTATAGGTGAAGTAGGTTATGCCCTTAAAACATATATCATTATATATGCAAGATAATGAGCAATGATAAGTATTTGTTGTATAGGTATATCAAAAGCATAAGTTACAGTCGCTCACAGCTTAAATGATGTGAGTACTGAATACGAGAAAAATGCTTAAGAACTTCTAGGATATGAAAAGTCCATTTATAAAAACATAAAAAATATTTCAGTCCATGGTCTTATTTATCAGTTCCAATGAAAAACACAACACAAAATTACTTCATTTAACAAGAAAAAAATCAAATTCATTTTAATCTCACAAAATCACCTCACAGCTTAAATGATGTTCTCTTGTGTAAGTCCTTAATAAGTTATAATGATTTTTAGTTTACTTATTTCTATTTTAGTTAACTTATTTCTAATATTTTGTGGGATAGCCTAATTGTTTTAAAACAGCCTTGAGATGATGTGGCATTGAATGTACCAACATTTTTGTGTACTCAGACGAAATGTCGTCCCATTTCTGTTGTAGTGCCCTTTTAAGGTCGTCCTTGTTGCTTATGCGATGTTTTCTGATTCCCTCTTCCAGTTTGGACCATAAATGTTCAATGAAGTTTAGATCGGGCGACTGTGCAGGCGTTTTAATTCGGTGCGGGCAGTTCCAAATCAACCATGTACGCACTAATTCAGAGGTATGTTTGGGATCATTGTCCTCGTAAAATCGGAAATTGTCCTTTATGTAAAATTTTTCCGCACTCTGCAGTAAATTAGCCTTCAAGATGTTCAAATACTGAAATTTGTCCAGGTTTCCCTCAATAAACACCAAGTTTCCTACTCCTGAAGACGACATGCATCCCCAAACCATCACATGTCCACCACCGTGTTTAACTGTACTGCTTAAATTTTTTGGTTTCAGTTCTGGGATACCGTTATTTTCGCGGACGAGAGCAAATTTAACCTTTTCGGAAACGATGGAAAGGGTTATGTGTGGAGACAGCCAAATACCGAACAGCCAAATACCGAACATATCGATCACATGTGTATTTTAGCCGAAAATTGTTGTAATTTGTATAAATGGAAAAACAAAATGATTAAATTTAAATCATTTACAGATTTTACACCTTTAGTCATATGTATAGTATAATAAGCTTTTGAACCTTATTGCACTATGTTACCAGGAGCGACCACGTGGGATTTAAAGCAATTTTCTCAATAAAGTCAAATTCGTTAGGTATTGGTGACGTATATCCTAAGTTTATAAAATTACTTATACCTATAATCTTGCCATCTTTAACGCATATCCTAAATAATGTTATTTTTCGTTCGTATTTTCCATCCTCCTGGAAGTTGGCTAAGGTTATTCCCATACCAAAAAAGTCTCAAGCGAAGGACACTGAATACCGACCTATTGCGATACTGCCGTTCCTGTCCAAGGTTCTTGAAAAACCCCTTCATTTGCAAATTGTGGACTATTGTGAACGTCATAGCTACTTGAATAAGTTTCAGTCTGGCTTCCCTACGTAAATTGAATATTGCATATAACTCCGTTGCTCGGTATATTTATAACTTAAGGCGTTTTGACCATGTTTCAGAATTTGCTAGCACTATTCTTGGATGTCCCCTTCAATCATATCTTCTGTTTAAGGATTTGCTATTTCTCAATTGTGTTATCTCCTCTGGCAGACCTACTTATTTATATGAAAAAGTTTGTTTGTCCCAATCGTCACGTAGTGTTAGTCTGTCTGTATCTGGTGCTAACTTCGCGGTCACTGAGAAGCAATATTTTGCTCGGACTGTCAGAACCTGGAATAGCCTACCTTTGATGTTGCGTAGAGAAAGAGGCGTTGGTATGAGGTTCAAGAGTGTATTGTTTGAACACTGTCGTAGAAGCTAAATTGTTTCTTTTTCCTATTGTTTCTTATTTTATTATTTCTTTTTCTCTTAAATATAAATTTAGAATTTATTTTTTGTTTTTATAGTACATTATTAGTTGTAGAGTATACCTAAGTTAGACTAAGCTATTTTTGTTTATACGATTTTTACATCTACTTACATATAGTTATAAGACCTCTGGCCTTAATTATGTTGAGCATTATAATAATAAATAATAATAAATAGTATAAAAATAATACTAGCTCAAACTTCTTACACGCCCCAAGCAGTCTTTCTAGCTTTTGCTTCATCACAATTTCAAAAATTTCACAATCAAAATCAAAACACAAATTTATCACAGGAAGGAAATTTTAATAAATTACTTTTAAATAAGCTATTTCACATTTTCCTTTTAATTGATTTATATACTTAAATCAAAATATTCAGATAATTTTCCAAATGTCCCCTAAAAATATTTTTAACAACCCACCGCCATTGACTTATTGCCGTTCGACTTTAACAGTTGTCTTTTCACGTAAACAAAAATATTTCTTACAAGTAAGTGCACAACAAAAATCAAGTTTTATATTTGCTTGAAGATGATTCAGCAATATTTAGTGTTATTAATTAAAAGTAAAAAGATTGGAAATAATTTGTGAATATACTTGCCTAAAAAATTCTTTCCATGGGTCAGTTTTTCCTCTATAACCCCGGCGACATTTTACTGAGCACTTCATTGTTGAAATTGTATTTATGCACAAGTTTGTTAGCACTAAGTATTCTTTCGAATTGTTAATATTAAATCACTAATGCAGTTAATTAGTTTTGAAAAAAAAAACTGTTATTTGTTTTCACTACGAAATCACAATTAATCAACTGAAATAATTTATTACCACGGAAACACAAAATTCACTTGACAGATAAGAATTATATTTTTCTTTCTCCAATGTATTCTGTCCTTTGTTATTGCCTTCCCCTTCGAGATCATTATGAGAAGAAGAAAGCTTCATTCATGTACACGAATTTTATACGATACGCGCATTCCTGTTTGATATATATTCTAAGGTTATGCCTAATCTACAATGCATGGCAAAACCACGTCGTCAAACCGATATCGTTTGCTGAAGAATGCATATAAATACAGTCATACCCAGGTTAACGTTGCCCCGAACAACGTTGTTTCGCTGCAACGTTGGTCAGCTATGATAACCATACCCCACTGTAACGTCCTGTTGCTTCGATGTAATATTTTTTTTTAAACCGTTTTTTCTATACTAATGCTAACCAGGCGGTGGTATTTGAAAATTTGTTTTTGTACATTAATTTTCATTTGTTTCCAATTGCTGAAGTTTGTTTTAATTATTGTTTGTGCAAGAATGATTTAGCTAGTTGTGTTTTGTGTCCTTCTTTTCATATTTAGTTGGACATATTTTGTTTAATTTATATATATTTTACTGTAACTATTCACGTAAGTATATTTTATATATGTATGTAAGTAGTCACCACTACTCAGTTTCATATTTTATTGACCGTATATATCATGCCCAACAATAATGTTGCTAGTTCGAAGAAAATGAAAAGCAATCATTTAACTTTAAAGGTGAAACTAGATGTCATCAAACGGGTTGAAACTGGTGAACGAGTAGTGGATATAGCAAAATATCTTGGTATTCCACCAACATCCATAAGAACCATTATTAAAGATAAGGACAAATACAAAAAATATGTCATAGATGCAGTACCCATTGAATCAAAATCGATAAAATCTAGAAGCACTATCATGGTAAAAATTGAAAAACTTTTGTTGATATGGATTGAAGATCAGACTCAACGTAACATACCTTTAAGTCAAATGTTAATTGAAGAAGGTTGGTTTGATAGATTCAAAAAAAGATCTGGTATTCACAATGTTAAATTGTTAGGAGAAGCAGCTAGTGCTGACAAAGAAGCTGCATTCGAGTATCTGAACAGATTTAAAGAGATAGTTGAAACAGGTGGTTACAGTCCCCAACAAGTATTTAATGTTGATGAAACTGGACTATTCTCGAAAAAAATGCCAACCAGGTCGTTTATTGCGGAAGATGAAAAGGTAATTTCTGGACATAAGCCTGCAAAAGATAGGCTTACTTTACTGCTTGGAGGTAACGCCACAGGTGATTTTAAGCTTAAACCAATACTGGTTTATCACTCCCTAAATCCTAGGGCTCTGAAAGGGTGTATTAAGAACAGATTACCAGTATTTTGGAAGGCAAATAAGAAGGCTTGGGTTACTCAATCAATTTTCCAGGAATGGTTTGTTGAATATTTTTGTCCTACAGTCAAAACGTTTTATACCAATAACAATCTGGCAAATAAAATATTACTGATACTAGATAATGCTCCTGGTCATCCAAAATACTTAGATGAACTGTCTGAAGGTATGGTTAAAGTTGTATTTTTGCCCCCGAATACAACATCGATATTACAGCCTATGGATCAATGTGCAATTGCTAATTTTAAGCATTATTATCATAAGTTTTCATTTTCCCAAGCTCTAAATGCCACTGACGGTGACACTGGCATGAATCTCAAACTGTTTTGGAAAGAGTTTAATATATTAAAAGCAATCAATTTAATTGAACAAGCATGGAATGCAGTTTCGCTAAATTCCATGCACGGTTCTTGGAAAAATCTATGGCCAGAATGCGCTGATGATTTCAGAAGCTTTGTAGAAACTACTGCTGATATTCAGCAGGAAATTGTGTCACTGGGAAGACCTCTGGGTTTCACCGATTTGGATCAAAATCATATTGTGGAGCTAGTTAAATCTCATAATACTGAATTAACAAATGAAGAACTAATTGAATTGGACCAAAGCAATTTGGAGGATAAAGAAGATGATACGGATGGAGCTGAGGCTAAAATTTTTAAAATGGAGGAACTTAAGGATGCATTAACATACCTTGAGAAAGCTAAAGATATATTTGAAAGGTGTGATCCAATATTAGAACGATGCTCCAAAGTAAACAGAGAAATTGATAGTGCGGTAAGATCTTATAGAGAGTTGTACGAAAACAAAAAGAAGCCTTCAATACAGGTTACATTGCATCAATATTTTAATAACGCGCCGAGGAACGTTGAACCAACGACTAGCCGTGGGTCATCCGCAATAACTATTTTTAGTTATTCATGCGAATCGTCTGAAGAGAGCATGTAAGCACAACAAATGTTTTTTATTACTTTTTAATTAATTTAATAAAAATTTTTAGTTTTTGAATTTTATATTCTTATATATTTTCCCTATAATAATAGTAATCAAGTGTTTCTTCAAATGAATTTAATAATTTTTTAAGGTTTGAATGTACATACCTACTAGTACATACTATATATTTTGTATTTTTATATTTAATTAAACAAAAAATAGATTTTATTATAAAATCATTTTATTCTAATAAAGAATTAAAATCTAATTTTCACAATCTTTATTTTTTAAATCTTTAATAAATGCTCTAATATTTCGTAATTATGTAAATTGGTATATTAGCAGTATTTTTTCTATCAGGATATTTAATTGTCCCGTATAACGTTGTTTCGGTTAACGTCGCATTTTTCTGGAACCATTTAACAACGTAAACCGGGGTATGACTGTACACGAAATATGTTAGTAGTGGTAAGCTGCCATTGGTTTCTCGATTTGATTAAAGAATTATATCAAAGGAAGTATTTGGTATCATTAATTTATATAGTACTATAGTATAGTAAACTAAGAAATCGTTTGGGACAAGTCGAATAATACAAAATATTGTATTGACTGAAAGTACAAGTTCCAGTTTACAGCTGTTTTGTTCTAAATTCCCCTACATGGTTCTAAATTATGCTGAATACACCTGACGTATTACTACATCGTTTTTGCTGATTAACTACTACACATAAGCTCGTGCTCATGTCGTCAAATAAATGAAAGAGAAAAAAGATTTTTGCAAGCATGAATTTTCAAATGTAAGAGTGGAAAGCAATCACAAAATCCATGTCGTGATTTTACCACGCATTGTAGATTAGGCATTAATAACCAAAAGAATAATGGACTAAGATCAAAAAAATTGAATCCATTTTTTTCCATTGTTATCCATTATGAAGCGACATTTCCGATAAAGTTTTTATTACTTACTCACAGCTCCCACACATTTTCCATTGACAACATATCATACTACATACATTAATATCATATACATTACATCAATATCATACACAGCCTTCGTTCATCAGAGCTTTTAAAAAAATAGCCTAGAGTTCACTTGAAGTATTAGTAATATTGATTACACCTGAAAAGGTAAGATCGCTGATTTCTCGAAAATCATAGCACACCCGCCCCTCCATACACACACTAACACACACACACCCACACACACCAACACACACAAGCGCACGCACTTGCGCCAGAGCGAGACAGATGATGCGTTAGAGCAAGATAGCAATTTTCAGTACAAAATGTGGTCCATATCCCTGGATCAAAGTCCACTTCGCGGTTGGAGCGAGACAGATGATGTGTTAGAGCGAGATAGTTGCAGAAGTAAATTTGGACCCCCATAAGTAATAACATGGGATTTTGCCGCCGGACCCACATTGCTTATCTACTCAGAGTGTTTCATAATCGGTGCACCTAGCTCAAGGGTTTGATTGCTGAGGAGGAGACAAGTAAAAAATTGTTAGAGAAAGGGTTTGGTAGGGGGGGGGGGTTTTGACGCGACGTTTCGACGCTAGGGGATTTAAGATTTTTAGTACTCTCTCCACTTCCCTGTAACTTTCTTGATATACACCCTATCAAGGTATGATTTATTTCAGATGAACGCAAACTGTCTCAGCTTTCCAATGAATGCCCAATAAGCTTTCCTTTCACCTTCCATCGGAAAATGTAGGACGTCAAATTAAAAAATATTAAAAAAAATTATTCCTAATTTTTTAAATTTTAATGATTTTTCCGTCAAAATGAATGATATCTGTACAGTTTTTTTACACGATTTAATGACCCTGGAATGTTACTTTTAAATATAGTCGCTTTTGAGATATTCTCGTTTCTATGATTCAATAATTCGTTAATCATTAAAAAGACATATGTATGTACATAGGTATATGACATTGCTTGTTTCTTTCTAGAAAACATGAAAAATTTCCAATAATGTTCGCCTCCTTAATTAAAATTTGCTTTATAGTTTCTATTGAACTCCGGAAGTCTTGTAGCAATAAGAAGGTATTAATGATTCACTCTATAAATTGTAAGTCAGTATTTCCGAGATATCTAATGAAAAAAGGTAATTTGCATCGGAGATATTGTGCAATAGTAAAACTATCCCGTTTTTTACCCCATTAATAAATAATAGCAGATAGTAAAAAAAGAGAGCAGGCCAGTTTTTTTTTTGCAAAACGCTATTTTATTTATTAAGGTTTGGCAAGAAGTCTTTTTTGTTAAGTGGCTTTAGGCAAAGTGTCTTTTTGAAAAATGTATTTCGGTTGAATGGACTATACCCGTAAAAATGAATGTCTACACAACGATTAGAAAATTGAAATGTAAATAAACCGAAGAGCTCAATTCATTTAAGGTGGGTGAAGAGCCGACTGTTTTTAACTGTTGAAACCTTAAAGATAAAACTTCGTACAAAAGCACAAATTGCTTCAGAAGAAATCTCCAAACAATGCTTAAGTAGAGGCTTCCTTTGTTTTTCAGTTGAAATGTTTTTCCTTTTGTGCGGTCGTCTTAACAATTCTTTGCGAATGTCGTTTAAGAGAAACCCTGTCCCGCTTACTCCTATATTGCAATTTTGATATGGCTTCAGTAGAAATGTCGGATAAGAACAAACAGTAAAGGGCCTGGACCTGAGAACTAAATAATTGTTTGTGAAGAAATCAGAAAAAACCTAGAACGCACATCATCATCTCCATGGAATTCCAATAGAAATCTTGAAATGAAGCTAAAGGAGTGATCAACTCTTTTTTCAGTAGCCTATCTCACGTTTAATGGCCCATGGTTTTCGTTAGCGATGCGGCTAGCTACCCGCATATATTGTGACCGTCTTTGGTTAAACTAAAAAACGACCAACAGGGAAACGACAATGTTGGAATACAATGGCTCGCGATCTTTTAAAATGGCGAATAAATGAACAAAAGTGAATCTTACTTATTCGAAGGACAAGTGAACAACAGTCGAACATGAACTTGCGGCACTGATTCTGTCTTCGCTTTTGATGAATTTATTATGGCAAAGCCAGGCAATGCATTTTACCATATCTAGACGACTCTGCCAGCTGAGCAATTAGGAGATCTCGTTCTGCGGATTCAGGTATTTGTAAAATAAACATGTCAAGCCATTTAATATTTTTTATAAAGAAAATTAACTCAAAATTCGATGCGAAGCCATACTTGACAGCAATTTGTATGCACACTGCTAAATAAATTTGTTTCTAATCACGACTTTATATGAGCGCGTGGCTGTTCTATTAGTATGCGATTAGTGATTGTAATTAGAAAATGGCTACCGGCCAGTGTCACAAACTATGACGTTTCACTCTTCTCTATGTTATGATAAAATTTTTTGTTTTAACACTTGAGTTTAGAATTTCATATTTTTTTAACAATATCCATTGGATTTATGCATCGGCTTCTTGTTTTATGTAAGTATTTAAAAAGTTTGGTTGGTTTTAGCATTTCATTGGAAAAGATCCTTACTTTAAATGCTTAGTTTTCAAGGTCGTAATCTTTGACGGAGGCTGGAATTGACATTATGAATATCTCAAAAAATAGATGACTTATTCTTTACTTGATATTAATCCTCCTGCAGGTAAAATATGGCGCAAACTGAGAAATATCGGGATATGCGGGAATCATGGAATCATGAGTTGAAAGCATATTTTGATCCAGATAAGCTGAATCAATCTTTGATTTTTCGCCTCTCAGCTAGTTCGCTTAATACTCCTTTTAATATGATGAGTAGTACTTCTGAGGTACATGAGGTACATGAAGACTTTAGTTTCCGTTTTGTAAATGAGCTTGAAGTGCAAATGGCAATTAAATCCATTAAATCGGACGCTACTGTAGTTCACATTTTCAATACTTGTTAAACTTCTTCAACTTTTTCTGAGGCTTGAAAGAATGCTTTATTAATTGCATTGCTTAAGAAGGCATCTCCTAATATTTCTGAGCACTTTCGACCTATTAGCTTATTGTTCTATTTGTCTAAAATAAAAAAAAACTCATAACAGATATGCAGTCTGACTTCTAGCTGTGAAACGGCTTTCCTGAACCTCGGATATACGTGAATCGCTTGATAAAAATAATTTTTCTCATTAATTGATTTCTCCAAAGCATTTGACAACTAACCTCTGCTCACAGTTTAGATTCTCCTCTTCTGTAGTTCAATTGATATCAAGTTTTCTAACTAATCGCTTACAATAAGTTAAGGTTAACGATATTAGTTCGAGTAAATTACCTATTAAATTTGGAGTCCCTCGAGGATGCACACAGGGTCATTATACCCTAGATGTAATCTAAAGGGTATACTAAATTTGTCATTCCGTTTGTAACACATCGAAATAATGATGGTAGAGCAAAATGATGATGATTTTTGCTTGTCCGTCCGTCCGTCTGTCCGTCCGTCTGTCCGTCCGTCTGTCCGTCTGTGCGCACGACAACTCAAGAACGCGTATACTTAGAGAGTTGAAATTTTGTACCCGGACTTTAAAAAAAAAGTCAATTAAGTTCGAAAATGAGACAAATCGGGCAACTCCTTCGTGGGGTTGCGATACAAAAATTTCATTTCCATTATATATTTGGACACTGCCTGAGAACGCATTGACGAAAAGAGCTGAAATGTGGTGTATGGTTTTTCTTTGTACTAGCAAATAAAATTTAAAAACTGGAATAAATCGGGCAACTCCTTTTTGGTGTTGCCATATAAAAATTTATGTTTTTTACGTATACTGTGAAAACGATCAGTCCAAGACATTTTTATTGTACTAAAAACCATTTCAGAATACGAATTCATATAAAATTGGTTATAATCATTTTTTCTGTCCGACAAACCGTCCTAGAAATATATGCGGAAAACAACTTAAAAAATCAAACTTGCACATATGGGAAACAATAAAAAATTTCATAAGGGCATTCATCTAGGGTATCATAAGAATTGGACTTAGACCAAATCTAGCTTTTTTAATTGTTTTTTATTTAGTTTGTTCATGACTGAATCTATCAAATCATATTAGAGTAACTAAAACACACATACGTGTTCGTGTATGCAAATGATGTCCAATTGTATATGATTTAAGTACGATTTCCATATCCACAGCTATACAGTATACACTTCAGAATTACCATTATTTTACCATATCAGCAAAAAGTTAAAAATTTAGGCGTTTATCTTAACTCCAAACTGAGCTGCTGTGATCATATTGCAAATATTATTGGCAAAGTTTTTGGAGGCCTCCGACAGTTTCGAATATCTGCTAATTTGCTATCTTCAGAGTTAAGTAAGAAACTTCTCAAGGCATTATTAGTTCAATACTTTACTTATGGTAGCGTATATGAATAGGCTGAATATTTTCTTCTATGATTGCACTAGGTGTGCGCCCATATGGTGATTCTCTCCTGAGATGTTCGATAGATTCCTACTTGACCCAAAGAGTATTAACATTGTTACATAAAATAGTATACTCCAAAGAACCCTGTTATTTGTATAAAAAGCTAAAGTTCCTTAGTTCGCCTCGTCATAAGAAAATATTTTAAGGGATGATATTGCCAAGGTGTTGAATACAAGTGGAAAGTATTAAACGAAGTCAGATTATTATTTAAGTTTATGAATAAAATTAACATAAATGTAATGTTCATTTAATTTTTCAATATTATTAAAATTAATACATTTGGAAAACTAGAATTTGTCTCGATATCCGTGTTCAGATTTCCCCAAATGTCCTTAGTGGATTCAGGCATTTTTATATGCCTCCAATGCTTCTTGAATAACTTACTGCGCATTGTGGGCAGAAGCCCATAGCAGTCGAAGTGGCAATGATATTAGCAGAGCGCTGATAAAAATATTGCGAAGATCACTCAACAATAAGAAAAATAACTTTGTGGAGCGATTCTTATGTTCCACAAAACAGGAATAAAATAAATGCAACTGATCTTAAGATATTTTCATTCTCTCATCCAGAGATAAAGAATATTGTTCAAAAGTTATCGGAACCAGGATATTCCAGCATACAGGAGGTAGACTATACACATTCAGCAATAGATCGTGCCTTAAAAATTGTGAACATTTATAGTCCTTTATTAACAGGTATAAGTTCCGGAAAAACAAAACTGAATATTTTGCAAATGAATCCACGCGATTTCAATGCATATTCGATAGCTGCTGGAAAGTTTGTTTATACAAAAGTGCCATTTTCTAAAATAAACACCATTACCTATGAACATTTGAATGACGACTAATTTAAAGATGAATAAACCCTAAAATGAATAATTTTTGTGGTATGAATCCAGCTTGAAAGATTAATATTTTAGGAAACTCTCTAAATACATCACTGAGTTACATATTGTTCGAAAGGAAATCGTATAAGCTACCAAATAATTAAAAAAAAGAAGAGAAATTTTATTAGAAATTTTGAATAAATCGCTCCCAAATTAAGAAATTTGTAAAACAAAAGACACAAATCCCAATTTGACATTTTTTTATTTCGAAAGTATCGATACTGAATTAATGGGCAATATGTTTTCTTAAAGCGAAAGATTTGTAAGTTAAACAAAATTTATTTCAGTTTTCTAGGCCATTTCCTTCCAGGGATATACATTAAAATTCAAAAGTCTACACTTTCCAGCATAACTCGGAAACAACGCAATATGAGACAAAACCCTATAAGAAGATATTTTCCAAATTCAACAACGTTTTTTTACTTGCATCATAACCTCATTTCGTTTAATACTTCCCATTTGTATTCGATGCTAGCTTTAGATTCTAGGGAATGACACAATAGATCAACTCTGGTCGCGGTGTCCGTAGGGTTCCAGTGGCCAAATCACCTAGCTAGCTCAACTTGTATCCAACTCCTTGGCAATGTCATCCCCCACTTTGTGCTTTTTTCTAATATTTCTATCATATTTTAAATTCAGATCATAAAAAATTGGGTATTTCTTTACATTATTTCAATTAAATTTTAACACCCATTTGTATTTTCACTACCAGTTTTATTCTCACAGCTCGCGATAGACGACTGAAATTGTGCATGCTGCGATAGACATTTCAATCGCTAATCAAACGCTTACAAAAATTCGTTGTATCGCTGTGATCTATCGCGTTGGTGTGAGCCTTTTTATTGAAAATTACGTGCAGTGATCTATCGTTGTCGCTTCGTGACCGCTATCGCTACGTTATCCCAATAGCAATCACAGTGAGGTAAATCATAGTTCTAAGCTTACAAAATATATTTGCCAATTCTAAATTGGTTCCAAATCTGATCCCGCAGCTTCTGTGCATGTTTACAGTTTCATCATCAATATCCACAAAACATTATTTTCGGAAATACCATTTATTTGCGTTAGATTCTTTTCTTTGCTCCAAAATAATTTCTAGTTCACTTTTATTAAAATTACAATTTCTCTTCATGATTTTTTTTTTTTAATTTCAAGGCAGTGAGACAATTGATCCCAAGCACGTAGACAAAGGCGGCCAATATTTCTAGTTGTACTCTGCTAGAAAGGAAAGCACAAACCTTCCTGTTCTTTTTTAATGGAGCACAGATAGCAGGGTAGATCCAAGAGTCTCCATCCTGCACCCGGCAAAAGCTGGACAATAACATAAAAAAAAGAAAAGAAAATGTTCTGTTGTTTTAAGTTCTCCTTTAAGGCAGGATAGACACTCAGGGCCAATGCTGCCAGGTGGCAACATACAAAAATCGGGAAAATGCTGGAGAGAAAGTCGTGAATAGGGTATGAAAATCGGTGAAAGATTTAAATCTCATAATTACTTGTTCAAAGCATAATTTATAGAAATCCAATAAAATATAAATTAAAAAACTTAAGAATGTATGCAGAACTATAACATAGATTAGATTAACATTATTATTGCCATTTGCCCTATTTCAATCTTATCAGTAAGATTTATACTATTTTTAATACATTTGAGAATTAAAGCGCTTAAGCATGTTTTCAGATATATGCATACTAAAAGATTTATCTCTGTTTTTTGTCAAAAAATATTTGGACAATAAAATGTCTTTTAAGGTTTCCGCATCCATTCTCAGTATTTTTTTTGCTGATATTTATCTGTTATATCTGCAATATTACCAATATTACGGGTCGCGTCATAGTTTTCATTTTCAACTAACCAGTTTTTAATTTCGGATCATTTTTGCTCACAATTACAAAAGCTACATAATTCAAACCCTGCAATTTTACGGCTATTTTCGGCAATATTTCATTATCTAAATCTGAATCATCTGGCACTGGCCGTGGTACAGGTACTAAGTGAAAGTCCTCCTTTTCAAGAAAAATTAACAGTATTTCAAGATATGTAAATATTTTTATAACTGCATATAATCTTACTTTACATCACATAAGAGAAGAACTAAATAAGCGGAGATCCTATTAGAAAAATACCCGCTTAAGATTGTGAAATCAACTGAACAAAAACAAAAAGTGACAATGGAAAAAATTTTGCGGTTTGCGCAATTTCGTCAGATTTCACAATTAAGTTCTAATCTGCAATATCTGCAATGTTTGCGTCCATTGTTACCAACATTTCTCCATTATTTCGCGCGTCTGATCCATATATTTGCATGAATATAGGAACTAGTTCGTTGCTTTTACCAACTTTTCATGTTCCTTATACGCTAGACACACAGCACGATTTAATGAATCATTAATACTAACTATTCATTAAAATGCCGTGTGTCACGCAGTATACGTCATTATGGCTCGAAAATCAGATGATAATTAAATACACTAATGAAGTGTTTTCTTCCTTTAGCATATAATTTAAGTATGGAGCTCCGTTGTGCATCTGCTGATTTGAAAAACAAGAAGAAGAAATGAAAAGGACAAAGTAATTATGTCAAAATATTTTTTAATAAAATGTTCTTTTCATTTCTTAATCCCTAATTGAAATAAAATAAAAGTAAATAAAAATTAAAATTAATAAAAACAAAGTTTATCGCGTTGATTCCATCCATATCGTTCCTTTAATGTTGTAAGTAATTTAAAACCAGTTTGACAGTACAACTTAATTAAAGAATTGGCTGTGTGTCTGCAATTTATAATGAATCATTATAGACTAATGAGTGGTTAGTTATTTCTTCATTAAGAGCGCTGTGTGTCTAGGGCATTAGGTTAGTGTCAGAAGCATTAATATTATATAATAAAATATGGGTTAATAGTGAAAATCTCTAAAAATCGGAAGAGTTATTAAACTATAGGAAATAATAGAGCCAAAATCGGGAAATCGGAATTATTCTTGAAAATCGGGCAAAATACGATAAATCGGGGAATCTGACAGCCCTGCTCAGGGCTATCAGTAACTTCAATCTTATTATATCGGCCTACGGCCAGTGAATATATCAACCACACCACAATTCTGTATTATTTTCTGGATGGATGAAAGAATTACTTCTTAATTAATTAATTGATTTATTTCAATCATTATTTAAAATTAAATTGATTGAAGACGTGCTTACGAAGATTTCCGGTAGTTTCTTGGTATCTTATTCTTTTATTAAACACTTTGAATAACAGAGAGTCCCTTTCGTACGAATCTTCACAACAAATTAATGGTCATCACAGTAAACAATTTTGGTTTACACAATGAAATTTTATTCTTTATTCTGATTGGGTGATAATCCTCATATCCTCTAGTTCTATGTAAAATTTGTTCTAAAACTGGTCAATTCACAGTTAGCAAAACTGTTTGAGTCAGTAAATGGAAACTGTCAAGTTGTAAAAAGCTTTTCTCAATTTGATAAAATAAATGGTTCCAATAAATACTGTGAATCATATCATCTGAGTAAGGGCATATGAAGTCCTCTTTTTGATGAGCAATTAAAGTGTTTCATAAATAATAATAATAATTTATTTCCGGTCTGTATACACAAGATTATGCATACTAAATAAAGAACCAAGACAAATCAAAAATAAAATTCACAAGAAAAAATAAAATAAATGAAAACAAAATGATGAACAAAAATATAAGTAAAAGTAAAGAATTTAATGGCGGGCTGGAATATTTGTCATCAGCTAGCAATTGTGGAAGTTTGACTTAATTAGTTTTAATTTATCTTAACAAGAAAATGATTTTAAACATGCATCTGGTTCCAAGATTTTCGAAAAACTCTCGAATGAGACTTTTATCATACCGTATTCAAATGCAGAAGTAGAGAGAGTTTTTTTTCTATATAAATTTAACTAAAATAAGGCAAATTGCTAGAATTCTTTTAGGACTAACCTTACAATATCCTAGATGAATGTCGGTGCCTCTTTATGCAAGTTTGATTGTTAAATTGTTTTTTTTTTTCATATTGTAAAGAACTTTTCAATACAATAAAAACGTCTAGGACTGATCGTTTTCAAAATATGCTTAAAAACTTCAATTATTGTATCGCAATACCATAAACCATTCCCGATTTAGTCCATTCAGCTCTCTATATCGATGCGTTCTCAGACAATGTTTTTGGTGAAGTAAAACGTTCTGAGCATTTTCCGCTACATGTCTTTAGTGAGCCGTGTCTCACGATGTATACATCGATTGGGTCATACTATACGGCGATTTAAAGGTGACATTACGCTTCAAAAGAAAGTTTTTTGACAGTTTTGTATGAATCCAGTTGTGTGTTATAGCGTTCCAAAATGGAAATAAAAAAAGAGAAAACTCGATTAATTTTTCACTGCTACATACTACGACCAAGATGAAATGCCAGAGCAGGTGGCCAAAAAAATTTGTGCTGTTTATGGACCCAATACAAAATCTAATGCAACAACAAAATAGTGGTTTAAAATCCTCGAGAATACTTCACAAGTCATAAAACAGATTCCCTGACTACCACATGAGAGCCCCAACGGAGTCCTAGCATTCTAAGTTATTTGCAGTGTAAACTGACAAAAGTTTCATATGAATAGCTCTACGGCCCTAAACTACTATTCATACAGAAAAATGGTGTTCTGATAATCTTAAGCTTGCTTTCTTATCTTCTGAACCGAAATAAAATTCTTATACCTTTCCTAACAAAATTATTTAAAAAACTTTATCTGAACCAAATGACTACGATTCCTCAAACAAAAACGCTCATTTGAGTAATTTGTAAGGTCTACCCCTTACTATCCAAATTACCGAATGAATTACTTTTAAATTTTGATGTCATACCAGGGTAAGTGCTTACTCGTCTCCATACCGGTAACGTGCTACTTTGCTCATTACAAGTAATATCTTATTTTAATCACTACAAGTATTGCCTATTTGCAGCACTTGTCGGAATCATCTTACTTAGTTCATTACAAGTAATATCTTATTTGATGCATTACAAGTAATACCTGAGTGAAGCAGTTGCCGGAAACCTCTTACTTCGTTAATTACAAGTAATACTTTATTTTATTCATTACAAGTAATGCTTGAATTGCCAGTAAGCTCTTACATAATTGGAGACTTCAAAGTTTTAATTATACAAGGTTTTTGGTATTATTACACATACATTGATTTTACAGGGAAAATTACAGGGTATTAGGGGAAAAACTACCCAAAATTACACAAAATCACTCCCGTCCCATACAGTGTTTTGCCCCTCTCACGGAGACCTATCACCTTGTGAAATTAATGTATAATAATATTATTAATAATATATATATATATAATTAAAATTACATACTCCTGGTTTTGAAAAAAAAAAAAGATTTAGTTCTCGTTAGAATTCATATATACACTCATGTCTTGTCCTTTACTGAACCAAAAATTTGTGTAATTAATGCAAATATAAATGTTATTATTATTATAATGCGCCTATTCTTATGGTGTCTATTTTTCACCATTTTGAATGCCCGCTTGACTTCGTCGATGTAGTCATTCTCGGTATAACCGTCTTTTGAAAGGCTTCCTATATAAATTTTAGGGAAATGCTTAAATGTAGGGATTATAAAATTAATGTTATTGAACTTACTGAATAAGGCAGAGTTTATTTTTTTTAAAGTCTTTAAAAGAATTTTTCCCTTGTAACTCATCATAGTTGTAGGTAAGAATTACTTTGGTGACAAATAAGTGATGTACATATTTTTTCAAACCCCCCGGCAGAAGTATTTTCCTCATTAGAGTCACCTATATATATAAACATCGAAAATGAGCATAACACAAAATTATTTATTTCATATTTTTGCTTACGATTTCATCTTCATTGTCCTGTATATATTTTTCCAAATTTTTCAAACAGTCTTCACTTCGAACAGGGAATATATTTGATGATGCATTCCCTCCGGTATGACATCTCAAAATTTGTTTCAATATGACTGAATTTTCGGCGTGTATTTTTACCAGTTCCTCATGCTGGCTTTTTAATTGAACACGTCAGCTATTACCCATTCACTTTTCCTTAAATATATACAGGGTGATTCAGAAGAAGATACCTTCCGGTATACCACGCGATTCCTTGAGATAAGCTGATCTTCAACTGGCTACAACTGAAGGTTTCAAGGAATCGCGTGGTATACCGGAAGGTATCTTGATCTGAATCACCCTGTATATAGAACATTTTAGAGATCTGACTCTCAACGCGCACATATAGATTTCTGTTTCATGGCTTAGGAAGTATTGTCGAAGGTTTTGGGTGGTTGCAACGATTCCGTTCTGGTTATATGGACATCGAAGGTGATACATGCTCTGGTAGGCCAAGCGTTGAAAGTGTCGATAAAATCATGGAAATCGTCGAGTTGGACCGACATATGAGCATTTATTCCATTGTTCGTGAACTGAAGTAGTCAGAAAACTGTTTGAAACCATTTGTATAAGGCCGGTCTTAAGAAGAAGCTCGATGTATTGGTGCCACACGATTTGACGCAAGAAAACCTTTCGGGCCGACTTGATGCCTGTAATTGTTTGCTGAAACATAACGAAATCGATCCATTTTTGAAGTGGATGGTGATTGGCGATGAAAAATGTGTCACATAAGAGAATAAAAGCCGAAAAGATCGTGGTCCAAACGCAGTGAGCCAGCCTAAACAATCACCAAGCCACATTCATCCTTAATGACTCGCCCGAAACTCCGAGAGCTGGGATGGGAGGTTCTCTCGCCTCCGCCGTATAGCCAATACCTGGCACCAAGCGATTATTACCTTTCCAAGCATTCACAAAATTATCTTGATGGTACAAAACTGACTTCAATAGAGGCTCGTGAAAAGGCTGGTCAAGTTTTAACCGCGGAATTATGAAATTGCCTTCAAAATGGACAAAAGTCATCGAACAAAACTTTTGAATTCTCGAAAAACAATGGAACTCGATTTGCCCATTTTCAAACGTAATTCTATAACTTTTTTAAAAATGTAGAGTTATCAAGGGATCGGAGGAGATGTATGGATAGAGAGACAAGCAAGAATCAGAATAACTTTAAATATTATGCGTGAGTGTCCAATGCACTTTGCTCCACCATAATTATTTCTATGCGTTACAAACGGAACAAGGAACCACGACAAATGCATATTCGTTAGCTGCTATTCTATATACACAAAGGTAAACAATATTTCAATTAGGACTTTCCTTTTTTAATATCGGCCAAAAATCAACCCCAAAACGTTTATATAGCTCTATTTAGACTCATTTAAATATTTCTTTTAGCTCCAATATCATTTCTAGGGTGCGCAGGGCACCATTTCTAATCCGCCTTGGTCATATGTAGGTTTCTTCATAAGCCCATACACAAGTAAAAGACACATCTTACATTTAAAATTTTCCTTCTAAATTTCTCACGAAAAAATCGGATTTGCTAAGCAATTAGACATTTTTCATTTACCTTATGATCAGGTATGTGAGTCATCTAATAATTCTCAAACTCCCATTGGCTCCTCTTTAATAAGCCAATTAAGTTTGCCACAGAAGCCAATTAATTTTTGATGTCGGCAAATACATAGTTAGAATTGAAGGAGCAGCTTCCCTGTCGTGAATTTTAAATAAACCTCTCATGAACTATAAGCTGCAGCTGACACTAACTAGCGCCATAATATGCAACATTTGCAAGAATTCAATTGGGAGTAGCTCGGGTAAATGGTGATAGCATGGCAGCAACAAATATTGTGACACATGGTATCCAATTTTCACCTTAACAATCAATTAGCACCTTTTCCTTTTCTACCGGGTATCGGAGAAGCAGCAACCAGCCTGTCTGTCTGCGCCCCAATATAATGTTGGTTGGCGACCTCACAGATAACTGGTGCAACAACTAGTTATGTGCTAAACATGTAAGTAATGTTCGGATGATGCAGATATAGCAGCCTCCAGAGAAGCACGTATACAGCATTTGTTGGCGTGTTTTGGTGTCATGTTCGCGTTGTTATTACCATCGAGAGCTCGGAGGCAAAAGCATAAACAGCGGTGCCAAAAGAGGTAATTGACAGGTACGGAGCCAACCAAATGGCAGCATAAGGTGACCTGAAGTGGACAACCCAACAAGTCATCCGAAGCTGAGATTCGATCTGGGCATGGAATTCTTATGGCTGCGGCTGCCATGGATTAAGTGAGTGCCCCGGAGGAAAGGAAAATAATGCAGAAGCTGCTTTGATAGCCGATCTCACCTGTCTGGAAAGTGTAAATGAGCTCTATAGTCGAATACTGATGATCGTAGCCATTTTCTATGCTGGCAATTGTACATATAGCGAAACTGATACGGTCATGAATGCATGCAGCAGGGATATACCTAAGTATACAAGAAAAGAATTGAATATACTATAGACCAGGGAGCTGAAAGCTGACGTTCTCAGATCAGTTGAGAAGACTCGTTTCATTTAAAATTATTCGCTTTCCATTTACGGCCGACAATTATACGCGTCATCGTACTCATCCCCGTGTCAAGATTTTCAAAGAGACAATTAGACGCCAGTGTCGTAAGGTGTTTCTGAAAGGCGATAATTAATGCAAGTACACGCTGATAACATTGTTTACTGTAACCCCTGTTGTGTATCCTGTTGATGTAAATTTCTAGAGAAAGTGTAAAGTTGTCTCGGCTGTTGAAAGAATTTTGTTGAAAACTCGTTAAACGCTCGAATGTGCCTGATAATGCCTTGAAAGTCTACAATTTTAAGACCATTAGTGAAATTTAAATTTTCAATAATTTAATATAATTTAATAATTAGCTACTATGTCGTACTGCCAATCTCTCGTTTCAGCGACCAATGAAAATCATTCATTTCTTTGTGACGAAATCAGGTTATGTTTAATTAATTTTGGTATTGGGTGATATTTTTAGTACCTATATTGGAACATCGGCTTGACGAATCTATGTTTAAATATTGCTTTTTCCGAAGCGTAAGTAAAGACTATTAGAATGTACCTACAACTGTCTTGCAGTCATAAATAAAATGATTCGGCACTTCAGCAGCTTCGAAATATCCACATAGGGGTATGTACATGTAGCTGTCCTTATCAGGACTGTAGTCCCTTAGGAAATTCTTCAAAAGGTGGCTCTAAATTAGTAGCTTTTTCTGTTTAGGATATTAAAGATTTTTGATTCACTTAAACAGTTAGTACTTATCTTATAGGTTAAAATTTAAGAATATAAGTACTGCAACAGACCATATCATACTGAGCGAAAAATGTACGTAAGCAGCATCGAAAGAGATCATAATATCAGTTAATATTTAATTAATGAATACAATAAACACCTACGTTGTTACATATATTAACATTATTTAGAACGGTATACAAGTAAGATGCATGATTTTTATATTAGCTGTACCCATTTTGACCTCTAAAATAAATTGTGTAGTAAAATCAAGATTATATTTCTTAATCTGTTATATAGTCTCCATCCAAGGTATATAGAAGACAAGGTATTCTCATTAAAAATTTTGTACTAGAACGGTGACGTGTTTCGTCTTATAACGTATACATTTCGATTGAAAACACAGAGAGATGAGAGAGAATATTGTGTTCTCTGTACCGTACTTTCCTATACGTTCGGACAAAAATGGCGGAACGTGGTTCGTAATGGGAATACCTTGTCTTCTATATACCTTGGTCTCCATCATTATCAACGACAGTTTGTCATCTTTTATGCAAATTATCAATCCCCTTCTTATATAAATCTATAAAGAAAATAGGTCCTAAGATAAGGTGCTTCCTTACATCTATAGAAATGAATGCTTAATTTAAGAAAAAAAAAATGCTCCACAGATCTGAACTAGTGATGAATATGGCGTGTGCGATAAAACTTCGCATTACAATTCTTTGATTTTTTCCTACGTGAGTTTCGTTGAATGTGGCCGGGCATTGTCATCTTGCAGTAATATTCTGTAAACTAAAGATGTCCCTTTTTATATTCTATATGATCAAATCACAGGGTAGGCATGGGCGTAGCTAGATTTTTATTATGGGAGGGGCCTAGTAGGGGCCAGCCTGACACAAAATTGAAAAAGAATATTCTTCAATCAAGTATTGTTTTTCAAAAATTTGTAAGGCTTCTAAAACGTTAATCAGTGTCAACGATAAGTTTCCTTACATCAAGCACACTATTTTATTGATTGCCGTTGTTTGATTTCGAGTAATGGTTGAGTCATTAATAAATATCGCCTATTCATTTGACTGGATTTCATTTCGATCTAATGCAAAACACATGTGATTCCTTTATTTATTTTTATTTTTTAATCTACTAGCATTATGATTTCTACTTGAGTGACAAAACTTTTACAGAAAGAAGAAAACTTGTTCTAATGGCAATAAAATCGTATAGAAGCCGAAATTAATTAATATACCTACGCAGAAACGAAACACTTCTGGTATTGAGAAAAATTCTTCTTATTATAAGAAAAATATCGCTTCTACAACAGATCTGACTTGCTACAAAGAAGAATATTTTACATGAAGTCAACATAATATATACCTTCTACAAATTATCCAATTTGGAATATTTAAAATAAATTGAATTCTTAGGATTTATATAACTTTTTCTCATTTTCTGTACTACTGTTATCAGAATCTGACATAAGACGAAGCAATTTGTTTTCTTACATTGTGCAGAGCTTATTCTCAGTCAAAATTTCTCTAAGTCCATTATTGTTTAATTTGAATTCGTCATCACAGATCATTATCTTCTAAATTAATATTGTTATAATTTTATTATTTTTCGTGTTAATTTAAATTAAACTTAGTTGATGGTGTTGTCAACAGAAATCGCCAAAAACCAATTGAATAAGCTTTAGTTCTCTATTTTTTTCTTAAAATCGATTCAATACCTTTTCAGTTGAAATTTTTTTTAACAATGGCATTCTCTATTTTGAGCCTTGATATGTGAGAGAAGCGTTCTTGAAGCATTGTACTTCTAAGCCATGATTTATCCGCCTCATAGCAGAAAAACTTCTCCCACAGCTGGTCGAGCTCATTGAGAATACTATTGCCACTTTAAAAAGATTATATGAATATGGGCAGTATTCCTTTTAAAAATTTTCTCAAATATTTAGGATTCATCTCATAATTTTTTAATTGAAGCATGTTTTTCATGACCATCGCTTCAGCTTCCAAGCCTGATATATCAATTTTTAAGTTTTTTTTTTATGATTGCTCCACTCCACTCCGTGCTTCATGACCAATTTAAGAAATGCGTCCCCAGCGCAAGCTGACGGTAGATTTTCAAATCGGCGTTTTAGATTTACTATGATATTATCTAATACTTGGTAGTAAATGTTGATCTTGCAGTATTCTTCTGGTTATGAATCGACTGTAAAATCTAATGTAATGCTTTCGGCCGCTGTCGACTCTGTACAAAAGTCCTTTTTCTGACGCCTTTTTGTGAGACTCTAACAGGTATTAGCGAAATCTCGTATTTTTCAGAAACTGCTCAATGTCTGTCCACATTTTAAACTGATTCCCGCATGCTTAAAAAGCAAGTATATGACCTCACTAGCCTGACCAATAGTGGTATTTTGGGTCTTGAAAAACTTACTCAGTAACAGTCACTGTAGCGAAAACTGAGTGAAGTGTGTGTAAGGAAACAACGAGTTCTGGTTCCATAATAATCTGTATTAATCAAAGTACTTCAACTATGTGCTTGTCGCGGTTCTCAGTGATCTCTTTTCCAAAGTTAATTTAATTGCATCTTTATTTGCCAGCAGTACTGCTTTGCAGTTTTCGTAGCGACAACTCCATCTGGTAGTACTTATACTTTCCATTTCATGGCTGGTATGGATTCCGAGAGTGCCTTGTAAATTTTGCAGGCTCGTAGGATGACCAGGCTGTGAGAAGTGATTATACAAAGTTTCGAGGCCGTTAAAGATGTATTTTCTGAAGAACCGTACGTAAGGGTGAGTTTCTTTTATAATAGCTGGCAGGCCGCTATTTTAACCAGACATGACGCTAGCACCATCACAAGACTATGCAAGAATTGGAACATCATCCAAATGATGTTTATTCAATGTATCCAAAATTAATTTGCCAGTCCTTGCGCATCTCTGTGAAGTGAAAACTTGTAATCATATTTACAAAAAAATTCAGCATTTTTCAAGAAATTACCTCTATTTTTATAAGATGAGTCCTCCCGGTGGCTTCTCAAAAGCAGTATTATATCTGTAAATTTAGCGAAGTATTCTCTGCTTTGAACAATTTATTCTTCTTGCTGTTTCGTAAGTTGTTGATGAACATCTCCAAATGTAAGAGATCGACGATAGGGCAGATATATTTGGCTGCATTCCGAGTGAGGCGATTATTCTGAGTGTTTTCTTAAGGCCTTTGGTAATTTTTTCCAGTTGTTAAGGCTACTGTATATCAATTACAGCAAGGACTGGTAGTGCTTTTATGCAAGAAGTTCACCAGCCCCGATTAAAGATCGCTTTTTTGACATTTTGACTTTTCTTTAATAAACTCAGAACTCAAGTTTTTCTTATGATACCTTTTATTTTTGACTTATTGACTTAACATTTCTTGTTTGATCTTAATTTTCCTTTTTTCCTTTGTTAAGGGAACAAGAGACCTTACCGTGGGTCGGGGGGTATGTAGTGCGTTGTAGCATTATGCTAAGAATGGAAAAAATGCTGAGTTGATAATAATTCTGATGAATTTATTATGAATCGGTCGAAATGGAGAAAGTCGAGTCATTGTTAAGGTAGGTTTACATTTAGATGCAAATATCTGGATTTATATCGGCACTTTTTCAACTTGTATATATTGAGAAAATTTTTGCCTTCTGTTTACATTAGACGGCAGGCACTTGTCGATATACTTGTCGATATACACAAGAGTGCCGCAGCAGGATTTTTTGCTAACATTAATTTTTCCGAGTTCTCTGCAAAATTAAATTTTTATATTATGCCAATTATTAATTTATTATTATTATTTTATTAATTTATTAATTTCTTTTTTTGTACACTTTAACTCTTGAGCGATTCCTTCTAATTTATAATTTTTATACCCTAGATGAAATCATAGGGGTATACTAAGTTTGTCATTCCGTTTGTAACACCTCGAAATAATGATGGTAGAGCAAAATGGATTGGACACCCATTCATAATATTAAAAGTTATTTCGATTTTTGCATGTCCGTCCGTCCGTCCGTCCGTGCGCACGATAACTCGAGAACGCGTATACTTAGAGAGCTGAAATTTTGTACACGGACTTTGACAAAAAAAAAAATTAAAATTGAGTTCGAAAAGGAGACAAATCGGGCAACTCCGTCGTGGGGTTGCCATATAAAAATTTCGTTTTCCGCTATATATTTGGACACTGCCTGAGAACGCGTCGACGTAGAGAGCTGAAATTTCGTACATGATGTTTTTACTACATTAGCAAATAAAATTTCAAAAATAGACTAAACCGGGCAACTCTTTCTTGGTGTTGCCATATAAGAATTTCGGTTTTTTACGTATACTTTGAAAACAATCAGTCCAAGACATTTTTATTGTACTAAAAACTTCTGCAGAATACGAAATCCTATAAAATTGGTTATAATCATTTTTTCTGTGCGACAAACCGTTCTAGAAATATATGCGAAAAACAACTTCAAAATCAATAGTTGAATAGATCGGTGACCATACGAAATTTAATACGGGCATTCATCTAGGGTATCATAAGAATTGGTCTTAGACCAATTCTAGCTTTTTTACTTGTTTTCATTAAAGTCTTTATATGATTTTGATCTGACATCCCAAATATTACATTTTCTTATTTTTTCTATTAGAAGTAAGGTCTTTTCTTTTGACCACGATGACATGATTTTTAATTTAATTCAACCGCCCGAACTACAAAACTAAACATACGATAAATTGCATTTGAGAACTAAATGCAAAAGTATCGCGAAAAGTCAAACTACAAGCAAAGTCAACATATACAGAATGTATGAGCAATTGTGTGATGCACAACTAAATGAATGAGCATTTGTCGAACATAATGTGCCTCATACAAATTCCGATACAAGTAACTAAGTGTAAACTAAGCTTTAGATACATAGTGGCAATTTATTTTGAAAAGAACATTTTTTGTAACAATTTAATTGGAGTATTCTTAAAAGAAAGAATGATTTGCAGGGAAATGTGAGAGATACTCATAGATGCGTTTTATTTATTTGATGGCGCTTGAATAGATGTATGTTAGGGGTTATTATGAGTAATGAATGCCGCTTATTGAGTGGCGCTTCATTAAAAAACCACTTTTCACACCCGTGCCCCTACCTAGCATGAGGGTAGGTATACTATACGTTTGTCATTCCATTAACACATAGAAATAATGATGGTAGGTAGAGCAAAATAGATATGACACCCATGCTTAAAATTAAAAGTTATTTTGATTTTTGCATACCCGTTCGTCCCTCCGTCCGTTCGTTTGTTCGACCATCTATCTGTCCGTTTGTTCGTCCGTCCGTCTGTCCATCCGTCCGTCTGTCCATCCGTCCATCTTGCTTGTGATTTAAACGCCGCTAAAATTTGTATGGAAATGTCACATTTTAATCAAACTCGACACTAGACTTTAGGAAACAGCCACAAGAAACTGGAAAAAATTTCTCGTTTGGAATAAACAAAGAAATATATGCAGGCCACTTTTGCATGAATAAAAGAACTTAACTTAGTGCGACTGAGAAAACGAGTTAAATATTGAGAGAACAAAGCATTACCCGAATGGTAAAATCTTCTTGAATAACTTCAAAATCCTATCAATTATTCATAATACGTAATGAATTTTTCGTACATCGGGTCACCCTACATGAAGTTTTTAAGAAATAAAAAAATCAATTTCGCTTTGACATGCCTAACGGGAACTACTATGGCTCCGATGTGTGTCTGTCCGTCCGTCTATCTGTCTGTCACTGGGTTGTATCTCATGAACCGTAATAGGCAGACAGTTGAAATTTTCACAGAGTGTGTGTTTTTATTGCCGCTATAACAAATAATTAAAATAAAATAAAATTAAAAATTAAAGGGGCGCCATATCAAAAACGTGATTTTTTCGGCCTTTTTATCCTTGTTTTATTCTCATTCAATCTTGTTAGCATAAGTAGGCGTTATTTTTTTCCAAATGACAGCACTACGCCACTCTCTTTTGAGAAAATAAATAAAAAGTACATAGTGTTAAATTTTGTTCGATGGTACGAAACCAACTCACACTTGGCCGGTTTTTTTTTTATAATTGTGTAGTGATTAATATTATTTTTCAGATAAATCTAAAGTGTCAGATTCCTGTGAAGCAAAATTATTAAATTAAAATTAGGCGTGTGCGTGCGTGAATGGGTGCGCATGCATACAATAATATTGTGTGATAGAGTATAGATCTCTACGTCGACAAGATCTCATGCAGTGCCCAACTTTGTATGGCAACTCGACGAAGGAGTCGCCCGATTTCTCCCCTTTTTGAACTTAAACTTACAATTTTTTTAAAAATGCCGTGTACAAAATGAGCTCTCCACGTTGACGCGTTCTCAAGTAGTTTTCAAATATATAATGAAGAACTAAAGTTTTTTTATGGCAGCACCCAAAAGAGGTCGCCAGATTTGGTCCATTTTTGAACTTTTATTTGCAATTTTCATGAAAACGCCGCGTACGAAATTTCAGCTCACTACGTCGACCCGTTTTCAGGCAGTTTTCAAATATATAGTGAAAAACCAAAATATTGTATGGCAGCACCAAGACGGGGTTGCCGAATTTAGTCCAATTTAAAATTTCATTTACTATTGAAATGAAAACACCATGTACCAAATTTCAGCTCTCTACATGTACTCGTTGTCAGACCGTGTCCAAGCATATACTAAAAAACGAAATATTTGTATTGCAACCCTGGGAAGGAGTTGCCCGATTTAAACCATTTTTGATCTTGTATATGTAATTTATATGAAAATGCCATGTACAAAATTTTAGCTTTCTACGTCGACGCGTTCTTAGGCAGTTTTTTAGATCTATACAACAGCGGCTTCTATCATGTCCAAAACTATCCGTTTATTTAAGCTGGAACCAACTAAACACATTCACAAAATTTTATTGAAATTGGTTGGGCCAAAACCCTCGAGAATACTTCGCAAGCCATGAAACAGACTCGCTCCCTACCACATGCGAGGCCTGACGTAGTCCTTACATTATAAAATATTTGCCGTGCTCTTATGTAAAACTGACAAAAGTTTGATTTGAATAGCTCCCCCGCTCTAAACTACTATTCATAGAGAAAAATGGTGTTCTGATAATCTTGTGCTTGCTTTCTTATCTTCCGAACCGTAATAAAATTTTCATACCTTTCCTAATAAAATTATTTAAAAAAATTAATCTTAACCAAATGACTACGATTCCTCAAACAAAAATTCTCTGCTGAGTAATCATTGTAATGTCGCTGTGCCGTCATGGCATGCCGTGGGCTGATGATATCGAATGTAGCTGCCTTCAGATTCGGACTACGGCTGCACATACACACATGCAATTATCACTCAGCTGAGAGGTATTGAGCGTAAAATGGTAAGGTTAGTTTGTAATCAAAACTATTTAATTATTTTGTTAAGTAAGGTATATAGTAAGTGTAGCCTTTGAGAAGGTAAGGAACCAAGCTGTAAATTACTAGAAGACTATTTTCCTGTATGGATAGTAGTTTAGGCTCTATGGCATATATAAAGCCAATGTTTAGCACTTTTCCATAAGTATCAATATAGAACATTTTAGAAAACGGACTAAGCACCCACACATATAAATTTCTGTTTCATGGCTTGGGAAGTATTCTCGAGGGTTTTGGTTGGGCGGTTTTAGAGATTAGTACGAATACATTGAAACGTGAGTTTTGTATATTAAGATATACATATTCAAATTTAAATTCAATTTATTTGCAACAATTGTACACGTAAGATAAAATATCTTATTAGTGTGCACAAGCCAGAATAAATTACAAAAATAATACACTGAGAATTAGAAAAGGAATAACATATTTAAGTATTTAATTAATGTTATTAATGCGTAATACTAAATATAAAGAAGTGATTACATAACAAACTTACGAATATTACCAAAAGAAGAATTAATAATTAAGAAAGAATAGAGATGGAGTAAACAATTAGTACACTACATTTGTTTTAACTACTAGCCGTTAATGCCTTGAAAATGCTACTATTTATTATGCTCAATGAGTGGAACTGGATCAAAGTTTTAACCGAAACAGGTAAGTTGTTCCAGTTTGTAATAGAATGGTTGAAGAACAGGCGTCTTGTTACTAAAAATTGTGATCTTGGTACAATGAGATTCAGTATCCTGCTTGATCTTGCAAATTGGAGTTTTTCATATAGATATAATGGAATACGATTTTTTATTATCTTCGCCAAAAATACCAGCGAACGAAATTTGAAATACGTAAATAAGCCACAACCCAAAATTGAATCCGAGAACGGAGAGACATGATCATATCTTCGAAGACCATATACATACCTGACCACATAGTTAAAGGCAATCTCAAGTTTACGGGAATTATCGTAATCGAGTTTGCCAAAGATCTCACAGACGTAAGTAAATACCGGTATTAAAAGTAGTCGTACCATCAGTAACCTTATTGAAACCGGGGTAAAATCACTAGATATCCATAGCGCACGTAAACCACCATAAATTTTACTAGCAATATTGTTGATGTGATCATCCCACGTAAATAAACAATTGAAAATTATTGTAAGGTTTCTGACAGTGTGTACAAGGGGAATAACTGTGTTATAAATCATAATTGGAGGAAATCCTTCTGTGTTGAGTTTTGTGCGATTTATGACCAAACATTTGGATTTTGCTGGGTTCAGCTTTAGCATATTAGATATGGACCACAGGTGAATTGATTGAAGATCTTCATTAATACAGCTAGTTGCATCCTCAATAAGGCCAAGAGAAGTATAATTGCGCATCATCAGCGTATAGATGCATTTTGTTATGATTAACTTGAGAAAAAATATCGTTGATAAAAATTGAAAATAGTAGGGGTCCGAGTATCGATCCTTGTTGCACACCGGTTAAGACAGGAAAAATGAGAACTGGCATCTATTTACTTGTACTGCTTGGGACCTATTACTGAGATAATTATAAATCAATTTAACTGCTTGAGAAGGAAATACGAAAAGCCTTCCAATTTTTTTGCAAAGCAGATGGTGGTTAACCGAATCAAATGCTTTTGAAAAGTCGAGAAAAACTAGAACTGTTAAGTCTCCCTTGTCAATAGCACGAGAAACATCATCACTCACTTTGAGTAGAGCGGTAGTACACTCATGACCATTCCTAAAACCCAATTGACAGTCATGTAGAGACTTATTTAAATGTAAAAATTGGGAGATTTGAAGGTACATGACTTTTTCTACAATTTTCGAGAGAAAGGGTAGTATACTAATAGGATGATATATATGTCTATATATATTATATATAGTATATATAGGGACAGAAGGATTGTTTTGTTGTATTTAATTCCTCTTGCTTCTCATCTAGTCTCTTCGAGCTCTGCCATTTTTGTGACAAACGATCTTATGTTGTAAAAGAATATCTATCTGAGTATATCAAGCACAATTTGGTACATACTTTAGAGTTTTATCACAATAAAAGGCTTTTCACTGTAAATCAGAGTTTTTTTTGTTAATTTTATTAAGCCAAGGTTAGGGGATACAGAATCACAGGAAGGGTATAGAAAAGGATTAGGAGATACAGGTTGGTTTAGATATGCCATAATAATATCAGCAGTTTCATGATATTGGCAGCCATTATAAAGCCCATGTATAATTCAAGTGAAAATTTTTCTTTTGATGAGAGCGCTAATTTCAATACGTCTTGTGCCCAAATAGGGATCTAACAGGTTTCAAAAGTCCAATAAAAACATATTCACTGACTGAACCGTGAGATTTTTATGAAACATACTTATTATAATTTAAAAATTCCTTTTTATATACTTGTTCCACTTATTTTTTATTTTCGGATGCGTGTATTTCGGTTTTGAGGCCATTTTCAAGGAGTTTCTAAATAAATATTTAGTAACTCCTTTGCCTCATAAGTCGAAGTACGTGTATCGGAAATAAAAAACCGTGAAAAAATAGGTACATAATTTCATTATGCGCTTTAAATTTGAAGTCAAGAAGCCTTCAAAATATATGTGGAGAATTTAGTTTTTGCAATTTAACAACCCTATATTTTATTTATTTTTTTGTATAAAAAAAGTGGCTCATAATATTTCTACTCTCAATGCGAACGTGTTCTTAATTTATCACAAACTTATGTCAATCTCCATGTGAGCTTTTCAATTGTTGGACAACTTTATTATTGCATTCAATCATAAAAATTAATTTGTTTCCACGTATGTGTGTATGATAAAAATTAATCAAAAGCTTTCTTCAATTCGTGCAGTTTTGTTAAAATTTTACTTCTGCATAATTACAGAATTATTAAATAGTGATTGTTTTTTTTCTTACAGAAAAATTTCTATGCAAAACCTAGAATGTAAATCAGTTGAAAAATTAACAACTCAGTGCACAATATTGTTTTATTAGTTGTTAGTGTAACAACAGTTAGAATAGTGCAAAACTTAACCCCATAATAGTTGTCATTTGAAAACCTGAAAATGTCATGTAGTACGTGAAAGCAAAGAGTAATCCATCTAGTATCCTTGCCTACCTAACTGATTTTGGTATGTTTACGGAATGAATATGTTCTTCAAGGAAAAACTGAATGATTTTACAGTATATGGACGAAAGCCCCCCCGAATGCGATGGCTGGATGACGTGGACAGTGGTGGAAATTGCAAAAACTAAAGAAGCAGTAGATTCATTTTAAAAAGATAATAAACTACTACCTTTTGGTTTGTTTACTAATTGAATCAAAATAATAAGAGTTGGAAAAGTTGAATGTAATTTTTAGTATATACACTAAGACCTCGCTTTGCGTCGTTTCGTTTTGCGTCGTTTCGTTTTGCGTTTTTTCGAAGTTGCGTCGTTACTGAAGTAAGACGCATTTTCGCTATGAGTCGTTGTTTTTTCGTATTGCGTTGCTTTTTTTTCATTATTTGGAGAATCATTTTGAAATACATACATGTTTTTTTTTAATTTTCTGAAACGTAGTTTCGAGTTTTGTAAAAGTAAATTTTTTTGGATTGTCGGAGAATCACAAAATTAAAGTTTACATTCAATTGTTAGTTGGCTGTTGATTGCAGTGGAAGGTTTTTTGTTAATCATTGTAAAAATCATAGTTGCAGTGGAGGGTTTGTTTTTGATTATACATTTTAAGGTAAGTAAAATATATTTAAATATTAAAAGGCTGTAACACTGTTTTTTTAAATTTATATTTCAACTTGTTAGACCATAATAATCATGAGTGGAAGAAGCAGTGTTGGTAGAGTTACAAAAAAAAAAAAGAAAACTACAATTTTGGAAATTAAATTGGACATATTACGACGCTTTGATAATGGAGAAAAGGCTGTAGACATAGCAAAAGCTCTTGATCTGACTGCAACAACTATCAGAACTATTCAAGCTCGAGATAGAACTAAAATAAAAGAGGCTGTTAAGTCTGTAACATCTTTAGACGCCAAGACTATCACTCGTACAAGGAGTGGTTTTATGATTAAAATGGAATCCTTGCTTTCTATTTTGATTCAAAATCAGATTGCTCAGAAAATTCCATTAAGCAAAATGGTAATCCAGGCAAAAGCAAAATGCTTATTTGAAGATATTAAAGGCAAATTTATGTGTAACGACGGTGACCACTTGCACAGTCGTTACACATAAATTTGCCACTGAAAAAGAAGAACATTTTGAGGCTAGTCATGGCTGGTTTGAGAGATTTAAAACTCGCGTAAATCTACACAGCATTGCTCTCAAAAGCGAAGAAGCCAGTGAAGACACAGTCGCTGCGGACCGTTTCCCTACAGAGTTAAAAGCAATAGTTCACGAGGGTGGTTATGTCCTAAAACTAGTTTTCAATATTGACGAGATTGGTTTATTTGGAAACGTCTACCAAAGAAAACTTTTATATCAAAAATTGAAAAATCTGCACCAGGATTTAAAGCTAGTAAACTGACTCTACTTCTAGGAGGCAATGCAAATGGTGATTTTAAGTTTAAGCCGTTACTTGTTTACCAATCAGAAAATCCTAGATCTTTGAAAGGCTGTTCAAAACATCGACTTTCTGTACACTGGCGAGCAAATAAAAAAACATGGATGACGGCATTATTTTTTAAAGACTGGGTTTCCAAGTGTGCTATTGCTGAAATTAAAGCTTATTGCAATAAAGAGAACTTAGACTTCAACGCTGTAGTTTTAGTAAATAATGCTCCTGGTCACCCGGTTTATATTGATGATTTATCAGAAAATGTTAAATTTGTGTTTTTACCACCGAACAGCACATCATTGATACAGCCGATGGATCAGGGTGTAATCTCGAATTTTAAAAGCTATTATCTCCGACGAACATTTAAGCTGCTCTTGAGTGAAACTGATGGACCCGATATGACTACAATGCAGCAATTTTGGAAAAATTTTAATATTTTGAAGGCAATCGACATTATTTCTTAGTCTTGGGAGGAGGTGAAACCATCTTGCATGAACAGTGTTTAGTGCAAAATATGGTCAGAATGTATGCACAAGAAAAAAGGTGACAGTTCCTCTTTAGAAGTTGATGATGATGAAGCACATACTCTTTGTCATTAAATCGCTAACTTAGCAAGAGAATCTAATTTTGAAGGGATGGATGAGACTGACATAAATAAATTGCTAGCTTCTCATATCCAAGAAATGTCTAACGAGGAATTGATGCAACTGGATTTGGAAACCGCTAACGAAGAAGACAGCTCGATAGATATAAGTGACCGTCGAAATTTAACTTCACAACAAATTTCTAAAACAATGAGTCTAATATACGAAGCAATTGAGATCCTGACATCGAAAGAATTTAAAAGTTTCTCGAGCGGTAGCAAATGGTATTAATTGCTACAAGGAACTTTACCTTAATATCAGAAGCTGTTCAGCAAACTTTGGACAAATTTTTTGAAAAAGGGACTCCAATGGCCATAAGCTCGTCTACAGAGTCTGAATAATTTCATAATTTATTTCTTTATTTTGTGTACATATTTTTAATTTTTAATTGAATTACTAGTCTTTTTTATGTTTTTAAATGAATTAATAAAGTTTTACTTTTGTTTTGTTATTTAAATATGCTTTTTTTTTATAATATAAGAACTGAAAGAAAATTACGGTAACCTATTTTTGCTGTTTATATGATTTCCAATAGAAAATAGCAATTCACTTTGCGTCGTTTCGATTTGAGTCGAGATTTTTTTGGAATGTATCTACGACGCAAAGCGAGTTCTTAGTGTAATTACATAATGCGAAGTTTGTTCAGTCAATAGATCTAGAGCAAAATCATCGTAGACTTTATAATAAATTAATTATTTACCAAATAAGTGTACTATAATATAAATTAAATCAACTTTTATGTAAATGATAATGACGAAGGAAGAATGAGGTCGAAATTATAGCCAAATACAGCTTAAAACAGCACGGAAAGAAATAATTTTCTAAAACCAATCCAATGGGTTTATTAATTTTGTAAACTGAATTATTTTCTGAAAAGTAGTATATATGGGATACACCTATTCTTTTTTTCATGAACAAAAATTATTTTGATCTAACCTCTACGATTAAATCAATAAAACTTTGATTAATAAAGAGAAAAGTGTGTTATTAGTAAACTGGGATTAACTTCAGTATTTGACGATAAAGAGCAACCTAATTTCTATTACATCAATAAAATATTAAATATACCTAACTAAACTGATACATATATGTAAAATAATGATACAAAAACAATAACATTTTACTGTTTTTTAGAATATGATATGCTGTGTATCAGTGCAAAAAATAAAATTAATTGGATTAATTCAATAAAAATTTAATAGAAAAACTCTTTATGAATTATTTTCTAATATAAATGAAACTTTAATCGGATAAATCCAAAATATGATTGGATAAATTTTTTTCTTTTTACTGAAAAGTTAAAGATTGCAGAAAATTGTAATAAATTGACAAGTATTTAAGTTAATGAAAATAAAAAAAAATTTGACTTAATCAACAAGATGTAGTATAGACTCAATACGTTTATCTTACTGAAAAGCAATAAATGATTTAGCAAATATTGTATCGAAACAATCGTGCATTTGATTGTTATGATAAAACTTTAATTGTTTTTTCAGTAAAATAAGACTGAATTTACTCCAATTTGACACATTCTTGCATAAAATGAGAATAAGTAACGGAATAAATTTGGTTTTGAACTAAGTTTTGTTCTGGCGTCTGTTCTATTATTTTCATCACAGCCCCATTTTCACACACTTTATATAATTATAATTTTGGCCCATCAGAAACTGAATTGTATCATATGCTCAGTCAGTAAATATATGTAATTTATATGGAAGGTTTACAAGTAAGATAACAAAAATTTGATTTGTACATTTACTCATTCCATACTACATATACATCTGCGTACAATCATGCATTAATTTTTCACTTTGTAGGCCTTAGAATAAGCAATATAAACAGTTCTAAAATTATAACCGAAAGAGAGATTAATAAAATATTTTATACAAGCAGCAACATTTAATGGAATTCAGAGAAAATTTAAAAATCTAGCACATTAAAAAAGTTATAAATTTTTAACTGCAAAGTAATTAAAGTTAAAAATCTTATAATTTTAAGGACTTTGCTGTTTTCCTTGCACCCTTGGATGGAGGACATTCTACAATGGTTGAAAATTTGCTTCGTAGGACTCATCAGTGTATTACTGATAAATCTTGTACATGTTCTTATTCGTCAATAGAGCAACCTCAACCATCAACATCTAAAAGAAACTCGCCGTCTACCACCCTTTCCCAATTTTCAACGTTTTTTAGGTTATTTGGTTATTTCTTTTATAAATTCAAGGTTCACATATATATGTTTGCACAATATGTAGGACTTACAAGTCTATCTATCAAGTGCTGGGAAGAACATTCTAAAGTTATGTGAAGAGAACAATCAAAATCTTCCTTTTCAATGTAGAGATATCTTGGTTAAGGATGCAGTCAAACACTTTATTGATAACAACCATTTTATGCATGACGCAGATTTTAAAAATATTTCTCAGCAAATTTGAAAATCTTTTAAATGAGAAAGAGAAAGTCCTGTAAGTCAAGGCGCCGGACAATAATTGCAATATGTTAATTACTCAATGTTATCTATCTTATAGTACAAATTTATTTAACAATTTTATTCTGCAATTAAGGAAACATATTACAACACAAAAGGCAAGTACCCTGGAAGAAATTTGTACACTACCTACAAAAATAAAGATATCAAGCTGCAAAAAAGCCTCCAAGAGGTTTCCAAGAGATAAAGAAGCTTCCAAACAAATTATTGGTATATAAATATCGCAACTTATCCTTCATATGTTTCCTAATCTACTAAATTAGCTTGCAGCAGTACGCCGAGTGAGAACCAAAACTGGTTGAAGTATAATTCAAGTTCTTGGTCTACAGTTGAATCTAAATGGAGAGAAACTTCTTCAGGAGGCAAAAATAACAAGTATAATTGAGGCTTGGTCATTTTATAAAACAGAGTACGGACGCGAATTGCTAAGTTATTTTTAAAAGATTATTTTAATATTGTCACCCAAAGCTTATTAATATCCCGATTTTGTCTTTCCAAAAGCCTAATTCATCTTTTGTTTGTTTTTATAATTTTTGGTTGATACGGATTTCAAGCAGTTACTTCTTGGAAAAGGCAAAAAGAGCCTTCTTCTCTCAAAATGGGACTTGTTTTTTTTTTTTTTTTTTATTAAATTAAACCAATTTCAAGTAAAAGTATTAAGGACAAATTTAATTTAGCGCTTTTGGAAGGTCTTGATGAAATTAAAGACAATGGTAAAGATTTTAAGTCTATTTAATTATAAAATATACATATTAATGGTGTGTATTTCAGTTGTTCGCAACTTCAAAATAATATCTATTCTGCATGCAGCTCTTCTATCTAGTGGTATTTCTATTGAATAAGGTACGAAAAAGCGATTGAAGCACAGCATTGCTGATGGTCAAAATTTTATGTTGATTAGAATAACTATAAAATTACAATCTTTTTGGGTAAGTGGTTTCTACACAGTATACGATGATATAAAGTATAAAACGGATAATTTTCTACTTGCTTTATCAACAGCTTTCAAAATAGGTGAACTTATGTTTTTAACTTAGAGTACCAGCATCAAATTTCAAATTCAAATTACTGATAAAGTAACTATTTCTCCCATTTCGGCGGGTATATTAACAGAGCTTAATTCGAATAAATATAGTACCGAATCATATAGTTCCTACCATTAAAAAAAAATTATATTTCATATTTAATAAGGAAAACTTAATAATTTAATCTAATTTAGTTCCTGTATTTTCTATAATGCCCTCATTTAATTTCATATTTCCTTATTTATATTTTTATGTACTTATACCCTAGATACACAGCACGATCTAATGAATCATTAGCATTCATTATTCATTAAAATGGCATGTGTCACATGGAACTTATATTAAAATAAACGAATAATTTTCTTTTAATCTTAATTATATTTTAAAGGGGAGATTTAATTTTATATATAAAATGTTGAAGTTTGCATTAAAGGGTTATGGATGATTTTAAAATCTATTGTAAGAAGACGGCGTTATAAAATTGTTTATAATTTTTCTATCTATTTGCTTAATTAGTAATATGGTAGAATGTCAATAATTCTTGCTATAATAATTTGATTAATATTTTAACTATTGTAGTAGAAATTATTCACTCGGTTCGCATTGCTCTATACTAGGGTTTTGTCATAACTGCGATATTATTAATAATTCCATCTAAATTGATTACGAATTGTATCAGTCTGTATAATTTTCCATTGAACTAAATTAGTAAGTTATCACAATTAATGATTTATACACGGACAGAAATTGGCTTTAGTAATTTTAATTTAATATAGGTATTAATCATTTACACTTACTTACACTATATGAATTATTTCTTCATAGATCAATACAGAAAGATTAAAATAAAGGAAATCCAACTATTTTTTACGCCTTTTCTTGCCGAAAATGGAAAATAAGTCAAGGTGTACTAGTAAATTATGTTTGGGTATTTACCTGTTGTGTGTCCTTTCTGTTTAACGTGCCGTCCTCATTCTTTACTGGAATGATGCTGCAAAAGAATTTTTTCTTATATCTTGCATAGATTAAACAGAAGTATACTTATCGGAATTTTGCTGGGAAGTCTTAGGCAATACTGTCTTCAGTGTATTAGGTCCCGGCCTGTCAAGCTCTGGTGGTCTAATCGCTGGTGCTCGTATCGTCAACCTGGATGGATGGATCCCTCAGGATTGAGCACCACATATAGCTCACGGAGAACATAGAATGCCATAGCCTAATGTGGGAAGCAGAAATGAATTTTGATGTTACAATAGCTGCGTTTTTTTATATTAATCCGGTTCATTGGAAATTTCAAGTTGATTTGGTTCTAAAAAATGTCTGTAGGTAGCTATGATTTTACATATGAGGTAAATTATCAAATTGCCATGATTTCAATCTTCACAAAACGTCAAAATAGAACCTGAATAAAATTTGGTTCAAATTTTGAAGTTTTTAACTAACAAAAGCATGGCAATGTGATGATTTTTGATGAATTTAGAAAACCGTGTAAATTTATAATCGTTTTTGACACCAACGTCAATCGATAATCTCCTTTGATCCGGATCAGATTACAGAGATAAAAAAAACGCAGCTAATATAACGATGCAAGTAATGGCCGTTTTGAAACCCTGGATGGCGCGAGTAGTTGCTTGCTTTTGCTGAATTTGACGAATTCGATGAGTACCTAGAATTAGATAATATTAATTTAAGTTAGATTTTAGATTGTAAAGAAGTAATGTGTACTTACACATAATATTGTCAAGATGATGTCGAGCAAATGAGGCCACGCATGAATATAAACTCTAAAAGAAAAAGGAAATCTGAATGTTAGGTGGTACTTATCTTTCCTACGAAGTACAATTTGTTCAGAAAAATTAATGGTAAACTTACCCGATCCAAGTTCTCTTCCAAAATCGTTCACGGAATTCATTCCTAACCTCAATTATCACTGAGTATTACGGCCGGAACTTTATAGCCCGGAAAATAGAAATGCGCAAATGAAACTTTCGTCAGCCCAAGGCAAGCGTCAATTAATATTATTTAACAAAATAAACTTTCATTTGGAAATTTGAAACCACGTGAAGTGGTTGTCAAAACAAAACTTTAATAACCGAATATTCTATGAAAACGAATTTTAGTAGGATATTCAAATATACCAAATTAAAGCTGCTATTAACGCGATTATTTTGAAGACAAAAAAAGGAAAAAATTATTAACAAATTTAAATCGTTTGGAAACGGTCAGTCTCTATTGGAAAAATATTGGAAAATTATGGAAAACTTCTAAAATAGGGGGCGATTTGTGCTAAATTCGACGGCCTTGGTAGTTGAAGGGGACAGTTTTGACAGTGAAAAGTTATGGAAGATTGCAAATAAAAGTTTAAAAGTTAGAGATTTAAAGAAAGTTAAAGAAGCGGAGAAAAAGTATAGAAAAGAAGAGAAAAGAATAGTAAGCGAGGTCTAGGAGAATATAGTATTAAACTGAAGGCAGAAAAAAGAAAACAGGAAAGGAGAGAATTTCGACGGACGAGATTTAAAGGAATTGCAATAAGGAAAATAGTTGGAAGTGAAGATAAGTACCGCCGCAATTAAATGCGATTTTTTTTAATACACATAATTATCGCTCTTTTATTTAATTAATTTTGTTGTTACACCAAATGAAATTTATTGGGTTAAGTGCGTTGCTTTTCGTGCTGGTTAGGTGACATTTGTTCTAATATATTTTCGGATTTGTTTCCAAGAAGAAATTGAATATTTAGATTAGTAAAACCCTATTTAATTAAGGAAAATAATGAATTCATGAGTGCCTATATTATAACGTTTGATTTAAAAAAAAAAAAAGGTGATTTTGTTTGATATATTCTTTTTTCCTTTTCGCAACAAACATAGAGTCCGTGGTCTCGAATAAACCACGTGGCACCCTCTACAGGTGTTATATTTCTTTAATTCTACTATCCAACCCCATCTCCAGAGCTAGTCTGCGAACCATTTTTTTGTGCTCTGAAGGCGGAGCATAACATACTCTCATGAAATAAACTATGAGTCAATAAAAATATTAACGAATTTAGTAAAATAAGGATTGACTTAATTAATCGAAAAGAAATAGTTTATAGAAAATCTTTTACTGTCATCAAGGAAACTAGGATTAAATCTCCCAAATAATATGATAAATTCAGTAAAATAAGTATTATACTTATTCTATTCAATGGTAAATTCACTCACTTCAATAAAAAAGGGTTTATAGCAGAAAAGGGTTTACTGATATTAACACACTTTTATTTGACATCAGTAAAAGTAATTAAATGCTTGAAAGTCAGTATTTTGGGATTATCCCGGAGAATATATTTTACTGATTCTATAAAAATTTGATTCAAGTTCTGTTTTCATATTTTACAAGTTTTAGTAAAATACGATTAACATTAATAAAGCACTCGATTGACGCATATAACATTGCATATTTGATTGTTTTAATACCAAATTGGATAGATTTTTTGTCGGAATTTAGCGAGGAAATATAAAAATTTTCAAAAAAATAAACCTACAATTACAAATGTTGACGATGTTTTGTTTGTCGTTTATATTAAAAAAAAAGGTTAAACTCAATTTTTCTTTAAACTGTCCATTTGTAAAAGTGAACTTAAGAGCGTATTTTATTACTTCTACTGATGGATTCAAAACATATTTGACATTATTCTTGCATAGTTCTTTAGTTAAAATTATATTATTTATTGTTTCTGTATCTAGAGTATTTCTTTTAGAATCTATTATTAATTTCAAGATAGAAAATTCTCGTTCAGCGGTGACACTACTCTGGGATAAATAACAAATTTTCAGTAAATAATTTGGTAATTCTTTTTAACAATAAATATCGTGCAATTTTTTGATTATACCAATTTCCATCCAATACTGAATGATCATCCTTTTCATGTTTTAATATACTTTTATTACCAATTCGACCTCTCCACTGGTTATTTAAAATACATATATATATTATTGTACGGAAATATTTTTTGAAATTATACTAATGATGGTAACTTCCCTGATATTATATGCTTATATTTGTTCCAGGAGGCATTTTTTTGGATTCTCCGGTATATAGCAAAATCTAAAAAATTTTTATTTGTTATTTCATCATACAACCCATTTGATTTTGGATGACAAGTTTCAAGTCTTTCTTTTGACTCATCAACAGATCCCAAATAGCGAAATTGAGTGACTTGAAAAACAAATGAAAAAATAGAACAAAGAAAAAAATGAAAAAATTAAAAAAACCAAAAAATTAAGAAAAATGGAAAAAAACATTTTTTATTAAAAAAATTTAAAAAACCAGATTCATTCGAAACGAATCGAACCTGAGTACGCCCGCAGTGGGCTGAAAAAAGCAAAAAGAAAAAGGAAGAAGAAAAAGCGTTTCGTGTTAGCAGAAAACCTTACACTCATCGGTACGGCTTGGTTTTCTCCCTGCCGTAGTAGACGTGTGAAACAGATCAAATTGATCTCATCTCATATAAACTCAGAATAAATTCTAGGTTTGAATTATATGAGGCAAAAACTGCTATATTCCACCATGGAGGAAGAAACAAAATTAGAGATTGCTCTTTAAGATTTTCTTACCGGGGTATTTGTTCACGAAGGCATTTCTTGGATTATCCGGTATATAGCAAAAGCGAAAAAAAATTTTATTTGTTATTTCAACACACAACCCATTTGATTTTGGGTGACAAGTTTCAAGTCTTGGTTTTGACTCATAAACAGGTCCCAAATAGCGAAATTGAGTGACTTGAAAAACAAATGAAAAACTAGAACAAAGAAAAAAATTATGTTTAGGAATCAGTTATTTTAAAATATTAGTTTTGGGGATTAGTATGTCAAAACGTGCTTTTATTTGAATACACAGCTCCACGTATAATTATTCGTATTTGTTTTTAGTTCTAAGATATTATCTTTACAGGATATCACTCGCGGTAATATATTGTCCAAAATCCAATCCGAAATTCGATGGGCAGAATAGAAAATATTTGAATCAACTGAACTGGCTTTACGAAGTTTTTCATTAATTTGGTAATTGACTTATTGAGAATATGTATTTTTATTTTCTCTGATTGGAATATTACATTATTTATAACTATTTCTCAACTCTAAATAATCCGGTAAAATACTATGTTCATTTGTCAAGATTTGTAAAATTTCTCGTAGACTCTTTAGGATTTTCAAATCTATTTAAATTTAAATACTTAATTAATGCTTTTTGCTCCACAATTTTTCAAATGGATTGCATTTTGAAAATTTTCAAACTCATCTAATCATTTAGAAAGAAGACTACTCTATGATTTTTAACTGGGGAAAACTTATATTTGATCTGTTAGGGTTACGAGAAATATATGAACAAGAAAACAAAGAAAAAAAAGGGATTTTGTGTATAAAAAATTACATAAGAAAACTCGAAAATCACCAAGCCGATTAATCATTCGTGAAAAAAAAAATGAAAAACTCTCAAAACGGAATCTATAGAACAGAAACTATGTGAAGTTCAGGTAGCAAATTTTAAAAAGATCATAGTATAAAAATATATTATTTTTCCTGACACGTGTGAAATTTTGAGCAAGAAATCGAAGAATTGTTCCGTGTGATGAAAAATTTGTGCTCAGAGTTATCAGCAAAATTTAATCCAGTTTTCCGTTATCATCAGTGAAGTATATTCGAAACTATTTCCAATTTTATGGAACAATTATGCAATTTAAGCACCATAGAATTGCAAACGTTATTGAGGCAACGGGGCCTACTATGAAGGCCTACTATAAAGGCACGATAGTTGAAAGAACGATTGAAGAAAGTGAAGACGGTGAAAATAAAAGTATCGAGCATAATAAATACTCTTTAGAACTGAATAGAGACAAAAGTGGCGAAACAAATGACGGCGCTAGTGACGACTTGGAGAGTGATAAAACTATTTCAGAAAGTGATCTCCGGCAGGACAGCAGTGAAAATAGTTATAAAACTCCTGAAAATTCGCAGAAAACCACAGACTTCAATACATATACTGATGACAGCTCGCGAAAAGTGAAGCCAGCATAAAATATGCTTTTTATGTTGCGAGCGATTTGTGCTGCCGCAAAGTAAGAAAAATATTTACAGATGGGAAGTTGTTACGTATAAAGGGAAATTATTTATTGCAATAAATATGTTATTAGCTTGATAATTCATAGTAATATTTCACGGTAATAACAAAAATTCTATGCTTTAACATTTAATTTTAACTCGAAAGCAGTTTTTATTAATAAAAAAAAAATCTTATAGAAGATTAAATTATGATCTTATAAGGTATGTTCAGTCCACAGACGTATTTCAAATCCCTCGATGAACTATTAATTCCTAGAAAAGAAAGAAAAGGAATCCACAAAGTATTTAAATTTTAAAAAGGTATAAACATATACTTATCTAAATCCTAATTATCTATGGCAGTTCCACAACCTCAAAAAATTGCTGCCAACGAACGTAAATGCTGTGACAAATGTCATTACATCTAATTACAGGCTGAATTTCCTCCATCATGGCTCGTATTGTATATAAAAACCATCAAAAGAGCGAATAAATACAAAACAATTACAAAAATAATATTAAAATGCACCAAGTATACGTACCTCCTGAATATTTAAATTGCTTTTAAAATGTCATGAAGTGACATTACGTCAATCAGCTGTTTGAAGTAGATTCAGATATCGCATCAATCGTTGCTAGGGCAACGCCAAGAGGCTAGAATTCATAACTAGGCGGCTATATAAAGCCGACGAGCCGCAGCAGAAAATCATTTTTGGTTCAGAGCTCATCTGATTTGGAGATTAATCCGAGTAACAAGAATATTATTCCCAACCTCATTATAGAAGATTAATTCTATATTTCAGAGAATAATCCGAAAATCCTATCATTTCCAGTATTCCGTCCCACACCTAAGCAGAAGTTTAATTCTGCGCAAAGACTAATCTGCAATATTCCATCCCACACCTAAGCGGAAGTTTAATTCTGCGCAGAGATTAATCTGCAATATTCCATCCCACACCTAAGCAGAAGTTTAATTCTGCACAGAGATTAATCTACAATATTTCATCCCACACCCTGCTACATCTCCTGTCCATATATAAGCAGAAGAATAATTCTGCTCCAGGAAATAATCTGCTCTTCTTCTTTCTAGTAGCATTTTGCTACACTTCTGCTCACGTGCAGAATACTGTCAGAGACTAATCTGACTCGTGTACCAATTATAGCACTTTGCTACCTTGGTGCCCTCACGCTTCATCACAGAAGATAATTCTGGTCAGGGATACCCTTGAGTGTCTGATTTTCTAACAAATCATTTTTACTACCCTGGTGCCCTCACGTAACATCACAGAAGATAATTCTGACCAGAGGTAATCTGAGTGTCTGATTACTTCCTTGTGCCCTCACGCACCAACAAAGGCAGTTTGTCAATTAATATTAATCGACGTTCAAGTTGTTAACAATTGTTTAATTCTGGTCTTGTTCCTTTTCAGAAGTAAAGGAATCAAGGGGGCGTATCAGCACTAAATTTAAATAAGTCTTTTTTTTTAAATTTGAGTTTTTAATTTGTTTGAAGGTTTTTGTTACTGAATTTTTATAGTGAATTCTTACAAACGTAGTCTTTAAGTTTTTTACATGAATTTTGTGATATTAGGTTAAGCAGATGAATTTATAATACTTGAAGTCCATTACGAACCGGCACTCCCTCCCACGTCCGAGACTAGATCTCACAAGGTAGGTATGTAGGAATGATTAATATTAAACCAAGCATTATTTAGGTATTTAGATTAGCATATAGATTCTTGGCCGATATGATTGATAATTCACCTTCCAACCTGAGATGTGAAAGTGGTGGCTTTATTCTGGTTATAGCGACTAAATTTATAACAAAGCGAAACAATTGTTTAGGGATTGTGACATCAAGGTATTAGCTATTTTGCTCCTTTCCTTAGGAAATTATAATGTATTCGCCGTCGACAATTTTAGAATTATTCCAATATTATTATTTTATATTATTCCATTTTTTATGATCCCAAAATTGCCGCTCTTCAAGAAAAATTAAGAATCTTACAGTCCTCTGCTTACCTTCGTTTTTCTGACTATCTAATGATATAATAATCGATCAAGGTTGACAATATCGTCACTAAGAAGAATGTTTTATTTCGCTTATTCAGAAAGTGTAAAAAGTGATAGGTATTAATAACTTTAAAACTCTATGCCCACCACATAAATTGTTGCAGTTCTTACTTTGATTCAAGGAAACTAAATAGAATAGAGAGAATTTCCACAGTATTTATTTATTTCTCTTCGTGAAGAAACATCTAAACATTTAAGATTTTTATACAATACAGATTTTCAATTCATATGATTCTTACTTTTCTTATGAAATATAAAATTTATTATAGTATTATAGTGGTAAATTATATGTAAACATTTGTTTTAAATTTAAAACGAGAAAACGTAAATACTTAAATATTTTCTGAATATTTAGCAACAAATTAATTAAGAACTGCGTACAGAATTATTTTTTAAAATAAAATTGAAAATTTTGATTCATTTTAGGTAATCATGGTAGTCCTAAATATGTGATATCTTGCCAAATGACAGTAATTTGGGATGTTTTGCCCCGTTGGCTTCAAAAATGTTGTATGAGAAAGGCTTGCCGCTAGCAGTCTATATTATTGAAGTATGTGCAGAAAACAGATAAAGTTTAACCAACAAGTAATTCGTTAAGTCAAAAAAATTCATTTTGATTGCTACACTCTAAAAAATATGCCGGTGTTTGTGATTTTTTATCCGCTTAAGGTTAATCTTTGATTTCTTTCGGATTAATCTGTGAATAATTTAACTCCAATTTACGGGTAAAAGATTAAAGTACCTTATCGGAAAAATAGTAACTATTTTTTCACTGTTCGGAGTAAGTAATAAACAAAAATGAAATGATAAGACTCATAAATACTATGGGATAAAGAAACTTACACCTATCGGTTGAAACAACGTGACGGGTTCCAAAAATGTTGAAACTGCTTAACCTCCATGGATTTCAGAAAATTACCCCGATTGGTTAAATCATAATAATTTCCAATAAAGGATTTAGTCATACGAGTATATGGTCTTTTTCAGAAAATTTTTTATAATTCTCAAAGTCGAAGTGGTTTTTTTGCCTACCACCTCAGAACAGTCAATAGATCATTAGGCAACAAATCTAGTTTGGAAAAAGATTTTTCAGTCGACGAAAACTCTGAAGCTATCGATGGCGATAATTACGATGAAGATATTACCTGGCTCAAGAGGGCTTGTCCGCGTAATGACAAAAATTTAATTTTTGAGAAATTGAAGAAAACGATTCTTGTACAATATTTTGATACATAAAGTTTGGTAAATACGCACTGAAATATAAATTTGAATATTTTTTAGTAAGAATAGGTGTATTTATTCTTTTTGCAAGTGGAACAGGACTTTAGTATATTGTATAGTCGAGAAAATATATCGGATGAAGTTTGGGAAAATTTTCTTAAAGGTTTAGAACGAGTTCAAGAAGGGGATAAAATAACTATATATGCCGAGTTCACAACAGAAAACGAAAATTTAGAAACTGACAAATTTTTATATTGGCATTATTACAGAATATAATAGAGAAATTATCGCATTCCTAGTTCTTGCGAAGTTAACTCGAAAAGTATGGAAGGAGCGAATGCAATCTGGATCATCTAAATGTTATAATTATAAATTGATCACATTTTAGAAGGTTGGCTACAAAACTACTTTAACTTATTGTTTGCAAATAAATTATTTTTTTTTTTAGACTGGTTCATATTACCAAGAAGAAGTCTTTTCACAGCCACGGTTGCATGTAACAGGCGAGTGTAAAAAACGTATTTCAACTTTCGAAACCATATTTGACGGAAAGAGAATTCCACTTGGCGAAGTTAGCACTAAGGAAGCACTAATGTTGGTATTGAAATCATTTTACGTTTTTCACATTGAGTACCCACCAGAAAAGTATTTTTTCTTCTTATTTTTGCAAATTGTATTATTTAAAATTAAAACTAAAACTTTGACACCAAAATTGATTGAAATTCAGAATAGACTTAAACTAAAAATATAATTTTAAGAGCTTCTTTATTCAAAATGTTTTCTTGGAAGATTTGTTCAAAGCCTTTTCAACGCTCCAAGATTTACATAATACATTTAAGACTAATACATAATTTAAATTACTCAAATGAAGCAAAATTACTTTGTGGTGTAGTATTTTGTAATGCAAAATATCAAGCTTTTAGTGGATTATTAAAACACAATAAGCAAAAACATTTAGAAATACACCCAATAATCAAACATAGCAATATAAATGTAAATATTACTTTGGAGGAATCAACGATTATTGTACCGATCCAGCAATTGACTTCAGAAGCATATAAACCCCTTAATATAATAGAAGATGAGTTTTGTGATAATTTAATGATATTGAATTTAACTCACGGCAAATATGACAAGGAATGAATGAAATTAGTAAAAGATCTCACAAAAACTCTTGGAATGAACTTAAGAGGAAAACTATTAAATCAAGAAAGTGATTACGTAAATAGTGAGTTAAACTTATTACCTACTATGTTTGAAAAAACAATCCAAGTTTCTATAAAAGAAGGCAAAGAATTTTTAACACCGTGCCAAAGCCTAACGAAATCGCAATCGGTATTAGAAGTGATCGAGTTTGGAATCAGAGACTAAATAAATATAATTGCAAAAAGTCCACAAATTCATTTTATTACATTTCTATTCTTGAAACTTTAGAATTTCTATGCCAAAACGAAAATATTGTTAAGAAATTAAGAAAAAGAAAATTTTCACTATACATGTGGCAATTATTTCCAGAAAAATAAGCTTTTTTCTAATAGTCAGCATTGTTTTCATTTACAATTATATTTAGATGAATTCGAAACAGTTAATCCCTTAGGCTGCAAGACAGGAATATATAAAATATCCTCTTTTTATTTTACCATTCTTAATTTAGGCTCTGAAAATAATACCCACCTTAAAAATATACATCTGGTGTGTCATTATATTTATATAAAAGAACATGGATATGACCCATTTTACTAATAGTGGAAGAAATAAAAAAATTAGAAATATAGAGGGCATAAATATTTATTATCAGAACCGTAATTATATATTTAAGAGTAGTATATTTTCTTTATCCCACGATAACCTCAGCCCAAATTCTTTATACGGCAAGGTAGTATTCTAGTCTAGAGGCCCGAATTTTAGGTGATTTTTGAAGTGTCGTAAAAAAAAAGGCAATCAATATTTTTCTATCCACTTTTTTTAGAGTTGTTTATTAACATTACAAGAATACAGAAAAAAATTAAAAAAGTTGAAAATTCAAAAAATTAGCAGCTGATGAAGTGGGGGGCCTCAAAAAATTGGCGCGTGATCATGCCCACGATTCCAACCCTCCAAGCAATCCGAAAAAAAATAAGTAAATAAAAAAGATTATTAGTCTAAAGTAATGTCGCTATGTCCGGAACTAGGGAAAAGTTGAAAAATTTTTTTTTCACAGAATGGCCGCTGCCTAAAAAAAAAAGCAATTTTTGTACCACTTTTTTTGACTTTATCGAATTTTTTAAAAATAGTAAAAATTGAAATAGACAAGTCTATAAAGAAGACTCTCAATACAATTTCAAGTAAATCGGTCCAGTGGGCATCGTCTTGAAAAAGGCAGTTTCGAGAAAAACGTGTTTAAAATTATCACTCAAAATATTTTTAATTCACTCACAGCACATACGTCCACGTGGTTTGGAAGTTAGAATTCAACTGTTAGCAGGTGGATGCAAGTGAACACTAAATATAAAAGATACAAGCCACCTTGGGGTATTGTATTACAATACATATATATGTGGTAACCCTGAAAATTCTAGCAGTCAGAGAAACGCTGTGAAAACGTAGCCAACAATCATTTTTGGTCGTCGCTGGGCGAGTGAAGGTAGAGACGGAGAAGAGACAACAAGACAGCCACGCATGTCCAACCTAAAGTTAAAAGATTTTTTAAAGTACTACTCGAAATATAGTTTTGATTTAACAAAGAAGCGTGTATATCACTTGTGATACAATTCCCTGCCCAACAATCAATCCTACAAATCTGGAGGCTCAACCGGGATATGGGAAATGGGAATTTGTGCACAGTTTTTCAACTTTACATTGAACGGGACATATTAAACGAAGACAACATTTAGGTTACCGCAAGTTACCGGTATCATCACCCGAACAGCTAGGCAATAAGCAAACGCATTACATCGCATTCGAGTCGTTTCCAACATTTGACGGATCAACTCAACTGAAACACAAAGCACAACGAAAGGCAAGTGAAAGAAGATAAAATATAAGGAGAACTCAGGCAAGTACAAGTTTATTGGTTTTTATGCGTGTTCGATGCCCATCAGCATAAGAATATTTTTGTGTGGTGTCTGGCCACATTCCAATTTGAATTTCGCAGCTTTGTGTTGGAACGGGTTTGATCGGATTGTCAAGTTTGACTTTAAGTCAGAAAATAAAGAAATTTCTAAGTAGCTGTATACCTTGTCTACTCGCGAAGAAAGAAGGAAGAAAAGAAGGTTACTTACATTGTATTCCGAAAGAATCGATACCTTTAGAAACGTACCATGTCGACCATTTGGGTCCGATGACGGCAACAAAAAAAGGATACCGTTATATTTTCAGTGTAATAGACGCATTTACAAAATTTACTTGGCTATTCGCGATGAAGACTATCACCACTTCAGAGACAATAGATAAACTTAATTGTCTACAAGCTGTTTTTGGTAATCCCAGCCGAATTATCACGGACAGAGGACCAGCCTTTACTGCTGCGGGGTTTAAAAATTACTGCGATCAAGAGCGCATTGAGCACGTTACGATTACGACAGGTGTACCGCGAGGTAATGGGCAGGTTGAGCGGATACACCGTATAGTCATCGCCATACTCACAAAGGCTACTATTGGCGAGGAAGATACCTGGTACAAACGACTCAGTCAATTACAACGATGGATAAATGGCACTTACCAGAGAAACATAAAAACGACCCCATTTGAGCTCTTAACCGGTACAAAAATTAAGATGAACGACGATATCAATTTGAAACAGATGATAGAGACCGAACTAAGGAACATCTACCTGGAAGAACGTGACGAAAGTCGTGAAAGAGCATCACAAGGTATCTTGAAGATGCAAGAGGAGAATCGACGCAATTTTAATAAGAAAAGAAAACCTCCCAGTAACTATGAAGTTGGAGATCTTGTAGCAATTAAGCGGACACAATTCGGAACAGGACTTAAAATAAGCCCTAGCTATATCGGCCCTTATCGAATTGTTAAGAAAAAGGGAAATGAACGCTTTGACGTAGTCAAAGTAGGTCACCACGCAGGACCAAATACCACTTCAACAGCCGTTGACTTTATGAAGCCGTATACTCATTTCGAAAGTTCCGATGAAGAAGAACAAAGCGAAAATGAACACGAAGGAGTGGATGAAGCCGAAGACGATCTAAATAAGATAACCCTAACAGATGATAACTTAGGCGGTAACCAATCATAGGATGTAACCGTTCAGCACTTCTCATAAGAACAGATCCTAAACAAATTGAAGATGATGAATATAGCATATTGTACACACGAATAGTTTAAGATTATCCATAATTTCATGAAGAAAATTAAAAAAAGACTAATCATTATAGATAACGAAGACGCACTAGAGTATTATGAAATCCGAACGCGTGAATTGAATTAATTACATAAATAATGAAGAATTTTACATTGATAAAATACCGTAGAGTTGTGACGCTGTAGCACTTGCCTCGACGATGAATAGTACACCGACTCATGAAGATGACGAAAACTTAACAAACATCAAAGACACCATACAATGACGAAATTTCAAGGAAAATCTCCTGCGAAGACGATCAAGACGTGCGAACTATCACTATGAAGATGAGCTGACTCAAGAAGACGAGCTGATTCAAGAAGACGACTATGAAGATGAGCTGATTCAAGAAGACGAGCTGATTCAAGAAGACGACTATGAAGATGAGCTGATTCAAGAAGACGAGCTGATTCAAGAAGACGACTATGAAGATGAGCTGACTATGAAGACGAGCTGACTCAAGAAGACGAGCTGATTGAAGAAGACGATTATGAAGATGAGCTGATTCAAGAAGACGACTATAAGGACAATGGAGATGACGAATTACAAACGAAGATAATCCACGACGCACGATCGGCCTCGCTGTTGGTAAGGATCATGGGTTCCCCGAGACGGATGAACACATAGGATGGCCGAATGTGGTAACCCTGAAAATTCTAGCAGTCAGAGAAACGCGTTGAAAACGTAGCCAACAATCATTTTTGGTCGTCGCTGGGCGAGTGAAGGTAGAGACGGAGAAGAGACAACAAGACAGCCACGCATGTCCAACCTAAAGTTAAAAGATTTTTTAAAGTACTACTCGAAATATAGTTTTGATTTAACAAAGAAGCGTGTATATCACTTGTGATACAATTCCCTGCCCAACAATCAATCCTACATATATATAAAGGAACAAAAGGGTTTACTGAGAAATATGGATTCAGGTAGACGGAGATTCTCTAACGTCTTTGTACGATTAGTTTCGGCCGAGCCAGTTTGGATGCCGCGTCAGCAAATTACCTGCATCTCCGAAAATAATTCGAATTTTGAAAAATCCTCTTGTAGGCATATTCTTGAATAGTTAAAATTTGAAAATATGAAAACAAAAAAATCGATTTTTTCGAATTTCTAGACTAGAATACCACCAAGTGAATCTTTTAATTAAAAATATTTTTGTCGTTTTTGCAAGCTTGAAAATCCTTTAATCCAAATTAGTTTCAGTGAAGGAAATTCATTATTAAGGAGTAGCACTGAGAGTTCAAAAAATCCATTAGATGAAGAATTTGGTTTAAAAAAATATATTTATTGAATAACCTTCACTTTTTTAACGTTTTTCAATCATACAGTGTTGATAGTTTACATGATATTTTGGAAGGAATCGGACAAAGAGAATTACAAATTTTTCTGGTATATGTGATCAAAAATAGAAAGCTTTTGGGTTTCTGAATAAATCTAATATCCCATCTGTAATACACTTGAATTCCTCTAGCTGCACTTTAGGGCAGCGAGCAGCTCAATTTTGGTGCTTAATTAGATATTTTCCCCCCTTATAATTTCTGACATTATACGTTGTGCTGATGCCGAATTTCTGAAACATTATAACATATTGATTCTGCTTACTTAATTGTCTTTGCTCCAGAATTAGAACTTTTTCATGTAACTAAACTGAAAGATCTTATAGAGGAGCATCATTCGCAATTCGTTAAAGTATATGTAAATGAAAAACTTATGCCAAAACATCTTTTGTTGGTCATTACCTTCGGATAATACGTGAAATGGGTTCTTTATTAACACTTTCTACAATGCGCTATGAGTCAAAACATTCAACTTTGAATCAGTATGCAAGTATGTTACATAACTTTAAAAATATTTGCAAACTAATATCATATAAACATCAAGAAACAAATTATATACGGTATATGGATGAAAAATTTTGCCCAGAATTTATTTATAAAATTGTAAAGCTAATGAAAATTGATTCATTTATGAATGAATATTCTAACTTAATTTCATTAAATAAAATAGATTCCAATTACGATAAATATTTTCTAAAAAGAGTCTAGTGAAATTTTATGAATATAGAAAAGGTTTTATTATTTGCATTCACAATTTATGTAACAATCTACCTTTATTTGGAAAAATTAAGTTCATTCTAAAAATTCGAGAAGAAATTATTTTTGTTTATAATGTTCTAATTACTCAGAATTATAGTTTCAAGTTAAATGCATTTGAAATCGGAAAAAGTGAAGACTTAAAAACCATTAATATAAAAAATATCGTTTTCAAGGAACCATTTAAAATAATAATAAGAGAAAATTGTCCTAATTTTTTCTTGTTCTTAGACATGTTATACTATATGAAACTAAATATTCTGTTTTTATGCATTTTGTTTTGCGTATTATGTGGTACATAAATGTATCATCATTATTGAATGTAACTGCAATGTACATATATTGAAATAAACTACCACTGTTAAATAATGTTTAAATCTTTCATTTTTGTAACTACATATATAAGTAATATTAAATTGCAGGTCTCTTTTGACGTCTATAAATATCAACAAATTTTTAGATATTTCAATTTAACGCCTATGCTGAAAATAGCAAAACTGAAATGGTGTTAAATGTCCGCACCAACTGTTTGATATTTTTTATTTATAAGATTGAATCTAATATAATCGAAAGGATATTGGATTTAACGCACAACAGGAATATCCCTTTGTATGTTAAACTCGTTTACCTTTGAGTCAAAGCTGGTTTGGGATTGTCTTACTGTCTTGCAGCAACTGGCCGAGACAAATAGGGTGACACTGATCTGGGCACCAGGGCATGAAGGCATTATGGGAAACGAGATTGCGGACCGTCTTGCAAAGGAAGGAGCCAAATCTCCGTATATTGGCCCTGAGCCTGTCTTTAGACACCCAAAAAGTCACCTCTCAGCTCAGATCAGGCTTTGGGAGGACAGAACTAAGAAGGAATACTGGGAAAATACCCCGGGGCTGAGACAAGCGAAGAAGTTTATAAAGTATTCGCAACAGAGGACAAAAGAATTCCTCACAGTCAGCAGGAAAGAGCTAAGGCTCATAACGGGCCTACTTACTGGGCACTGCCCACTTAGATACCATCTTAAGAAGATGGGTGTTCAGGCCACACCAGTATCCCACGATGATTCCCTAATTCCTCCTCCGATAATGTTCCTAAAAAGATAAAAAAGGGAACACAAAGAATCTTGTCTTAAAATAATTTAAAAAAAGGCACTTATCTAATATAAGGGAACTTCCTCCCTTCAATTCAACGCCGTCCTAAAACTTCCTCCACTATTTTTTCACCTGAAAATAAACAAAAACTCTTATAAATAACTAATAAATAGAATAAATATAAAACAAACTTACCAAAAAACTCCTACCGCAGTATATTTACATTGACATATCAAAATGTCAACACATCACACCAGATGTTCTCGCCTTCGCCGCAGTAAGAGTTCAGTGCAACTCAATGGTCTCACACTGCGGGACGTTGCCAAGGCAACCTATCATGAAGCCGAAACGTAGCGGTTCGCGGCGGCTATAAAAAGGCGACGAGCTGCAGCAGAATCACCCAGTTTCTACGACCACAAAGGTGATTACTACCGCGGGTAGTCACTTCGTGCCACGTTTACTCAGAGAGTGTCTCTGAAGCACGCCAATTTTTTTTAGGAACCATCGAATCCTAAATTATCCAAACTATCCACCTCCTATCCCTCCTTTTCTCCTATTCCAGCCATCCCACTAACAACTAACTCCTAAGAGAGAATGACACATAGCACGGCTGATATAGCGCATCATCCGTGGAGAAAGAAAAGACAGCGAAACGAAAAGTTTCAACAAATACTAAGGACAACTATCAATATGAGGACAAGAGACGACATCAAATCGGACTGAGGGCTAAAGATGAGCCCCAAGGGAAAAAAAAAGAAGACAATAACGTGAACATCGAGGGAAATGACGACAAAGAAAATAAACATCGGCGCAAAACACACTTGACTTGACTTGACAGAATCACCCATTCCCAATTCAGAATTTGATCTGAAAACATCAGAATTTACTCTGATTTTCCTAAATCATCCAAACCTAATTTTGTTCCCATCTAAGTAGGAATTTACTCCTACTGCAGAAATTTAATTCTGCTTATATTTTATCTCCCACCTGAGTAGGAATTTACTCCTACTGCAGAAATCTACTTCTGCTTTAATTTTATCCTACGTCTAAGCAGGAATCTACTGCTGCTGCAGAAATATACTTCTGCCACATTAATTATTTCTATTAATACTAGAATGCTTAAAAGTGCAGCACAAGAACTTCTACTTTATTAATAGTGGATTTTCTCTCTCTTTTTCAGAAATAAGGGGAACAGACCTCAGCGGGAGCATTTAGTATTTTCTTTTATTGAATTTATCTGTTGAATTGTTTTAGTAGTAGTATTGAATTTTGTAGTAGGCTAGGTTAATTTTTTGAATTATTTTTCATAGGTTAAGTTTTTTTTTGAATTTGTGATAATAGTTTCTAAAACAATTTTATATTTGAATTTATAAAGTTGAGTTATCTTTTAAACCGGCACCCCCCTTTAGCTTGAGGCAGATCTCACAATGGGTAAGGTCAATGATGAGACCTGTCGATTCTGTATGGAAGACGACGAATCCGCTGAACATGTCCTATGTGACTGCGAAGCTCTGTGCTGCATAAGGCTAAGACATCTAGGTAAGGCATTCCACTGCCAGAGGATGTCGAAAAAATGGCCCTAAAGAATATTATAAGCTTCATCAAAGACCCTAAGTACGAATGGGCGCCCTAGAGCATCCAGGGGTAATGTCACAATAAATCTTATAGGTCGCAGTGACAAAATGAGAGGCAGAAACCCTGTCTGCATCCCCCGTAATTAATAATAATAATAAAATCCCTTTGGATAATGTCATAAATTTTTCTATAGGATAAAGTAGGAAAAATCGATATGGTTTTAATTATCTTCACTAGTTGACTATTACTTTTATATTTACAAGTATACAGAAAAATTAAATGAATGAATATTGTAACCCTGAACGGAGAAATCCGATTGAATAACAATTTAAGTTATCCAAATGGCTGGACACTATTTAATACCGATTTTTTTACTGTGTAAGGGCTAGAAGCGAAAATCTTAAAATGGGAAACACAAATACAGAGAGTGATTCTTCAAGTAGCAACAATATAGTTTATCGAGGTGTTGAGGAATCGTTGGGGACTTTCAACGGTGAAACGTCGACAGATGTATCTGTTTGGCTTAAAAACTTCGAGGATATTGCAATTGTGTGCAGATGGAGCGATGTACAAAAGTACTTACACACGACGATTGCTGCGTGTGATCGCAAAACTATGTGTGGAAGCTTCCAATGGTATTCATAGATTTAAGGAACTAAAAGAACATTTAGTGAAAGAATTTTGGGATTCCGCTTCGAATTTAACTATTCACCGTGCACTTGAGAATACAAAAAAAAAACGTCACATGAAACATATCTTGAATATATGTATGTACTCTATGAAGCATATTGCAATTAGAGGTTAAATTGATGACGAGTCCTTGATTTCAGGAATTTCTGATAATGTATTTAATAAATCCGTACTCTATGAAAATAAAAACCTAGACAATCTTAAACAGAAACTACGAATTTATAAGGCAATGAAGAGCGAAGCAACAAAGAAGAAGGCTAAAAATAAACAAATATTTGAAAAGGAAAAGACTACTTCGGTAGAAAATAGATCTGTGAATAGTGGCCAAAAAGTCCCTGATGCTTTAATTGTAATATGTTTGGGAATCTTTTCTCTAATTGTACCCAACCGAGAAAACCTAAAAGTGCTCAAGGGCTCACCCACGTTAATACTATTTGTACTCCAGATCTGCATGTTAATGTGATTATCGGTAATAAATAATATCTTGCCTTAGTAGACACTGGAAGTGATGTAACGGCGATCAGAGAAACACTTCTTAGAGACGCATTGATTCCAATAGAAACTAATTCTACAACTTTTTTAATAGGATTTTGTCAGCTTCTACGAAACACCCGCGGTTTATGTTCAGTTCAACTTCAGATAGAAGGCGAAAGCTATGAAGTAAAGTGTCATGCGGTTCCAACGATTGGATCAATCAAGATGTCATCTGTTGAGAGAGTCAACACGTACAGTCGTAAATGGTAAAGTCATCTTAAATAAGACAAATACGTTCGCGTTCGAAGAAGAATCTGAATTTTTTAAGGTTATGGATGTCGTTCAGTTGATCGAAGAACCCGACATGAAAAGCGTAAAAGATATTTTGAGCTGTGAGTTGAAAGAAAAGGTAAAGCAAATCATTTCGGAATATAAGCTATGAAGCCAGCTGCATCCTGCATTGAAATGGAAATTTTCTTAGAAGATGAAGTTCCATTGTACCAAAGGGCACGAAGATTAGTACCTATAGAAAAAGAAATCGTTCGTAATCAGATACAAGATTGGCTGGAATAGGGCATAATACGAAACAATAATTCCGACTTTGCGAGTCCTGTTGGCTTAGCCAAGAAAAAGGACGGTTCTAACAGGTTATGTATCGACTAACTGCGACTCAACCAAAAAATTGTTAAAGATCGATACCTCTTGCCTAACATAGAAGAAATACTGGAAAGCCTATACGATTCTCGAGTATTCGAGTATTTACGACGCTCGACCTTCGGAATGGATTCTTCCATGTCGGTATCAAGGATAGCAGAAAATATACGTCGTTTTTAACTCCTGACGGCCAATACGAGCTTCTCAAAGTACCTTTTGGACTTCTCAAGTCTCCTCCTGTTTTCCAGCGGTTCGCTAGCACCGTTTTCGGGGAGGTCATGCTAAAAAAGTCCTTCTAATATATACTGACTATATATTAGTCCCAGCTATAGACGAAAATAGGTAGCTAGAGAGCATTACCTCGTAATTACGTGGTGGAAGTGCAAATTCGTTAGTGTACAATTTTTGGGAGATATCATAGAAAATGGAAGCGTAAACCTATTTGACGAGAAAAGGTTTTCCTACTCTGGCAACTGTGAAGCAAGTACGAAATTTTCTTGTATTAACCAGTTTCTTTAGGAGATTTACATCGCAATATTCTTTCATTGCTAAGCCGTTCACACATTTTATAAAGAAAGATGTGTCTTTCACATTTGGAGGACAGCAGCAAAAATCTTTTAATATGTTGAAAGGTCATCTTTGTAGTGAGAGCGTCTTAAGACTATTTAATCGTAATTTAGAGACAGAATTCCATACTGATTCCAGCAAGGTTGGATACAGAGGTGTTCTGTTACAAAAAATTCCCGATTGTACGCGGTGTTTTATGTTAGCTTCAAAACAACTAATTCGGAGTTTAACTACACAAGCTTCGAATTAGAAGTATTGGCTATCATAAAATGTGTAGAGAAGCACGTCCATATTTGCTTGGTCTTCATTTCAAAATTTTTACTGATTGCAAGGCTTTGAGATTAATAATGAAAAAAAAAATCAAAGCAGTAGAGTAGCCAGATGGGCTCTTCTGCTAGAGGACTTTAATTGTGTTGTGTTCACCGAGCTGACACGACCATGCGGCACGTAGGTGCTCTTAACCATTGCCCGGCAGTATTATCCATAGAAGTTGAGATCCTACAAAGGGTAAAACAACCCCAAGGAAAGGATGAATCTTGCTGATTGGTTATGGAATTGTTGAAAGGGCGGGAATTTGAAAATTATGTCTTTCTTCTCGTACCCTTTTCAAAAAGAAATAATACGTAACGTCCACGACCAAGATCTTATTAATACGAGAAAAGTAGAAACTATTGTACGTCAAGATTATTACATCCCCATTTTAACAAAAAAAGTGCGGGGTGTTTTAGTTAACTCCGTGCGATGCATCTTAGTACCGAGGAAGGCCGGTAAGCAAGAAGTATATCCTAGTCCAATAGAGAAATTTGATATGACTTTTCACACGTACTATGTGGACCATCTAGTCCATTATCGTCAACTGCCAAAAATTATGCATATCTCTTTATTGTGCTTGATGTTTTCACGAAGTTTTGCTGGTTATATCCGATAAAGTCGACAAGAAGTCATAACCTGCTGATAACAACAGGCATTCCCAGAGGAAATGGCCAGGTTGAACGCTTAAATCAAGTAATTATCGCTGTTCTAGCCAAGATCTCGCTTGAGGATACGTGAAAGTGGTTTAAGTATGTTCCGCAGCTGCAATGTATTTTGAACTCTACTACGTCACGGGCAAGCGGAAGAACACCGTTTGAGTTACCAATAGGCGTGAAGATGACTAGACTCGAGGACCATCACCTAAAAGAACTACTTCAAGAAGCAATTTTGCAAGATTTTGAGAACTCCCGTCAAGACAGGAGAAATCAAGCAAAGGAGCAGATAGAGGAGGTTCGAGACGAAAATAGAAGGTACGCGAAAGTTAAAAGAAAACCAGCAAGAAAATATTGCACACATGATCTGGTCATAGTTAAGCGCACACAGTTCGCCCCAGGATCCAAGTTATATCTAAAGTTTTTGGACCCGTACGAAGTTGAACGAATCAGGCGATACGATCTCAGAAAAGTTGGTGAGCATGAAGGGCCTAACAGTGTGAGCTCCGCAGCTGATCATATGAAACCCTGACCTACGGAGCACGATACGGATTCGTCTGAGGCAGACGATTAGTAGGATGGCTGAATGAGGCAAATTCCAACAAATAAAAATAAAAACAACCAATCGTCAACAATACCGATGTACAGAATGCAGTCAGCGACATAAACGAAACTTTTTCATTTACATCAGTGATGGTTCCTATAATTTTGAATCCATGCAGTCAATCAGTCAGTTAAGTTCCAGCGACGCGCAGGTACGAGAATAGCTGATAGCAACGAGATAAGAGCTACGAGTTTTCGGTTGTACTTTGAATACTTTGTCGCAATTTTTTTAAATATTTTATTCAAATATCTCGTAATTGCCTTTTTTTTTAAACATTGTATTAAAAACGTTAAATACTGGGTGGCGTAAAAGTAATGGCACTATAAAAATTATATATATGTTTTTTTTTATATGACATCTCCTGCCATTCTGATATTGAATATTGTGTAGTAAACAAATGTAAAATTACTAAAAATAAACATGGACGATTATAGTCCCCAAGAACGTGGCATAATCGTGTCAATGTTTTTACGGAATAATTCAGCAGTGATAAAAACACAACGTGAATTTCGTCGACGATTTTGCCGCCCTCCAGCACCATTTGGTCGCACAATGCGATGCTTTTCCACACGCCTCGAAGCAACTGGCGCAGCATTGGATAGACCTAAGCCTGACAGACCAAGAACAGGCCGTTCAGCCGAAAATATCGATGTTGTGCGCGAAAACGTGGAAGAGTTTCCAGAAACATCAACGAGGCGATGTGGCACGCAATTGGGCATTTCCAAGTGGATTCTGCTGCGTATTTTGGTCAAAGACTTGAAGATGTTTCCGTATAAAACTCAGGTGACTCATCAGCTGCTGCCTACGACCACTGAGCTCATCTAGAGTACAGCCAGCGCGTCATTAACCTCAAAACTTTTTATGAGTGACGAAGCGCATTTCCATCCCTCGGGGCATGTCAATAAGCAGAATACTCGCTTCTGGGGCACTGAAAATCCGTGCATTATTCAAGAAATACCTTTACACGCACTAAAAGTTACTTTATGGTGTGGCGTCTGTGCTGAAAGAGTGATCGGACCATATCTTTTCGAAGGCGCTGCAGGTAATGCGATAACTGTCACTGGCGAGCGCTACAGAACCATGTTACGTGAGTTCTTGTGCCACAGCACACACAGCTCGCGACACTATAGACTTAGTTAAGGACGCTTTCCCAGGCGATTTGCCTGTCCTGCAAGATCACCCGATTTGATCTGTCCACACTTCTTTCTTTCGGGTTATTTGAAATCACTGGTATATATGAACAAGCCACAGACTCTCGCAGCCCTAAAAGAAAACATTCATCAAGAAATAAGGAACATATCGCAAAAAGTGTTACGGCAAGTTTTGGAAAATGTCATAAATAGGGCTGAAATGTGCATAAACTCTGGAGGTCACCATTTAAATTCTAATGCGACGATATTTCATGGCACAAATATACATATATAAAAAACTAATTCTAGTTTTCTAATTTAGAAAAGAAGTTGTAGCTAAACCAAAAAGGGTCATTACTTTTGCGCCACCCAGTATAAGTAAAATTGGAATAACATTATCAAAAAGGAATTATTAATCAATTAATTAATTAATCATTAATAAGGTAGTGAAAACTAAATTGAGAGAAGTGGAATATTTTTAAATACTGAAACTAGTAGATGTACTAGTATAGTAGTAAAAGTTCCACCACTGGATGTGAATTTTTAATTTTCGATCCGGCAGGTAAATGCGTGTGTTTGTATCAGTATTAATTCAAAGCCAACACGATAAAAAATAAATTAAACATCGCTCTATAGGCATTGCTTCCTTTCGTAATTATTAATTTTTAATAAAATAGACACAAACATGACTACGTTCTCAATTTGCTCATTTCTTCCAAATACGGTAATAATTTGATACATTGAAATTTAATTTCACATCAATTAAATAAGATTTACATGTCTTCAGCGGCACGAAAGTGCTTACATATATCAAAAAGTAACTTCACTGACTGTGATACACTTGCGCATGTGCTGCATATTACGGTCAATTTATGGAAATAAACGATTGACAGGGAAGACAACTGCAAAATTTTGTAGTGGATATACTGGCATGGGGGAACTTTCAATAAAACTGTCATCACGACTAATTACGGTTATAGAAGACTTACCTACCGACTAGTTACAAAATAAATTACCCTTGTAACTAAATCTAAAGCTCCTTCATCTTTCAACGGCTACCCTATATCCAAGTCCCAATTGTAACGACAGACAACATGTCGATTCCGCCATTTATTTGTATGTCCTATCCTATGCAGTCATGTAACGATGCCACAATGTCAGTCTTGTTCACCGTCATAGATGGGTTAAAAGGGGCGAAATGACATGATGATAGCTATGTCAACCGTAGTTGATAGTTGGTTTCAATAGTTCCGCATGCACAAAATTGCTATTTACCGACTGTCATCAAGCTTCCGAGCCACATTCAAATGTCATAATTAGCCCGGGCTTCAAGTATGTCTACATAGATCGACTGATTCTGTCTTTGATTTGATAACATTTTGTAACCGATAAGTTGATAATTGTTAATGAGAATTTATAAGAGGTTATACTTAACGGGGATTACAAGATGCAACACAGCTATCGTCGTTCAGAAATTACATACTAATTTAAGAACAAAATTGAAGCTTTCCCTTAAATCAATGGCTTGGAGGAGTATGGAAAATTCTAAATAGGCTAATTATGCCCAATGTACATGAAGAAAAATATGTCTGCGAGTATATTTATCGTTCGAAACGTGTATACTAACATGTTGTTTTAAGGTTAAACTGTTTATTTTGATTCTGTTTGAATTTATGGGCAGAACTAAAATTAAACCTAATTTAGGAAATTATATACCCTGGACGCATCATAAATTAATCTTTTTTGTTTTAAGAGCGAAAGTCAGCGATACAAAACAACGAACTGAAGCTTTTGAAAAGTTCAAGAAATTTTGTAAACAATATAATTAAGTTATTTTTGATTGGAGAGAAAAGATTTAATATCAGATTAAAATTATATGTAAACATTTCCAGTGTTGGTTGGCCAAGTAATCGATTTTTAAAATATGTATATAAATATTGGTAACATTAAAAAGGGGAGAATTTAAAAATAGACTAAAAATTTGGGATTTTCTTACCCGTTTTTTTACTTCGACTTATTTTATTTTTTGCAAAAAGGTCGTTAACATAACTTCTTTTTATAAAAAAAAAATTGTAAACTGTAGGCACTCCTCTTTAATTTGACATATTACACCCTATGTATTATCTGTAGCCATTAAAGAGTTATTAGCTCTTAACCTATTCTCAAAGCTAGTCTCAAACCTATTTTCAAAGATAACACTGTTCAACAAGAATAAAAATGAAAGAACTTGACCTGCTCAGATTTCGTATTCTCATTTTACTTTTTTACCTACACGTCAAAATTTTTTTTGTATGTCATGAATTTAGCGATTTCGGACTTCTTGTTGTCTCGAGCTCTAAATTCGAAAAAGCATTTATATACAGGGTGTCCCTAATTAGGATGGCCATATGAAAGGAGGTCATAAATCTCGGTAAGAAACGAAAAAAAATGTATGGGAGGGGGGGGGGGTTAACTTCACCCCCTGGGAGCTACGAGGGTTTGAAGTTTTTTTTCCAGTGTTGAGTAAGTGCTTCAACATGTTTCCCAATATCTCCTAGGTTTTTATTAAATAACGGAATGCGTCTTTTTCTAGTCGATGGCTAATCAATTGCCCATTAAGGAGGTTTGAAATTCTATTTCCTGTTTTTAATGTCTTCGAAGTTATAGTCCTTCAAAATCAAAATTTTGAGTAAAAAAAATCATTTTTTCGGTTTCAAATGAAATTATCTCAGCATTTTACCCAATTATTTTTTTATTTTTTTTCGGCTTAGAAGAAAGCCCAATTGGTGCTCTATAAGTCAGTCTTTACAGCACACAAAAATATTTGACTGTTCTCAAATCATAACGTAAAATGTGCAGGTCTTACCTGAATCCCATTTTATAAATTTATGGTTTTCACTAGAACAAAGTGAAACAAAGGGAAACCTTTTTCTGAAATAATTACAATAATTTTCACTAATCTACTAAAACAACAAATGTATTCGAAAATATTCCAAAAATGTGTAGTTTTCCACGTCATGCTCAAGGATCCAGTTGCAGAACTTCCATCGCTTCCCAAAATCCGTGGGTAAGAGCTCCTGAACAGGTGTCAAATGATATGGGTGCATTCTGGAATTGGTGTCGTGTATAATCCTAAAAACAGATGACCGCGAAACTCCAGTACTATGCTTACTGCAGGGTCTCTCCTTATAGGATTTCGAACTCGTTCTTCCACTTCGATCATAAATGCTGATCGTCGGGCGTCTTCTCTTCGTCTGCTGACTGCTCCACTCCCCCGCAATCTTTGGTTAGTTGCTGCAAACATGGATCTGTGTGGTACTCTACTCTGAGGAAATGCTTTGGAATACAGCCTTCGAGCCTTTTTTACTCAAAATTTTGACTTTGAAGAGCTATAACTTCGAAGCTAATAACAACAGGAAAAAGAATTGCAAACCTCCTTAATGGGCAATTTATTAGCCATCGATTAGAAAAAAACGCATTCAGATATTTAAAAATACCTTGGAGATATTGGGAAATATGTTGAAGCACTCACTCAACACTGGGAAAAACTTCAAACCCCTGTAGCTCCCAGGGGGGTGAAGTTAGACCCCCTCCCATACATTTTTTTTTGTTTTTTACCGAGATCTATCACCTCCTTTCATATGGCCATCTTAATTCGGGACACCCTGTAGAGAGCTGACATTTTGCATATGATCCTTTTAAAAAAATATTATAGATTCAAGTTCGAAAATGGGACAAAGTGGATAACCCCTTCGTAGGGTTCCCATAAAAAAATTTCGTTTTTATATATTTATTTGGATACTGCCTGAAAATGCATTGACGTTAAAAGCAATAGTAAACAACATTTTAAATTAAATTGGGTAACCCTTCTTGGTGCTGCCATACAAAAGTTAGGTGTTTCACTTTAATTAACTTTTATTTTCATCTAGGATGTAATATTATTGGCCTTAGACCAATTATTTAACTTTTCTTCTTGTTGTTTTTAAACATTACTACCTTTCATTTTCGTTGCTTCTTAGAAGCACGACTTTATTCTGGATATGGGTCGTCTCGAAATATTTTCCAGCAGTAATCTGCCAACGTACATACATACATACGAGTACATACATCTACCCTTGAAGCGTCATGCTCGCCATGCTCGTCACGAACAGCTCCCGAATTTTCCAGGAAAAAGTCCTGGTGGTCGTGCAAAATTTCAATCTTCAAGGAGATTTACTGCCCTTATCAGGTAATACTGGTTACAGCAGTCTCTTCACCATGTGGAAGTGGTGTCAACGCATGAAACATACTTCTATACTTTATTGTCTGCTTAGTTTTCGCGGAATGCTCCAAACACTTCTTGTTCAAATCCACTTTCATTTTCAACCAATAAAATCAATTTGCATTTTATTTCCCTTTAAGCAATAAATTTATTTTGTCCGTGAATACATACTCATTTTACTCATTTACTCATTCCTTATAACAAAAGCTCTCTATCGAAAGAAATTGCTCAGTCCCTTGAGTTTCGCTATAGAGAGTTTTCACTGTGTCTATTTAAGTTTAGTGAGCTTACTATTTCTTGTCTGACATAACATATTTCTAAACGTTTATGAACATTTTGTAGTAAATAGCGACTGCAAATCGTAATATAAAACCAAGTAAAAAAGCTAGAATTGGTCTAAGACCAATTCTTATGATACCCTAGATGAACGCCCGTACCAAATTTCGTATTGTCACCCTTCTGTGCAAGTTTGATTTTTGAAGTGGTTTTTCGCATATATTTCTAGAACGGTTTGTCGGACATAAAAAACGATTTTAACCAATTTTATAGGATTTCGTATTCTGAAGAAGATTTTAGTACAATAAAAATGTCTTGGACTGATCGTTTTCACAGTATACGTAAAAAACCTGAATTTTTATATGGCAACACCAAGAAGCAGTCGCCCGATTTAGTCCATTTTTGAAGTTTTATATGCTAGTACAATGAAAACACCATGTACCAAATTTCAGCGTTTCGATGCGTTCTCAGGCAGTACCAAATATATAGTGGAAAACTAAAGGTTTGTATGGCAACCGCACGGAGGAGTTGCCCGATTTGCCTCATTTTCGAACTTAATTTTACTTTTTTTTTAAAGTTCGTGTACAAAATTTCAGCTCTCTAAGTGTACGCGTTATTGAGTTATCGTGCGCACAGACGGACGGACGGACAGACGGACGGTCGGACAGACGGACGGACAAACGGACGGACATGCAAAAATCTAAATAACTTTTAATATTATAAGTGGGTATCCAATCCATTTTGCTCTACCATCATTATTTCGAGGTGTTACAAACGGAATGACAAACTTAATATACCCTATAGATTTCATCTAGGGTATAAAAACGTCTAATTTCGGTATGACCTGAATATGTTATGAACTAATGACTATCTGATAACTACAGATAGCAGATAGGGTGTAATTAGTCCAATTAAAGAGGAGATTCCACAGTTTTCAGGTTTAAAAAAAAGAAGTTATGTTAATGACTTTTTTGAAAAAAAAAAAAACTATACAGGTCAAAATAAAAAAAAAGGTAAGAGAATTGGGAATTTTTAGTTTAGAGCACAATAACTCTTGGGGGAGAGGAATGTGGAGCTGGTTGAGAAGTCTTTGGAAAGGCCATGAAGCTTTGCATGTAATCAACTGTGGACGGTGACAAGATATTGTGTAATTTTCGAGATGCAGGGTGTTTTTTGAAAACCTAGCATAATTTCTTAATCACCCTATACATCCTAAACGGTTGAGCTGGATCCCCCCTCCCTGCCACACAATTTCTTGTTCGTCTAGGTGAGTACTATCACCCTCCTGATCTATGGCCCATCTGGACGGAGACACCCTGTATATGCATGCTAAGACAATTAGCTAAAAATAATATGAATTGAAAAAGAAACATTTTTGAATTCTCCCCTATTTAGTGTTATCAATACTTATATATTTTAAAAATCAATTACGTGGACAACACTGAAAATGTTTGCATACAATTTTAATCTGATATTAAAACTTTTTTCTCCGATCATAAATAACTCAATTATATCGTTTACAAAATTTCTTGAACTTTTCAAAATCTTCATTTTGTTGTTTTGTATCGTTGACTTTCGCTCTTAGAACAATAAAGATTATTTTATGCATCCAGGGTATATAGTATTACTTTCTAAATTAGGTTTAATTTCAGTTGTGCTCATAATTCAAACGTAATCAAACAAACACTTCCTTGAAGTAACATGTTAGTATACACGCTTCTAAGAATATGTGGACCCCCTCTTTTTGTTCGCCTAGGTGAGTACTATTACCGCCTGTTCTCTGGACTACCTAGACGGAAACACCCTATATTATATGATCATTTCACATCACAAAATTGTCGACCACTCACACAGAGGGCGAACATATAAATTTTTAGGGTTGATTTATGCTATAGTATCAATGTTTTTATTAAATCTTTAAAGTAAAGCTTTATATTATAAATAATATACTCTATAATTGGCAGGCGTAAAACGAATATAATTGAAGAGCCCAAAGCATGGAATCGAAATCATAATTTTTCCAAAATTTTGATTTTTTTGCACACAAAAGTTTTTGAAATAAATAACGGTATTTATGAAATTTGTGTGTAAAAAAAATAAATCCTTTGCAAATATTGGAGAATAATTTAAAGATGCTTGTTTAAAAAATACAGAGTAATACACTTTTCGACAGCTACTATTCTTGGCTATAAGCCAACAATAACCAAAATCTCTAAGGTGGTTCAAAAGTTATTCTCATTTATTCTCACGAATATTGGCGAAATCTTCAACTGGCTACAGCTCCTAAAGGTTGGATTCTAGGGGTGTGGAGGGGGGGGGGGGGGTTATGTGGAACAATTTTTTTATCAGCTTACCTCAAGGAATCGCGTGGTATACCGGAAGGTATCTTGTTCTGAATCACCCTGTATAAATTTTGTGGGAAATCAGTAGATGTTTTAGAAATTATCAAAATGGGGAGTTTTTCAAGAGTGATACATTGCAAACCCTGCTCAATATAATCAAACTTCCTAAGTGCCATTCAAAGCTTAGGTTCTATTATATCCGCGATTTTCTGATGTTTTATTAGAATTTAAAGAGATAATGCTTATTCAATAATGTAATAATTTCTACATAATATCCATTATTTTCTACTAGCTTATTTATTTCCCTTGAATAATACTTCGCTGCATTTGTGCAACATATTCTTCTGGTGTGATTCTTTATTTTTTTTTTGCTAAGGGAATCCTCAAAGGCTTAAAATTGGTGGTGATCTGAGGGTGCAAGGTCCATTAACTGTATGTGGTCGAAAAAAATCATGGTGGACGTTTTGAACATTTTCATTGATGTTATTAAGCATAAATTGTTTTAAAAAATTGTATACAGGGTATCCCAAAAAATAGTGAAGCCTGGAGGCGAGCCCAAATCACCCCATGTATGTTCTACAAGTTTTTGTAGTTTTCGAGCTATGATTTTTTTTCGTAATTTTTCACCAGCGAGATCTGTGCTCAAGCGAAGGGGGGTGTCGGTTGCAAAACAAAACTCAACTTTTAAAATTCAAATATGAAATTTTTATTTAAACAAACCTAACCTATCACAGTCAATTCAATACTTCAATGAAACTTAAATCTACTAATTCTATTTAACCAGAAATTCAAAACAATATTCAATTAAAGAAAAAGAAAAAAATTAATTAAAATTCAATGTATAATTCGATGCCGCCACTGTATTTCTGTCCCCTCTTTAATTCTGGAAGAAGAAAAAGAAATTCCACAAATAAAATTAGTGAATTAATTCAATAGAATATGATTTGTCAAAGTTATGTTTTCATGGAATCTGAATTAAAGTAAAATAGAAGTTTGGTCTTTGGTGCCCATGTAAGCACGGGAACAATAGCCGAATTAGATTTCTGCTCAGATGTGGACGATAAAGTGCAGCAGAATTAAATTTCTGCAGCAGGAGTAGATTCCTGCTTAGATTTAGGATAAAGGTGAAGCAGAAGTAGTTTCCAGCTTAAATGTAGGATAAAGGTGAAGCAGAAGTAAATTTCTGCAGCAGTAATAGATTCCGGCTTAGATGTAGGATAAAGGTGAAGCAGAAGTAAATTTCTGCAGCAGGAGTAGTTTCCATCTTAGATGGTGAAGCAGAAGTAAAGTTCTGCAGCAGGAGTAAATTCGTGCTTAGATATAGGATAAAGGTAAAGCAGAAGTAAATTTCTGCAGCAGGAGTAGATTCCTGCTTAGATTTAGGATAAAGGTGAAGCAGAAGTAGTTTCCAGCTTAAATGTAGGATAAAGGTAAAGCAGAAGTAAATTTCTGCAGCAGGAGTAGATTCTTTTTAAATGTAGGATAAAGGAGAGGCAGAAGTAAGTTTCTACAGTACGAGTAAATTCCTACTAGGTGAAGGATGGAATTAAAGCAGAAGTAAATTTCTGCAGTAGGAGTAAATTCTTACTTAAGTGTGGGATGGAAATGAAGCAAAATAAACACCTACTTAGGTGAAGGATAAGGTAAAGCAGAAGTATTTCTGCAGTAGGAGTAAATTCCTACTTAGATGGAAGCAAAAGTTAGATTTTTTGCAAAGGATAGAAAACAGATTAAATTCTGGTGGAGAATACGTTCCGAGTAAATTCTGAACTGAGAATGGGTGATTCTGCTGTGGCTCGTCGCCTTTTTATAGCCGTCGTTAACCGCGAAGTCGCCCTTCGTGATGGGTTGCCTGGCAACGCTCGATCTCAAAGCTGAATTACACTGAACTCTGACTGCGGCGAAACCAGCTGACGTCATATCGTGAAAATGTCATTTTGACGACATTACAATATTGTAAATATCCAGAAGGTAGGTTTTCTGATATTTTTAGATTTTTCATATGGTATTATTAGGTTTTCCTCTATTTATTACAGGCAAATTGAAACTATGGATCATAAGGAGGATTTTATAAAGGTGGATGTTCAGATAAGTATTTGATCATTAAGAAAAATGATACATTGTGTTCCGCTTTCTTTTCCTTGTAGGAACTTGAATATAAATGGAAAAGAGGTTATGTAGCAGGAAATTCCTCTGGATTTGTGTGGCCCAAACATCCTCCACAAAAAAAAAAAAATAAATAAAGAGATAATAATAAAACTTACGATGTTTTGTCTGGAGAAACAAAGAACTTCCAATCTCTTCGTCGTTTTTATAGTGATGCCGCTAGATCGGAAAAAATTCTTCGCTTTTTTTATTTTTTCCCATGGGAAAGCTGATGTTTGTAATAGCCCAATGACGTCCGGGCTTGCCTGTATTAGGTATTTCATATCCTCTGGTATCCCCGGAGTTGGCAATTCAGTATTGATCGCTGGAGAATATCTGAGGTCCATTGATGTTAGGTCGCTCTTTGTTGCAGCTGTGATGTTCGATGTAATAGTCGTTTTTTATTCTTAGATGGGCAGTAGCTTATGCGGATCTTTTACCAAGCTTGACGCAGCCTTGTTTGTTGCTGTAGGATTTTGATTGGAATGTTTTGACACATTTTTCTTGCTGGGATGTGTCTGAGAGCATGATGGATGTTTGAGGATATGTTGTGGCGGTACTGTAGTCCGCACTCCCGAATTCTTTTTTTTTTCATTCGTGGGACTCGGCATGCTGATATGGGGGATGCTTGTTTTTTCTACGGGCGATTTTCATATACAACTGGCATACTACGTGCTGCAGGCCTTTGTTTGAGATGACGTGGCCGAGTTGGAATTCGTAGTTCTGTACTGTTGTTGCTATTCCTTACTTTTGACTTGAGGCTCTTTCGTCTTTGGCCTTGACTTGAATTTAAAACTGTCATATATTTTGGGTCCTCTTTATAGCCTTTTCACTTGGAGTTAGACTGGCCTTGACTCGAATGGTCTTGACTCGAATGGCCTGAATAGCTTTTTCATCGGCAAGATCTCGTGAGGTGGAGGTCGGACGATGGCCGATTGCAGTCTACAATCCCTTTTAAGTGTTGGCGGGAATAGGCTGATAGGCCTGATTTTCTTCGGAGGGACTAAGAGAGGAGCAGGCGTAATTCCTATGTCGACAGAGTCTACTTAGTCAGAATTGAAGATTTCGAGTAACCCTTCCATATTAGAACCAAAAGGAGAACCAAAAACGAAAAACTGAAAACTAAATCGCACTGACATTTACTACTTGGCAACTTTCAAAACTAATGTGAATTTTGGTGGATTTTGAACTTGTTTATATTCAAATATAACGGCAAGTTTTCAAATTTAGTGCTGCCAAAGAGTGGTGCTATTGGTGGGGATTTTAAACTATTTTTGAGAGGAGAGATTTTAAAATATTTTGAAGGGTGCACATTTTTTTGATATTGGTTTTCTCTAATTGGGACGAGAGTACCTATTTTTTTAAAATTTTCTTTCTCATTCTTCCACTTATGTTTTTTATGTAAAGTATGGAGATATTTTGCTTTGTGTCGCTAGAGAATTAGTATTCTCTTGCATAAATGGTACAGAGTAAGAAGGTTTTGGACTATAGTGGCGCCATCTAATACTGAGATTCTGAGTCTCTGTAAAGTAGCTGAACCTAATCGAGATGGCGATAGTCTTGATGCATTTTGCCTTATTGTACTAATGGTGGAGAATGTGGTTAAGGCGTCGTGCTTTAATATTTTACTTAATGCATTTCTCCAGTTTTTTCTCTGGTACTCTTGATTCGAAGTGTATCATGAGTTTTGATGGAAACATATTTTTTGTAGGGAAGGCGTTGTCTTGCTGCTGTGTGCAGAATCCAATTCAATTCTGTATTCTGGTCTGTTGGTGAGTTGCCAGATCTTCTCTTTATACCATTTATAATAATGGTGGCGTAGACTTCTGCTCCAAGCAGAATGTCGATTTCTCCTAGAATTGAGAAGGTAGGATCTGCTAGCGGGAGGTTATTTATGTGTCTCCAGTTTGGCACTTCAATTGTATTAGTTGGCAGCAAATCTGTGATTTCTTTGATCATTAGCATATTGCTTGCTATTTTAAAATTGGTATATAGAGAATTAATTGTAATTGTGGCTTGATGGACGGCTGTACTGGTGGAAGTTGTACTAAGTCCAATTAAGTTTTGGGTGGTTGGAGATCCTTTAAGTTGCAGTAGTTTAAAGGCTTTTTCCGTTATAATGGACACATGTGACCCAGAGTATATTAACACTCGGAATGTAATCGTGATTCCGGATGGTGCAGTGACATTTATTAGTGCTGTAAAAAGTAGAGTTCTTTTCAGGTTTGAGGTTAGAAAATTTTGAACTTGGTGTTCATCATTTGTATAGGCGGGTGTACTTAGTTCAGCTTCCATATTAGAATTTTTGGCGGATTGATTAGTTTTGCTCATAGTGGAGCAATGCGTTATGATTTTTCTGGCAATGATAACACTTTTTATTGCTAGTGCAATTTGAGGTTGGGTGGTTGGGAGATAAGCAATTTTTGCATAAATGCTTATTGGCAAGAACTTCATATCGTTGTCGGGTATTCATATTTCTAAAGATTGTTACGTTACCCTTTTCTTAGACGTAACTCTTGGCCGTTCAGTGAAGAAGGGTTTGGATTTCGTATAATTTAAATTGTTCACCTCATGGCTTCCGATTTCTTTACTAAATCCTTTTCTTGAGAGGGAAACCATGAAACTCTCAATTAAATATATGAATGAATATATTTCGTTAGTTTTTTCGTTTTTACAAAACACTTTTGTACGAAACAAGGTACATGTACGTAGCTACTTCCAGAAGGCAAGGGGAAAAATAAATTAAATGAAATAAAGCAAATTCGATTATTAGAAGATGAAACCGAGCCAAATTAACAAGATCAGGAATCTATTTTTATATCTAAGTTACTATAAAATAAAAAACGGACGTCACCAGAGTTTAATAGTATCCCACGACGAATCCCACCTTCCAGCTCCAGTTCCGAAATTTCAAAAGAAAACCAAAACTGGAACACAAAGCCCTGATATTTTTATCTTTTGCTTACGATTGCTATCTAATCTTTTTGCCACTGTCAACTCGTCAACCGCCTGATGAAAAAAAAGCCAGGCTGTACTTTTTTGCTCACACCACTATGTCTTTTTTTTTCTTTTTCCCCGCTTTTTTTACGTCCTCCAGCTGGACAAAAATTCGACATTCTGCTAATAATATTTCCCAATTCGGGTGCTTCGCCGATCTTGCCAGGGAGGTTAATTTGCAGGGTGTAAATAAAATGTTTTTGGTAGTAAGTCTCATTCATCTATAAACAGTGACATATATTTGCATTTCTGTTTGGCTTGTTTATTATTAATCGGTGAATATGAACTAGTAAGTGAGAATTTATTTCCAAAGAATTACTGAAAACAAACGTAGGAATGAAGAATAATTTGGCTCTGCTTATTCCAAAATGGCTAAAGGAAATAACAATTACATGATCGATATTAAGTAAGCTGAAAAAAATCAAGGTTTTGAAAGTTACGAATATTGACCATAACAATTCCAAAATCGGTCACTTCCTTAAAGTGCTACTAAAGCAATTAAATACTAGTCTTACTTGAACATAATTACTGATCTTCCAACAATATATTTTTTTGGCTCAACTTAGCACTCTTAACGGTGATAGAAGGTCGGAACAACACAAGAAGGGTTCAGCGTCCAACCTTTTATCCTTCAACGAAATGTAATAAGGTTGGACAGTGATATGCTTTCCTTTGCAATGGCTGCAATTTGTTTTGTTTGGGGGGCGAGTTGGTGCTGAGCTTTTATTTCTGATCAAGAGTCCATATGTAGGTTTAGGTGAGAATGGTTTTCTCTGTGTCATATTTGATGACGTATTTTTGTTTCCTATCATTTCTAGAGTTCGGAAGCGAGACTCTAGAAATTTGGTTAAAGTTTTCAGTTCGGCTAATTCTGTGTTACTTTGTAAACTTTGCTCCCATAATTGGTGAGTGTCTGGGTGTGGGGTGTGGTCAAATAAGTGACTATTGCATCCCAATTCTTAGTTCTACTTCTAGGTTTTGTAACGCTAATAATGCTTCGGTTATATTGTCCAATAGTCTTTTGATATTTTCAGCGGTATCATGATTTATAGATGCGAGAGACACACTAATTTCTTTAGGTGTACGTTGACCAATACTCTCTTGTTTGAATAGCGTTCTTTTAGGAGCTGACAAGCTGTGCCTGAGCAATTTTTCAGCTTCTATTATTAGATTTGTCTTTAGAAAGTACAATTTGTCAACGTCTCTTAAATTTTTGTTTATGTGTACGACCGAGTTGAATAGATCGTGGAATGAAATCCACTTAGAATATTCTCCAGTAAATGTGGGTATTTTAATTCTAGGGAGTCTTTCGCTGACGGTGTTTGAGTATGAGGAGGATTGCTGATAGACGTTGGTGTTAGTCTATCTATATCTTCTTCCTTACCTTCTGCTTTTACGATTTAATACTCCTGAACCTCGCAAATTATCTCTTTAGTGAAATATTCTAATTGGAGGTCTTCTTTTGCAATTCTTTCCAAAATTCGGTAAACGTTTGTCAACGTTTTTCTGTTTACCTGGTAGTTTTCTTTTTGCCTTCTCTCGAATGATTTTTATATAGGCCTTCCATTAACTCCTTGACTTCGAGTTGGGACTGAATTGACTCTGACACAGAGCCAATGATTTCGCCACCAACGTCAAATGAAATGGATTCGCTATCTTTTACCATTTTGTATAGGGGGGCTTACCTTCTCTCACTGTGATGTGATAAGCAATATATATTCTCAATTTTATATTGGATTAGCTGAGTTATCCGGCTTCGATACATTTTATTATTTTGAACTTAACGGTATTTAGAAATTTCTTTTGGCGGAATGGTATGAGCTACGGAATCAAATCATTTTGCATTGGATGGGTCCAACATTCAGCTAAATGGAAAAAAATTAGCATTTTATCTCAATTATACATTATTCATTATTATTCACTATGACCAAAAATGTGTTCGAATTAGTAGTTTGGTGAAAAATCATACCTCGAAAACTACAAAAAATCGTAGAACATACATGAGCGTGATTTTCCCCGAAGGACACTCTACCTCCAGGCTTCCCAATATCACAATTTTTTTTGGGACACCCTGTATATTACTTAATTTATTATTTTATGTTGCACATTATATCCGGTGTTTGGTATATGTTTTAGTTTAACAGACTAACGCTAACCAGCCTAAGTAATGAAATGCCTACATGTATTATTGCTAATCTTTTATCTTTTAAATGTGTGAGCTTCTCCTCGCTATCCTTTTTTTATCCTAGATGAAATCTGTAGGGTAAACAAAGTTTTTCAATCTGTTTGTAACGAATAGAAATAATGATGGTAGAGCAAAATGAATTGGACGCCCAGGCATAATATTAAAAACTATTAAAAGCTATCACGTCCGTCCGTCCGTCTTTCCCTCTGTCCGTTCGCCTGTCCGTCTGCCTGTGGGGTTGCCACACAAAAATATTTTTATAAAAATGGTAAATTTAATTTAAAAAATGGACTAAGGCGGGCGTTGCCGTATAATATTTTTGGTTTTTTACGTATACTGTGAAAACGATCAGTCATAGACATTTCATTGTAATGAAAAGTTCTTCAGAATGTGAATTGCTATGAAATTGGTTACAGCAATTTTTACTGTCCAACGAACCGTTCTAGAAATTTATGCAAAAACCCACTTACATGCATAGATGGGTGACCATAAGAAATTACTTAGTCGCCTGACACACGATGATATACACTCGAGACTAGAAACGACGTAAAAACCAGTTTTTGTATCGAGTGCGTATCAGCCCATGGTACACGTAGTTTATACACGGTTGATACACGTTCTTGAAGAAAATTCATTATTTCCATATGATCTATATGCACACAACTGACTACACGCATACATATGTAATAAAACACTCGGGTATCATCCGAATCGAACTCTCTCCTCTAAATTGGACTATACACGAAAATGTTCTAAAGTAGTGCTAAGAAAACCAATTTTTAGTACGGTGTATCGAGTGTGTTTCATCGTATGTCACTTATCTTAAACCAATTCTAGCATACTTGTTAATTTGGGAGGGAATTGCCAAATTTGGATCAATTAAATATAATGTAAGCTATCTAAGTTTTCAACGTAGAATCCCAGAACTAGCAGTGAAGCTATATTTTAAATATGGTATATACATATGTAGAATATCGTGGTGGAACCACATTTGTTAGTAAATGTTAGTTGTAGAACTGGCCTCACGCTAAAAAACACCAAAATCACAAACGAATCAATGAAACGAACATATTTGAATATAAACTAAATGAAGACTTAAAAAGTATTTCAAACTTTCTCATTTTGATAAAATTAATGTTAAATGTGTCCAAAACTAAAACAATATATTGAATTTAACATCAAAGTATATTTAAAGATAAATGATAACTCCTTAAAAATTGTAGCAGTCGTGAAATATCAAGGTGTTATTATATAAGCAACCAATTTTAGTTTTTAGCTCGTTCTCTCAGTCACACTAGGACTACTTTGGTCCCGAACCTCCTCCGATTTCGATGAAACTTTCAGAATTATAGTTGAGTTTTAAAAATTATTTAACCGCTATTTTACTTTTTAGCCTGCGGATGTTTAGCTCTTAGTTTAGGTCTAGGAGAAACAATTGTTTTATTAACGTCTCTGTAAAATTTCATATGAAAATTATATCTTTTACTCTGAAAATTTGATAAGCTCACTGCGATAACGCTGAACTAGTCGCTATCTAATGGTGTTCGAATATAGACATTTGATTGCAGTTTGGCTGTCAATACAAATCCTGTTGCCAGTTGCTTCTAACAGTCTTACTGCATGATTTAGTTATAGCTAGAATATCCCCTTGAAATACACTACAGTTGTCTGGTAGGCGGTAGACCCGCATCAAAATCTCCATTACTGCCGTTGTGGTTATTTGAAGAGCGTCTATACTACCCAACCCGGCAAAGTGTATACTAAGGTGAGCTACCTAAAAGATTATTACAAAATGTAAATGGAACAATGCTGGCTCTCAAAAGATTATTCAAGTCCAGAAATATAGAAGGAAAACTTTTTAAATTGGTATTTACTGCGAAACGTAAATATTCACTGGAGATTCTAAAGAGAAGTTGATGTATTTATTATTTAGGCTAATCACTCACAAAACCCGAAGCTTCTGTATGAGGGTTATGACTAAATTATTATTTACTAATTGTTCGGTCCACATACCAAGAATTCTATTTGTGACCTCCTTTTTGACATTCATGCTGAAGTGAATAGAAACCTATCACCGCTGAGATTTCCATGGCAAATATTGTCGGTCCTTGTAGTAACAATTCCTTTTAATTTTGCAAGCGATCAACAAAGTAGAAAATGTTTGGTCACATTTCTTCAAATATAAAGAAAGGAACCTACAAAGAAGCATTTTTTTACTAAACTGGAATACTTATATGAAACTCCACCACATTATAAACCTTCCTCATTATCCGGGGGTTTAGTCTGCCTGTAATAAATAGAAAACAAAACACGTTAAAAACATATAAAAACTAAAAATATCACAAACTTACCATTTCTCGAAGAAATCCCACTTCTCGCCGATTATTTAGGTTTTGACATGTCAAAATATCATTACGTCAGTCAGCTGCACATGTCATTGATTAAATAACTAATAAGGAAGCGGGGGTACTGTGCGAATACAGTATACGTGTTTAAGCAATTCAATAACAGTATTACCTAAGATCGGGCGGTGGGGGGGGGGGGGGGCGGTGACAAGGAGGCCTACTGCCAATTTTGCGTCAGTACAACATTTCTGATATTTCATATTCTATGAAATTGTAATTGCTGCCTAAATTATGTCAGTCATATAAAGGCAACGCCAAGAAATATTATCTGAAAATAAGGGGGCGCTAAAAATTTGTTTATTTTACATAGCAATTTGGATTATACAAAATGTCCCACCTTAAGAAGTCAGGATTTCATTACTATGATAAAACGACCACAAATACAGCACACTAATCCATTTCGCCGATTGGCTTAGGCTTTCACCCGATACGACACTCCCAAATCAAGACTAGAAACCGGTTGTAGGCTAAAATCTGGGCTACCAGTATAAACGGCACAAATTGGACTAGAAAATCTACACATACATTCAAATAAATCAGGAATAGGCCCAATTCAATTGGGGCAAGTCCAAATTTCGGACTTGCACGTTTATACGAAAAAAAAATTCAGACTGTGGCCTACTCTAGGCCAAAGTCCCGACTTTGGTTATTGAATAAACGTAGTCAATGGCCCCATTGAATAAATACCTAATAAGCAAACGGCATATCGGCTGAAAGCCTAAGCCATTCGGCGAAATGTATTAGTGTGCTGTGTTTGTATTCGTTTTGTCATGACAGGAATGAAATCATGACATTTTTTATAATCCTAACTGCTATGTAAAATAAACAAATTTTTAGCGGTCCCTTATTTTCAGATAATATTTCTTGGCATTGCATTGAAAGAAAAATCTACGTAAGTTTCACAAAAAAGCTTGTTTTAGTAACAAATGCCTTGTCATCATTCGTCCGACAAAAATGTTTGTAAAATAAACAAAACCGTTTTAGTTACCACCTGAAATAACAAATAATTTATAGATATACAAAATATTTGTCAAAAGTGCAAAATTTTCGAATTTCGAAAACTAAGCTGTGTATATTGTTACTTGAAAAAAAAATTTTGTATTTACAGTTTATTTTGTGAAATAACTTTTGTAAGATTAACAAAACTTTTTAGTCGAATAAAACGAGAAAATTGTAAAGCAACAAAAGCTTTGTTTCATAAAGCAATTTTTTTTAAATAAACAAATTTGATCCTCAACTGTGTTTTGTCTCATTAATAAAAAATTGTTTTTTCTCTCACAAAATATTTTATCTAAATTTACAAAAATTTGTTGTATGAAGAAAAGCTTTGCAAACTAGACAAAAGTTCTTTTCCTAAACGAACAAAGAGTTTCATTTCAATTACGAACATTTCAAAGGAAAAAATGCTGTCAGTTATCAAGTTACAAAAATAAAATGCAATGATTTCAGAATAATGATTTTTTACTATCACAAAAAAAAAAATAAAAACAAAAAGAGCTTTAATAATGGCATATGTTCAAAATATAAAAATTTCTTCAAATTATACACTTTTAATATTACCTCTTAATTTGAGAAAAAGAAAATAGAAAAAAATTAATTTTTAATTTACAGATTTTTATTGTTGCCTTTCTAAAATAATAATCGATGGAAAAACCTTTTCTTATTATATTGTAAAAGTACTTTTGGATAAATTGCCATACCATACAACTAGCGAGCGGATATTCAAGATTGAACAGGTGAAAAATTTTAAAACATATGTAAGACTTTGTACCAGCCTCGTCTCGGGTTGTTTTTTTAAATGTTGGCACTCAATTCTATAATTTTTAACATTCGTATGTGCTTAATGTTTTAAGGTTGATTATTTCTCGTGTACAACAGACTGAAATTCATTGAAAATAATTTCAATGAATTTCTAAAATGCATTGAGAATGCAGAGAAATCGACTTTTTCGGCCCAGCGATCAGAGAGATCTCATCAGTATGGCTATTTCTGATCGCCTACCATAGAAGTTCGATCGATGATAGGGTCACCCAATTGCAATTGCAATTTTCAAATTGAGTGATTATTCCCAATAGTAGACATACGGCAGTTGGATAAACCAAGAAAAACTTATAGGTGGATTATTTCTAGTCTACAGCAGACTGAAATTCATTGAAAATAATTTCAATGAATTTCTAAAATGCATTGAGAATGCAGAGAAATCGAACTTTTCGACCCAGCGATCAGAGAGGTCTCATCAGTTGGTTTATCCAAGTGCCGTATGGCAGCTACGGGGAATAATCACTCAATTTGAAAATTGCAACAAGAAATTGTTGCTACCATATAATTTACACTTGCTTTTGAAAAAAAGTATTTATATGGGCAATTGGGTGAACCTATCATCGAACTTCTGAGGTAGGCGATCGGAGATAACCATACTGATGAGACCTCTCTGATCGCTGGGTCGTACAGTTGGATTTCTCTTAATGTTTAAGTCCGTGAAATATTTTTAAATGCCGAACAAGCATCTTAAAATATAAATATAATTTTTCACAAATAAATCAGTTCATATTGATATATGGGATAAAGGTTATACACTATCAAAATCTAAGTATATAACCTAATGATCAGAATTTTTTTTATGTAAACTGTAAAAGTTTTTTGTTAATTAACACTTTCTGGGCAGTTCCTGCATATTGAAAAAGTGCCTTAAAATGTAAAAGATATATTTTAGCACTTTCATTATAAACATTGTATATATGTAGTTAAATTATATAAAATGTATGCTCACAATTTGTTTTTGTCAAGCAAATAACACGTTTTCAAATATAATTCAATCTCCAATGGAAAAACTTTTGAAATTTAAATATAAACTTAATGACTTAATAAGTGGTGAGGTCTCATATATTTTAAAACTTCAATATTAACGCGGGATTCTAAAATATATAAGTAGTGTTTATTGTATTTAAGCAGTTATAGCTTCTATTACTTACCAACAATAAATTTTCCAACGTATTATAAACCCTTTTAAATTTTTTATGTTGTTATGTTTTTTTGGTTATTTTCACTTTAAACTCGACACTGTATTTACAATGGAACCTGAGGCAATGAATTCTGAGCCCAAACTGGCTAAAAAACCGGTAAAAGATTATAAAGAACTAATTAAGTAACGAAACTTTTGTATATTTTGCAAAAAAATTGTTATGATGTATACGAAAACAAACATTTTGTTACCTTACAAATATTTTGTATATGGAACACAATTAATTTTAAAGTAAAAAACAAAACTTTGTCGTAACTTCAAAATAAGTTCTGCGAAACTGCTGTTGTTTATACTTTGTTCAAAATGACAACGAATGCTTTTGTACTAGCTACAAAATTCTTTGTTAATAATTAATTTTGTTTCGAAGATTGCGAAAAACTTTGATTTCAGATAAGATTTTGTCAAATACTTGGTATCAATTATGTCATTTTATTCCCAAGGAACAATTTTAGCAGCTATATGGTTGCCAAAATCGGATCTGTGTTTTAAAAGGGCTTTATAAAGGATTCACGTGGCAAAATTGTTTTATAAAAAGTTCAAGATTTGCTTTTTGGTTCTTGACACTAAAATGATTTATAATGTAGTGTTAGGAATACTTTCCAAACTAGGTATAAAACTGTTTGGCTTCGAGAGCTACTTCGTTATATAATGGTTTTATAGTGGTCTGCAATGCCATTTATCTGAACCCTATTAAAAAACTTTAGCTCTGGATGCTATTAAGTTGTATAAAGCTTTCATAAAGCCTCCGAAAACTGCATTGAGAGAGCCATTATAAAACAGTTTATTGTCGACAGCAAATCAGTAGCAAAAACGGCAGTTATAAAGCAATTTAGCTATTCTGCAGCATCATTGGAACCTTTTTAAAACTTGAGAACTATTCTTCTATGGCTTTCACGCCATAAATTGAAATTTTTGTGGATAATGGATTTTGCGAGGTGGAAAAAGGTAAAAAGAAGCGGAGGATTTCATAGAAAAGTGCAAAGTAATTTGCAAAATATTCTTAGAGAGCCAATTACCAATTACACTACACAAAATTTCGCCTTATCTTCCCTTCTCTCTAAGAGATTTTCTACACCGCATAAGTCTCCCTGTTATTCTGATAGTAATTCCAGAAGTGATTTTGAAATTTGCGTTGATGATGAAAGCTTAGAAATAAGTGATAATTGGTCTGTAAAATTGGATGACGGTATAGACAGTACTTGCATTGACGAAAATAATTCAAGCGATGAATGTGGTGATGATATCAAAAATGGAAACGTTCAACAAGAAATGAGAACTTGGGCAACAACATTCAAAATAAGACAGAGGTATTACAAATTTAACACTTTGCAATAGTCATTCAAAATTTTATAATATTCTATATTTTTCTTTTTATAAGGGCTTTGAGGGAGTTGTTCAACATCTTAAATAAACGTCTACCTAACATATTGCCACACGATCCACGAACTCTATTGCAAACTCCAAAAATTATAACAATCTTAAAAGTCGGTGAAGGTCAATACTGGCATCAACGGTTGGAAAATTGTTTAAGGAGTTTCTTTCGGCATATTGATGAATCAAACACGATTTCTTTAAATATCAATATTGACGGATTGCCAATATACAAAAGCTCTAAAGACGAATTTTGGCCTATTCCTTTTAATATCCACGAAATATCTTTTTTTCGTCCTAGAGTAATTGCTATTTACAGTGGAAAGGGCAAACCTAATCATTTGAAGGAATTTCTGACATCGACATCAATGGAAAGAAATTGACTGTAAAAATTAGATGTATTATTATGTGATTCTCCTACAAGAGCATTTATGAAAGGTAAACTTATTTCTTTATAAGTATAATTTATTCATTAGGTATATATATAACGCAATTTCTTTTTTATTTGCATATGTGTAACAAACTTCAATGGTCAGAATGGGTGTTTAAAATGTTGGAGAATATTCTTATATTTCTCACTGCAATATTTTTCCACGGACTCATTGTCCCAAAAGAACGGATGCAGAATTTCGCGCAAAAACCTGTAGTTTACACCATAAACGTGATACACCATTAGAACAACTACCTATAGATATGATCGAAGATTTCGTCGTAGGTGATAGCTTACACTTAATAGATCTTGGTATGATGAAAATATGCTTGATTTGATGGAGAGATGGAAACTTGGGCACTTACAGAACGAAATGGCCAGCACGTGAAATCGAAAATGTTTCAAGGTTCGTAGTGCGTTGCAAAATGCCAGTGGAATTGCATCGTGCTATCAGAGGCCTTGATTGCCTTCCATTCATTGGAATATCGAACATTTTTGTATTACATAGGAATTGTCGTATTGAAAGATAATTTATGATGCCTATGAGCACTTTTTGGTATTATTTTGTGCTATTACTATTTGCTCCTCGAACGTATATTTCCACTATCTTGATTTAGCTAAAATTTTACTTGATTATTATATCGAGAACTACAGAGACATACATATATGGAGAAGATTATATTACTAGCAATGTGCATAATCTCTGCCATTTAGTAGATGAGGTGAAAAAGTTTGGAGACTTGTCGACGTTTTCTTCATATCCTTTCGAGAGTAAGCTTTATCATATCAAAAATATGCTGCGACATGTAAACAATCCTTTGTCTCAAGTTGCTAGAAGAGTATATGAAAGCGAAACATGTGAAGTAGATGATAGTATCACGATGGATAATCCAAAACAATTTCCAATTTAAAAAAATAAAATTACTGGTAATGACATATTAACACAGATCAGGACGGATATGTATGCCAAAGTAGAATTTGATGGTTTTTTTATTGAGTCCTGATATACGCAATAAGTGGTTTCTGACACAGGGAAATGAAATTGTCGGAATGAAACATGGAATTTTACAAAATAATGTGGTTTCAATTTACGGTTCCAGTTTGCGGCAGGCATCTTAGTAATTTTTTTGAAACACCCATAAGATCATCCTACTTAAACATATATGTATCTGATTGCGAGGAAAATATGTCTAAGGAATATGCTGTAAATAGCATCAAGTGTAAATTAGTAGCAGTACAATGCAATGACGAAGAAACTGTATTTATACCATTACTTCATACGTTATAAACCAATTTTAATATGAAAAAACTTCAGTTTATTTAGAAAACAAAACAAATATATTCCTGTATTACTATCATGAAAATATACATTATAAACACGAAAATAACAATCCTTCTTTTTTTTCACATCATTTTATAACACATCTACCAGATACCTCAACATTAGCAGCTAGATTATTATTAATTTCATCATCAAATATGATATAGCTATCATTATTATTTTGGTCATCGTTACTAACAGTGTTCAAATGGAGTTTGTCTACAGTTTCCAATGGTAGATGCGATACTGCAATACTTGACGGAGAACTATTACATGTGTTGATGGTACCGCAAGCGGGCCGCTTTTGATACTGTTGCTATATGAGAAATATTATTTAGTTATTTGTCCCAAAATTATTGAATTAATACCTACCGCTTCTAAAACTTCATTAAAGTTGACTTGTGGAGTTCGCCCTATTTGTTGTCTCAAAAATATTTTTTTATTTACTGCAGATTTTGTAGACTTTACAACATCGTTGTTATCACTATCAGAAATTTCGGTCATTTTATTTAGCTCCTCTGTCGCAGCTTCATAAGTATGAAAATTGCCTCGTTTTTTTTTATGCAAGCCTGTTGCGACCAGTAAGTCTGAGACTACGAGTACTTATCTCTGATTAGCTTGTTAATATTGCTTGAGCATTTATTAGGCCAATGTAACAGATTATCAGACTCCCAAGCTGAAGGCACTATACAGAGACATGGGTTGGAGTACCATTTTTTGATTGTTTGCACAATTTTAAACAACATAGTTATTCAATATGATCGTAGAAGGTAAACGTCAAACGTGGATATTCCCGGTAGGGATAAGTATGTTTTTTTAGGAGTTCTATAATAGTTCGTTAAGAAACCAAATAGCTGTAACGTTTTATAGAGGTTATGAAGAAAGCTGAAGTATTTTATAAGGGTTCTAAAAAAAGCAAAAGAGCTGCATAGTTTTATTAAATTTTTCAGAGTAACTAAATAGTTTTATAAAGCTCTCAAGCGCGAAAATCTGATTTAATGGTTTTATAGAAGTTTTAGAAAAAACTATTTTGGAAAAAGCTAAATTGTTGTTTTAACATCGGCCATTTGTTTCAAAAATTATAAAGCTGCGAATGCCGCCATTTTGCGAAAGCACAAATTTAATATTTTTTAAATATTATATATTTGGTGCATATATGAATTTTATTCTAAAAAAAAGAAATTAACGGTCTATTCTGAAAATTTAAAAAAACTTTTTAGTAAAATATCACATTATCTAATAATCCAAATTATACCGGACTTTAGGGCAATGTAATAAATTTTCACAAATTCACAGGCGCGTTGTACTATTTCGACCTATATTTAAAACTTTTACGGAAAAATATGATTGGCAATAAATTTAATTGAATATATTTGGCGTAAACTTTATTTTACTTTAAAGTCGACAATTTCAATACATGCTAATATATTTGCCATATATTATTGAACTTATAAAGATAAATACTTGTTCATTTATAGGATGATATCGCATACCAGCAAAATTATTTATATACATATTTTACATCAGGAGAAAAGAATCAGGTATATTGTAAAAAGTACAAAGTTTTTAAGTTTTTACTAAACCATTTTTGTAAATGAAACAATCTTTTGTTAGTCGACAAATATTATTTTAACTAAAGTTTTGTAATATACTGGAAATTTTTGTATTATTTAGGAAACTTGTAAAGCTTTTTTCTTCAGTGTATCTAGATCACGTTTATCGTTCGTTTTGTGTATTGAAACAACAATGGCGCGTTTAAATTTATCTAGAAATACGCCCTGAGTTAGATATAGGTTTAATGAGTACGTTAAAGGGTAGCTATAATTTTTAAAATTCTCGATACCTGGCGTTTTATTGGTCTTTAATTGAGATATATGATAGAGTAGCTCTTCAGAAGATATGAATCTAAACGTAAAGGCTATCATAGGATTACTTTGTGTAACATAAGATCTATTTTGGATTGCTCTACACACAGCGGTAACAGGATTTGAGATATTCTCTCCTACTCAAATGAAATGCTCATTAAGTTTAGCAGAAATTAAATATGGATCAGTTAAATTTCTTTTACTAGACTTATTTTTATGTGTTATTTCGTTAATTTTGTTCCATACTTTCTTCGGATTAATTATAACTTTTCATATCTTATCTCGATAGAATTGTTCTTTAGAGTTTTTAATAATAGTTTTAAGCTTATTCCTGTATCAGCTTTTTTCTATTTTGTATAGAAATTATTATACCCTTTGTTACCTATGGTTTGATGGGCCTAAGATTGGACCTATGGTAACTCTCCCTCACTTCAGGTGATGAGGTCAAGACTCCATCTACAGGTATGAGTTGACAATAATAACATTGCTTAACAGATCTTAGACCAATAAGAGGAAGGACTCATTTTTTAAAATTTAATTTGAAAATCTGTCAATAATATCATAATCAAGAGTTAAAAGTTTTTTTTTCGAAGTTTAAACTTCTGCTATAAAGTTAAATGATAACACATATAAATGTATATATATATATATATATACATTTCATACGGCGAGGAAAATCAGTAGAAATTTATTGTTTTTACTGTCGGTACAAACATCCAAATGCAAATTGAATTCAATCAAAAGAAATGGCGAAGGGCTTGTCATGTTAAAATGACCACTCCGGGGTCCGTGTCTAATGAAGGTCGTCATTCATCTGTACATATATAGTTATTAGTTTATCCCGCTTGATTAACGCTCAACTATACTGCGAGTCGTCGTTTACTATTCTCTGGAGATAAAATTTATTTATTTATCGCTCATAAATCTTTGGAAATTCCCCTAACCTGGTGTGTGATTAGTTCGTTAATTTTTTTCAAGCATATACGACTCAATAGGTACCGCGCGTGCAAGTATGAAGTCCAGGATGAATAACAACGTGTAGCGATATATGTAACTCCATATATAACTATGATATCTGCAGCCAGCAAAAGGATCATAATAGTATACATATGTGGGTTGGATACAATAGGCTCCTCCGCACATGGTACTGATCCCCACAGTCATTGCATACCTTATAGTTTCCATTCGACGAGTTCCTTATACATGTACACCTATATTGTATATGTAGGTTTATACCTGAGTGTACATACCTTCCCGTGATCTCCTTATAAACTCCATTCGCGTTCGCGATCATTCAATCGATTCAATCCATTTATTACTTGCCCTTGCGAAGGTTAACTTGCGAGAACAGAATTGAATGCAGACCCTGCTGGGGATTGGGAAATGGGGACCACGTAGGTAAGATACTCGAGTGCTCTTACAGTTCTTTTCCAGAGAAATTATTGCCTTTTCAATTTAATGTTGGAATAAATAAGTTGGTGGTTATGGTTATGGGCCTGCGTTTGTTTAAGGCCATGTTGATTGCTAGCTCGTAGAGCGAGTACACTTCATGCAAGGCAAGAGCAACAAATAAAGGAGGAATACATTTTTTTGGCATGAATAATTCGAATAAAATATTTTTTATGTTCGAATGAACTAAAAGAAAAACTTAAAATAAGTTTTAATAATTGAGCAGTCTCGTTAGTGTGGACGCAATTGTTACTTGAACCAGGTTTGTGGCGAAATCAATTATAGCGATATCTTTTCCATGTATGTAATTTGCAATCCATCGTGGAAGTTGTAGTTTATATGTATATATTTCAACATATTTACAATTAGGATGAGCAAATTTATGTCAACATACATTTTACTTTATACATTTTTATACCCTAGATGAAATCTATAGGGTGTACTAAGGTTATCATTCTGTTTGTAAAGCACAGAAATAATGTTAGTAGAGAAAAATGGGTTGGACACCCACGCATAATATTAAAAGTTATTTTGTTTTTTGCATGTCCGTTTGTCCGTTCATCCGTCTGTCCGTTCGTCGATCTGTCTGTCCGTCCTCACGATAACTCGAGAACGCGTTTACTTAGAGAGCTAAAGTTTTGCACACGTGTCCTAACAAGATTTCATCTAGGGTATAAAAATATTGTGTTAATATTTACCCTTAAAGGATATCATCTTCCAAAATTACGCTAACGGTATCATTTCACCCTAGTAAATGAATGTTTTATAAATTTAATAAAAACATGTAAATGAGAGTAGATGCATATATTATAAGAATTACGTATTTCATGAAAATTATAAAATTTATCTTTTATAGTTATTGCAAATAATATTGCGGTGCTTTAACAAATGAAGGTGGTAGATAGTATATTTTCTACTGTCTTTCCTTGTACATATACAACATCTTCCTTGCTTAGACGTGTATGGTATGGTGGTATTGCCGTATTTCTAATATTATTTTCCTCAGATTATGTGGCTGTTTTAAATCGTTCTTTAATAAATGGTTCAATGAGAGAAAATCCTCATTCTTGCCGGGTAATGTTTTCGATACCATTTGCATCATTGCAAAATGTAAGAATAATGTTTGAGTTTGCCCGCTGCGTTCAGTAGTCCATGAAATACTGCTAACGGCCATCTTCGAGTTCTTCGATTTACCAAGTAGATTTTACAACATTGATCAAACGTACATGTACTCCTACTTTTGTCAAGTTATAGCAAAACCCTTGAGAATATTGCACAAGGCATGAAACAGACTCCCTCCTACCACATGTGACCCCAATGGAGTCATAACATTCTAAAATATTTGCAGTGTTCTTATGTAAAACTGACAAAAGCTTACACAAATTAACTTTAACTCATGTGAGGGGAACTTTCGTTAAGTTTAAAAGTCAAATTGCTGTCAGTAAAGGTGCGGTAAGAATCGCTTATTCCATCAGAACGCGATTTGTCAAACAATTAAATTATATATATATAATAAAAAGTGGAATGTAAAAATTAAAATGGAATAAAAATGGTACTACGAATTAATAGAAAGCACAAATCTTCGATTAAATCAACTTCCATTTGTCAATTTTTTCACTTTTACCACTTTTTAAAATTAAAACATTAAATATCAAAATAATAACTTTTACGGAATGTGATATATATTTAGGCTAAATATATTAATTTTTCGTAAGTAAACCTCAGTCTCGTTCAATTTCATAAAGTTATTTACATTTATTGTAGCTCAGCCTTTTAATGAAACTGAGGTTTACTTACGAAAAATTCATATGCTTAGCCTAAATAGTTATCACATTCCATAAAGTTTTATTATTTTGATATTTAGTGTTTTCAATTTTAAAAAGTGGTAAAAACAAAATATAATTACCAGTGGAAGTTGGTTTAATTGAAGATTTGTGCTTTATATTAATTCGCAGTTCCATTCTTGTTCAATATGCGCGTTCTTGGTATGGCGAGAACAGGTATTGTGGGTGCCATTATTAACATTATTTGTAAACAACGGGTTGGTCTGAATAATTGCCATATCAAGAAGTATGTACCCAAAAACTGATGAAATTCGGGATATTTTTGTTGACATTATCTGCATGTCGGAAAGTTGGCTTAAGCCAAAAGTGTCTGATTTCTTGATCCACATTCCGGGGTATAGGTTTTGGCGCAATGACCGATTGGATCGTAGTGGAAGTGGAGTTGCCTTGTTCATTAGATCTTCTATAAATTGTAAAAAAAATGTTTCTTCCTGTCAGAATGTTGGATATAAATCCTCGCAACGAAGTATTTATGAACTTAGCTCCCCGGTATAGGTACATAATTATCGAAGGTGACTTTAATCTTAATTTCCTTGTTCCCTCTGTATTGTCCAACTCGTTCTTGTTCACTTTGCATGCTCTTGATTTGCATCGGGTTAATGATCTGCCCACTTAGTATGCATCTGCCTTTCCCTCACTTCTCGACATTTTTCTCACTGCTGAGATGTGAAAGGTATTATTTTTTAATCAGATTTACCTTCTGGGTGGGTATATCTGATCATGACATGATTTTGCTAACCTATGAATTTCAAACTGAAGTTCCTCGTGAGCGTACTAGTTACTCTTATTACAATTATGGGGCTGTTAACTTGGATGCTCTATGTAATGATGCGGAGTCCTGGGAATGGGATTAAGGTATTTTTCATGCAATGCTTGGATGATCAAGTGAATTTCCTTAATAACTCTCTTCATCTCTTACATGAAATTCATGTTCCTTTGGTCACGAGAACCATCACTAACCTTCTGTGTTCTTGGTTTTCTCCTCGAATCAGGGATATAATATCAGCTCAGGATACTGCATATCTTAAATGTGAGAGGTTCAAACGTATTGCTTTGCTTGAGGATTACATATAAGACCTGACATAATGGTACCGTTTCAGCTATTTTCGCAAAGCTAAAAACATTTTTCCTAAACTTAATTCTGAACTTCCTTCAAAAATCCTTTGGAAAAATATGAGGATGAGCGGAAATAGCTCATCTCGTAAAAAGAATTATGCTATTGATCCTAATTCAGCTAACTCTTCTGTTTTGTGTAGATGATACTGTTGGCGCGTTATTATTTCAATCTTATGAAGCTGACAACTATTCTTTTTCAGCTCAAATTTTTAATTTTTCTCGGGTCACAAATGAAGACATTTTTGCTGTAACTAATATCATCAAATCCTGTGTGATTGGCGCTGATAATCTCAACCCTCGATTTATTGAAATGTGCTTGCCCTATATTCTTCCCGCATTCATACATATTTGCAACTCGTACTTTACTACTAGCAGCTTTCCTGTGTCATGGATGGCAGCTAAAGTAGTTCCAGTACCTAAAAATACCAGCTCACATTGTAATGAGTTTCGGCCTATAAGTATATTACCATTTCTCTCTAAAGTAATTGAGAAAATTATGCACTTACAAATCTCTCATTACTTATTTTTAAATAAAGATGAACTAACCTTGATAAAAATGAACTAACGGTACTAGTTCTTTTAGATTACTCCAAAGCTTTTGATACAGTTAATCGTAGACTTCTTCACATGAAACTTATAAGGAATTTTAACTTCTATTTTCATTCTGGAAAGTTAATTTATAAGTAGTCATAACAACAGGTCACAAGCAGTTTTTGCAAATGGTCAATTATCTTTTTTACCAGCGGTATCTGGTGTACCTAAGGGATCCATTCTTGAGCCCCTGTTACTTTCCATGTTTATAAATGATATATTTGCTCACGTCAAGTATTTTATTCTGCACTTATATGCTGATGATGTTCAATTGTAGAGATCTAGTATTCTTGGTCTTATTGAGGATTGCATCTCTCGGTTATATGAGGGGATAGTAATAAAGTAAGGCTTAATCCCTCAAAATCTTAGTGTTTACTAATCCATAGGCGTGTACTAAATATGGATGGTTTCCCGTCAGTGCTATTCGTATTGTTGATTTAGCTAAAATTCTTGGGGTAACTTACATAGGATCTGCATATTAATTCTGTTATGAGTAGAGTTTACGCAGGACATCGTTCTCAATGAATGTCTAGCCATTTCACACCCATGCCTACGCGATTATTTTTGGTGCGTACATTATAAATACCTGTAATGATTCATGGATGTGCAATATTTGGAATGCTTGATTACAATAATAGAAGAAAAGTTGAGACTGCCTTTAACTCTATCATCCGATATGTGCATAGTCTCAGGAGATTTGATCATGTTTCTCATTTTAAGAATTAAATTTTTTATCTTGTTTATCTTTATTATTGCTCAGTAATCTATTTAATTAAAATTATTAAGTTTAAATTATCTCGATATCTTTACGACCTCTTGGTATTCTCTAGGATCGATAGAACAGACCATTTGTAACTACCGCGGACCAATTTCCTTATCACCCAACGCCTGTTTTTTTGCTATGCTATTAAAATATGGAATGACTTACCACAGTCGATAAAAGACATGAACCAGTCCAACACTTTAACTACAATTAGAAGTAGTATTCTTAATTTTTTTTGATCTTAGTAGTTTGCATTGCTTTTTTTTTTCTTTATTTTATATTGTAATTTTTTTATACTTTTAGTTAATTATGCCTAATCTACAATGCATGGTAAAACCACGTCGTCAAACGATATCGTTTTCTGAAGAATGCATATAAATACACGAAATATCTAAGTAGTGGTAAGCTGCTAAATTAAACAGCTGTTGAACTATCAATTATCATAAATATAATTGCTTTCTCGATTTCATTGCAGACTTACATCAAGGGAAAATATTTTGTCGAAGTAATTTAGTATATGTAGTACACTAAGAAATTGTTTGGGACAAGGCGAATAATATAAAATATTGCTTTCAAGACTGAAAGTACAAGTTCCAGTTTACTGCTGTTTTGTTCTAAATTCCACTACATGGTTCTAAATTACCTCAATGCACCTGAGGTATTACTACATCGTTTTTACTGATTAACTACTACATATAAGGTCGTGCTCATGTCGTCAAATGAATGAAAGAGAAGAGACATTTTTGCAAGCATGAATTTTCAAATGCAAGAGTGGGAAGCAAACACAGAAGTCCATGTCGTTTTGACAACGTGGTTTAACCATGCATTGTAGATTAGGCATTTTGCTCTAATTGTTTGAGCTTTCTGTCTCTCTTCGATTAGTAGGCACATACTACTTAGGCATATTGTTTTTATTTTGATATTCTTGTACAAATAAAAAAGATTTATGTCTTAAATGTACAATAGCTATGTTAATAATAATAAATATGCACTTTTTAATCATTTAATAACAATTTAATTGTTTGACACATCACATCCTTTCGGAATGAGCGATTCTTATCACAACTTTACTGACTGCAATTTGACATTTAAACTTAACGAAAGTTCCTCTCTGAGCCTTAAAGTTAATTTGTGTACGACTGTCAAAATTTAAAGGGCGCAGTCGCCACATTTAAGGAAATTATGGTCCAGCCTTATTCTCGAGAGTTTCAGTTATACACGGTCTTTCAAATTGGGTTTTCAAAAGTACGCGACTGTGTAACACACTTCAAACATCGAATATTATATGTCATTTTGACAGCTGAATGTTTGCCATTTATAAAAATGGAGTCATGTACATTACAACAATGTACTGATATTATTGAATTATTTTATGAAAATGGTCCTTCTGTGAGAAATGTATTACGCAAATTACGTGATGTTTATGGTCGACACAATAATCCAACTGAGCAACAAATTGGTAATATTGTCGTGAAATTTCAAGAAACTGGTGCAGTACAATATCGAGAAAGGCGTCAGTATGCTCGTGCCGGTCGTTCAAAAGAAAATATTGGTGCTGTGAGTGATAGTGTTGCAGCTGACTCCAACACGTCAATTTCCCGACGTTCACAAAAATTGGGACTTTCTGAGTCAACTGTATGGCGTATTATGCACAAAAATTTTGCGTTGAAGTCCTATAAAGTTCAACTGACATAAGAATTACTGCCACAAGACCATTCCATGCGTCGTGACTTTGCCAATTGGATACTGGAATAAAACGACTATTAACAGCCATAACTGTTAACGGTACCAGATATCGCGACATGATCACAACTTTTTTATGGCCAAAACTGGAAAATATTGATAATAAAGACATGTGGTTTCAAAAAGATGGGGCTACATGTCATACAGCCCAGCCAGAGACACTTTGCAATTACTGCATACAAACTTTCCAGACCGTATTATTTCCAGATTCGGTGACGTGAATTGGCCTTCAAGATCCTGTGATTTGACACCGTTAGACTTCTTTCTCTGGGACCATGTGAATGCACAGATCTACAAAGATAATCCTCGAAACGTTGAAGCATTGAAAGATGAAATTATTTGAGTGATTGGTGAAATATAGCCGCAACTATGCCAAAATGTGATTGAAAATGTTGATGAAAGAATCAGGTACTGTAGAGACGCAAGAGATGGTCACATGGGAGATATCATTTTTAGAGTATAACTGGCAATTCAAATTCTATGTCTTTTAATTATTTACTTTTGAAAACTCAATTTGAAACACCCGTTAGTATTGCTCCTTTCGGTACAAAACTAGTGAGCTGAATTTGATCACCAAAGTCAAGTCAGACAAAGTTTAGATATTAGTAATTTTTGCGGAATTTCTCGCTTATTTGCCACAGAGTACCAACCACAATCAAATTATATTTCGTGAGCATTTCTGATATAAGCGGTACTGATGTAAACCAATTGTCTATAGTTATTGTAGAATTGATTCGATGGATTGTTTTCGATAAATTTTTGGAAAAAGTCATCAGCTTGTGGTAAATTAAAGCCCTGGTCATACCGAGAGCGGCGTGGTGCGGCGCAGTGGCACGCGATAAGATAGAGTGTTTAAACCGGGACCGGAGGATTTTATCCAAATGTATTCTAGTTCCGATGTAGAATTTCTATTATTAGTAGCTCTGGTTAAAGTAAAACAGAAAAAAGTGATAAGTTTTCGATTACGAATATTTTAGAGAATGCCAAAAGCCTTATTTAACGAATTGCGCGGACTTATTACGAATGAATAAGAAATCTTGCCTCCAACGGTAGTGGAAAAGTTGTGTTTTTGAATAATCTACAATATCACCATGCGGCAACTATTTTGTCGACCCGCGCCACTCCCGGTGTGACTTATAGATTAACTTTTGCAAGAGCAATCGCACAGCGGCAACCGCAGAACGCCGCGCCGTGCCATTCTCGGTGTTACACCCACTTATTGGGGTCGGGTTCCTTTCTTAATATGTGGAATCCCAGAAACCGTTTAAAAAACGGTTTATTGGGAATATACATTCTAAACTTATTTTTAACCAGTAAACCTAATAGTTGTTCATCAATTCTACCTACATTGACAAGACGGTCTATAATAGTCCTTGTAGTGTTGAATAAATTTTCTAACAGTGCTCTTACATGGGTGAATGGATCTGTAATTTTGCGAGCCTCTTTTGTGATACGGTCATCAAATCGTAAACAATTTGTTATAAGTACAAATCTCTTAAGACGCATTATACTACTATGTATGCTCCAACCTCGGGAACAACATAAAAACTCCACTTCCATGTGGTTATTATTCCTAGCCCCAGAAATTTCTAATATATGCCTTAAGTTTGATGACAGTTATATCTTTTACATAGAAGGGGGATTTAGTTTTACTCTTTCAAAACCCATATGGAGTCTATAGGCAATATTTCAACCTACAGTATTAAGCAGAAAATTGAAAGACAAGCACCGACGTACTGTCAGTTTGTTGGCTTAAAATCAAAAATCAAAATTTCATAAAGAAATTTTGAGAGTGGCTATGTTTTACGATCAGCAACACAGGGCGATCACTTCAGTACAGCAATGAAACCCTAAACTGTCTGCTGTCTACACTACATTGAACTCAGATACCCAAACGTTGATGGTAGATCATATAAAGATTTTTTATATATATCATCTAAGCAAGAATTTTCTTGTGAATAATTATTCCATTGTCTCTCAATTTCTTGATTCGTATAGTACAAGTTGCAATTTAATTCAACCAGAAGCTTCTAAAAAATTACTAACTGTTTTTGTCTTATCTTTTGGTCCAGCGATTTTATCACATTCCTGGCAGCAATTTTGGGTAGAGTTGGCGTCTTTGTTGACCATTTATAATTAGATCTGTTGGATGAAAACACCATGTAAATTTTCCCCTACAATATGGCGGCTATTTACCCGAACTAGATTTTTGCAGTTTAAGCAGGATTTACATTATGATAACATGCATTTTCTACAGAAATTGTAAGGGAGTTAGTTTATTGAAATGTAATTGCTGCCGAAGCAAACATTGCACTACCTCATACGTACCCTGCCCTCTAGTTTTAATGGTAAAAATCGCAAACTGTCAAACAGTTATACTGTCAAATTGTAAATTGTCAAGTTTTTAATCATGCAAAGAAGTATAATTTTACAATTTCTAAATCAACATTTTGTATGATAACAAAATTTTTATTTATTATTTATTACGTAGTAAACAAAAAATTCAGTAACTAATCTGCGAATATGTAAACGTCAATCCACTTCGATCACATGTTCACATGAAAATAATTCCATTTCACTAGCGAACTAACGCCAGTGAAAATAATTCCAGTCTGGTTCGTGTTCACTTGCCGGATTATCTCACTCCAAAGTATACGCTAATCCACTTCAGTCCGCTTTTTATTCTATAAAATCTGAAATCGCCAAATGGCAGAGTTGACATTGACACTGGAGATGAAATTTTCAATCTATTTGCTAACTCTACCCGAAGGCGGAATTTTTCTAGCAAATTATAAAGGAAAGGCTCCACTGCAGTGAATCTGTAGACGCACTGCTCCCTGCCTGTGGACGGGAAAATACCTCAGAAATAACTTCAATATTTTCTATAAAGAAATATTTAAAAACTTTTAATTTCGCAATATTTAATTACAAACTCAAAACTTACATTTATTTACTTCGACAAATAATTTGACTTGACAGATATGTATATGCCATAAAATTATAGCAACAACATCAATATGGCAGCACAAGTAGTCGAAATTGACAAATCAGGCTTGCTAATAACAATGTTTTAGTTTCACTAACTATAAAAAACTTACTATGCTTGAGGTCTTTTATGGTTCCGCACACGCATACATTGAAAAGTCGACGTCTGGAAAAAATGCCGACCGCGTTTTCTTCTCTCGTCACTCATATATAAATTTTCGTATACGATGTACTATCTCCCTCACAATTTCTGTAAAACTTGCATGGCATCATAATGTAAATCCTGCCGACAGGTCTCCCAAACATAATTTACTTCGAGGTTCTCGTGATTTGTGAAAATTTATTTATAAAATGGGTGAAGAATTAAAAAAATTTGTTATTGAGAGATCATTTCTCAACTGAACCAATAAACCATTAAACGATGACATTTCTTCTGTCAAAATTATGTACGTGGTTGTCCACTTTTGTAAGAATTGAATTGGGAATAAGTTTGGTTTGTTAATTTTTTGATAAATTTGAGGATAAAATAACTTTCAAAATTGTTAATAATCAAAAATATTTATTGTTTAACATTTTTTTTTTTTTAAAGCATTAGGACGTAAGTGTAGTAATTTTCGGTTTTAATGGAATTGTAATTCTGTTACGGACTTGATGGCTAGAAAAACCAGTTTGTTTTATTTGTATATTATTAACATTAAATCTTTTTTTCTAGTATGGCTAGAACTTGTTGCGTAAGGGGTTGTTGTTCAAGGACTGGATGCGACAACGTAATATTTTACAGGTTTCCAGGAGTATGAAAGAAGCGAAAATTAAAGGAACTTTCGGAAAAAAAGGGTTCGACAAAAAAAGTTTGACGGAGGTAGCATAAATTTAAAATTTGTTAGAATATGCTCTCGACATTCCATATCAGATAATTTATTTGTGCTTGCCATCGTGATATTTATATTAAATATGCTTATAAATTTGAACAGGAAAAAAGGCGAAATTAGTGGACGATAAATATCCAGATTGGATACCAACCCAGGATATGGGTTATTACTCTGATAATTCAGGCCGTTTGCGAGCCAACTCCTCTAACAGAAACAGGACTGCCCCAATATGACGGCAGCTTTCTCCCAGTCCTGCCATGCAGGAACAGTGGACAGTCAAAATAATGCCATGTTGGTCAACAAGCACCCATGGTATTAGCGGCTTTTCGTTCAGTCATTCACAATGACTTTTACCTGTTTAATAAGGAATATAAAATAGCTTTCATGAAATATTTTCGAGTACAGCTTAAAATTTCTAACATACTTTTCCAATTACCATGGATCCGTTTGTAATATTAGTGCAGCTTATTTCCTGGATCCATCCGCTTTGGTAAAATTTATAGGCTTCAAGAGACCTATATGAACGAAAAGCTTCCTTTGTATAGCTGCTTTCTTGGTTTATCAAATAATTTGCAACATCAAAGTATCTGAAAAAATTTGAGATTTAAATTAGTTATTTTTTAATAAAAAAACAATAGAATCGATCTACTTTTTCCTATTAAAATAGCAATTAACGAACCCCTGAATATTCAATTATTATAAATATATCAACAACATTACTATTAATTATAATGTCTTACCCAACATTTGAAGGCAAAGCATCTTTACACCGCTTTGTTTCCAATTTATATGGATCCAAGCCATCACAAAAATCATTAATTTTTCGTCTATACCTATTACTAATATCACAATCCATCCTGCAATATATAATTTTAATATTATTTATTTATTTAGTAGGAAATTTATAACAAAATTGCTCACACTTAAATATTTCACCGGCACCTTGTGGACAACCAGAACAAATAGTTTTCGTTTTGACGTTTAAGTCTTTATAATTGCATAGTGAAAGTGACATTTTATTTTCAGAAACTGACGAAAGAAATGAAAAAAAAAACACAAAAGAAATTGTGTTAAAGGATATTGGGAAGAAATAGAAATTTATTCGCCATTTCCGAATAAATAGAAAGCTATTATCTTCCTTAACGGAATTATTCAAGAAAAGTAAACATCATGCTCAGAAAAACATTTGGCCCTATTCTGTTCCTTTCGAGATTTGACAGATCCATTTGATGTCGCCTTGTCGACGGTATTTTTGATTATTCGACGATCAAGAAAGTTCGCAAGCAATCTATCCGAATCGGTCATTTGTTGGCCAAATGAGGATGAGAAAAGCAGTGTTGAGGAATATTTTCGGAATACGAAACAAATTCCAGGAGTTATTGCCAATATAAACATTTGAATAATGACAAATTGAAGTAAAATATTTATAAGCTTGTTTACTAAATTTCAGGTGCAATCGATGGCATATATATTATTACAGATCCACCCAAAAATAATAGACGATTACATCGACAGAGAGGCCGATGTTTCGATATGTCTGTAAGGAATATGCAATGTGGACAGGGAATTTTTAAATGTTTTTATTAGCTTCGCGAACTATTCGGATGACAGTAGAATATTCAAAGTATCTCAAATATATTATAAGCGTCCACAAATATGCAAAGGTAATTTTATGGTCCGATAATTTGGTTTTATAAATTTGTTTAATTAAATGCATTTACAGATTTCTGGTTATTGGGAGATTCAGCCTAGCTTGTCTAATTTGTGCTTACTCCCTTTAGGGACAATGGCCACTTGACTGCGGTACAGCGAAATTATAATAGTGTTCGTACCTCCGCAAGGGTAGTAATTTAGCATGCCTTTGTGATTTTGAAACAAAGGTTTCATCACCTTTGCTATTTCATTAGGGCTTGCTGCGTTCTGCACAATATGGCTGATCAATCACATTTACAGTACTTAGAAGGCTTGGCCATTACTCAAAGAAATGAAGAGGATGATGCCATTGGCAACAACGACGACATTGACAACTAGGAAATTCCAACTTGTGTTCGAAGTAAGCGAAATGCCATAAGTCAACAATTGTACACCAGACGTCCTTAAAGAAAATAAATGCCATACTATAAAAATAATGTATTTATCAAAATTCGTATATACTTAACTAACAAACTAACAAAATATTGCAACCTATGCAGAGCACTTTCTTAATATACCCAACTACTAGTTCTACAAACTATTATTTATATATGTAGTGCAGTCCAGATTAATGCTATCATCTGTTCAAGTGATTAATCGAAAAATCCCGAGATATTAACAAGACTTGAAGTCAGAATTACGTGCATAAACAGGCTATCTAGAAAGTCCGACCAGATCTCACTGCTTTTATGGCCTGGAAAAAATGTTATTTTGTTAAATTACACAAAATTTTCTTTTCACTTAAAATACTTACTCTATTACAGGATAGCAGTTTTACATTAATAAATTAAATACAAGTCTAGCATTGACTTGTATTGTAATCAAATCGTGATGGAGAATGTTTCCAGTGCCTTCGACAACAGCTCATGCTTCACTCGATCTGATTTAAATCCTACAATATTCTCACTAAAACTCTTCTCTGCTAATAAAAATGTGGATAGGATTCAAAGCCAGGAGTATTATAACGATATACAGATACATCTAATATATAGGTTTGTTCGATACAGCACTTTTTATACATTCTCCTGCTTTATTTTTAATTTAATTTTAAGATACAAAAATTAACATATTTTCATCTCATCATTGCGAAGAACTGGTAAGTCCTGGAAATTTATAATATATAAATAAATAATAAATATATATAAATATGGAAACTGGGGTGTATATGACCGTAGTGTAAAAAAATCGTTTTTCGGCGGTCAAAAGTCAGCTATCACGTTTAAACGATCAAAGACAAACTACACCACTCGATTACCCTCTCCTCCGTCTTTAATTTGGTACCAAACATGACGTAGTTTGAGCAACCCTCTATGAGGAGTGCTACGACCCGCAACCCCAAAAACACCCTGCCCCCAAAATTGTTCACCTCTATTTTTGTACCCTAAACCCTTAATCTATCAAAAAACTTCCAATACTCTGCAGCCCTCCCACATAGAGTTAGGCGCCCGTGAATATTGCGATAGCAAAATTTACCGCCAAGGCCGCTCAAATCTGCAAATTACCGTTAATCGAAATAAATGTAGCCTATAATACCAATGCATGCCTAATTACCAAAGTGAATTCTTACTTTTTTTTATTGGGCTTAGATATCCTGAGCTTACCCCTGCGAATTATTGCAGCTCCTGATATTGTCTTATTTTTTTTAAATTTCCCTTAATCAGCTCCCATTTCTACCCCGCACTCTCCCCGCCCGTTTTCCTGAACCTATCTTGTTCGCGCTGAGCTCCCATTTTTTTTGATACCACATACATTTTCCTTCTACTCTCCATTCTCTCGTTATCCCGGAAAAACTCGTGAAAACCTACCCTCCTACATCCCTCAAAAACTACCCCAACAAAAAAGAAATTTTAATTTATTTCGACAGTGGAAGGTAGTAGACAGATGTACCTCACATATGAAAAAACGTCCAAACCTCTACAACAAAAATTGATACCCTTAATCGTCCCAGGCGATTCGCACTTTTTCACATTTCTTACGTTTTCCTTAATTCTCCAACCATGTTAGTGAATTGGGAATGGAGAATTAGAGAATTAAGAATTCTAAGAAAACGCAATTCTCATCTCCCAAATTCCCAAATTCTCCGTGTTACAGAATTCGGCCCCTGATGGTGTAATAACTGGAACAGTCTTGACAACGAAGTGAAAATGATCGGTCTATTGTTGCTTTCTATTATTTCATAGAAATGTTGTTACGAAACAAGCATGCCTAATTTTATGTTATATACAGGGTGATTCTGATCAAGATACCTTCCGGTATACCACGCGATTTGAGGTATGCCGATCAAAAAATTGTTCCAAATACCCCCCCCCCCCCACATATTTTATAGGGTTTGTTACTTTAAATTAATAAAGTAAAAATTATTACCAAAGCAATTGTGGGTCCAGTCATAAAAGATCCTACGTACCTACCTGTGATTATTGCTTGTATGCTATTTTGTGATCTGGCTTGAATCTGCCAATAAACCTCCAGTGCTAAAACTGATTCAGGTATTGGCATGCGGTTTTTTTCCCAGTGATAGAGGGTAGTAGGGGCATATCGTATGCATGAACATCTACAATATATGTTGAGCCCTATATAGATTTAATAGTTACTTTTAGGATATAATGAAACAAACGGGCATATATCAGTAACGAAAATTGGTTTTGTTTTATTTAAAATCATTTCACTTGTATGGGAATTTGGCCTATAATAACATACCATTAATATTTTACCATGTTGATTTTAACCCTTTATATTTAAGAAAATTTTAAGTACATATTTAGCAGCTTAAAAGTGTTTGCTTTCATATTTTGCAGAATGTTAAACATTAAAACAAACAAGATTTTGATTTTTATAATAAAAAAAAAACTCCTAATGTGTTATTTTGGCGGAATGTGTATAAAACGACATACTTTGTGTTATTTTAGGCCATCCATGTAGTTTGAATAAAAAATATAAATATAAAGAATATAAATATTAAACAAATTTAAAGAATTTAAAAAACACTTGGCAATTTATGTTGTGTAATAGAACAGAATAAATGTATGATTAATATATAAATAGATCAGATTTCAAAGATTATAAGTAGTATTCAACAACAATTAAAAAACAATAATTTGATTTTATACAAAGCTGATAAGGGTAATACCATAACAATTTTAAACAGAGATAATAACATTGATAAAATGAAAGACTGCTTATCTAATATGAAAGTTACTGAAGTATGTACAGATACAACCATTAAATTTAATAAAACTGTTTATAGTAGGGTAGACTGGGGCCAATTGGAACAAGGGTCGATTGAAACAAATCGAGCAACTTGGAGACGGTTAGTGATAGCGGCAAAAGCTCAAAGAGAAAAGGTAGCGATTTACGTGTTGGAACGGGTCATTCAGTGTTTGGCATCGCTCCCAGTACGACTCGCATTTTTATGTGAAGCTATTACTTTTTTGTCACCAAAAGTAAGTATTTTAATTTGCATTCTTTTGTTTATTAATCAAAAATTATTGTATTAACGCAAGCTTAGTTTAGAATTCTATGACTATTAATATTCAGGTTTATAGAGATGCGATAGCTAACTATGACATTTAGTTTTTTTTTGCTACATAATGAAATTTATAAAAAGAGGTGCTTTTCGACTGACCCTTGCATTCTTTTTGAAATAAATTTTTCCCATCTATACTTTCTAGGTGCTAAGATATCTTGCAAAGAAGACACATTGTGGCGAGTGTGGCTTAGATCAGTTCAAAGATGCACATGAAGCCATAAAAGAAGGCATTTAGTTGAGGTCAGTAGCTGAAAAACATGGATTGAATTTCACGTCTTTATATCGGTACAAGAAGAAAAGGGAAAAATCTAAAGAAGAGAGCGTAGTATCTGTTTCGATGGGCTATGCACCCAACAACAGAGTGTTTAATGAACCACAGGAGAAGGCGTTATCGAAATACTTGATAAGATGTACTGATATTTACTTTGGATTTTCCACAAAGGAGCATACGAATTGGCCAAAGTATATAACTTGAAAAGATCAGCCCCTGGGAAATAAATGGATTAACTGGTGAAGATTGGTTCAGAGCTTTTAAGGCGAGAAACCCAGGGTTGACTATTAGAGCTACTCAAACGAAGAGTTTAACAAGAGCTACTAGTTTCAACCGAACAAATGTGGACGCATTTACGATAATTTGCAAATAGTTATGGATCGCCACCACTTTGAGCTCCAAGATACTTATAAGGTCGACGAAACCGGCATAACAACGGTCCAGAAACCTGATAGAGTTGTGACGAGACGGGGAACCACACAAGTTGGCTCAGTAACATCAGCAGAACGTGGCACTCTCGTTACAGTGACTTTTGGAGCAAATGCTACAGGGAATGCATTTCCTCCTTTGTTTTATTTCCTCGCGTCCGATTTCAGGATCACTTCATTAGAGATGGAGCCGTGGGTGCAGTGGGCACTAGTAACCTTTCAGGATGGAATCAAGACGAAGGGTTTCTCTTATTTTTGAAACATTTTAAAAAAACATACCAATGTTTCGGCTGTCCCAAAGTATTGCTGATGCTGGGCAAACCCTCGTTACATATCCATATTAACTGTCTTGTCTTTTGTAAAGAAAACGGCATTGTGTAACTGTAGTTCCCACCACATTACTCCCATAAACTCCAGCCATTAGACAGATCTTGCTATGGAATATTCAAAAAAGCAATAAATTCCAGCTGTGACGCTTGGATCCGGAGTAATCCTGGAAAAATAATGAGCCGGTATTGCCATTTATTTGTGTCACAATTGTGAATCTGATTGATTTGTTTTATTTAAATTGTTTTTGAACATATAGGTTTCTTTTCTCGTTTTTAAAGTAGAAGAGCTATATTTTTATTTATTTTCAACGAATTAGGAATAAAATTATTATAAGTAATTAATTGTATTTTAATTTACAGATGTTTCAATTGACTCCATGTACTGGTTCTATTGACCAGGTACAGGGGTCAGTTGAAACAATTGCCATGTTTTTTTTAAGTGCTTCTTCTACTTGAGTACTGCATATGAAGCTAAAACAATATTGCTCTTTTATACCCAGGTAACCTGGTTACAATTGAAGCGCATTCCCAAACTGATCGAATTTGAAATGTAGTAACAGTATGCGATTTTCTCAAAAATGTTTCAATTGACCCCAGTCTACCCTACCATAGTTAAAGTAGGGTTAATTTTAGACAAAAACCAGCAATTTATTGAAAAGAATAGCCATCCTTCTGCGCCACTTCTATATGGTTTGCCCAAACTTCAAAAACATGGTGCACCAGTTTGCCCTGTTTCTTCCGCTTATAATCCATCTGCACAAAACCTGAGTAAATATTTAAATAAAATATTATCGGCATTGATTAGCTTTGAATCGAAATTTTCAATGAAAAATTCGCTAGAAATGGTTACAAAAACTAAGGATTTATATACCGCTAATAACGCTAAATTAATTTCATTTGATGTTAGTAATTTGTTTCCGTCGATTGCTTTAATTAAATTAAAAAATGTTTTATACAAAAAAACTGAAACCGAAAACTTAGACAAAAATAAAACATGGCAATTGATTAGTTTAATAGATCTTCGCATTCACCAAAATTAACGTGAAATTTTACATTTAGAGTGGATGGTTTGGCTATGGGTTCGTCTCTTTCACCTTTTCTAGCCAAATTCTTTATGTGAAATCTAGAAAATGAGCTTTTTAATTCTGGTCTGCCTGTATTATAAAATAATTTATTTTGGATAAGATGTGTAGACGCTATTCTATGCATCTGGAACCGAACGACATCTTGAAAATTTTGTGAGTAAAACTCTAAATAAATTAGACAAAAACATTAGATTAACTGTAGAGATAGGCAATAAAATCAATTTCTTAGATTTGACGGTTAAAATAGACAATAACAAATTATTTTAGAATATTTTTAGAAAACCAACATTTTCTGACACTGTAATTCCAAGTAAATTTTGTCACTCTTGGAATCCAAAAATGGCATCTTTTCACTGTATGATTGACAAGTTCCTCTTGGTGTAGCTGATTTTAATAAACAATTTTCCGCCATCTTAACGATAGCATTAAATAATGGATATAAGGAGAGTACAATTATCTGTATTATAGAAAAAAATCTTTCATTCAAGCTGACGATTCCATTTAACCCTCAGTGCGGAGTAATAGTGTAGATGCCCTATACAAGAAAATTCCACATATATAAGATTTATCGAATAAATTCAGAACTACATTGAAAAATGCTAATATAATACCAGCCTTTTCCAATAGATATACTCTCAAAAATTTGCTTTCCAATAACACGATAAAACCTAAAATTGATACAGTTTTATGCACAGTGCTTTTTTAGAACAGGAGCAATCCGGCAGAAATAGCTTATTAAATAAAATGAATACTTAATACCAAAAAAAAAAAAAATACTTCAGCATTTACTTCTTATTCTTTTTTCCACTAATTCGCTCTAAATTGGTTTTGGACACTGCTATTCTTGTTGTCGGGTGCAAAACAATTGAATAACACGACCAATACTATTAAGAAAGAATGCGTTGGACCAAAACCCTCGAGAATATTTCCCAAGCTATGAAACAGAAATCTATATGTGTGCGTTCGGAGTCCGTTTTCTAAAATGTTCTATATTGATACTTATGGAAAAGTGCTAAACATTGGCTTTATATATGACACAGAGTCTAAAGTACTATCCATATAGGAAAATAGTCTTCTAGTAATTTACAGATTGTTTCCTTACCATCCCAATGGCTACACTTTCTATATACCTTACTTAACAAAATAATAAAATAGGTTTGATTACAAAGTAACCTTACCATTTTACGCTCCCTATTTCTCAGCTGAGTAATAATTGCATGTGCGTCTGTGCAGCCGGAGCTCAAATCTGTAGGCTCGATAACATCAGCGACATATACCGTGAATAATCAGATAAATTATTTTAAAGGTATAAAAATTTTATTTCACTTCGGAAGATAAGAAAGCAAGCCTAAGATTATCAGAACATCATTTTTCTGTATGAATAGTAGTTTAGGTCGGAGGAGCTATTCAAATCAAACTTTTGTCAGTTTCCCATAAGAACACTGCAAATATTTTAGCATGTTAGGACTCCTTTGGGGCTGTCATGTGGTAGTGAGGGAGTCATTTCATGGCTTGAGAAGTATTCTCGAAGGTTTTGGTTGGACGCTTCCCAGAAAACATTTGGATGAAAAATCTTCAGGCCAAAATATCTTCCACGCGAAACTAAAGCAAATACTGTGAAGTGATTTCTTCCTTGTCTTGCGTAGACGAAAAGAAGATGAAATCACAAACAATTTTGTTTTCTGATTTTAAATGTGGAAGCAAGAAGACAATAGTTTCACTTAATTGTCATCTCTATGATACACAAATTTATCATTTGGAAGAACGCGTCATTAGACTTCATGACAGTAATTAATTTGTGAGTTTTCTAGTGATTTTAATTCCACCAATCCATATTAAAAAAAGAAAAATTAAATAAATAAATCTATACCTACTTTAAATAAATATCGTCTTTATTCCCTTACTTCTAATCCAAAGGATTTATTTCGACGATTCTTGAGCGATTTGCTTAGAAGATAAGAAAGCGAAACATTTTGAAGAAACGAATACTTTTCTGATACATGATATGAAAATAACTCGCCAGGAAGAGATGTTGACAAATTACTTTAACTTTATCGCGTAGAACAGTGCTTCTCAAACTTTTTTATATTGCGGCTCCATAAATCTGAAGAAAAAATTCAGTCCTCCCCAAAAAATGATACTGATAAAATAATCATTAATATTTTTAAGCAATATTTTTATTACAAATAATGCTTTTAAATGCTTTTAAATCAAGTTTTTCAAACAAAATGAACTTCAAAACTATTTCAAAAATAATATTATATAAAACTAAACTTAAACAAAATAATCGCAAATTTGTTACCAAAATAAGAATTTAATGGGAGGGATGTGATTGCATATTTTTACATAAATAATCAATATCCTGTGAAATTTCAGAAACACTAATTCAAATGTTTTGCGATAAGTCGTTGCACGAATATTCTTCCTGTTATCTTATGCAAAATTCTGTTAGACTTTTTTCATTAAATTCTAATTAAGGGGAGTTATTACTGAAATCTTAAAAAAACACGGAAAGTTAATACGACTTTGCGTCAAGTCTGTGTGTATTATCATGATCAAAAGTTTTAGTTACTAATATATTTTGGTTTGAAAATTGCTATTTTCAGAGACGAATAACTATCACAATGGAGTACAATCTAACTACAAGATATTCAAATTTAATATATCAGATCAAAAGCAATATACATTTCTGAGTATATTTCTTTTTGAATGACTCAAATCCGTCAAAAAATGACAAAGTTATTGAAGTTTAAAAAAACGGAGATTGAAAATGGCCATTGAAAATGAAAATCAAAATAAAAGAGCTTTAAATAACATAGACGGGTTATATCCAAAGAAGTCATATCCAGATAAGTCAAATAAGTAATAATTACTTCAGATCTTTCAATAGTTCTTTAACATCTATTCCATTAATTTTTCGGGATGTAGCAATTCTAGGAGTAATCCTTTTCCCAATATTTGAGCTCATTCTTGAAAACGAATACCGGGAATATCTTTATTGGTAAAGTATTATATATCAATCAGATTTTTAAAGAATAACAGAATACAGATTAGATTAGATTTAATTTTTCTGAGTTACTTATGAGTACGGCAGGTCAAAATAGCCAAAAATTCAGTTTCGCGATTATGGCATAACGGCAAACAAATAAATTCTAATTAAGCTAAATTAAAATATCAACAGCAATTCCTCATTTGCTTATTTGCCCTCGTACCTTTTTGACATCAATATCATATTTTAAGAAGTCTCTTCTCTAAAGTAGTATTCCCCTATCTAATCTGAAATACCCGCCGCGCGGCTTGAACATATTTGCCTGTCCACAAACGAAATATTTCCTAGTCGATCTACATATATAAAATTGATGGAATCACAAATAAAACCACCTCTAGTTAAAACCAATACAGCGATGATCTATCATAAGAAAATCATATGAATGAAAATTAACCTAATACATGCTATCGGTATAGCAGTGTTTGTAGGTCTCATAGAAGCATTTTTCAATTGCATCTCTCAGTCTTAAAACAATTTCTTAATTTCTTATTGATTGTAGCTAGATTATAAGTGGCGAACAAGCAACAGAGATGTATGACGTCATACGTAGATTCCAGACGTGTTCTAATGCCATACATTTTGTTGGATGTTGTTCGATTGTTGATGGAAGCAAAAACAAGACCACCTCCTCCATGCAGTAGTGTAGGTTCTGATATCACAGACAGAGCCCAGACGTGTTCGAATGCTATACTTTTAGAGCATATTGTTCGATTGCTTTGTTTTTTATTGTTTTGTTCAGATGGAGGTGATTTTATAATTTTGTAGTTTTGGTAGTTTACAGGACGAAGAAAAACCTTTTGGGAAAATATTTTTAAAAATATTTTGAAGAAATTTCTCGTCGTAATTTTTTATTTGCTTTAATTAAATTAAATCTGAAAACCTAATAGAAGCAATGCATCCCTTGCATCCAAAGATGCCACACCGCTGATTTATAGGCTTTCGGTTTGTTCAGTAATTCAACTGATTCTGCCTTTAGCTTAATGGTCGAACACTGGAGAGCTCCTGGACGTACATAGAATGAACCTGGTCGACTACTGGCATAAGTCGATTTGTATAACGTTTTTTTTTTTTTTTCTCAAAATTATACTAGTCCGATTTATTTTTATGGAAAAAACTATATCATACATATCACAAACACTAAACAGTAGGCTTTCTAGTTTTGTTACTTAATTTAAAATTACTTTAATGTGAACCAACTTATATTAATATAAGCCAAAATTTTTCGTTAAATGGTGGACCACTGAGAAAGGACCCTACCTTATTTATGAATGTAGACTTGTGTCATAGTAGAAGCCTCTCTAGTTTTAACCAAATAATCCTAAATGAAATAGCCTCCTCATTGTACGTATACATATATTTTGTGTGTTTATAATTTTACAGTTGTAATTACTCTACATCCTCTTATTGTTATTAAGTTTTTTATATAATTTACACGTTACTTATTAATATATTTCATCATTTTTCTATTATTCTTACTTTTATTTTGTATTTTCATTATTTAATAATATTTTTCTTGAATTCCTTTTTATTTCAAATTTTTAATCTGAACTTCTTATTTTTTATTAACCATTATTATGTTAGAAGAATTTTTAGAAAAATTTTTATTTTTATGATACAAATCAAATACAAGAGAAAAAACATCCAGCTCGTCTGGTTTTTGAAGCCAGAACCTGCTACTTTCCGGGCTATTGCTTTTACCTCTGAGCTAACGCGACAGTTGTCTTTACCTCTTGTAGATATTTATTAATTTGTCTAGCCTATTAAGCCACATTTGCTTCCAGCTGGCATTACCTAGTAACGGTTGGAAACGAACAAATAAATTTGTAATTTTTATTTATTTTTGATCTTGGACTCGAATTTGAAATTTTTAGACATGATCAGATGGAATAGAAGAATTTTTATAAAAACAAATTTTTATTTTTACGATTCACATCAAATTATGAAATACAAGAGAAAGCAGCTGGTCCCGGCTCTTCAAAAACCGGACAAGGTGGTTGTTTTTTCTCTTGTATTTAATAATTGATTTGAATCATAAAAATAAAACGTTTTTCTAAAAAAATTTCTATTCCATCTGATCGATTCTAAAAATTTCAAGTTCGAGTCCACCATTGGACAAGATCATTATTATCGTAGTTCCAAAAGATATACTATAAATACATCAATCACTGCATCTCGTATCGTCGTTAATTTTTAAATAAATAAATACGCAACAGAAATAAATATTAATATTTTTACAAGTGCTTTTGTTTTTGTTGTTGTATTGTGTGTTTGAGTTAAGTCCACTTTTCGAAAAATTCCAAAACGTCCATTCTACCAAATTCCGTTCAATTCACTTTACTTTCAGAGTTTTTTTTTCCATTTTTCATGTTACATTTATTTAATTGATTTTGATATTGAGGTATAACTATTCCATATGCCTACACAGTTTTTAATTAGTATAGGAATGGGAATCTACATATGAGTGTGTTCAAAGGTGTAAAACATCATCTACGGACAGAACTCCCGTAGACCGAGTAATTTTAATCAAATAAATACGTCACAGTTGAAAGCATTTCTCATACTTACACTAAACAAAACAAAAAACAAAACAAATGCTTAAAAAGATGCGTAAGTAGAGTGATCTTACTGCCGCTTCGTATCGCTACCTATCTTACTTACCTACATTATAGAAATTCTTGCCCACAGAGGCTGAAGCAAAAGGAAGTCCACATCAAAAGCTGTGAAATGCTTAAAGAAGTCAACGAAGGAAATCGGCGCAAATTGCAAACTTTCAACACTTCTCTGTCACCCTGTGTATAAAGGTAGCAAGCACATATTCCATCAAGTCATCTCACTAATATCGTTTTATTTTTTTCTTTGAATAGAGATTGGAATACACGCCAATTGCCAAACACAATGGAAATGTGCGCAAGAATGAAAAAAAAGGAAAACATTAAGAACACGCAGAACGACCCCATCATCATCGTCCCCAATCCAGGGCAGAATTCGTGCGCATCGATGCGAGAACGAGATAAACGTACTTAACGAACTTCGTCTAATCAAGGAAGATGCGTCGTGATTTATATCCCTGTAATTCCGCGGGAACATATTATATATAAAAGAGCAAAAAAACAAAAGAAGGGGAACTATTCTAAATTGAAACTCAAGCCGTCCTTCTCTTGTGCTCCATCGGCTGGCAAGTTCCTTCTCCTCTTCCACACTTGAGTGTGTTCGTTAAAGTCTCCTAAAAAATTGGTAAGGTACCTATGTTGCGCTGGCACACACTATCAAAGAATCGTCTTTACGCCGGAACCAATGGGATGAGGAAGATATACTTGGCAACCAGTACATAGTACGCCCAGATTCATTTGAAAGCGGGGTTATGACACGCCTTATATTTGGCATTTTAGGAGAAGCTGCTGAGCGACTAAGTAAACGGGTTTCTTGGACCGCCTACCGTTATATGGGTACATTTTATCATAGCAGCTCAGTTACACGACGTGGTTTGACTCGTAACGACGCAAAGTTGAAAGGGTTGAATTGCCCTTGTTCAAATCTTTTTCAAATAGTGTCACGAGATTTGTGTTTGTTTTACTGTGATTGTGGAAAACTCACTAATGACAACCGCGACAGTTATGTGGAATTAGTGATCGAAGGCAGACATTGCGATGTGATAAAGATCTTGCCGTCGGTATACAGGCGATATTTGTAAGGGGCATATTCATTGGTATAAATTTTGCCTAATGACAACATTGACAACAAGACCTCTACCGCTACTGCCGCTAGCTTTACCAAGATCGATGACATGCAACGAACGATCTTCATCATCGACGGGATCATCTACTCCACCACAACTACAACCGCTTTCTATTAATGGCATGCATCCCGACAATCTTCTATTGCCGGGTCATCATGGGGTTACCAGTCCTCGGTTGGGCAGTGCGGGCAGTGTTTTCTGTGAGAATTTAGCAAAAAACTGTGATTCATCCCCACATTTAGCGATATCAGTCCAAACCGAAGACTACAATATAGTCGGCCGCGAAAAGCGATCTCTATTTGATGCTGCGATTGTAAACAGAAGTGATATTAGTGAAAATTCACAGATCCTTAGTAATAATGCAGACGAGGATAACGGTACTGATGAAATGAGTTGTTGCAGTGACGACAGTGAGTTGTCTGTGGGTCAAGAAGGCTGTGCCAGTAATAATGGTAGTGAACAAAATTTGAAAAGTTTACGTGAAACGGTTGACAGTGCAAGTAGTACTACTACTACAACTACGACTACTACTACCAAGCAAGTGGTCGATGACAGTGAAAGTGTGGATAACATATCGAATTTGTCTGATGAGAATCGGTGTTTGGGATCGATTGGTGAGCAACTTGTTAGTGATGATATGAGCAACGACTCAAGTCCGAATCGGGAAATTGAACCACCTTTGATGACGACAGCCACCGGCTTACGAATTCCCGTACCAATTGTACGACCTAGTCCAACTCGACTGCAAGAGGAATTTCTGCGGAAGTCTCATCTTTATGCGGAGGAATTGATGAAACAACAAATGCAATTTATGGCAGCTGCACGGGCAAGTGCATTTTCATTGCGGCACGCCGCGATTTCTCCAGACATGGGAAAAGTTGGTTTTCGGCCGCACGTTAAATCCACCTCAATGCAATCCGCAGATATGAATGAAGGTTTAGTTAATTTTAGCGGAATTCATTCGCATCTTAGTGCAATATCGAAGATCTCTTCACAATTAACTGGCAATGATTCAGCCCTTAGTAAGTTAACAGCTTTCGGTGTTGTGTCAGCCCGGGAAATGACACAATCACCACCATTTTCTAATCCGCTGCATATAAATCATCCGGCTCATTCTCGTCACGCGTTCATTAATAATAACCTGAATGAAACAAATCTCAAATTTAGTATAGACAATATTCTTAAGGCTGATTTTGGAAGAAGAATAACAGATCCGTTATTGAAGCGCAACAATAGTAGTTCAGGTGGAGCAAGCGGAAAGGGACAGAGTTTTAGAAAAAATCGTAACAGTGAAAAAAGTGATGGTGCTCCTGTAGACCTAACAAATCTTGTGACAGGTGGTTGTGCTGCAGGCAACAGTTCTAGTGTAGACAGTTCCCTTAGTCCAGCTTTAGATAAACAACAGTTATCTTCTAGAATTGGTAAGCCATCAGGCAATAGTGCTTTGACTTCCGCTACGACTTGCAGTGTTCCTAGTGCAATTACAACACAATCTGCAACATCGACCTCAACTTCATCAACATCAGCTACAGCAACATCCTCAGAGACAAGCAGCAGTAGCAGCAGCTCTGGAAGCGGTGGTCCAATGGTGTGGCCAGCATGGGTGTACTGTACTAGATATAGTGATCGGCCAAGTTCCGGTGAGTCAATAATTTTTTTCTTTTTACAATTTTTGTGGTGGAGATTTATTTTTTTCTTAAATGCTGTAAAAGCATGAGACTAATTTTGTATTAAAGAAGATTTGCTTCAAGCAAAGAATGTTTTTAGATGCCATGCGCGCTCTGTGAAATCGTGGTTACTTATTTTTTGCAGAAAATTTTTATAGTTTTTCCACATTTTATACTTAGTTTTAGAAGCATATCTACATTATAAAAATGTGGCGCCTTCCTAACAAAAAATTTTAGTTTGTACCTACGAATTTAACCATTAATATATCCAATCTCTCATTTTTGTGTGAAGCAGTTTATTGCTAATGTATACTTAAGTATAATTCTAAGAACAACGCATATTTATTTCGTTATAATTTAAACAGTATTTGCCGCAGAACGGCTTTACGATGCTGCAGAATTTTTGTATCTAATATGTAAGATGAAGTAGCAAACATTACATCGAAATTTCGACTATTTGTCTCTCCTACAAATTGCATTCACTTCATGGAAAAGAAATCCATATCGGATAAATGTGATTCACATTTTTTCCTGCAATTTTCTTGAAAATTTTTCATTAGAAATTTTATTCGCGTGGTAGCCAGCATCACCATAAAAAAGTTGGATTGATTCGAATCGCTATTCATTTTTATGAACATAGATTATTTTTTCTTAGGAACTTTTATGAAATCCTCTTATATGCGCTAGTTGTGGAGTGGATGACATTTCCGAAAACAGAAATTGAGAATCGAATTAATTTAGAATTTTCCATTTTCTTCCAAAAATCTTCTATTCAGCAAATGAAAAAAAAAATTCTGTTGATAATTGGGAATGATTAAAATTAAAAATTGTTGTGCGAGAAATATATGTATCAGTAATATTTTATACATATATTTCTGTGTGTACAAAGTATAATCCATTAAATATATTGAAAAACTATTGTGAAAGGTAAAAAGTAGGTTTGCATTTTTTATTAAATTTTTTTTACGTGTAAATTTCTATATAAATAAATGATGTCAATTGCGACTCTATAGCAAATTTTGACAATAATTTGGAAAATGGCATGTTATGTATAGACAACAGTCTTGTGTACAGTAAAGCTATGAAACCACGACGATTTATCGAAATAATTGTCAATTAACGACACCAGTAAAATTGCAAGGATTGTATACCTACCATTCGTAATAATTTGCTACTTAAAACAGATTCATATGACAGAATCTATTTTATTCTATTCACTTTCCCTAAAGACCATTGCTAAAAGGACGTTTGCCCTAAAAACGTATTACAAAAAGTTCATTTTACAAAAAGATAGTTTCCAAAAAATTCTTTGCCAAAACGACATTTGCCAAATATGTGTTTACAAATGACAAATATGTTGCATGAAATGAGGCGTAGGTGCGATAAAAGATTCTAGCATTTTAAAAAAGTGGCTGGTAAATTTAGTTGCTTAAATCAAAATAATTACAAAAACCCAGATAATGCGAGGAAATTAGAATTTTTGGGCAGGCATGTAGGTACTCATCAACAGCAAAGCCGAACTTGTTCAAGAGTTTGATTATTTTAAAAATATATTACAGTACAGAGAGATAATAGGCATGAGTAGATATTACAAATATTTAAAAATCGGGTAACTGTCCATAAACAATGTACTAAAATTCATGATTGTCTATTTAGCCTAACCTCTCGATTTTATATAAAAAAAAAGTCTTGGTCTGGGCTAGCTTTACTCTCCACTGAAAGACAACTGGCTACTCAAGTTGATAGATTTTGGAGGAATGAAACCTAGACGAAGGAAGCTATTGTAGTTGCCTTATTTGTTAATTTATACTTATACCTATTAATTTTATTTTGACATAATAGACTTTTGTTATGTGCTTCCATTTAATGAAAAATATGAATATACTTATGTTTGATCTATAGTAGTGGTTCACTGTTTCGAATAAGGGTGCATTGAACAACTGTTCAAGAGATTGCTCTATTAGTATACACTCGCCGATTTTAACTACTGCTGGACATCTATTTTTTTTTCTCAAAATATGAAATAAGATTTATTTTTAAGCTGCAGTGGCGCCTTTCTTTAATATGCTCTCTCCCCCAAATGTTTAAACATAGATACGCTTCTGCTTAGTTTTTTTATTGAACATATAAGTATTTAGTTACGGTGGAGACTTGTATTTTATTTAGTTGAATTTTGTGTCTTCTGACTTTACTGGTTGTTAAAATTTTGAAATCAGAATGTATACGTGTGCCTATATATATTTATGTTACACATTGGCTCCATAAATATTTTATGTATGACAATCTTAAACAAGTTGAATCAATGCGTAAAAAGTAATCAAATGTTTTTTTAGTAATTTTTATCACGTTAATTACTTTCTCAACTGGAATTTTTAATTTTTTTCATTGCTTATGTTGCAATGTTGAGCTTGTCTCATTTTCAGTTTACTTGTCAAATTCGATACACGGAGCAGTTTTGGTAATAATAGCGTTTCTTATTATCAACTATAAGTACCTACCTACATTTTGGAGGGTATTTAAAGATAATTGCGCATTGATAACAGAATTTAAAAGTACAGAAAATTGGAAATTGGGAACGAATATAAAATGGTTTTGATATCCCGAAATCGTAAACCCGAAAATTGAAAGGAAAACAGAAAAATAAAAAAAAATATATATATATAAAATTAATTTAAAATAATCAAAAAATGGAATTAAGTAATTAACAGCTGAGAATTTTAAAAATATAATTTTTTTATTTTTTTTATTCAAAGTTTTCTATGTAGGTAGGATAAAGTACCTATTACCGGCCAACTAGCACTTTTTTTTTGTAACTGTTCCTTTATATATCAATTGCAAAAAAAAAAAATGCTGAAAAATGTTATATTTTATACGAATAAGCATACCTACTTCTTGTTTATATTGATTTTCTTTGTATATTTATTTTCTAAAATATTATTAAAATCAAATAATATACAAAATTTCATTTTCATTCGTTTCCGGCAACGAAAGTTCTATTTCCGACAACGAACGCGTCTATTACCGACCAAAAGAAAACTAAATCAGTTATCTTTCGAAGTGCACAGAAAAGACTAAATGCAAAAGTTTTAAAATATGTTATTCAGGGAAAGACAACAGTTAATTTTCTTAAAGTAAAACACAAAACATAATCATAGAACAGAATGTAAATTTGGTTCATTTTCAACACTTCCTGTAGATCTGTTTTTCTCCACTCTAACTTTAAAATTGTATAAAACACGCTTACATCAGCAGGATGTATAACGTGTGCCGTGGTGTTGATAAAATAATTTCATTATTATGACAGTTTTCGCTTAATTGCAGTTGTAAATGAAATTTATGTCCATCTACAAAGAGAATTTTGAACCTTGTAATTTTTCTGCCATTTTTCTAGTCCATTAGCAATGTATACTAAAAAAGTTGTTTCCCTTCATCCACCCAGAATCGGATAATTTAAGATAGACAGAACACTGGTTATTAAATTTTTCAGTAGGTGCACGTAGGACAAAACTATGTAAATTGTAATACCTCTACGTTTACGTTGAAGGTAAATAACACGGCAATAGTGTCTTCTTCATTTTTCGGCTTGATTTGGTATACGTTTCGGTATGCTTTTAAAGTTAATGCCCATCTAGTTTTTTTATCCCAATTTTAAATTCTTTTCGGATCATTTAGTATGTGTTTAGCATCGGTCAAAAAATTTCTAATTGAAGCCTCTGTAATCAAAGCCGTTCCCTTGGTGATGCCTTCCAGAATATCCAGAATGTCTTTTTAAAAATAACTCGAACCATGTTCTGCCAGGTCGTCCATCTCATCCTTAAAGGGAGTTTTCCGGTTATTTGGTCAATTTAACGTATTATTCAACTATTTTTTTTCTTCTATTAAAGAAGTAAGAAGGGCCAGGAGTCGAAATTACTTAGGAAGTTTTCCACTTATTCTATATGTATTCGTATAGTATAGTTCTTGTCACCCCGAACTTTGTGCTAGCTTCCCTTATTGAATTTCTCTGTATTTGAATGCTATCTAATGCTGCTTTTAAGCTATCTTCTTTGTAGGTTCTTGATTTTGAAGACATTTGGTTGAAAGAAAAGCAATTCATATAACAAATGCATTCCAACTACGAAATATAATGCAAATTTTACTTGGCCGTAAGACTGCACTCTTAGGATTGCGCAATATATTGTCAAACCTTTTGTAATACTTAGACAACAAACCAGTTTCTTTTTATTGAGATATTTCAAAGGGTTTTAATATGAAAGTTGGTGGATTTGTTTTGGTACTTTTGCTAGAGTGGTCGGAAACTAGTGATAGCCATAATTATCTTTTTCTGAACATGAATTTCAGTCTTATTAGTTAATATAATAGTACTGAGAAAAAAACATGGAGTAAATCAAATCCTTAAACAGTGGATTGCACACATGTTGAATAATACAGCTTTATGGTATTTACTGATCTGAGCAGGGTGGGTATTCATTATAGAAGATCTCTATATAGCTAATACTCACACGGATGAGTTATAAAATGATATGTAGTTTTGAAATGGACCTCTGTGGATTGCTTCCAAACGGGATGGATTTATTCCACTTATATATATTTTTTTCAGAAATAAAAGGATTATTCATTTAACTGCGATATATCCTCTATTGGCTCTACAGAAGTAAAGGACAGAATCCTTTGGATAAATATAATATTGTTACCTATTCTGTGCATATGTATATGCCGTACATATATCCTGTACAAACACACAATAATCAGTCTAAGCTTAATTTAAATCGGAGTTTGACTTCATTTTTGAATCCGTATAGTTCGTCGTGGCTGACATTAACCATTTTGTGACTATGTTAAGCGCTAGGGCGAAAGCGGGTAGAATAAGCTTCAACCGTTGATATAATATATCTATTAGAGTATATTATACTATATATTATACTATAATAGATGGCACCAATTCGATAGAAAATATTGGCGCCGGTCTTTCAGAAAGTAGTCAAAACCATTCTAAGAGCGAAAAAGAACATTTCCAATTCTGAGACAGAGCAAAAGAGGATTGCCCTCTGCTTTTTGTTAAGTCTTCTTAAAAAGTGGGAATCATAACTGATACTAAACATTTGTAATCCAGTTTTATGTTTTCTAAAAAAGTGCAGCGCTTCTCTTTCGGACATAATAGATAAGATCTTTCCATTTATTGGTACAGACCGAGAGCTTTATTGTAAGAACTAGTTATACAAGTCTTTCTCCATTTTCGTTCCAGCGTTGCTCAAATATAGTCGCGCTTAAATCAGGCTGATTAACTTAACAACATTTTCTTCTAGATAACTTATCAATAGTGCTTCATTTTTGTTCTAATGAAAGAATTTTAGGTGGAGTTCTTTTTCTTTAATCAGTCATTATTTTATTTTGTATTTTTTTCTTTAGGCAAAAAGCAGCTTACATTTATAAATAAAATAAGTCAAGAACAACAGTTTTGTTTTTGTAAACAAAAACAGTAGTTTTTGCAATATGTACAATGTTGGTATATTATGAAATTCTTCTAAGCATGCCAAAGAGCTTGTTACTTCTAAAATTATTTGATTTTGAGATTTCAACAATGTCTTTTTGTAAAAGCTATAATAGAAAATATTTTGTATTTTCTTTTTAAACCGATCTTTTCTTATAATTGGCATTTTTTATCCTTGGAGTTCTAATGTATAAGAAAATATGCAATATTGGATGAAAAGTGGAACGATGTTGCTAAGATATTCCGTCGGTATTCCGCGCTGTGGGGACGTTATGAACTATGTTTAATAGCAAGTATTTAATAGTATTATGTAGTAGCTTAGCTTATCACGACTCCACCTTCGCACCAAATAAAATTGATAAGTGTCAAAAAGTGAATTTTTGAAAATTTTTTCTTTAAGAGGATTCAGTACTCACCAAAAGTTTCAATTTAGATACCAGCGAACCTGTAGGCAATAAAATTTACTATACGTAGGTTTTTGTCCTGAAAGTGAGAAAATTCATATAAAATTAGCCTAGTCCTGGACCACAGAGCACATAAGAGACATCTACCGCAAAAGACAGAAACCCAACATCCGACAAAACCATACAATTTAAGACGAAAAATGAAAATTTACAGTTCACATAAATTGAATATTTTTAACGAGAATTAACTCTCCTAAATTCTTTTTGCCCATAATTGTTAAATATGCTATTTTTCTTTGTATTTAAACAACTTTCAAATACATATTGCAATTTCTCGTCGGTGAAATGTCGGGAGAAAAAACAAGTACTATTAGAGTCAGATAACTATAAAAAGTGCCACTAACAATGAAAAAACTCGACGTTATTTGCTTGATCTAGGCCTAGTCTTTCTAAAACAGTCACAATTTAAAGAAATGAGAATATGCACCAACAGAAATTTGATTTAAAAGACTTCAATTTTTATCATTTTTTACAAGTTTCCGAGCTAATATCTCCATTCCAATACACTTTTTTTAATTTTTGCCGACGTTATTTACTAGACTTCTTCATTACCTTTAATTTAAGATATAAATCATTATCCTGCTAGAAACAGTCTGCCAGAAATTTGCATTGAAAAATGTATGAAACTTGCAAATATTGGTACTGACTCCTCTTAAGTTCATTATTTCTTCACAAACCAGCCGGATAGTAGCATATATAAAAATTACATAAATTCGAAAGGAAATATTACAGATTATATATAAAAGTAATGATTCTAACAAGAAAAGATGAAATATATCAATGTGATGAATGTTAATATTATATCACTGGCCCGATGCAATAATTGCATACCTATCTTGAGAAAAGGTAATGTTGAGAAAATTTAATTTGCAGTTTTTCAAACTATTGCTAAATTGAAAGATTTGACTAAAATATGAAGGCTTGATCCCGGCTTCAAGCTCCGGAGAATGAGTATTTATTAATTTAAATTAGAATCGTAAAAATGGAAAGTTCTCTAAAATTCTTCAATTCCCTCTCTGACCGATTCTAAAAATTGTGCGTTGGAATCACGTATGCGACAAGATAAAAATAAATAAAATTAAAATAAAAAATATGCTTACTGAAAAAAGTCATTCTGGAAATATTAGTAAGAAACAAGGTTTTGTTTTACGATTTGTTAAAGATATCCAATTATATAGCACCGAATTCAATGGTTTATTTTATTTTGTTTTAAGAATTTCGAATTTGGGGGAGGATTAATAAAATAGAATAAATATGAAATTGAATGAAACTTTAAATTGATTTTTAGTACTCTTTTCAATTTTCAAAATGTTATATCAAAATAGAATTTTAAAATTTTTATTGTTGTTCATGATATCCCATTTATTGTACTAAATTAAACGGTCAAACCTACGAGCTTTCCTGTAAATTTTTATCGACGGCTTTGTAGTATAAAAAACTAATAATAGATGAATTTAGCTGAAATTTAGAATTATTCTTATGTAACTTAATTGTGTCAACCTAACAGAAACCATCGTGTTAAGTCGTATATTTTTTAAGTAACACTTAAATTAGTCTTTGATTAAAAAAATGTTAATCTATAATCTCAAATCTTGTACTGACTTCAGCTCAGAATGTATCTTTGAGTTATTTTAGGAAGTTTGTGTTTTAATAAAGAAAAATAATAAATGCATCACGTTAAAGCAAGTAGAACTAATTTTTTTTTTTTTACTACCTACTTACATAAAAATAATGAAATATGGAAAATTAAAAAATTGAAATATTTTTGGGACTTAACTGTTTTATCTAGTGATTTGAGATCTTTATAAAAGTTTTAATAAGATTGAAATAGACTGAAATTGCACAAAGAGAGAAAATCCCGTTTCTTATTAAATGCAATTTTTGGGGGCTCAGAGTATGATTTAACCAGATTTGGTATAGTTTTCCTGCTTTTTAAATTTTTGTGGATATTAATACCAATAAAAAACTATTTAGAATTATGGGATGTCTTATCAGTTAGAATAGTTTTTTTCATTATCAACTGCGATATGTTAAGTATTTCAGTATACATTTTCATTCTTTTCGTTTAAGCTAAAGCTCCTCCCAATACTAGCAGAAAATGCTTTCCAATTAACAAGATTAGTTGTTTTAATATTCTGAACTTTATAGAGTTCATCAGTTTTTTTTGCAAGTTTTATTAGTAGGAGATTTGACTTGAAACGTGAATAGATTCAAGACACAACGCCTTGATTTATCTTACTCTGCTACAAAGTGAATGTTATATAAACTTTATTTTGTGTGTGCTCTTGTTACTAGTTACTAATTATTTATGAATTTTTTTTTTATGGGTAAAGTTTAAATTGCATTTAAATATGTATATACATACATCGAAGCCACGAATTTATTTTTTATTTTTGGTCTACGTAGTTAGCGGGGTAAAAACCAATTTCAGCAGTTTCCCCAGAATATGTCAGAAAAAACTGACACAAATGGTCGTTTCATTAGGTCCTTTTTTAGTAATCGCTTCATGCGAAGCATAAAAATGCCCAATTATATCATATATTGTGAAATTTATGCAATTAAAATTGCTATTTGTACCATTATACCATCTTTATTTTTGATTCGCGATTTTTCTTACTAGACCAAGGGTGGAATAGAGCTTCTCTAGCATGGGGAGCTATGGAGTTGGGCATATGAGATATATTTTGACATTTAACTCTCTCCTAGCTACCCAGTAAGACAAATGGGGATAATGCAATGATATCTTAGAGAATCGATACCAATACGAGTTTGACGAATCGATTTGAGAATCAGAACTTTGCGGAAAAATAACTGGATCTGCGTCATCGATTCAGTTTCGATTCGAAACAAATTTTCGGTTCTTTCCTCGATAGCATGTAAGTTTCTAGATAAGTCAAATAGGTCTTGAAACAAAACAGAATTAATCGTTAGTTGCAAATTTGAAATGGAAGTGGAATGAAATCCTATTTTATTCATATATTTTTATTTACATGTTTTTAATTATGTGATAAAAACAAAATTTAATGAAAATAAATATTTTCAATGTAAAATTAGCAAATTTATCTCGTCTAATGGCTTGCATGATTTTTATCAAAAATTGAAATTGTTTTTTTTTTTTTTATATTGTGTGAGATATGCATTCCATCTAAATATTGCATGAAAATTATGTAAGTGAATAGTTAGAGCCATTCAACCGATTTCAAATATATTCCGAGTCACGTATGAAATATATATTTCAAAGATTCGAGAATTAATTTGTAATCTATTCTAAAACCATTCAAGGAGCCGAAAAAGCGTACATTGTCCATATATGTAAAATAATTCATTTTGACACGAAAAACAATCGATCGCTCAATAGCTTAGAATTTATTCTACATCTCAGAAGATTTTACTCCAGTAAGATAATTTGTAGAGAGTGCTATGAAGTAAATTCATATCGAATTTAGTCAAAATGAAATGGACCGAGTTTGCTGCTAAAACTTTCTTTTACAAACGAAAAACCTTTGAAAAAAAATTTCTTTGCAAAAGGGGGCGTTTCAAATCAGCAGGAACCATATTACTCATTAGTATTAACTTTGGTGTAATACAGCGGCAGGCAGGAACTAAGCCGTACTGATGTGTAATACGGCTGTTGCTGATCCGAAACGACCTCTTTTGCAAAGAAATTTATTTTTTTCCACAGATTTTTTGTTTGTAAAAAGAGTTTGTTCAGATATTTTGTAATTCGAAAAATTTGGCTTGAGAATTAATAATCTCTCTATCCTACTGGTTTAAATTCTTGATTATTTTACTGATGGAAAAGTCAGAAGAAGAGCTTGAAATTGTCCAGTTTTCTTAGTTTAATTGTGTACCTACTTGACTTCTGTGCATGAATTCTCCAAAAGTAAGCTATTAATAATAAAAAAAAAAAAAAAACCAAAAAATCAATTATACGTAACGATGATCTTTAAAATAAACAGACTTTCTGGTGATTGGGAAATATTTTAAAAAAAGGCCAGATAAGTTATAATTAAGTTAAGTTAAGTTATTACTAAAAATTAAAAAAATAAATGAATATGTATAATTACCTACAGCAAAAAGTTTAATTACGACAAAGTATTTATGAATGGTCGAAATTTATGTGGATCGTTCACCCCCTTAACATTCTCATCACCAAAACTCCCCATCTCTCTGGAATACAGAATCTGGCCCCAAATGTGTCGTATTTTTACATTCTGCTACTCTATTTCGCTTGTCTGTTTGCTTTCAAATTTACATAGTATAATCAATTTTTCACAAGCTTACCGACTAGCTACAGCTTTGGAATTTTCAGCATCTATAAATTTCCGATGACAATATTTGCAGCATGATTTTTTTTTTTTTATATTTTGAGTGAGTAAGAAAAATAAAAAGAGTGATTTAAAATATAAAATCTAAATTAAAAAGATTGTTTAATTGCTGGTGAAAAATCGATTACAAAATTTCATTTCTGAAGCAATTTTTAAAAAGTTTGTATCCGTTTGAATTTTTGTATTGTGTGCATAATTAGCATTGATATTTTTTTCGATAAAAATATGTTCATACACTTACATAGTTTTTTCCTGCACGTACAATTCTGATTTTTACATTATTGCATGTATAAACGATACATTCTTGCGATGCGCATTCATATTTCCTTATATACTCCTTCTTGGTATCTTTACGATAATAATTAGATTCTGTGCGTTGAAAAGATTTATTATGATTTACTATAGACCTCTTAATTTCTTAACGGCCTTCCCTTGCCTACTTTCTTTCAGAATATTCTCCTTATACTTGTATTTGTAATTATTACTTGAAATAACATTATTGCTAAAAAAATTGACATAAATATTGTTTACATACACAAAGTGGATTTCCGTTTAATAAAAAATAAAATAAAAGGCATTATTGAGAGAACGAAATAGGAGTAGGTACAGTACTTTCTTGGTGTATAGTAATTTTTATGGATTTAGTTAAAAACTTTTCCTGTTTTTCTCTAGATTCAACATATATTTTATGAACATTTGTTGCCTTTGTAAATATGTAGGTCGAACTTATTGTATTTTTAAGAAGGCATTTATCATTGCACGAATTTGAATTTTTCTCGGAAATAAGAGGTCCAGACTTACTTGTATGGGCTTTTCCTGGAGTTATCTTTTTTATTTGTTGATTTATTTTTCTCAGACTTCTGTGACTTTTTTTAATTGTTCGTGTAGGTACATCTGAATACAAATAATTTGATCGATCAAATTCCGAAAAATCTTCTTTATACAATTTTGTAAACTTGTGCATAAAAAATCTGAGGGCTTGTAGTTTTTGTCTACCAAAATAATGTCGGAAGAATAATTCTCATCTAGCAAATAGCATAAGCATTATCTCTGTTTCTAATATAATATTCTTGTTAGTTTTTATACCGGACACATTTTGTTATCCGCTTGCATTGGGCTGGGTGTGAAACCGATTGCGATAATTTCCTAAGCATTTCAATGTAAAAAAATGAATAAAAAAAAATAGTTAAGTAGTATCATAGATGGCACAAGAACTAGATGTCGGATGCAGTACCAAAAAAGTATACAAAATTTATATGGCTCGGTGGTCGATTTCCGATTGGACCATAGCATTTGAAATGATGTATTCGTCGGGTGACTCATTTTTTTTTCGTTACTGAGGTATTGAGGAAGTCGATCAAATGTATACAAAACTGTTATTACAAAAACATTTGCTTTCAGCACGTTCTAAAACATGTTTTGGTCCATTCCCGAATGACTACCCATTTCACAATCTGTATACTCTGCTCTAGTATACCATGCGACATCTAGTTCTTTTACTATCTATGGTAGTATTTCCATTAATCGAATTTTTCAAATAATAATAACTTTTCTTTTCTTGTTGTCATATTTTCTTTATCCTATAATTCTAAGTAAAGACAAATAATTTTATATTGACTTTGAAATGATAGAAAAAATACCTGAATTTCCGGAATAGAAAATCGAAATTCCCCAATTAAAAATTCAGCGATGAAAATATATCGATCACAATGTAATAAAGGTATACCAAATTAAAAAAAAAATCGTAGTAATTTTTAATTATCTCTTTATTTCAACTAATTATATAACTAAACAATTTAAAAAAGAGCTTATGTACGTAGGATCTCAAAATTTCAAGATAGGTATATTTCATCATTAGCATGGTACAATAATTTCTGAATGAAAGAAACCATTAAAAAAATCGTTGGTCGTTCTAAAATTAGGTAAGATAAGAAGTACGAAATTGTATTTTTGTGCAAATAAGTCGTGCCATTTGTTTAAGAGAAATTTTGTCAAATCCACGCAGAGAATTAATTTATATTGGAATAACAAAATCATCTTTTAATATCTGAGAGATTATACTGCTGTTAATGGATTAGTTAAATAAATTACATATCGGGTCGGGAAGTGGGGTTGGAAAACATTTATTACTTATTATTCTTGCGGAATAAAATATGAAATATTTACCGGGTAATTTGAATAATCCAATCCGGTAAATCGATGCAGCTAAAGTATTTTTTCATTATTTCGGAGTCGTTTAATGTTAAACTGCAATGAGAAGATTGAGTAATAAGATTTTTGATTGCAGCTATACATTTTGTCATGTCTAATTAAAAATTTTTTGTTTTCGGTTTGATATGTTTGTATCACATTGTATTTTAAATCTATTCGATAAAATGTGGAATCAAAAAATTTATAGATGTCTGACAAGATTATAAATGGTTCATTTGAAACTTTTCCCTTAAAATTCATACTTAATTGCTTAAATAAAGATTATTTTTAATAATTTGCGCAATTTGTTGCTTGAACTGTTTCTCTCAGCGTGCAGTATACATCTAGTGAATCATATCTGCATAAATTTCGGAAATTAAATATAATTTTATACTAAATATGTTACCTACCTCTTGCCTTTGTATCCGATCCACTTGTTGCTACCAGTTTTTTAATGTTTTATTTATTTTCTTCAGATAATTTGACGTAACGATTAGAATTTGAAGTATTTGGTGGTTTAATAGGGCAGGAACCTTACCTTTGATGGGGGATGGGGTATACCTTCCCATTGAATCCCTTGGGGTTAAAATGGTGATAGAAGAATTCGCTAGCATCATTCGATTTAAATACAGAATCACACCTGTAATAAGTAAAAAAAAAATGGTTAATTTCTGTGAGGTAATTGTAAATAATGTAAATATATACTTTGGTTGTTACGGCCAATGATATTTAAAAGTTTATTTTAATTCGATCGTACACAGTAAAAAATAATTCCCTAAAGTGAGTGGCAACAATTTGTGCCACAAAGGTTAGTTATTTGTCGACAATATTAGGGAAAGGTCCACCTCGGAAAACGTAAATTAGGTTTTTATCCCTAAAATATATGTAGGTTCTTCCCCTCAAATGTAGTGAATTTTTGTTTTTGAATTATCAAAATATATTTTTTGTTTTTTCCCCTTAAATGTAGGTACTATTCCCTAAAATGTAGGGAATAACGAATAGCACCACCCCCTTTAAAAAAAGCTGACAGCTCATTTCTTATGGCCCATACTACTAAGTAGTTTGGAAGTTATGCTGGGGAGCTGGGCATATTGAAAAACAATATATGACTGTTTTCAAAAACAATGTGTGAATTATATAAACGAAAATATATTTCAATAAAAAATGTCGCATAATACCCAATTTATTAAATGTTCTCTTCCTTATATCCAAGAGAGCTAACCTTTTCGGGAATTTTACATACAATATAGGTTTTCTGGTGTCAAATATCTGCATCCATTGAATGTTCCATTAATTTGAGGAAATTATACTGATTTTCCATTTATATCAGAGAAAATTACATTTATTTTTAGGGAAAAATGTGTCTTGGATTTGGGGAATAGTCCTATTATTTTTAGAGTGTACTCAGAATTTAAATGGATAAGGTAAATTTGATACACGCACACCGCTGCATTTCCCCACCAGTAAAACCAAATGTTTTAGCGATTGCGTAGCATAGGTTGCTCGTCCAACGGAAGTGACGCATTGAATTGGTATTCAGGCATATAAATATATTGTCGGGATATAAAATTAGGGTAGGTTGTCACATTGGTGTTTGCGTTAATGCATACAACAGGATCTTCAACTTTCATTGGGTACCTTATATGTACATAGTGTTCAAGTTTCTACAATGGCTGATTGAATGGCTTCGTTTGAAAAGTAATCTGACTGAAGTGGTAGGATATGCGTCGTTGAATTCGGAGTGAATTTCTGATTTGTAATTTCATCCTTGATAAAATTATACCTAACTTGACTGAAAGAAATGTTGACTTCCTTACTATTTATTTTAACCGTAAAAAAATATATCTGTTGGGTTTCATTAATAACTTCGAATGGATCTTCTTAAGGCAGCTGTAGCGTATGTTTGATAAAAATTTGAGAACAGGCTGTCCGGTCTTTTTTTTTTCTAATGTTTGGCGTAGTTAATGATACGCGAATAGGTTTGATCTGTTTAAATTAGTAGAGAAATAAACAATTTATTTAGATGTTGTGAACAAGACTTATAACTGAAGTCACTAAACAGGTAAACATTTTTCGGTTTTCGATGTTCGATGTGCCATTACACATCAGATAGGTACTTTGATATCTACATTCTATATTGTATAAGTAAATTAAAAATGATGAAATTTCTATACGCTTGCTCTCATTTATTCACGCTTTCTCCTTAATTTTTGGATTTTACCACTTAACCCTCGGCCGTCGCACTGGGTCACTCGTGACCAGAGCGAAATTTTTCTTGGTAATTTCCCACAAACGGAAAAAGGGCAGGGCATAAAAACTAATAACTTTGCGGTTCAATAAATTTCAATTTGCATTCTATGACTATTTAGGAATATTCACGAATTGTTTTAGATTTTTTCAGCTGTTTTTACATAATGAAGAATGTACGCGAAAATGCGTGCCCAGTACGACGGCGGAAGCAGCAAAATTACAGCGCGATGGGCGAGGGTTAACTAACTTCTCTTTCGCTCACTATAATTTGTTTGTATATATATATATTTATCTTCAATAAATACACGCTGGAATGTATTCTTGTAAGACGATATGTGTGTAGGGCAGGATGGGGCAATATCTGACACCTAAGATAATTAGGGAAATATCCGATTAATTATTTATATTATTTGAAACATGAAAAATTAGCAAGGACTGTGCTTATATGCGATACATAATCGGATAGCCTATCGGGCGTAATGTGGTATCTTCTGGTAACATTTGCCTAACTGCTCTCAGTGTGGCACTTATCACACTCGAAATTGTCCAAGTCTTCTTCATTCAACGAAGTGCAACTCTAGTGCGCTTATCTCCTGCAATCCAAGCACTGAACGCAATCATCACTCTCCCTAAATAGCATAAAATAAGATCAATCACCACTCAATACTGAAAATCACAAATAATAAAGTTAAAACACTTCTGAAGGCGCCAAAAATTTTTAGCATTACTTGACAGCTCAGAAACACAAAACATACTGAGAGTTGGAGCTGAAATATTTCAGTGACGATGTCACTGTCCGTTTTTGCCCCCGTTTTCCGGTATTGCCCCATCTTCCCCTACATATAAACAAATAGTGGACGAAAATCTTATCTCATGAAGTGCGTTTTGTATTTCTGAAATCTGATTAAAGCTGCATATGAACGTACATTGAATTGAAATGCAACCTACTTCAGAGTATTTTATTTGTTGAGTGATACCAAAATCATAGTTAACCATACATTTGGCAGTTAAATCAGGAAATTGTTCTCGTACTGTGTATATTTAGTGTGAATAGAAGTTGCTTACCATAAAACGTTAAAATGAAATCGGCTCTGTAAAAAGCCATTATGGTAGTGGAAGGTGACAACTAAGTGTAATAAAATCGTTGGCGAAGTAGCAATAATTTGACGTTGGCGTTTCACTTGCGAGCATTCACCGAATATGAAAAAATAAGCTGAAGTTCAAGTTATAAAAAATCTAAAAAGTGCTAGACTTACCAATGCTCCAGAAAAGTTAGGTCCTTCTCAACTTAAAAATATTTTTTAACAGACAAAAAAATGCTCACAGACCAGAAATTCGTAAACAAACAAAATGACCTTTGTTTTGTGGAATATTCGCTCTTCTATTAATTTAGATTATTTGTCTACTTTGCTTATCGGTATCAGAAATCAACTTATATTATTGTGTGGACCTAAATAGACGGTCATACATCGCTCGTTTTTATGTTTCAAGAAAGCTAATGCAGCTGCTTATCCTTGTTAAATCATTATATAAAACTTTGTAACGAAATATTTCATAAATAGGCGATACTCTCTCAATAAGACGCTACATCAGTTCACAAGATACATCCTTCTTATTTTTCGGATTTGAATCCAATGAAGTTCTGTATTTGTAAAATTTTTCGGTAGCAAGGTTAACTCTAGAGTTGATATACAAAACTTTGGATGGATTGCAATAAGCTCTAATCACAAAATGATGCAAAATACCATAAAATACCTTGCGACAGCGTGAGATGGTTTTAAAGAGAAATTAAAGTAAATAATCTTGAACAGATGCAAAAACATAAATTCAATATTGCCAAATAATATTTGAGATAATTTTGCAGTTCAATTGTAATCTCCTGTATGTAGCTAACATTTTCTGTTACAAACTTTTCAGTATTCCGTAAAGATCGTGTTATGCACTAAGTGCAGTAAGTGAAATTCCAATATTTTGAAAAAAAAAAAAAAAATGTTGCGAAGGCCAAGTGATTGCACAATTAAATTTTTACGAAGAAATGAATTTCATTTTAATGAATTACTCGGTAGTGTTCAAAGAATTTTATTTGATATATAAATTATCCAATTTTACTAATTTTCGTCGTTTTGTTGAAACTTATTTTCCATTTAGACATCTTTACCAGAACATCTTATTGTAAATGAGGAGATTTTTCTTGCACTATAAATCGTTCAGTTGCATGTTTTCAATCATTATCTACCTTGACAATTCAGCGTTATTGTTGATTTTGAAAATAGCGAGAAAAATTTATAATATTTTCCATCTTCGGTTTCAGGATATGCTAGCTAACTCCAGATCGGACACCATTTGTGTTGGAAATTAAGACTTTTCCTTTCCGGATATATTAGAAATTTTCGGAGTAATCCACACTCAGATTAAAAAAAATCTGTAGTTGTTGATGCTTCAAAACGAGTTAGACCAGGATCAGATTGTATGACTGTTTCAATAATTCTATTTGTAATAGTTTCTAGATATTCAGTTTTTTTTTTTTTTTTACAAAAGCTTAAAATTGTTATCTCGGCTACATATTTTTGAGCGTGATGGACCAATATCTAGCATTCATCTACTTTAAATGTAAGTTGTTAACTGGTTTTATGTGATGGGATGGGCAAATTAGTAGTGTTACAATTTTACAAAGAATCTTTTCAAAGCCACATATTAAAATGAGAAAATTAAGTGAAAAGTGCTTGCATGAAATATAATTTTACCCAATAAACACTAAATCTACTAACTCACTAATGTTAAGGTGCATCGATGCGTGACTCCAATTATTCTCCTACACACTAAACAAAACTTTTAAAATTTTTAAAAGTTTTCCAATCTACCATTTTTTGGTAAGAATTTTTCATATTTTGACAATAGCTAATTTTATGCGGGTGAGTCGATCTAACACCCAATTAAAAGGACACATATTCTCAACTATTAAATTAAAGAATAATGCTACTCAGTATAAAAATTGTAGGAGAAAAAAGGAAACTATTAATAATTATATAAATAAAGTGGTTTTTGATCTACGCAACCCTTCGAAAGCTTTCAAATGGGCTTACTGTTTATTACTCTCATTACATTCTGGTGTGAAGTATTCAGAAAAATTAATTTCACCTCATTGAATTGTGATTTTATGATTTTCGGAATTATGGCTATGTCTCCCCATTTGCTAAGTCAATATTCCGGTCTACATTATCCTCATACGTAGATTTTCATGTAGGTATAAGTATTTATTATAATTTTATAATGTATATGTTATGTCTAATCTTATATTAATAAAGAATCGTCAATTTATGTGACCGATCATTCGTCAATGGAACTTGTATCTGCTAAAAATTAAGAGATTGAAGGAGAGCGGTGTAAAGTTTTATACAAATCTATAATTCATTTTCTTATCAATTTCTTACATTATAATAACAATAGAACTCTTGAATTCGTCAAATAATTTGACCTCCAAATTTAATTTACTGGACTTTGGTTAGACCCATTATGTGTACTATTTTGTAGCGCATTGAGGTGGTCCAATGAATGTTTCTTAAATTTGTACATTCTGTTGAGGTGGTCCAACGAATGTTTCTTAAATTTGTACATTCTGGCCTCGACTAGATTTTTTCATGCCCTACCTTATTTCGCTGAATAGTTCTGAGAAAAAAAAACTCAAGGAATCTAGCTCTATTTTGCTTTCGATTGCTTACAAGATTTAATCTCGGTTTTTCTTGATTTTTTGCTATCATTAACATCTCAAAACAAAACATAACCTTTGACGAGGCATAACTTTCACAAAATTCCAAAGCAATTAATAATGACATGGCAACTGCTATGGATTTTGTTAAAGTTATTATTATTATTTTTAGTAGGTGTATTTGTCGACGAATTGCTATTAAATGTAGATGTTAAAATGAAGCTTATCAAATCATTAATTTTACCTTTCTCATTAATAACTTTATTTAATTAATCATTAACTGTAGCTAAATATCTATGATAAACAGTGTTAATTTTAATTTACATCACATGTGCATAAGAATAAAATTATTTAAAGTTACATACAGAAAATGGAATTATCTGTACGAAGATGCTGTGAGCATACCAAAAAATAAATATTAAAATCTACGACGAGAAATGATAGCTATAACATGGCAGTCGATCTAAAATCATACCGTCCACTGGTTCTAAAATAAATCATCCACTCGTTATGCTAATAAATTATCATTTCAGAAAATAATAAAACTCCATTGAGAACAATTATCGATTAATTTCTCTCCATTGACAATTGCAATGTTTCCATTGTTAATGGAACTAATCTTCGGGATTGGTACCCTTTTGTCTACCCCGAGAATCGATCTCATCTACAACAGCAACCGGTTAAACTTATAACCTTCAATTGAGCAGTGTGCTCAAGTTAATAAATTTAACGCAAAAACGAGTAAAATATGCAAAAACAATGAGTACGAGACATCCATCCCCAGGAAAGTTAGCTGATCTTAATCGGCATGATAAAGGAACCAAACATCATCAACTTCACATTCTGATCATGCAAATTAGCTCTTTGGCTGCGTCAATATCGATCACCAATCAATTGAAGAGGGACGCGTCGGCGCATACAAGATAATCTCGAAATGAAAATGAATACGAAATCGATTTTGGTTTGTTTGCTATTGAGTTTGAAATGTTTTGAAATGGGTGCAGTTGTTTGGGTAGGTACTTAAAGATAATCACCTTGCTTACATCAGTTATTTACGGGTTAATGGAATTCTACAGTAATGGAGGTGTTCGGTAAACGATTTTCTATTTTTGAACTAAAACATTTCATTAAAATGGTCAAGTGTTCGTACATATCATACTGAAATTGCATAAAATCCTTTGCAAAATCGATTTAAGCAATTTAAGTGCAATCAAGCAGTAGTAGAGTGACTTAATTTGGCTGAGGAAAATCACTCTATAACAACTCTATCGTCTGGAAGCGAATTTTTTCACCAGCCAGAGCACGTAGCAAGCGTAATTACCTCGTTTTGTATGCCCATTTGCAATAAATGCAGATCGTTGGGGAGCACCGCACATGGAAAATCGCGCCAAGCAAAATGGAATGGAAATCGTCTTATCCAAACAACTTTCACTTAAAAAATCGATAAGGCACATAATTGCCCGCCAAAAACAATTTATCCACTTTTTCGAAGGCAGCCTGTGAATATGTAAATACATGGACGTTATACCGTGACGTGACGTGTCGTGTTGTATTGTGACATGATATTATTATGCCCCTCGTTCTACATTGTTAGCTTCAAGATGTCTATATAACAGTAATTCTGACTTTAGATTTTTTTTCCGAATTTGCTGATGATAATACTTATTTTCCAATACTTAATTCTCACCCTGTGTTTTCATATTGACTTTTTCCTTGGGGTTCTGGTATTTCGAAGTTTCATTTAATTGCTGAGTGCTGGCATTTTTTTATGCTTGTGTTATGTTTTGTTCATTCGGCCCTTGATTGTCTGAGGTTTAAATCAAATTCGCGTGTTACTAACTGCAACCCTTCACCTTAAATCCCACCCCCCCGCATTATGCTTCTTACACGAAGTGGAAATCTACTCGTGTCCGGGTGCTTTAAGTGTTGGATTTTAACGTGTGTTCTCAGTGTATACTATACCCATTTAGTTTTCGTTCAAGTAAGCTGTTTTATAGAATAATTACTTGAAAAAGTCATGAAAAATGTGTATATAATAAATGCCAATTATAATTGTTTTAAATAACAGAATAACGCACAAGGCGGTAAATAGTCCGTGAAACAGCAATATTTTATATTACTAAAACCAGACAGCTCCAGGAGTAGTACATATACTAAAAACTATGTGCAAATATGTGAATACAAAAAGTAGATAATCTCAATTACATCATTCTCTGTGAAACTATACATGTATACAATATGAACTGGAGTCTGTTGATGATGACCATGTGTGTTTATCTAAGGATTCAATAGTATAATGTTCAGAGTAAATCGCATTACATGTTCGATACGCTTGACTGAAAGTTGCATAATTTAGAGCTGAAAGTATCCGGATAATTTACTATTCGGATTATCCGAGATAATAAGGATCCGATGCCTCAAATCCGAGTATCCGGATAATCCGGATCCCAACCATCCAATCCAAACTATCCAGATCCAGCATCAAAAGTTCAAAATTTTCTCCAGACTGCATTGTTTCATTAAGAAAATATAAATTTCATGATATTTTCTTTTTCTCAATGAAACAATGCAATTTTTAAGTTTTTTTGTTTAGTCTAGATCCGGGTAATATAGATCCGGATTCGGATATATTACCGCAATGATTTCAAGATCCAAGCTCTAAATTTCTCTTTACTTCAAAAAAATCTCTGGAAGAACATTTCAGAATCAATTGAAATTCTCTAAATCACATTATGATCGGAGACATGGATATACAAAGGTACAAAACTTAATGATATGTATTTTTATATATTTGCATATATATAAGTAAAATAGATGTGCGGAGTAGGTAAAATACAACATTTGGATAGTATCAGGGGTTAACAATTTATTTTTCATGTTTTATGAATCACCCTATAACATCTGAATTAATGAGATGAATTAATTTTTAATTAGATTGATTTCCGTAATTAAAAATAAAAATTTTTGTAGGAAAATTAAAACGTTTCCCGATTCTACGCACATACGAATGTGAGCTTAATTTATTGTCACAACTGAGAGACGGACAAATTTAGTATACCCACTAAGGAACTGTGCAATTTTACTCATCATCCACATGAAGTATTTTTGGCAACAAATTTACGTATACTAAATTTTAACTAGCTATAAATTAATTTAAAACTAACATTTGTCTATGGCATATTCACCGATATTCAAAGTAAAATTTTCCAACTAACTAACTCAAGGGACTTGAGGGACTAGATTAGCAAACAACAACTTGAAGAAGATGATAGCGAATTCTCTCAATTCAGTTTTTGAATTAGATATCTTGCACAGTTTTTTTACGGGTTCATTTCTATAAACATAAATTTTATATTAAAGATCCAAAACAATTGAGATTGCTTAATGTTAAGGATAACATCCAAATTCGAAATCTTGCAAACCTTCTTCAATCTAACATCCATATATAAATATGTTATGCACCTCGGAAGAGGGACCGCGGAATAACGACTATATCTTGCATTTATTCACATTTAAGGATAAATTTGTAAACTTATATATTATTATATTTATTAATATTATTTTTGGATAATCTGCAAATCCTAATATGACATATTTAATAATACCAACTAAGTACATCATTAGTGAAAATAATAGGGGACCCAAATGGTTTTCTTGAGGAACTCCAAAGACAATAGTATTAGAATGTAAATTAACAAAAGAAATTTTCGATTATACTGTATTCGATCCAATAAGTGAGAAAATTTCCAGTGAACCAGTAAAACACTAACATTTATATACAGGGTGTCCCGTAGAGATGGTAAAAAATTTTAAGGGTCGAAAATACAGCCGATTTGCCTTGAAAAATGTTATATAAAATTTTTTCGAGTTTATATTATTGTCAAAGTAATAGGCGATTTTCGATTTTTCGAAATTTTGTACCTTAAGTCACCTTTTTGACTATAACTGAGTTCAGACTGTTCACAGGACGACCGTTTTTCCTTTGCTTTATTCGTATCATTACCGGCTCTCATTCAACTTTTACACGTAATGGAAAATTGGCGATTTGTTGCCAAAAAATTATTTTTCGTGAGAAATTCATCTGTTTTCATAATCATAAATCTCGAAATGTAGCCATACCAACAGATGATCCGGTTCTCATAAAAAAAATCCTTCATTTATTAGCTTTTATAAAAGTTCAACACAATTAGTCTACCTTAAGTGTTGTCAGTACAAACTTGCCTGCCACATACCTCTCATAACTTGAGCAAAATTAATTCGAATTGCAAGAAATCTTTTAAGGATGGAAGAAACAATGTACCTGTGGCGAAAATTCTCACGATTCTTTAACTGCATTAAACAGAATTTATTTCTGAGACTGTTGGCAACTTATTTTTCATCACCGAATGAGAGCCTGTAATGATACGAATAAAACACAAGATAAACGGTCGTCCTGTGAATAGTCTGAACTGAGTTATAGTCAAAAAGGTGACTTATGGTTAAAAATTTCGAAAAAATCGAAAATCGCCTATTACTTCGACAATAGTGCGAACTCGAAAAAATGTTATAGAACATATTCGATCGCAAATGGGCTGTACTTTCGACCTTTAAAATTTTTTACCATCTCGACGGGACACCCATAAGAATATTAAAGGAAACAGCTATAGAGAAATCGAGAAATCAGTATACCACTTCAATCTCTACTGCTCTTTTCCAATTAAGCTAGATAATAATAAAGAAATATGCCAAATTAGTTTCTGTCGATCTGCCGTGAAGAATCAAACTGATTGGGAGAAATATATTTATATTCCTTAACATAGAAAAAAAAATATCTTCTACGATACTTTCAAATACCTAGTTTAGAGATTGTGAATAACTTTGCTACAGGAACGTAATTAACTACAACCTGCTTAGATCCTGACTTACAAATAGGAGTAATAAAAGAATTCTCCTCGGGTGGCCTCAATCCCGTGGTCAGAACTTTATTGTTATAGGTTTAGGTTACTAAGATTTTTCAATAAAGCCATTTGAATTTGATTATGAAAATAATCCTTCCATTCTGCTACAAATTATCCAGATGAAAGCGATTTATTAAAAACTTATTAATAGATATACCTATATATCTAGCAGAGCAATTGACATATATGTATAGTTCGATATCTAAATAATTTTGATGTTCAACATTATAAGAGTGAGTGCAACGATAATCAGTAGATTTATTATAATTTGATTCAAAGAAATTCTCAAACAGATTACGTAGTATTGGAACTAAACTCTAAGTTTGTCCAGAAAAATGAAGAAGATAGGCAAATCCGACAAAAATAAGATTTACAATCTAAACCCAAGGGCTGGCTCTTCTCATTGCTCTCTGGCGTATGGGTTGGAATTGGAAAACCCTCTGGCCAGTATGTCACGTGATGCGTTGACACCTGAGCTTAGTTTTGGGCGCCGCTTCTCTGTGAGCTTTCCTGTAAGGGAATCGTGAACTGAGGGAAGTGCCTTATCGAGGCTTCCCCGGTCCGCTTTAAAAATTTTCACCGACGGCTCTCACCCTAATGAGGGAACTGGGGTGGGCGTCTAATTTCCTAAACCTAACATTGGGCACTCTCTTGGAAGATACACCAATGTCTTCCAGGCTGAAGTCTTCGCCATCTCAATGGCAGCGAAGATAGCCGTTGATATGGAGATCAAGGAAAAGGACATTGCTATCTTTTCGGAGTCAGGAAGCCTTGATGGCTCTTAGTGGCCCTCGGAAACATGTAAGTTACTGGGGGATTGCAGGTCATCTGTAGAGAAGTTGTGTATCCATAGCAAGGTGTCCCTTTTGTACGTGCCTGGTCACATGGGGATCATGGGCAATGAAAGGGCTGACCTTTTAGCTAAGGTTGGCTTTGATGTTCCGTTCCTCGGACCGGAACCCGCCGTAGGCGTTGTCACCTCTCATCAAAGTGGATGTTCATAAGAAGCATCAGTAGAGATAGGTGAACCTGATTACTTGTAGGTGCACAAAACTGTTTCTTGATGGGCTCAATAGGAATATATCTGTTTTTCTCATGGGGATCGAAAGGAAACAATATAGTACTGTAGTTGGCATCATCACCGGCTACATTTCGCTTCACGCTCATCTAGCAAAGATGGAAGTTGTTTATAGCCCTGACTGTCTGTCCTGTCTGACAGGAGAGCCTGAGACAGCAGAACGCTTTCTGTCCGGCCTTCGCTCGCAGCAGGCTGGATACTCTTGGACCTGCCTTTCTATCTGTAGATGAGCTCAAAAATCTTTCTGACCAAGACCTGATATGCTCCATTAAGAGGACAAGAAGTGTTTGGTGAATGGGCTTCTATGAGATCTCCTGTTCCCCTACCTCAAATTACAAAAAAAAAAAAAAAAACCCAAGGGTAATAATCGAGTTCGTAAAAAGACTAGATTGTAAATGACCACTTTAGAGGAGGACACAATAGATCAATTAGTCGTGGTGTCTGGTGTCGAGATTTAACCTATAAATTATATTGTAAATATAAAATTTTGCTAAGAAAATAATACTGTTTACATAATTTTGTAAAAGTTTTATAATCATCTGAATTATTGTGCACCATATTACAAGCATTTTGCAATGAAGCCAAACACCTGTTATGTCAAGGAATTGTAAAATTGTTTCTTTTGATTCTAAGTATAAAATAATTTACCCGATCTCTCATTACTAGACAAGCTCAGAATTCATACTTGCTAAATCCAAAATCTCAAAAACATTATTCTAATCAATACGACATAAGAAGTTAAAATCTTGCTACAGTTTACTAGTTTTCAATAGAAAATTTATAATTTTATTCAAGAGAGTTATGGTGAATAGAATGTTTAAATAGAGGCAAACTATCCTTTTATAATTTAAATACCATGTTCTTACTTACGAATATTATAAATCTCAAATTGTCCCAATCGAAATCCTAATAAAATTAAGCCCTAGAATAAATTTATAATCCTATCTCAAATTTTATATATGTTTTTAGCTTTTCATCTGATATATTAAAATCGCCCGAAACAAAGTAATTGCAGCCACTATCTGACGTACCTAGTCCCAATAATTTGATTTATGTTTTCAACATGGGCTTCTTGTTAGCGTGTACAAAATTTAAGTTTGTTAGGTTAATGTTTTTAAAACAGTTTTCAAAGGTATGAAATGGAAAATTTTCGATTGATATTTTTCTATACTATTTCTATTTTTCTATGTATACTCTCTCCAGAATTCCAGTCAAAGAATGTGCATTAGCGTTGCCTCCTACCTGTAATGGAATTTTTTGGTTGTCTCACCTAAGAAATGTTTTATGAATTGCCAGCTTGTAAATCTACTAATTACATAAAATAATTTCAAAAGTGATATATTTGCATTGTCCAATTTAATAGTCGTCTAATCTGCGCACATATTAAAATCTAAGGTCTATTGGTTGTTTGTTTTAGCTCACTAAAAAATAAAACTGAAGTTAACAAATATTATAGTATACTTCAGTAAGTATATACAGGTGTGTTTAATTATACTATATGATTACAGTTCATATGTATTTATTTATTTTTCCTATTCGTGAATCGAACTCAAAATTTTTAGAATCGGTCATAGATTGAGAATAGAAGAATTTTAAGAGCGTTTATTTTCATCATCATAAATACAAGAGGACCGATTCTATAAATTGTGAGTTTGATTCCTGCATGGGAAAAATTAATAAAATTGAAAAATTTCGAATTTTATTTGTGCTCTTTCATTGTTACTGGGGAATACAATACAACACCATACAATACAAAACGCTTTATTGGAAGACCCTGGCCAAGTCTACGTCCATAAATGGTGGGTATATAGATTGACAGTAGTTACTTAATTATTAGCAGATTAAGTAAGAAAATAACAAAAAGAACGTAATTAGCAAACACCTTATGTTATTGAGTAGGTACTCAAGTATGTAGAGATAACACTTCTAACAGCCAGTGTGGCAACTAAGTATACATATAAAAAGAAGTTATGTACAGACATAAGAAGAAAAAAGGTTTAACTAACTTAACAATTATAACATTAAACAGCAGTGGACGTCACATCCATCAGTCCTAGCTAAATAATAAACTAAAGAAGAAAGTTATATAGTTCACACATTCAGAGCTTCAATTGGCCCAAATACCGGCCTTGAATCTGTCAATTTTATCAAAGGTAAGGCTACTATAATTAATTACATGGTTACCTATATTAATTTATCCGAAGCAGCAACCTGTGGCTACCAGAACAAAAATAATGATTAAAAATTTGAAGTACATACTACGGTTAACAAATTTCAATAAACCACAGCAGCAACATAAGGTTACGAAAACAGAATAATAATACTAAAAATATAAATTTAAAGTAAATACGACGGGTAACAAATTCAATGCGACCAATAGTTATTCGTCCAGGTTAATAAAATAACTAATGATAAGAGAGATGTAGGCTGACTAAAGTTTAGACTTAAAACATAATAACCTCGCACATCAGTACCATAAATAGTACAAATAACACCAGATACCAAGAACTCGGATTAGCAGGATCAGCATATCTCATTCACCCAATACTAAACAAATTAAGATAATAATACCGTCTTAAATAAAAATTAGCCTTAGAGTCCACATAGATAAATGAGGACGTTCGAAATATCACAACTGATAAATACTTTAAAAATTAAATATTAAAGAGTCACACTCCATCAAGGAAGAAGACCATAACACGTATTGCACAGCTTGAACACTGTTCAGCCTCAGAGAGCCTTAAAATTACAACCACGAACTTTCAATAGAAAATGAAAAGGGGCTGAGGGAACACAATAGCAACGTGCAACTAGGGCCTATTAAAGTACTCAATGACCCGATCTTTAAATGAGCCCATGGTAGCAGATTCTCTAATCTCCCTGAGAAGAGAATTCCACATGCTCGCACTTTGCGAGAAGACACTTCTGCCACCAAACTTAGTCCGCATTCCAGCTGAGAGCAACTGTAGGTTAAGAGGCTAGATGAAAATCAAGAAATACAAGGGGATAAAGCATGGTCTCGTTAGCTCATAGGTAAGAGCAGTCGCCCGGTAAGCGGAAGATCCTGGTTTGAAACCCCGGACGAGGCGATGTTTTTTCCTCTTGTATTTATGATTTAATTTAGAATGGTTAAATATAACAGTTTTTAAAATTTTTCTATTCTACATCATAAATGTATTTCCTAACACTGAAATTCCGTACGTCAGCTTTTGAAGGTGCGAACATTGTTCAAGGCAATTAGTTTTTGGAACATATTTCTTATAGTACAAGCAAATTATCCAGAGTAAACAAGAAAATTGTTGTTGTAGTTGAAACTTAGCATAGACGATATATCTATTATATACAATTTGCCTGCATTATTAAGGAAGTTAACTTATTCAGAAGGTTCTTCGTCGGATTTGTTGAATGAGGATCCTTCACATACAATCGTTTAAAACTCTTTTAATTCTTAGCCAGAATATACGAGTATCTTTCTTCAATTTCATTATATACTACGATCTCCAAAATTTTTATAAAAACACAATAACGTAAGGTTGAATATAAGTCCTAAGCAAGCTATAGGGTAATTAATAAAGTTTTGAAAGCGTTTATCTTTAAACTTTTTCATGTTTATTAAATTAAAATGCCATTCCCAATACTTCTTGTGGTATTTGTAGGGGGATGCAGACAGACTCCTGCTTCTCATCTAGTCACCGCAACCTATAAGATCCTTTATGACATCAACTTCCTGTGGTAATTTTTATTAGTTTTGTAACACAAAGTCATTCAAAACAAAAGTAGGCTTTCGCCATAAATGCATGCAAAAACCATAGTGTATAAAATAAACCACTACACCCTTATTTACCTGTGTGAAAAAAACAACGAGCTTGGGTTATTGAAAAATTAGAGCATTTCCCCTTCAGAAAAAAACCAAGTATATTTCTCTCTGTCACACATATGCTCAATCATTCATTTTTTAAAATATTGTTTTAAATGACATCCTACTCTGGTGGGTAACCTTTCTCTATTGAAGAGCTGTTCAAGATAATTCTCTTGTTATGCTCGCCGCTCATGGTCTATGGTCTACGACACTCTCACGTATAAAATGGACTGCTTGATCTTTCATTTCATATGGGTTCACTTTTTTTGTCAGGAGTGTGAATACTATCTTAATTTTAAGTTTCATTTTTTCCTTAAGCCTCGAGTTCGAGTAAACTGTGACATTTCCAACAAAGTTTAGCACTGGTAAAATCGCAAGCAGTACGGAGTGTTCACTGGTAAAAAAATGAATATTTTTCTATTTTAAGATAGATGGCGCTATGTACATATATCTCCACTTATTTTACTGAGCATTTTACTGACATTTTCTGTTTCTATGACAATTTTCAAATTGTTTTTTTGAATTTGTTGAAGGATTTAATTTGTTTTAACAATTTTCAGATCAATTAAGTCCATTTTTAATTGCAAATTGTGAAAACGTTTATATAAACTATATTATATATATATATATTTGAAGTTTTTCAGCGATAAAATCAGCTGCCACTTTCTTTTCTCCAAATTAACATACGTCAAAGCGATTTTAATGTGAAGTCTAGTATCGAGTTCGAGTAAAATATGACATTTCTATACAAATTTTAGCGGTGGTAAAATCGCAAGCAAAAATTTTACTGATAATTTTACTAGTGCAGTACGGAGTTCAATGGTAAAAACTGAAGGTTCCTTCTTCATAAAATAGATGGCACTATAAATTCTCCACACATTTGACTTAGCATTTTAATGCACGAAGCATTAAATTACTGCTAAAATTTTGACATTCCTATTTCCATGAATATTTGCATATTCTTTTTTGATTGATTGAGGGTTTTCGTTTGTGTTATCAAAATATAAAAAAATAATTATTTTATTTTTTCCAAATTAACATACGGCAACATTTTACCAGCGATTTTAATGTGAATTATTTGGAGACCGCGTTAAATTTTACTTTGCCCGAACTCGATACTAGGCTTTAACATTCAGATTATAAGATAACAGATTATAAAATTACAAATATATTCAAAATTATTATTTTTATTGGAAATCAATCAAAATCAAATATTCCTTAAACTCAATTTTTAAGAAAATAAAATTAAGCAATTTTTGTTTGCCTATCCCTAAAAGTAGGTATGGGGGACAGAGATAAGATTACAAATATTGTATTGCCATCTATTTCCATTCTATTTATTCATTTGGAAAATTCCCTAAACTGAAACTGAACTATGGTGAATTTCGTTAGAACTTATTATTTGAAGTTCAGCGCAATGCAGTACTTAAAACAAAAATAGATAACTATAGAAAAGTGATCAAGTAAGCGATTTCACTAGTGTCAACGGTCTTTATTATACATGTCAGTGGTGTACGGCTATCAATTTCATTGCATAAAAGGCCTTGAGCTTGAAAATAAACATTTGAAAATTTCATCTTGAAAAATTTCACTTTTTTAAAGAACTTTCTAGTATTATTTCTAACGAGATGGAAAATTTATCATGAATTAATAACTCAACCGTTAAGTCAAAAGACTATACGTAAATCTCTAGTCGACATATTTTGCGGGTACAAAACTTCATAAAATACACACTATTATTATTATCCCAATTAACTAAAATGCCAGCTGCAAGTACCTATATAATATTATTAAACGAAATTCAACCTGACAAAATAATCACGAAAGATCATAAAAGACTTGAATGTATCTTAATTACGCTAAAAGTGCGCATAAATCCTTCAAATAGATGCAAATTGGCCATCATTCTCCACAAAGTATGATTTTTTGGTTTGTTAAGGAAAACGGAAATGAGGTCCCCAAAACAAGCAAGTCTGGAAGGTCAGGAGTTCTATAAAAAATATGGTCTCTACTCTGAAAAACATCATCGAATATAACTGACTTACAGACAGGTCAGTAGCCACACGCAAACAAATAAAACATGTTCAGGTCCCTTACATTGAAAAATCAATTCCGGATTTTTATCATGGAGGGGGGGGGGGGGCTAAGGATGCAAAAAAAAAATTTGCGTATATTCAAATATATTTGTAAGCAGCAAAAATTCTTCAAAATGATTGATGGAAAAGTCGGGAAGACTTTGGTTTCAGTCAATTCTGTTTATTCATCCTGTCAAAGGGCTCCTTCTTAACAGCGTATAGAGATAGGGAATAATTCGCCTTCGCTGTGTATATTTACGTGGTTTATTTCAGTTTTTTCTGCAGTGTTTTTGAATTGATCATACAATAACAACGGAACGGGAAACAGATGTTTGGGATCAACAAATATCATTTAATTGTGCAATCAATTTCCCTCTCTTCTCCGCAGATTCCATGGTAATTTATTTCAGTTTAGTCTGACTATTGACTATACTTTGGGTGAATTAGGACGTTGACTGTCATACAAATCTATATTTTCGCATTCTGAAAATATCCTACTGATCACTTTCAGACGCTGCAAATTGAGCAATTACTTTTCGCTGAAAATTATGTTCAGTCTTGACCCGTGCAGATCATCGATGCAAGATTAAAAACACATTAGCTTCTGGGCATTGGATATACTGAATAACCTGAAAATGATACATTTTTTTCCGACAATTGTAGTAGTTATCTACTTGTTCGCATGCCAAGACTAAGACGCAAAGTATCGAAACGTTTTGCCTAAAGCCGGCAAGAGAGTTACTTCCATAGGATAGTGAGATTGTACGCTGACACGATTCATAGCACAAATCTGACATTGCTGGTCGGTTTGGTATACCTGGCATAGTGAGAGGCCGGTTGCTGTTTTGAGATCAACAGTTTGCAGAATGAACACAACACACGTAGCGTATATAAGCAATTATTACATGACCACTGATTCCATCGCTTTATCTGAACAGTTGATCGACCAGCGAGCACAGTAATTAACCAGTCATTTGATCTCCTATTAATTGCTTTTTATTATGAAGTTCGATATATAGATGGCGGCCTACTAGTAATAATTAGATCTGTCATTGTTGGTACTGGAGCAGTTTAGGGATTGGTCGAATTTTTTTCTTCGGCTCTGATCTGTTAACTGATCAATTAAGATAGCTGATACAATGGTGCGCTGTAGTAGTAGTTTGAGAAGCCATTGTTTATTTTATCGTTTGGGATATAAATATACATGTAGAATACACATGTAGATTGTAGGTATATAGATCTTTATATCTGAAGCGCTGAGTCCTGCGAATATGTAGCTTCTGTCATTTTAGGACAACGATTTAAGACTTTGTGTTTCAGGTAAGCTTTACAGCCGTTTACGGTTTACGTTATAATTTCTCTATTGGTGCTGCTGTTCGAAGGAAGATATTTCGTTCTCTTCACCATGGTATATAGTCATCACCATATTTTATTCATATTTGATGCACATAACTTTTTTATACCCTAGATGAAATTTATAGGGCATTCAAAGTTTGTCATTCCATTTGTAACGCATTGAAATATTATTGATAGAGCAAAATGGATTGAACGCACACGCATGATATTGAAAGTTATTTTGATTTTAGCATATCCGTCTGTTCGTCTGTCCGCTTGTCCGTCTAGTTGCCTCTCTGTCCGTCTGTATGTCAACACAATAATTGAAGAATGCGTTCACTTAGAGACTTAAAATTTAGCATGCGGTATTTGTAAACTCCTCTGTCTAGTTGCCAAACAAAAATTTCGTTTTTCACTATATATTTGGACACCTCCTGAGATCGCGTTGACGTAGAGAGCTGAAATTTTGTACACAGTGCTTTCATAAAAATAATAAATACAATTTCAAAAATGGGCTACGGCGAACAACGTCTTCTTGATGTTGCCATAAAAAGTTTTAGGTTTTTTACGAATACTGTGAAAACGATCAGCCATAGACGTTTTGATTTCACTAAAAAAGTTCTTCCGCATATAAAATCCTATGAAATTGGTTTTAATCAGTTTTACGGTCCGACGAACCGTTCTAGAAATAGATGTGAAAAAATACTTTAACATTCCAACGTGCACAGAGGGGTTACCATACGAAATTACATATGGGCGGGCATTTATCTAGGGTATCATAAGAATTGGTCTTATTATTAGACCAAATCTAGCTTTTTTCTTGTTATTTATAGTATAAACTTTGTATTGTTAATATTGGCATAGCTCAGTAGATCCGAAATTTACGTTTACCATGTTTCTTTTATAATATTTTGACTACCGGGTACCCTCGACAGAAATGTCAATTGGTCAACTTGATTACTGATTCATATTTTTGGTTTTAGTTTTTTATCCATATAACTTGGATAAAATTTTGATCTACATAAGAAGTAGCCTTTTTTGGCCAGCTTGTACGATATTTAATTTCTTCAATTTTCTGGACTCCTGATATCAGTTGTAGAAATGGCTTTGATTTCCCCTCCAATATCTGAGAAAACATAATTTTTTTAATTTTGATTTTGTGTGTTTAACTTATAAATTTATCGTTAGCCTAAGTGAACTCACGTATTCTTTAACTGTCTCTGAAAGCTACTAGCATTAGTTCTTTAGCTCTGAGTGAAGAATTTGCAATCCAATTTGACATCGAATTTTTCATTGACCTTCTATAGATAATCGTATTTCTATCTCAGATATAAACTTTTTTGTAATAAATTGGTTCCCCCAAGGTCTCGTATATTTAATGGGTAGCGCTGCCTATGATTTTCTGCAGAAATAAACGGATTGATTGTGAATGTAATGTGACCTTCTGTGGACAACATTTTTAAGGATGAGAACTGAGGAAAATGGAGAAGAAAGGGCACGTCCTTCAAAATATATGAATCCTCACATCCGTAACGGGTACTTTGTACTTTACTTCTAACTTTATAACTTAAGCTCTTTTAGAGGTTCAAAATTCGTCACTTCTTCCACTGTTGATTTTTGCTTTAGCTCTGTGGATGCCATTAACACCGTCAAGTGAAACCCCAAGAAATTTTGGTTTTATTCCTCAAATTTCCCTCAAATCTTCACTTATTCAATGCAAATCTCAAATCCTTGCAATTAGATATTGTTTTGTCATTTATGTAGAACTGTGGCGTTGAATGTACCAAGCTTTTATTATCGAGTACCTGAGCGTCTATTTTATATTTATGCTACCAGAATATAGTGGTGTTTTTTTTTCAGGGGCAAACTGCTTAATAATATATAATATTTTCAATATAATATTTTCAACTACTACTTGCTATTGGATATTATTAACACACATAAACTGTAGTACTAATCTGATTTATCTATCATTTGGGTAAATTAAGGAGGAAAGGAAATATTAGTTAGTAATTCCTTAAATTCGGACTTCAAAATAACCTTAACCTTGGGTTACATTATCAGAGAAAATTAAGTTATGAAGTAAGGTGTGATTGAGGAAAAATAGGGAAATAATTAAATTAAATTAATTAAATTTTCTAAATTTATATCTAAATTTAACTTAACTTTGAAGTCCAATTTAAGTAAATACATAGACTTTGAAATTGGATCCATATTACCACATTCAAGGCAAAATATCGAAAAATTTCCTATACGATTCTGTTTGCCCTCAACATATGAATTCCCAAGGAAGTTACCACAAAGTAGTGATTCCCTTATAGTTGAAATTACGTAATTTTGCCTTCTCAAAGTCATCTGAGCAGTTTTGTTATTTGTCATCATTAGCGAATATATAATCAGTCTACGTGAAAATTCTGAAATAATTATATAAAACATATATATGGTTTGTAAAAAAGTTTTACCTATCTTATCAACACACATCTTATTATTTACTTTTACCTTACCTTACCTGTTTTCATCTTTTTTTAAGTCGAAATAATTGAAGATAAAATTACATAAACAAATTTCCTAAATGTCGGAAATTTGGGTTAAATCGCCTTGCCGTATAGGAAAGTCGTCGTATAAGGAACAAATTTAACTAACTTTTATGTCTATATTGTCGTGATACTGCATAACCGTGAGACTACTAATGTTACTACCGCTTAAAATTGACGTCAACGGTAAATTTTCAGCAGACACTAAACTTCTCTTTTTTTTTATTATAATGACAAAATTATTGCTATTGAACTCTAGCATATGACGAGAAACATCATATTTTTAGATTTTAAACATAAAATTGATAAAACAAGTTGCAAGTTGTTTGTACTCTATTCAGTTACGCGGTTATGATATTGCTAGCGTCTCACGGTTATGCACTATCACCGACCATATTCCATATGTAAAGGGTTTTCCAATAAGAGGTGTTATTTTGATATTCAAAGAAAAATGCCATTTTTTGAGATAAATGATCGGATCTTTATTTCATTATAAAGAAGAAGGTATGCCGTTAATAATGGAAAATAACATCAGCAAAATGACTACCACGACCACGAAATAGCGGGCTAATTAAAATAACACCTCTTATTGGAAAACCCTTTACATAGGTAATTTGCATGATACTTTAAATTAATTTTCTCCCTAGTTACTGCATAAGCCACATAAGTAACTAAATAATTATTAAATTTATACCGATTATAGAATATTAAAATTAATTTCAAGACTCTAAATAGTAAAAAAAAAAAAAAAAAAAAAAAAAAAAAATTTTGAAAATATTTTTATTTAAATATTCAGTATTCTTAAGGTGCGTTGAAATTTTTCGAAATATTAGTTCCATATTATTCAGTGATTTTTTCTTTTCTTTTTAAATTGAGAGTTTCGAAGCTGAAGAAATTAGCTTAAATTAAATGGATAATTTCTTTGTAATATATTTTATTAAATTAGTACTTTTCATTATTAATCAAATTAGAGATGTGTCCTGTTCATTACCTAGTCTGAAAAATATAGCATACGTACAATTTTTATAAAATGAAATTCCATATTCATTGACAGCTTAGCTAGGGTCAGAATAGGTCGAGATGAATGAAAATTTATGTAAACTCCACTTGAAAGTGTAATGCCCACCTTTCATACAACTTTATTCCCGACACCTCCAGATATGCTAAATATCTTAAACGATGCTTTATGATACTCTAAACATATTTTATTAACAATGTTTATTTCAATTAAGCTGGGGAAAGCTTTGGAGATCGCATATAACTTGAGCGACTTTCTTAGGTGAAAAAGGTGACTTTTCTACTTGATTGCTCGGAATTTGTAAGTAATGGACAATGACTTCCTATGAGAAAAATGTTCACAATAAAGCGCTTATGGCCAAGAAAGAACTGCAATAACATATACGAAATGTAGTAATTGGGGTGTATGTGACCCAAGTCCATGAAAATGTGATTCCCGGTGGAAAAACGTCCCGCGAAGGTTTTCTGAATCGGGAAAAAGTACACCACCCGATAGTACTCGGTGATACCTTTACTTTGTTATCCAACTTGCGACAATAGAACTACTCGGCTCCCACCGGAGTTTCTACCCTCCACCATAACAGTACAAAAAGAAAAACTTTCTTTCACAAATTGTAGCTGGTAATGGGCTGAGGCGAATAGTGTTATCCATTTTCCGATCAGACATAACCCTACCAAGTTGGAGCCGATCTAAGGTGTGAAAAATCTAGTACCTCAGTTCGAATAAAAAAGAGGGAAATAGGTAAACTAAAAAAATGAGAATGGGGATGGCTGTAAATAGTTATTTAAGCCTCCGAGTATAGGAGTGCGGGTACTTACACTTCTTCTCAGGTCCTAAGGAATTCGATTCCGTATTAGATTTACCAAAATGTACTAGATAAAATTTTGACCCACGGCCTTTCCCCGTATTGAAATAAACATTGCTAATAAAATATGTTCAGAGTATCACAATGCATCGTTTAAGACATCTCTCATGTCTGGAGGTGTCGGCCCCTTTACGTTCAGTTTACCCAATCAAGATAATATGTCTTCGTCCTTATTAGGAAATATTTCTAAATTTCCCTAATATGTATATCCTATCTCAACTTATCTATGATTATAAGTTGCAAAAAGATATATTGAAATTCCACCTGATAAAGGTTGTAATGTCGCTTGGGAAACCTTTAAGTGATAATAAATGAATATGAATTATTTAAACAAAATTTTTCCGTATATATACGAGTATATACATATGTATTTTATAGTATGAGTATTAGGTTGCGTTATATTTAATCATTTGTCGATTTTTCCTTGACCCCGCACTCCTTTAATGTAAAATTTGGACGTACTGTGAAATTCCGCGAATCCTTCATAAGCAGAACAATACGAATATGGAACAGTTTGCCATCCTCTGCCTTCCTCCTCAGTTATGAGCCACAAACATTCAAGAGTAATGCACTCCGTCATCTCCTTCGCTCCTTGCAATAATCGTTAATTCCCTACCCCTTCTTCCATTCCTGATAAGGTTGTGTTACTGCATCGTAACCCTCTGTCAACATCATAAAAAACCAAAATTTAAAAAAAAGGAAAAAAATTGCAATAACGTAGCAATTTTGCGGAGTCTTTGCTTTATCTAAAAAAAAATTCCTTGATATTTTATTGCCGTCACCGCTACTACGCTATCAAAAGTTCATTCATACAAAGTATTGAATATCTAAGATTAGAAAAAACATTAAAGTGCAGATTACATTTTCAATTACTTTCGTTCGTGATATCAAGTACCTACAAAATGATTCACTTATCTGCAGTCTAAGTATTTAACTAATTATGGTATGTTCTCTTGCAGAAACATATCAATTTGATGCATAATTCTTCACAGCTGGTTAAATTGCATGACTTCTAGTGATGAATTACCAATTTCCTGGTACACTTATAATCCTTTACTGAAATCTAAACGATCTCTGAGAGTATCCCAGATTTCTTGACACCTTTCCATATCATCTCTACTAAATACCAAAAAGCCCCATTGAACTTAATATCCAGTAATTTCCTAGAAGTTGAAGATCTAAGATGGAAGATAAAATACCAATTAGCAATCTTGATTAATTCATGGCATTAGTGCAACAGGTTTCTAGCGAAATTAAGAGTCTTCCCCTGGCTTGGGCAACAGCACGCTGAAGTATAGGATAGGAGATGTGACAGTGAGGCAGTTCTCGGTAAATGGATCATTCAGTCAGTCAGTTCACTCATCACACAATATCAAAATGAGAAACAGGCCAGCATTGCCCAGCCCGGGAAGACACATGGACTGGAAATGGAAGAGTGTTACAAAAAAGAAAAAAAGAAAAAAAAAACTGAGAGGCAGAAAGGGAAGCAAAAGTTGCATTTAAAAAACCTCAACTTGCAGTCGTCATCTGTAATTGATTGATCATGGCCTGCCATGTCAACATTTCAATTTTTACCGCAAGTTAATTCTTTTCTGCACATTTCTCTGTATCTTCCCAAGGCCTTGGGATCCCGTTCTTCTGGGTAAGAGTGAATCCCATCCCATGAGGAAATAACAGATACCACTGGAAAATTAAATGAGATCTGTGTAGGTATGATGCACAGTTGCTATTGATAATAAAACATGCGAAGAAGTTGAACAAAACGCTTCAAGTTAAATAAAATGAAATTAGGGCTGCACAATTGGTCAATGGAGAGCGGCCTTGCACCTGATGTCAAACCAGACCCAATTCATGATGGGGTCTTCAGGGTTTCGGTTAAATTTTAACCGCAAACAGTATTAATGCCTACACGAATTTTGACTTAATTCTGTAAAGAGATATTGATACCTCACTCAAGATATCGATTTCGACGATAAGGATATTGATACGATTTTTGCTGTCAATTAATTGCTGTTTTGATAAGTGTCAAAAAGTGGAAGAAAATCACATTTGTGGTTGAAGAATCGTCGAATAGCTGCGCTGTAGTCTGTAGGCAGGAAGGAGATTGTTTAAAATTTATAAGATATTTATAAAAAAATAGTAGGAGTAATTATCGCAATTGCATTCTGGACAGCGGTGTAAAAGCATTAGATAGTTATTAGAGCTACAGTCTGTTATAATGTTCTGATTTCTTGTTCTATGTAATCGCATGCCAATAAACGTGATGCTATTACATATTAATTTCTTTTTCTATTGTTAATTTGAATCGATGGTGTATATTATTGAAGCTATTGGCAAAATTAACTTCTGAGTCCTTGGGTATAGCGTAGATGTTGTCGTCCACATATTTTCTTAGAAATGTTGGTACTATTTTGCATCGCTAGATCGTACTTATGTTTGTAGATTTTTTTATTGTGCTACGGCATCATAGGATATCCTCTGAGTTTTGGCAACATGATAAAAAAAAAACAAAAAATATGTAATGAGCCTTTTTAGCATATATGTGAATATCAAAACTACTACTAAAAGAGTATGTTAGTTAAGTTATGGTCTTTGTTTTTTTGCAGCAGTTATGGTATGAGATTCAACCCGCGTCTACCTTATTTTTCGGACATGCCTTCCATAAATTAACAAGCTTTCAAACGCCTGGGCGTGGGATAAAACAATGTCAATATAAGTAGTACATTAGGTAAGAATAAGAAAGTGAAAAGTTTACTTGCTGACAATACGAGCATAATGTGGTAGCAATATGCCCATGGGCTATTGCCAACTCCGAATGGTGGGCATATTGCTGCACATGAAGTAAAGATTAAGTAAGACTTTGTTTTTATCTAATGTTTTACTGCAAATCAATAATTTTTTTTCCACAATCTAAGCTTCAATACCAATGTATTGAATACAAGACATTGCAAGACAATGGCACTTTTTTACTTACTTTTTTAATAAAATACTTACCTCGTAAATATTAGGACGCCTACTAATCGGATTTCAAGTTCATATATTACAGTGGCAGTATGGTAATCTATGCGTATGACATTTTCCGTCATCTTTCGTGAAATAACCAAACTACGGCCAGTGGGCATATTGCCAACATGCGCATATTGTATTCACATACCTTATGATATATTAGTTATGAGAATCTTAATAGTTTCGTTTACCTCTAAGGACAACTTTAGCTGCCCGCGTTTTTTATCGAGAAGTCAAATACTTATTCTTAGATCAACGAATAGTGCAGCAAAGTAATTAAAGCGAGTGAGTCTGCTTTTCGAGTCTATCAATTGCAACCATGTGCAGAGCTGAAACAAGTCTACAAGACTGAACGGAACTCCTGGAAGTTCATTATCCAGAGAGAAAAATTCCTTTTTGCTCAGAGTGTTAGGCAGAGAGTCTTAGCAAGCCGCAAAGGTCGCCAAAGCCACCAGGAACAACTTTACCAGGTCCTCTACACATTCACTATTTAACAATTGTGTAGTGGTTGTGGACTACCTAGATAAGGCTAATATTTTGGCTTCTCGATTCGCTTCAAGTTCTCGACTACCACTCACTTTACAGACACCCGTGTGGATGTGTACAAGAGCCAATACACATCCGTACGAGGGATTTATTCAAGGTTCAAATCTAGATCAACGTCTCCAAAGCCGCAGATCCTGATAGTTTCTCGCTCCTGTTAATTAAAAGCTTCACCTCATTCTTGGCTAAACCTCTACGGAAACTATTCTACTTGTCTTATTCGACAGGATTTTTTCCAACTGCTTGGAAACAATTGCAATCACTTCGATTCTTACCAAGGTTTTTGAATCTGTCATTAATTCCAAATTAACGAAGTATTTAAAAACCAATCAACTCATTAACGGTTGCCTATATAGTTTCCGGACTAGTCGCTCATTTGAAGACTTGTTGACTTTTCTTACGCAATGTTTGAACCGTAGTCTCCATAATTTTGATGAGTCTAAAATCGTTGCTCTAGATATTTCAAAGGCCATTGATAGTGTCTGGTATCCCGCCCTTTTAGCCAAACTGAAAGCATTTGGTCTCTCCCCACCTCTTCTATTATGGATTGAGAAATTTTTATCTGGTCGCCTAATTCGTGTTGTATTAGAAGGCGTTATTTCTGAATCTCACTCTATAAATGCCGGTGTACCCCAGGGCTCTGTTATCTGTCAGCCTTTATTCCTAACTTACATTAATGATTTATTTTCCCTAACCCTCAATCCCATCCGAAGACTGTATCCTTGATTTCGCATTCTCCTTTGACACTTTCACGGACTCCAGAGGGAATGACACATCTGTCAAACAAGATTGCAAGATTAGATCATTGAATATTGATCTTGACACTATCCTCGCTTCGGGCAAAGCGGCATCTAAGACTCAAAGCTGTTTCATCTCCGTTGCCAAGGAAGCATCGAAATGTCTTGGATTTCTAAAAAGATGTAAGAAATATTTCAGCCCGTCAAATCTTCCGCTCCTCTACCAGTCCCATAGCAGACGTTGAATGAAATAAAATTTACACATCTGTGCCGGAGCTGGTTGTACATAGGCTACATTAGATATTATCCAAAAAAGAGCCTTCAAGCTCATTGATGGTTTGACAATTACTTGTTATATCGACTCTGGCAAAACTTGGGGTCTTAAACCAAATATTATAAGACCCATGGTCGCCTCACTCGTTTGGTGGCCAAAAACAAAACAAAAGACAGCTCAAGCTAGTTTGCAAAAACTACAACGGCTTGCATGTCTAGGAGTAACCGGTGCCATGCATACCTGACCAACTGCGGCCCTAGAGGCTATGTTGAACCTGCTACCCTTACATTTGCATGTTAGGAAGCATGCCATACTTAGTGCAATTAGGCTACAAAGGGCAAACCTCCTAAGTACAAATAATCTGGTTGGCCACCTGAAAGTCCTCCAGTATTTCATAGGGGACCCGATGGCTAACCCAATTTCAGACGTTATGTTGAAACGCCATAACTTTAAAACACCATTTAAGGTGATCGTGGGGAACCGTCAACAGTGGCACACTGGGGACCTACCCTTTGAAAAAGGATCTCTTAAATGGTACACGGATGGATTCAAAATGGAAGGTAAAGTGTGCATAAATTGGCCAAGGTGACATCTCGCAAAGGCACTCGGGCCTCACCAACCATTTTTCACGCAGAAATACACGCCATAGAACACTGCGCTCGCGAAATAATCAATAAAAATATGCGTGGAGCAAAAATATACATAATATTAGACAGCCAAGCAGCACTTAAAGTGTTAAACTCGTTTACCTTTGAGTCAAAGCTGGTTTGGGATTGTCTTACTGTCTTGCAGCAACTGGCCGAGACAAATAGGGTGACACTGATCTGGGTACCAGGACATGAAGGCATTATAGGAAACGAGATTGCGGACCGCCTTGCAAAGGAATGAGCCAAATCTCCATTTATTGGCCCTGAGCCTGTCTTTGGACACCCAAAATGTCACCTCTTAGGTCAGATCAGGCTTTGGGAGGACAGAACTAAGAAGAAATACTGGGAAAATACCCCAGGAGCGAAGAAGTTTATAAAGTACTCGCAACAGAGGACAAAAGAATTCCTCACAGTCAGCAGGAAAAAGCTAAGGCTCATAACGGGCCTACTTACTGGGCATTGCCCACTTAGATACCATCTTAAGAAGATGGGTAAGGTCAGTGATGAGACCTGTCGATTCTGTATGGAAGACGACGAATCCGCTGAACATGTCCTATGTGACTGCGAAGCTCTGTGCCGCAAAAGGCTAAGACATCTAGGTAAGGCATTTCCACTGCCAGATATCGAAAAAATGGCCCTAAAGAATATTATAGGCTTCATCAAAGACCTTAAATTCGAATGGGCGCCCTAGGGCATCAAGGGGTAATGTCACAACAGATCTTATAGGTCGCAGTGACAAGATGAGAGGCAGAAATCCTGTCTGCATTCCCCGTAATTAATAATAATAATAATATATCGACTCACTCAAGCACCACAGCAATGTTGGATGCCTTTCGCATCTTTATTGTTACGTATATGGCCAATGTTTAAATGAAATATCTTGTCTGATCCTTTAATTCCTACACGCAATTCTCGTGCTGCCAACCGCGCACAACTTTTACCCTTCAAACTACTTTCGGCCGTACAAGCATCTTCTCTCGTTCCTCCAGCATACAATCTGCGAAGGTTCAAGAGTGTAATACTACAACACCTCCACCATTTTCCTCATGTCCCTTAATTCTTTTCCTATCTCCTGCCTAATATGCTGTGCTTTGCATTATAGGGTATCCCCTGAGTATACAAAAGAGTATAAAAAAAAAAAAAATGTTAAATCTAAATTGTTAGTCAACATTTGCGCATAAAAATACTTTGAAAGACAATATTTATTATTATTTTATGTTTATTTCCTTAATTTAGTCCTGATCTGACTTTTTGAATACTGTCTTTGAAAAAGAAAATTATGTAGGCTAAGATCAATGGAATTTGCTTATGTATAAGTGTCTGGCTTCTTCTAATATCCAATTGCTCTAGAGTATACAGTATTCTAGTGGCTACTTGAAAACTGGGGAAATTTTATCCAATTTTATTCTTTTATGGAAAAGCTAATGATATATTTCACAAGTATTCTCGTACACTTGATTTCAACGAAAAATACTGATATCTCTATTAAATTTTTAATGGTAATACTACTAGTAGGCTTGACGTTGTATGTAAGAAAAATCAGGTCAGGTCTGAAAATATGTATAAGAAAATATCACTGTTCAAACAGTTTTTGTATTTTAGGTATATAAAATATCTACCTGGGGCACATCATATGACCATATCTAATCAAACGCTCTCAACTAATTCACTATAATCTCTCACTTAAGTATTAAAACCCCTAAGGCTGCAGTCACGCCAAAGATGAACATGATATTTCCTTCTTGCGTTTTATACTGCAATTATTGCATGAGATATACACATAATTATAAACGATGTCTATAGTATACAAAACTGCTATTACTTGCTAGATGTATTCACATAGAGATATTCGACGTACAGAGAATTTATGTCTCTTACATCAGTGCGTGTCATTAAGGCTATAGTTACTGTCATTATGTAGAAAGTTGTTAGCTATATTTTACAACCACCGCCGATCATCCCCATTTGTCTCTTATCTAAAAAATGTTCATACATAGATATTTATAGTCCGTTAAGCGCAGTACAATGTCTTAGACAATTTTCTTGGAGTTGGTACGCATCAGACGTATTCCGTAAGAGGTGATCTGATGAATATTAAATAGTGCGCGTTTTGTGACAGACTTTTTCTTCTAAGTATTTATGACCGATCAAAGCAATTAGTCAACGGTACGCATGGGAAATATTGCAATGATTGAATTATTAAGTGGGGAGATCGACCTAAAAACCTCCAGTCTCTCATAAATTAAGTAGCAATTAAATGCTGTAAACTCTGTGCACTTAATTCAGATCATGCGCATGAGGTGCCCTTTCTTATGGGGATTTTAAAATTTCAATATTTATAAAATCACGTTGTGCTCTATGGCAATAGCATTGTGGAATTTCGCTAGAACGGGCAACCATGAACTTATAAAGAATGGAAATAGTGTTAGAAATACATAAATGTATAATAGTTTTACAGAGTTTTAGCTAATTGCTCAATAATATTATATTGATTAATTAATTTCATGTTTTTTGTGATTTAGTTTTTGCAGAATAACATCTAAATGTTAAAAAAAAAAAATGCAATTAAATGAAAACAAACCACAAACAATAGTGCCGTACTCTTCTTCGATTTACATATGATTCGGTACTGGTTCTGCTTATTGCTAGGAGAGAAATTTAGAGATAAATGGAGTTCTTGATAACAGGAACTATATAGACGAAAGTAGTATCCAGTATGTTCACTAATATTATTTATAGTGTTTTGTTGAAATTACAATTATCTCAACGACATATGATTTGCTGGATTTTCTTCCATTATTTATTAAAATCCTGGATCACCTTCCAATCTTACTACAGGTGTGTCAGGTATTTGGGGACAAAACTATGATTGAGGGCAGACAAGCATATTTAGTAGAAAAACTTAGAAAAATTTAGTTTATGTGTTTCTAAATTCCTATTACTAAAAGTTATTCAGAAAAACAGCCATCAGCCTCGATAGTTACTTCGTTGTGGCTTCGAAAGTGACTGCATACCCGAACCAGGCCGTTTTGGCAATAGCGTCGATAATGGCAGCCTTCAATCAGTCCTTTGTGTTATCGGACGTTGGTTGCTTTCTCTCGCTCAACTAAGCACTACACGTGGTAGCCAGAGGATTTAAATCGAAAGAGTTAGGTAGCCACATGATTATGGAAATTGTTCTAACTAGAATACGTATGACCTACCTTTGGCTATAATATCGATCCAGAGTTTGACAACTATGTATATGCAGTACCTCTATGCTGGCCGTAGAATTAACGCTAAGTCCATGGCGAAAGAATACATTACATACACATTACACATTACACGACAATTCGTCCATTAATGGTGGAATGGATCCAACATTTGATCTTACTCGAAGTTTTTCTCAACTGGAAACAAAAAAACCAAAGTGTGTTGGGTTCCTCCAGGATGCTTGAGTTTATTCAGCAAACGCTTCGACCGGATCACACGATTCTCTGGGGTCCTATCGGAAATAAACTGCTCTCTCTTCATCACATTAGATTTATATCTAATGTCTTCATCACCAAACGTTACCAACGGCCCTTATCAATTTGCTGAGGATGTCATTCATGGCGTCCTGCGTCTACTACGAATGATCTGGCTACGTTCAGAAAAATGGCAATCTCTGCGTCGCTATGGTTGGCGGACAAAGCGAGGACGATATGCTTTTTCATTTTCTGCGTTAAATTGGGAGTTCCCATGTTCGCAGAAATCAAGCAGAATTGTCAACTAGTGCACAGTCCTCTGTCACTTCTCTCCCCGCTCAATGAGTCTGACTGTCATTGAATTGCCTACATACGTACACTGTATTCGCACTATACCCCGCTTCCTTATTAGTTATTTATTCAATGACTGTGTTATATTCTGTCTAGAGACGCGTTAAATTTTAAGGATGGTGGGGAACATAGGATTGCCAGCCACCTTAGTACATTTGTAGAATTTTTCAATTGGGTTCATCTATGATACAAAGGTACAATATGAGGATTTAGCCGAATTTTTAATATAATCCCTGCAAAGGCTTACAGACTTAATAGAAAGTAAATTGATTGGCTGTATGTAAGCGCAATTCAAAGTATGATGTCAGCAAAAAAGCTTTCAGATTCCGGAAAGAAGACAGAATTATGAAGTATGGTCTGAAAAAATTTCCAATTCTTGTAATTAGATTTTTTTCTCATTTAGTTATGAGTTCAAAAGTCCGTCGTATTGCCGCCCTCTTACAAATACCACCCGAGGCAAGGCCCCCCCCCCCCCCGTATATCCGGCCCTGACAATAACGACATAGTTTGGATACCGAAAATTGAATTCGGGCCTCTTGATTAAATGAATGATCTGAATGAAAGCAGAAAACAATTTAAAAATGTTCCACTTTAATTTAAATATTTATTTCATTTCGATTTCTTTAATGATTTGCCGACATTCTGTCAGTGTTTTACAGTGTACACAATCGAACCTGTACTACAGCAGGTTTTTCACTTTCAGGAGTGAATTGCAGCGATTAAAAGCCAATCGAATCGAAAATCACTTCACGTAATCGAACTTCAGTAATTACATATTATTTTCCTTATAAAAATCGCAAGTATTCGTTGAATTCATTTTCAAAATTATCTTGTATTTGTAATTAATAAAGATTATACTGGTCACCCAGATCCAACATTAAAAGCCCATAAATTCTGACTGAATCCATAGAGCAACTGTTGCACGTCTCGCTTCGCTCCATCAGATAAAGTTGTTCACAGGTAATCATTTAAAATTTTAATTAGTTGAATATCGACACTGAGTTCCACGTCGTATCGATTTATTTTATTGGAAATTTTCACCATGATGAGAAAAGAAATCAATTTTCTCGTGCGACTCCGTGCGCACCCAGTCTCATAACGTACGTATAGCATACAGGGAATTTTTATAGAATACTCTTATGTGTGACGCGCGGAAATGGCTAGCACAAATCTCACCTTTTCTAGTTTTTCTTATATTGTTTGTTAATGATGTGCTGGGGGTATTACATTGGTCTAATGCGCAAATGTTGGGTGGATTTCTTCGATTAGCCGGCGACTCCTTTGTTATTTTAATGACACGGTAACAGCAGGAATATTAACGTTCCGATTGAGATTTATAAACTAAATCGTGGTATTTTATTAATAACAAGGCAGGCGTACACCTACGTATGTTTTTCATTTTTCAATAGAATTTATGACACGTGAGTCGCCATAATTGGGAAATCTTTCATGGCTTTCAGCAAAATTGTGTTGCTGAGTAGTTTTATACGCTTTTATATAGCATATGCCTTACGTTCCGTGTGCGGCTTGGAAATATTTTCTTTCAGAGCACTTAAGTGACGATGGCAATAATGGTGGATATAAGTTTTCAGTTAATGATCCCAGATCTTAATTGATACTTTCATTTTGCAAATTGAATTTGATAAATTGTTTTATATCCTTTTAATGTTATTATTCATTCATGATTATATCTATGACTATAGTTTTCATTAGACTACAATAAACCAATGATCTGTGCCGAATTTAAGACCAATTAATCAGTTTAAGTAGAAAATGTTTAGGTAGATATTATAGTTTTTTCATTACCGTAATTATGGTCTTCTTGAAATGCTTTGTATTTCATTAGGCTATGAAATGAAAAAAAAGCTAAGTTTTCCAGACATAATAAAAATTGTAGGGCGAGAGATTCAAAATGCGGTCTACTAATTTGTATTCTATGTTGACTTGTATTGCTCTGCCTGTAATTTGAGTAAACACTTAATTAATGATTAATAAGGGAAAAAGGTAGAATTAGTATAAGACCAATTCTTACGATACCATATATCAGTGGTTTCAAACTCAAAAGTTGATACAAAAATATAGATACTTACTTCTATACCAAATATCATTCGAACGAACATAATTCTATTGGGATGTTGATGTTATTTTTAGTATGGAATTGAATTTGAGTAACTTTCAAAGAGAAAATCAAATTGGTTTTCATTTATTGAGATCTGACAGGAATCTTAATGATGCTGTCAATCTTTATTTTCAGCGTTTTCCGGATGGGGTACAGTCACGTTTTATCATTACTATCAAGCAGTTTACTGCCAAAGAAAGTATTCAACCTATATATAGAGAATATAATAAAATACTTAGTTGTATTAGTTGCAGTGGCTCATAATCTCCACGTCAGTACGCGAGAAATAGTTCACGGTTTGGAACTGTCCCAGAGCAGTATTTTGCAAATTTTAAAGCGTCATAAATCTCATCCTTATTATTTGTCATTGACACAAGACCTGCATTACGATAATTTTCAAAATCGAGTAACCTTTTTTCAGTAAACACATGAACAAATGCGAGGAAATCCGAACTTCTTTCGTAAGGTATTGTCAAAGATAAGTAATACCCAGATTTGGAAACCAATATTAAAAATCTGTTTCTCATGAACCAGCCATGATGTATATATCAGCCAAACTTTGCTTTTAGCTTATGCACATTAATCAGCCTACCAGTCAGTCGAACAGTTTGGTTGCAATCTGCGCTTGAAAAATAAGAAAAATTGTGAAAACTACAGAAGTTTTGTCAAGATATTCAAAAGCTTTAGCAAAGACTTCAACCAAAAATTATGTACAAGAAATTATGAAGATGTCACTACATACGGGGCATAAATATCTGGATATAACTTATCTGTGGTATTGTTCTCTGACGAGTTGGATTTCATAAACCACGGAACGGTTAAACGACATAACATGTATTACTGAAATATTAGAATCCATACTGGCTGTGTGAAGATGAACGTCAGTATCCTTGGACTGTCAACGTGTAATGTAGAATAGTTGGTGACAACCCATCGGCTCCTACATCCTTGAAGGTAATTGGAATGATCAAATGTACAGAGACTTTCTGGGAAATGAAGTACCAATATTACTTGAAGACAAAAAATTAAAACTTCATCTGTTTAGAATAAAAAAGTGGTATTTTTGTAGCAAATGTGTTGAAGAATCGAATTAATTGGTTCTCAAGTGAAAAAATCGGAAAAGTTAAATTTCGCCGATCACAGCCAAATCTATCATGAATCAAAAAAAAATATTTCGAATTAATGTAATTAGCTGTTATTTAACTTTGTTTGTTGTCTGTTTGGTATAAATCTTCTATAAGTCCCATGGCAATGCAATAGAGTATATCTAATATCGTTCTAAATTCAATATGGCGGACGAGCCCAAGATAGCGTGACGTCATTCTTAAACCAATATGACGGACGCCTCAAGTTGGCAGATTACTTTTTTCTACACAGCCCCCTGATACGGGTATCAAATGAAAGAGCTTTGCGAGTATAATACGATGAGTTATTTGTTTATTTATTTACTCATGTCTACAAAGCATCTATACACACTCTTAATTAAATTTTATTTTTTTACAGTAGGTATATATCGTTCATTCCCTTTCAGTCAGCTTTGCTGGTATAAGAAAGGGGGTTGAAAGGTTGCTAACTCTGCAATTCATAATGTATATTTCTAAATTTCTAACATATTCAAACACCACTTCCTAAATTTTCAGCTTAACAATATAATTCATACAATACAGAATACTTATGATGATGATTATATGCCTAAAATTAATACAATGTCAAATCATAAGATGAGTCATAATTCTACCGCATTGAGCGACCTGAGCTCTTCTACATTTAGACTAAGACGCAATCTACATTCAAATTTGTTTATGACTACTTTACATGACTTCAGCAAAAATAGAACATCACAGAATATTACTGGACAAGAAATAAATATATGTAAAAAAAAAAAAACAAATCATCTATAAGTGGCCTAGTCCACTACCACTACAAGCTAACTGCTATATTGGTCAATATTAATTACACAATTTCTTACTTTACCGGTGAAGTTGTTCAGGTTTTGAAGGTTTTTGATCGCCCATGGAAGTCTATTGTAGATGTCACTAGCCGACGTCAGGAGTCCTGAGCGTATCCTCTCTTTTCTAGCTGTTGCTGTTCTTATTTCTGATTTCCGTCTTGTGTTATAATTGTGGAGTTCGACAACCGTGATGAATCTTAAATTTGATTTTATTTGCTTGTTTTATATTTTGTATGTGAATATTGCTTTCTCCACGAAAACTATCTGCCTTAGATTGAGCTTATTATTTCTACTTAGAACATCCTTTGTGGGTGTTAGCCAAGGCATATTGTAAAGAGTTATGTATCATCATCCTTAACTCAAGATGGTGGACTATCTTTGCCTTCACAACTCCCTTGATATGGGTATCAAATGAATAGAATAGAGAATAGACGTGTAGATTTTGGTAGAAATGGCGTTCGTAAGATTAACAAAACAGTTCTGTGCCAAGTTTAGCTATGGCACTGTTGATTAGAGAATGCTACCAATAGTCTTATCATGGGTATCTACTGTACACAAGATGCACGATAGCTTTGTAAACCACACTGTCGTATATTTGGGATCAAAACTAATCGAAGAAGGCCAAAAATATAGAGTAAGCACATCGATGGACTTTTCATTGACCGCGAAAATAAACAATTTATGTCGAATGTATTTTTCATAGGGTGCTTCTTTCTCCAGATATTTAAAATTTACAGGTTAAAAAAGTTTCCCCATATAATGTTTGCAAATTTTACTTTAAAAATTTAATTTCCTCGAAATGGTTTAATTTAAAGTTTATTTCAATAATGTTCAATTGTGTTTTCTTCAACATTTTTCTCTTTATTTACTTTTTAGTTTTCAAACGTATATTTTTCTCCAGTAAGTAAAAGTCTTTAAAATATCACGGATTTCTATAGTAGGAATGGATTTCCGTGTGAAAATAATACGGAAGAAATATGAAAATCTGTTGTAATCCTATGTTAAATTCAAACTGCTAATACAATACAATGCGATTAAGGACTTAGAATTTGAATGTACTTCTCTTCAGGCTAAAAAGCGGAAATTCGCGAATATGGTACGAATTTCCAGGAAAACTCGTCAAAACCACTGACATGTATATAAATGGACTGACTGATCTCCTGTTTCATGTGGCACCAGTTTTGATTTCAGAAAGTATGTTCTCGCTGGCGCTATATTTAAATTATTTGGGAGTTTACTTATATGCATGTCAGTGGGGTTTACAGAATTTACCACAAATTGGGACTATTGTTAAATTTTGATTATAAGATGAAAGAAGTGTTTTTTACAATGCTGTTTTGGTTGGAAATACCGCTGAATCGTTACAGTTCAGTGGGAAAGTATGCTCTCACGGAAAGAGACAGGAACATGAAAGTTGTGCCATTTGCTTTCATGCATTTTTGATTCAACGAGCAGTCCATTTATATACATGTCAGTGGTCAAAACTGACATGGAAAATAAACGGAAGTCAATGGGAAATGTTTAATGGATAAGAACCGACTGTATTTACAGCCAATACATAATTGAGTTATATTCGCGGGCCGTGTCAAATTGCCTCGGGTGCCGGATGCGGGTCGCGGGACTCAGCTTGAGACTACTCCACAGTCCTAGATGAATGCTAGTATGTAATTCCGGATGGTCATACCTCTGTGCAAGTTTGATTGTTAAAGTGGTGGCTTGTATCAATTTCTAGAACGGTTTGTTGGACAGTAAAACAGGATATTGCAGTAATAATATCAAAATCGTGACGTTTAGTTTGGGAGGGATTAGACAACCTCCTTTTATATAAAAATGAATTTCTTACGCCAATTAGAAGACTGTAATTTCAACGAACTGAGGAGTCCAGAATGTTTGAAAGCACAAAATTTATTGTGATAATTTCTACCGTCATGGCTAAGTAGTTTCGACAAAACTTAAAAATACAACATTCTAGAACGGTTCGTCGGACACTAAAAATAATTATATTCAATTTCATAGGACTGAAGAACTTTTCAGTGCAATAAAAATGTCTAAATTTTTATATCCAAACACAACAAGGGGTTGCCTGACGTAGCCCATTGTTGAAATTATATTTACTATTTTTATGAAAACCTCGTGTATAAATTGACAGCTGACGCATTCTTACGCATTGTCCAAATATATTGCGAAAACGAAATTTTTGTATGGTAACCCTACGAAAAAGCTACCCGTTTTATTTTCGAATTTAAAGATAATTTTGCTTAAAAGGCCATGGGAAAAATTTCGGATCGCTAAGTAAATGCGTTCTGGAGTTATCTAGAGGCGGAACGGAGGGATAGATGAGCGGACAGACGGACAGATGGACAGCCAGACAAACATGTAAAAATCAAAATAACTTTTAATATTATGCGTGGGTGTCCGATCAATTTTGCTCTAACATCATTAGGGTATAAAAAAAAAATCAACATAAATTTATGTACCTCTTGATTATACCTATACGAGTATGAATAGTTAAAAACAAAAGAACCGGAATTATGCATAAGCAGTAACCTCAATCCTCAAATAATTATCGCAATATTTTCGGATTCATGTTCAGAACTCAGAAGTGATCAGCATTTAATGGAAATAACTTCCTCTTTTGGCTTGTTGAATTTGGACAGAGTAACATTTTGAGTCATGAAATATTTTCAAACTTGACAGAGCAGAAGAATGACCCACGTCCACTTCAAATCGAGACACACAGACTCCCCAGTTTGTGAAGCCTGGCGCTGAGATGAGATTATATGTACTTCAGCTTGAAGCGCTTCAGAAAAAGATCCACACAGAACAGAGAAGAACTGAGTGAGGCCACCCAAGTTGAGCTGGAGATCTTTCAACAAATGTCTTCGACAAAAGACGATCGTAATGCTATCTTGATAGCGTGTTCATTTCTTTTAAGTGCACGATTACCAAATTTATGAGACTTTAAAAATTGGCCGATTTCAGATCTACGTCTCCTCCACAGCTTGCTTTTGGAGTGAAGAGATGATTTCTCCGCTTGTCACTTTATGTTGAGCTAATATTGATTTTTTTTCATAATTTTTACAAAAATTAATTTCCGATGTGAAATGGAAATGTTATATTTGGAATATGGGAAGCTATTTCAGGGGATTTAACAACCATAATTAGTGATAACAAGAATTTCATTTAAAATATGATACTGTGGTGGGAATTTTTGGTATGCAATCGGGTTCATTTTTTTTTTTTTTTTTTGGATTTATGTCCGAATATTGAATGGTAGTGAAGCTTAATGGGAGTTTAAGCTAATTGGGATCAAATTTGTGTATTTCTCATGAATAACTAATAGCAGATGGGGATAGAAGTTCTCTTGCATAGTATTTTGAAACTACTTAAGCCTAATTACTTTAAAGGATGTTCTGTCTTATTGAATACAACTACCTAAATGGTCGCGTTTTTAATAAATCATAAATTATTATAGCGAATGTCAAAAAACTATTTTTATGTTTTTTACGCGTCATAATTGATCGATATTGCTTTTGAATTATATGCCCCTCGTTAGTGCTTTGTCTGCCTGATAAAATTGATAAAATAATACATTAACAGGTGGTTGAGTCACCCAGCATTTATATACAGACTTAGTATCGAGTATACATATATACATATATACCTAAGGAAAGAGGTGTTTAATATGAATATTATATCATAGATGGTTGCGTATAAGTTTTATGAGCTATAGGGGAAGCCCATTAATTTATTGTTAGAACCGAATTCACGGAGGTTTTTATAAAATGCCAGAACACTCTAAAATTTTAATTTGTGGGCTATGAAATATTTATATGCGTTAAAGATAACAATTGTAGCCAAAAAAAAGTTTAAATATATTTTTATTGCAAAATATGTGGTTTGAGCTCAAAGTTAAGTTAATAAGCTGCAATGGTATAGCAAATTTCTCAACCGCACTGCTTTCACACATACATATGTATATATTTTCTTTCGCCGCGGCTTGGAAAATAACGAATGCAATGAATCATTCCATTATAATTCTGCATTTATGTTAAATGCTGTTGGAAATGGAAAATTTACCTCAAGAGAAGGGAATTAGAACAGCGTTTATTAATTTTAAGTGGCGAAAGTATATTCTGAATGTATTGCTATAGCAGCACCTTCTTATTATTATAACGGTCAATTAAAATTTTACGCAACAATTTCATAATTGGAAGCTGTAATCTCCACTGATTCTATACATTTTGTTCTTGAGATGCATCATCTGATAGCGTAGAATAAAACAACAGAATCGAGCAACATTATTTAAACTATTAATGTAAGGTTTAAAGTAAATCTGTGAAGTTTGCAGAGAAACGTCATTAGATGTCATTATAGTATAGTACAATACAGTACCTACACATATCCGGTTAGAAAATAATGATTTATCTTACAAGACTAAAAAATTATTAAAATTAATTTTCAAGTTAAATGTTCTTGTTGATATAGATGGTTGAATTGAAGAGAGGTTGAAGCCCGATGACGACGACGAGATCTCTGGAACGTAGGCTACAACATGGCCCATGTTCACCTTCTAGACTTATGAGAAATAGTACAGAGGTCCCAACGGATGGGTTGAGGGTCAACCCTTCTAGCCGATTTCATTCAGTTCGTTCAGGAGGTGTGAGCCAAGAAATCTGTATGGTTTTCCTGAGAGGGTCAGATAGTGAAAAAGAAAATTAGTCATACAGAATCATCAACAAGCCACATTCTATGCAGGATCTTATTGATATAATAGCTGTGTTCTTTTGTGTCCGCAGAAAAGAGCAGAACAAAAGATACACAAAATAACGTCTCATACATTTTCATAGAAGATGTATAAATGAAGCGAACAGTACAAATAGTTCGCTTCAATCGACAGAACAATTTGTTCTCTCCAGTATATGGGAGTTCTAGAACAAGGTACACAAAGGAACACAGCTAATATCAATCGCTATCCAACTTAAAATACTGCACAACTTTTAGAGAACTATACTGTTCTTTTGCGATATACTCATATAAATCGTATAATATTAGGTACCTATATAAAGTAGCATATGAAAAATGGATTATCAACAGTAGGTACTTTATACTGAATGCAATTGTAGCTCCTAACTGCTAATAAAACCGTAAAACTAGTACAAATGCACTATTCTTGTCATGTTACTCGCAATTTTTATACTTAACAAGTAAAATACCTGGAATTGGTATAAGAAGGACATAAGGAAAGGAATTAGGGAACGTGAGGAGAGTGTTGGATGTGCTTATGTATGTCACTTTTAAACCTTCGTAGATTGTAGCTGGAGGAAAGACAAAATATTGTCGAAAGTAGTTTTAAGGGTAAAAGAATGTGCGCGATTTGCAGAGGCAAGTATTGCGTGTAGAAATAGTTCTACAAGGATCGGACTAGATAATTCTGCAGAACATCAAAAATGCATGGTATTAACATTTTGGCGGTGCGACTGAGTCGATATGACAAGTTATTGCCAAATAGTCAATGAGAATGAATGCTCTATGTAGGACTTGTTGTAGAGGAGCGTTAGATTCGAGGGTGAGGCGTATTTATCGTAACAGATAAAAACAACAGGTATTTACACATGGAAGATAACAACTGTTATTTACAACTTAAATACCTGTTATAAGAAATACTAGGCTTACAAACATCTGTTACGGATAATATGAAATCGTAACCTGTTATAAGAAATACTAGGTAGGATGCTTCGCCCTGATGTAGAGAAGGTCTCAATTTTTTCCTGGAAATTTACTGGAAATTTTTTCTTCAAAATTTTTATGTATTTTTGGAGACCGACAACATATATGAAAGCATTGTATTTGAAATCGCCCTGATGTAGGAAAGGCCTCAATTTATAGTGACCATTCGACTCGCATTGAAAATTGTACCGTATTTTGACCCGCATTGAAAACTGTCCTGCTTTGAAATTCGCTTTTTTCCTTATTTAAAAAAAAAATCCTCATTTTGCTCCAAATTTCAAGTTTGCTTAAGCTGGATTCGTAAAAGTTCATTGTGACCCTATCATTATTATACATTGCAACCATAGCATTATTATACATTGCAACCGTAGCATTATTATATATTGCAACCCTAGCATTATTGTCGACAATAAAGGTTTTCAGTTGTCGTTGTGTCAATCGCTGTCAACTGAGAACTTAGAAACATTATTGCAAAACAAACTTGGCAGTTTCAGTTGAAATAAAAAAATACAAAATTAGTGCAAATGTAAATGGAAATGTTCACTGTCAAAAATGTAATAGTGAATTTAAAAATTGCCAGAAGAATTAGAAAACCGAAAACTTAGAGATATTATTGCAAAAACAAACTTTAATGCGCAGTTTAAATTGTTTTATGTTTTAATTTTAAATATTATATATTTTTACCCTAGTAAAAAATGGCAAATAGAAAACGAAACTGCAAATTCTCAGAAGAATTAGAAAATTAGTTTCCGTTCATAAAAAAATCAAAAATTAGTTGAAATGTAAATGGAAATGTTCACTGTCTAAAATGTAATAGTGAATTTAAAATTACATCTGGAGGTAGAACGGATATAACCAGACATATTAAGTCAGAAAAACATAGTTTAGCAGTTCAATCATCAGCTAGTTCTGCAAATCTAAGCACATATTTTCGTAGATCTAAATTTTTGGTTACAGAACAAGAATTGGCTGCAGCAGAATTTTTTTTCAAACAATTGTTGAACGAGTTCGTTTGTACAATCCACAAACTCGTTCAACATTTGTTTGAAAAAAAAAATTTAGTTGCGCTAGAACAAAAACCGAGACAATAATAAAAGGTGTATTAACTCCTCACGCTTTGAAAGAATTAAAAGCTGAGTTAGAAGACATGAGTTTTTTATTTGTTTATACTGACACATCTAATCATAAAGATCTTAAAATATTTCCTGTACTATATTACGTTATTTTAATCCAAATATGTCCGTAAAGGTAAAACTTTTAAAATTGGAATTATTACCCGGCGAGACTTCCGAAATAATCTGCAATTATTTATCGAATACTTTTAAAAATAACAAAATTGAAGCAAAAGTAATAGCATTTTGTGCTGATAACGTCAAAACCAATTTCGGAGGAGTGGCAAGAAATGGAGCAAATAACGTATTCAGTAAAACGAAAAACAAATTAAATCGGAACATAATAGGTGTTGGATGTGCAGCTCACATTACAAATAATACTATTCAAAGTGCAGCAGATCTTTTGCCAATAGATATTGAAAATATTATCCAAAAAATTTATGGTCATTTTTACATTTATACAATTCGCGTTTAAAAGAGGTTTCTGAAGAATCTGAATCTGAATATCAACGAATTCTGGAGTACTGCAAAACACGATGTGTAGCTTTAATGCCAGCTATTGAAAGACTTATAAGACTTTTTAACCCATTAAAGTCATATTTTTTATCATTGGAAAAATGTCCATATCAAATAAGGTTTTTTTTTTTTTAAAACAGTATTTCCGAAATTTGGTTGAAATTTATGCACAGCCAAGCTGCTATTTTCCATAATGCTGTTAATTATTTAATTATATTATGAAGGTGATAAAAATACGATCATGCACGTTTCACAAACGTTAAATGATGTAAAAACAAAGTTTAAAGAGAGGGTTGAATTAAATTATTTACCACTGACAATCAGATCAGAACTAAGAAGTCTAGTTGAAAATGGTAGCATTTACTCGAATAGTTTTAATTATTTAGATCTTTGGTCGAGACAATTTAAAGATATCAAAAACTTAGACTGGATTGGTTTAAAAAAAGAATTTTTATGGGATAATGTTGAGAAGAGTGTTGAATACATTTCAAAAAATGTTGAAAATCACAAAATTGTAAAAGACGATTTATTTGACAAAATATCATGCATCAGAAATTACGCGAACTTTGATAAAATTCAATCCTGGAATGAAAGTAATACTGATCAGGACCAAAGATGGGTGGAAATATTTTCGCATTTTAGAAAAGAAAATATACCATTTGATAATGCCAAGCAGGTGGTTGAATCCGGGTTGTGTTTACCAGGAACAAGTGCAGCAACAGAACGAATATTTTCGTTTATTAACAAGATTCGGACATCAGAAAAAACAAAATTAAAGTTAGACCCAATCGAATCTATTTTAATTGTTAGAGGAAATGGAAAAATATAGAAACTGATATAATTGTGATCTCATTATTTTATTATGTATTATTGTTATTGTATTATGTAAATTGAGTTTTCCTATTTTTTTTTTTTTTTATAATACTATCCAAAGTGCAATTAATATTAAATATAATATATTTAATAATTTAATTTATATATTATAATTTATAAAATACTGTTTCGGTATATAAAAATTAAATTTTTATTATATATTATAATATAATATCTATTTTCTACTGGTTAATAACTAATAAAAAAATGTACATAATATTTAAATTGAGTTTTAATTTTTGGCCCGCATTGAATCCTTTGTAAAATGGTCACTTTACCTCAATTTATTCCTAGAAATTTACTGGAAATTTTTTCTTTAGAATTTTTATGTATTTTTGGGGACGACAACATATGTGAAAGCATTGTATCTGAAAATAACTCAGCCCAAAGTGAATAAAAATTCTGCCGAAACATTTTCTGTAAAGTTCTAAGAACAAATGAATGCGTATTGCTAATCTACGCGGTATGATGGTATGAAAAATTGAAAAATTGAAAATAACAGGGTGTTATTTTATAACAGGTTTTTGGAACTGTTAATTTTAGATAACAGGAACAGTTGTAACGGGTATTCAATTTTACCTGTTACAACCCATCCCTAGATTCGATGGGCTGAAGTATTTCTTACACCTTTTCAGAAATCCAAGACATTTCGATACTTCTTTGGTAACAGAGAAGATGTGATTTGTCCGGTTTAACTGAGTGAAAATTAAGAAGAATGCATAAAGCCGGTGTATCGTAAATCAGTATTCCATCAAAAGAAACCGAAAAACGGGAAAAATTATGATCTTGTTTTAAATAAATGAAACAGCTTTGAGTCTCGTTGATGCATTGTATTCGACGCGAGTCGCTTTACCTCAAGGGAGGATATTATCAAGGTCATTATTCAATGTAATCTCGATTGACATATATGAAATTCCCTCTTGAGTTCCCAAGAGTGTCAAAAGACGAAACGGAATCAAGGGTACTGTCATCAGCAAAAACTATGGAATGGATTAAAAGTAATTGAAAGCAGATTATTATTGAAAATTAAGAAGAGAGATGGAGATATAACTGAGCCCTGGAGCACACCGGTATTTATAGAATAAGGTTCAGATGTAACGCCATCGAATACAACCTGTATTTGATGACTAGATAAAAAACTTTGAATCCATAATAGAAGAAGAGGGGAGAGACCAAATACTTTAAGTTTGGCTTAAGGGGCTTTTGAAATATCTAGGCCAACCATTTTGAACTCACAAAGGCCAAGGCTCCATCAGAAAAGTCAGCAAGTCTCCAAATGAGCGTCCAGTCCATACTGGCGATGGTTTATGAGTTGACTCGTTTCTAGATACTTCATTAATTTAAAGTTAATGATAGATTCAAAAACCTTTGAAGGAATCAAAATGATTGCAGTTGATCGATATAGTCGATAATTTGAGGGATCGCTACCCTCTGCTTTCTTGAGAATAGACTAGACGTGAGCTAGCTTTCAAGAAATTGGAAATTTTCCTGCGAATAAGATAGTAGTAGAATAGTTTGCGCAGAACTTTAGCCAAGAATGAGGCACAGCTTTTAACTAACGGCAGCAGGCATTTGGGTCGTTGATATCATTAAGGATATTAAACACATCTCTCGTATGGATATGTATTAGCTCTGTTGCACATCTACACGGGAGATGCAAAGTAGGTGTCTGTGAAATGGGTGGAAGACGAGAATTTGAAGCTTTATCGAAGGAGTCAACAACCACTTCACCATTATTCAGTAGTGAAGGTATAGAGAAATTTCTGAAGTTGTTCCTGATGGTTTCAGCCAGGGACCAGAAGAAATTTTTCTCTCTGGATAATTGACTTGCAGGTGTTCTGTGCAGTTCACTAGACTTGTTTCAAGTCTGGACATTGGTGTGATTGATTGGCACGAAAAGTAGACTCTTTCGCTTTTATTAGATACTTGGTTGAGCCAAGAGCGATTTTGCTTTTGCTGAGATTGGCCCATCCCACACCAGTATTCTTGATGCAGTAGGCAAACATGTTTTCTGGGGAAGTGGTGAGAATTAGTAAACAGATATCCTTAAAATACAGAGATATCTCTTTGCATTTTCTAATCTCTTCCCTAGAAAACCGGTATGCATACCGCATCAAGAATACTCGTGTGCGATGGCCCATTTGCTGTAGGAATAAGGAATGTATTTACGCAGCCAAGAATTAGAATATCACTAAGTTCTAATGTGCATTCATCAACACCTATTGAAGGAAAATTGACCAATCAATTAATTTCTCTAAGAGACTTTAGCAGTTTTATAGTGCCATAGGAGTCTACTTTTAGGTTGTGAGGTAGGGCAGCACAAGATAGAGGTGTTAAATTGAACCGTAATTAAACAGTAGTCTGAACAACCAAGAGAGGAACCGACTGAAATGGAATATTTGCTGAAGTGATATGTTTGAAACAAATATAGTAAATTAGCTCTATCGCAATGCGTACTCAGGCAGTGTTCAAATGTATAAAAAAAAACCAATAATGCACTCCAAATCCAAATTAATTAAGCCTGGCGATCATGTGTGGCTAATTTCAAACAATACTCACTTCGCAGAGAAATATGAATTGCTCTTTATTTTTTCTATCACAACTCCGAAATAATAATTATGCGTTCACTTAGACTCTGATTGATATGAAAATGCGTTGACCTAATTTTGTAAGCCTAGACGCATTCAAAGGTATCAAAAGAAATCAACAGTTACTCCGCCATGGGGGTTCCACCAAAAAATAGAAGAAGGAAATATGCCGACGGGACGGACCATTGATACCCGGACCAGAATCCCAAAATCCCAATTCAATTTAATTGACGATCAAAATGAGTTGAGCTCGGCTTTGTGGTCTTCTGGCTGTTGCCTTTATTTTCCCATTTTTCAGGTCATTTTTATATTTTATGGGACTATCGTCATCATCGGCTTCTGGTCCAGTTCATCGTTTGCTTTTGTTGCCCCATATATAGATATATATATACACGCACGGATGAGATATTGAACGACTTTCAAGAGAATGTCGTGAGGGTGATGACTGGACCCACGACAAATTGTGATGAATGTGGGAGATTTAGATACATTCAATAAAAATAAATTAATTGTGTTAAATGACGTTGAATTTTCTAGGGTCAAATTTTAAAGCATTGCGGTATTAGCAGCAAATTTAGTTTTATTGTCTCCGTTATTCCAGATATGACTTGCACTTACACACAGATTGTAAAACTTAAAATTAGTCGACTGTTATGTTCTCAGCTCAACACCTTCACTGATCACATGCAAAATCATTTCTGGAACCTTTCAAAGTCGATCATGAATCTATCAATCGGATCAAATATTGAACCTTTCGAGCAAAAAAGGTGTGCACTTCTGATTGAGATGCTGTCGATGCATCGCATCATTTCAGCCGGAATATTTTCAAATCAGTTCGTCTTTGTGTAATTAATTTTGACACATTGTGACATTAATCGTACGAAAAAGATCGAATAACACCTCCAAGACGATATATTTACATAACATTCATTGTTAATGTGTAAATCATTTTTATGTTCTTTTGCTTATTCGGGGTATAAGCTCGATGCCTTAGTTGCCGTATATTCCCGCATGTTTTGGGTCAAAAGTACTTGACCCTGCCACGATGAATGACGCTTTTGTGATGAGTTTGTTCTATTAAGACGTCTTCTGTTGCGGTGTGGTCTCTAAATTTTTTGTCATTTATAAATCGTTTTATAAGAAATGAGGAATTGGTTTGTCTGCCTGACAACATTTTTTATTCCCTTGATTGATATCGTGACTGTATCTATATTGCCTAGGGATCAAAGATTCAATTTACATTCTGAGGAAAATGTTGATGATTCAGGTACTTTTTAATGAGCCTCATTTGATTTATATTTCTCATGCATTTTTATTGCACAGCAGTTTTTATAAAATTTGTAAGACTGTTTTTTTGGGAAGCTATGATTATTCCCCCAGGGAATGACTTCTTCTTTTATTTAATTTTGATTAATTCTATATTCTCCTGTTTGGCAAAGTTCAATCAAGAACAGTTTTTTTTTTACTTTTTTTTTTTACAAATTGAATACTGATTCCAGGTTGGTAAATGTAAAAAGAATGTATTTGTTTGTAGATAACTTGGAATTTTTTATTGTGTCTTAGTTCACAAATGTTATAAAAAAATTATATGCTCAATTCGATAAATCTCATATCAGTTATAATACTTATACTTATAAGAGCAATACTGCTAGATATGATGAAATCCTTACAACGTATTTTAATGAAACCTAGCATAGATAAAATTTTAGATATAGTCAAGTCGATATACATATATATAGTCAAGTCGATATATATATATATATATATATATATATATATATATATATATATAATTTTTAAATTATAACTTGTTATAAAAGATCCTGGACAATGTTCAGTCTTTTGATTGAATTATTGCTAATGTAATAGTCGAAGAAAAAATTATTAAACTTCTTAGTAAAGGTTACATAGATTTACATTTTATTATCTGCATACTAAAAGCCTTATATCTTTCTGCAAAGAAAAACAATCACAATAAGATCAAATATGAACAAATATCTTTAGATCGTCCTGCGCATACAGTAAACAAGATGAAAATAGAATGTACTTAGCAATACAAATTAGGAATATTAAAGGACCCAAGTGGCTACCTTGTGGCACCTAAGACTGAAAAGCTATCATAAAAAAATCCAGCTTTTTCACGAAAACTCTTCTATTTGATAGGAGGGATGCAAACCAGTTAAGAAAATGAGAATGAATTACGATCCTCCTGAACTTTTGCCAAAATTAGACCATATTGAATCCGATCAAATAATTTAACAAAGTCAAAGTATGTTGCATTAATCTGGTATCCTTCCTCGATGGATACGATGGACTAGTAATGCAATTGGTCATAAGGACGAGGTTTGTTACCGCCAATATTTCGGAATAGAATACATTTCGACAGCGGTATAACGATTGTTTGATTAACCCTAGAATACTAAACATGTGGAAAAAAACAGTAATACTAAACATAGGTCAATTTGACTCCTTTTAATTCGAAACATGTTTATAGTAATATAAACAACAATATTCTTCCTTTTATTAATTAAAATTAATATCTATGCATTAATTTATACAAAAATTTTGTATTTCTGGGAACAAGTTTTAATAGTACGGTCCCCATATATTTTCTTAAAGCACTTTGAACAGACCGTTGCTGTATTTTGCTGGATTTTGGAAGGGTAGTTTGAACAATATGTACTCTGATGCAGTTTTTGTGATGGTTCCGGATCCTGCGGAGATAATCCAATAGCTTTAGGAAAAAGTCGAACAATATTTTTAAAAACACGGTAGGAATACAATCTGGTTGAATTAGTAAAAACTAACTATAATATTCAATTCATCAAATTACAATATAATTAAAGCTGGTCAAATTCAATGCCGAAATTACCATCCACTAGAATTGAGAGCCTGGGTACATCTCTCCTAGGTACCTGTTTATAAATAGAACTGCATTAGAACGGGATAGCATAGTGTCTGCAGCTATAGATTTATGTTTAACATAACCAGATCATAAGGACTTGCCTGCCTATATGAAAAACAAGTGTATTTTGCTTGTTAATAGTTGTTTTTAAGGAACTTGGGATAATCTAACGATCTGCCTGATCTCAAGGAAATGCCCCCAAATATATTCTAAAGAAACAGTAGTTCCGTTAAGGCGCTTCCTCTTAAAATAAAAGGTCGATGTCTGACAGTAATGCCACCTGTCAGGCTTGTGCCTAAAACAAAAATTCCATTATGTAGTGCCACCTGTCGAGTGTTAGTTAACATATTTGATTCAGCTTATGATTCATTCTTATTATACTGTCATATTCTTAGAATAATAATGAGGAATACTAATAAGCTATATGAGTGAAGCCGGACCTTTGTGTTGAGCTCAAAAACTAACGCATACAAGGACTGGGCAATTAACAAAAATCGATAGAGCCTCGTTCGAATATAAAATGGACGATGCCTCGACTTGCGTTTAATGAGGTAACCAAAGGGTAAGCCAGCAAAGAAAGCAATCAATTTTTTCTTAGAAATTTACGGGAAATTTTTTCTTTAGAAATTTTATGCATTATTCGAGGCAGGCAGCAATGCCTCCTTCAAATATAAAAGCACCGATGTCTCGACTAGATGTTGGGAATCCTTTAAATTTTTTCTAAGGCGTTAGAAATTTCTTAATTTTACGATGGAACGCCATTTTCAAAAAATCATATCTGGAGAATTTAGCGACTGATTTTTCTGATTTAAGTTCCAAATGAAGCTTAATATTTGGTACTTTTCACAAAAAAGTACATTAGTACCGAACAAAATTTTTTATTGTTAATAATAGTATTTTTTTGAATAGTAATATTTACTATTGTGAGAACCTTTAAAACTTTTTTGTTTGTATTTTCATTTTAAAGTAAAAGCAAAAAATTACGATGATGTTCAGCTTCGTTGTGGAGATATAAATTTTTAAAGTGACCACGTATACAGAACCCTTCCACGCAAAAGCCATTCCTTTGTATTATTTTGGACTAATTTTTAACAAATCATTTTCAATTTAGATGAAACTTTCATAGTTTATATGAAATACAATAATAGCTCACCAGTATTTTTTGGTTTCCCCTACCATACCCTACCACCAGGGGGTTTAGAAATTTCGTGATTTTACGATGAAACGTGATTTAAACATACTTTTTTCAAACAAATAAAATGCAATCACCAATTCACTGAATTAAAAAAATTGATAAATATCATGAATATCTTGCCCGCTACCAGGGTTGTATATAATCTGTAGCAGTATATAAATTAAGTATCGGAAATATTCTCAAAACTTACTTGAAATTTTCATGTCTCCTCGCTCCAATTTTCCTTTTTCTCACTTTATTTATTTTCGGCCCCACACAATTTTTTTTTTTTTTGTAATATTTTAAAATATACAATCTGAGCTTTTGCAGACACTATTGCATATATATATTAAATAGGCACGATCGCACCATTTTGGTCTGCTCGTCAGACAGCCAAGTAAAACAAAGCTTTTTTCCTAAACAAATCAAAGCTCAGTTTGAGCGCCATCTACTATGGGTTAGTAAAAACCAGAATAGCAATTTGTATGCAAGAGCTGGTTTTTGAAAATTACTTGTAATTCACTTTACACATAAAAAACTTAGATTTTTATGTCAGAATATATCATAAAATATATCACTCTAAGTAATAATACAAAAGGGTGCATGAAAACGTTTTCAAAAATAAGGAAATTCACCTGTAAAAATTAAGATTTTTTCTCAAGAAAAGGGTTATAGTCGAGAGTGCTTTTCAAGAAAATAAGGCAGAATATTAACAAACTATCTCCAACAATTTCTCAACAGCATTCTACTTTACAAATATTCTTCGACATGTATCCCCACGTTCAAGTAATACCATTTAGATTAAGGACTATTTATCGGTTTTTTATTATAAAATTTAATGTTATACACAAATTTGTATTAATCTTTTACATTAAACGCAATTTTTGAAATTTTACCTGCTTATCTTAATCTTATGACTGTGCTAACTGTATTTTTTTTCTCTTTTCAGGTAAGTTTTGCATTGTTTTGAATGAAAGTCAAACTGATGATAAGTTTTACATGGCCACAATCTGAAGTAAGTCACAATCCGTGTTAACTATCAATTACCATAGAACTTCAAATATATTGAATTTCGAATCTTCGAGCAGGAAACTAAATGGAGTTGACATGAACCGTGATAAAGCGTAACCACAAAAGTTCTAAAGTAACAAGGTCCTGCTTTGAAATTTGACAGTCAGGGTCCAACATAGCTAAACCTCACGCACAAATAAAGTGGCATTTTGGTTATGCTCTTATACACATATTTTATACACAATGCCTTCTCCATTAGTTTCCTGCTCGATGGTTCGACTACAAAAATAGTAAACATCTTCTATGGGTATCATAAATAAGTCATTGTATTAAAAGTGGTCCTGCTAAATGCGATTATTTATAAAATATTTGAAAAAAATTAAAAATAAGAAGAAATATTCAAAAAATAAAATACATCACGGAAGCAAAAATCACTGAGACCTCAACACAATCCACTAGTTATACTGCGCCATTTATTCCATAAATCTGCCGGTTACACGTTGAATATAATATGAAAGATTGTTTCAAATATGGATTACGCGAACAGAGTAAAAGTTCTCTCTCCAAGATTCAGTTTTGAAAACTTAGCATCAACACGTTGAATTGCCTAGGAGAACTCATTTTTCTAATGTAAATAATAGTAAACAAATTTGTGTATTAGGAAGCAAAGCATTACTCACAGAATTTAGTATCTTTACTAGCCATCTAACCATTCCCGGAATATTAAATCATGGCTTTGCTTTGGTAATTTTCAATATTGAATTATAAAATTGTTAATTTGTCCGCTTTTATTCTCTAGACTGAAAGCAGTTTTATTTCTTGAGTCAAGGTCGTTGATCATGAATTAATACAAATAAATCTAATTCACAATATATAATAAATCTCATAAAAGAACGAGACAGGGAAATATCGGTATTGAAAAAGATCCTCTATTATTTGTGACTGACTCATTTATTGAGGAACAGGGTTACATCGAAAATCAGAAAATTCGGTGCAACTATTCCGAAAGATTGAGGACCCACTAGATACGTTAGGAACTTGTGAAAAAACTAGCGTGGGATTGGACTCGGTAGGAAATTGGATTCTCATGTATAATTAAATCTGAAATTTCTCAATCAAAGTTTCCTATCGTCTGGAAATAAGAACTAATTTTTGGAGGATATTTAGATAAGTGCGAGTACACAGAATAGATTCGTACAATCTGAAGTTCTCTCTCATGTTAGATTAGAATAAATTGGTTAAGCAGGGCGAATTGCATTTACACTGCAGTCATTTATTGACTTGTTTTGTATCGATTTCCTCCATAGTTCTTCCAGTAATATTACACTCTCCAACAAGAGAAATCTCCACAAAATCGACAGGTTTTATAAAATATGAGCTAAATGCCTGAGTTAGCTGTGATGTTGCATCCTCTTTGTGGTACAGCTTATATGCATCAGTGAATGATATACATATCGGAATGTTTGCTAAGTTTACCGCGCCCAGTTAAAACTCCAGTAATAATTCTGAATTGGAGGAGCGTTGGTTTCCCCTGAGTTGATTTCCAACACTACATGGAAATTTTGTTTCGAAGGTATTCTAAGAGTTTTGATCGGAGAAAGTTTTGAATAACGTCAAAATTACCTTTTAGTATCTCGTATGTGAGATTTTCTTTTTTAAAAGTGGGTTGGAGAAAAATTCGAACTTTTGCACTAAATTTATTAAATTGGGAAATTACCAGGATAAAAAGCTGGGATCTTTGAAGGATCAGAGAATTAAAGGAAACAGCTCGCTGCAATGCATATGGGCGATTATACCAAGGAAATGTAGGGGAATACTGAGAGCTTATAAAAATAATGTCTCCACCGGCAAGATAACAAATTGCAGGAAAATACCCTGTTTAGGACGAAGCCACAAAGTGGTCAAGTTAGAGTTTTGTCGTACTTATATAAATTGAAAGTAGTAGCAATAACAATTTATTCATTGCTGAACGATACACACAGGATTTACAATCTTTTATATTATTATTAAAAGCTCAATACTGGATAGTCGCAAATTATGTATAGCACTTCATAAAAAATCCATAAAACCTAATTTTTTCTGTACATTGTTAATTGGGTTGAAAAGGTCCCAAATCTGAGAGTAATCATGACATTAGATGCACGTTCGTTCTTCTTTCGTTTTTCTCGTATAAGTATTTATTACAATTTTCTTAATTTTATTTCCCCCCTCTTCTTTTGTTAGATTGATAAGTATTTTTAACTATTTATGTTTTCGTTCTTTCCTTTAATTTGTTGCAATTTGTATTTACAAACCAAACTAATGAATGAATTTTAAATGAAATTTTTTATATTAGAAGGCTCCACAATAAGTATACCAACCCGGTAGAGAGTTACTATATTGTTAATTATAGTCTGCCTTTCTTGGGGTACATGGCGTGGCGTGGCGGGGATAGGAAGTTGAACGAGGCAAAGTAAAGACATATCTCGAAGTTTGGTGTGTAGTGAGTGTAGTGTGCAACTATATTGCATTTTTCACATAAATGTATTTTCCGATCTTTTACTTCCCACCCGATAAAAACGAAACGTCTGGAATTTAGCGAATTTCATCATCTATATAAATCTTCGGACTAATCCTGATAGATTCTTCCAATATATGAGAATGAGTATAGAAACCTTCGATTATATTAAGGAAAGATTTCAATATAAACTCAAAAGAAAACTGGAAAAATTTCCATTCGAAGGATATAAAATCATCATTTTCTGTTTGTCCAGCCCTTTCTACAGTTGTGCTTGTATATGGGATCACAACAATAAGCGATTAGAATTTGGGGAACTCCGTCTTTCACATATATGAAGATTTACATACTGATCCTCATAGATTCTTCCATATGAGAATCAGTAAAGAATCCTTCAATTATATCAAAGAGAAAATCTAGAAATATTTGCCAGCTATCAAAATTAGCGCGCCTGGCCTCGCCTCGCCACGCTTCGCCCCATTGTGCACATACACTTGTCCCTAAAAGAAACGAATACATTTATTTGTTTTCGCGGATTTCAAATGTATTATGGTAAAGTAAGGAAGAAGCAAAGAATTGATGAACGTTTTGCGACTGTTCGTTCAAATATTATGAGAAAATTTGTCGCAATCAACGAAAACAATTTTTTTTTAGAAAGATCCCTAAATACTTTTTAGGAAAATCATCAATGAATAAGCAAAATACCAGCGCGCCCAGGATAGATCCCTGAGGTACACCACTACTAATAGAAAAGTCAAGGTATCAGAATTCACAAATTTCCAAAAACCGTATTTGCTATTTCCAATTTGGATGTTAAATTTGTGCACATACCTAAGTTTATAATTTTACAGAGAGTTTATAATATATGTAGTCAGCCTTCTACCTTGTCTACAGACAAAACTATGCTGCTATTTAAAGTTATAGCCCCGAAAATTTTTAATTATAAGGAACTCGAATCCAGAATTAAAAATTAAACCACATTTTTCTCTTCTCGGGTCTTGACGATGCTACCCAGCTTTTTTTAGATACGCAGCGTGACCACCCCATGGACACAAGCTGCCTTAAATAGTGCATAAAAATTTTGAAGAAAAATTGTGAGGAAATCAGGTAATTTTAGTTGCTTTAATTGATGGGTTTATCTTCGAACTTTTATATCCGGAGAGGACTCTGTAGTACCTACAGGAAATGTGTAAATGATTACTACAGATAGATAAGTCAGTCATAGTTATGCCCAGTAAAGACAATTGAAGGCGATGCTTTATTATCACTGATATACATTTTTCACTGAATAAGTTTGAGGAAGATTTACGAGGTAATGAAGAACCTATGTAGGGGTTTTCCTCCATATTTACTTAAGATTTTATAACCTTCTTTTTTGCGACTATCAAAAGATTTTCGATCTTTTCAAAGCTATGGTATGATAGCATGAATTGTGAATAAGAATTTAATTCAAATACAAAACAAAAGACTTGCGAAGCTGCATTACTGGTGTCAGTAATTGCTTTATTAAATACTTCGTGATAGAAAATATTTTAAAATTCATACGCCTGAAGCTATTAAGCATTTAATCCCCTATCGATTAAAATATGTGCATAATCTTTCCGTATACATATATTTGTATGTATGTATGTATATACACAGATCTGTATGTTTATACGAATCTATTAACATCGCAGTGGTCATATATCACAGAAAAACCAAAAGAATTTGAAAAATTCCATTGCTTTTCATTAAGAATGTTTTATCCGTCAACTCCAGTATTTCTAGTTCTCTTACGTAACCGCCAGATCTAGATCACTGCCATATGTACTTACATTAAAATCAAATCGAAAAAATTTATAGATAAATGAATGATCATTATGAAGTGACCTTCCACCATTTCTGAAAAGATTTAAATTGCTGGCAATTCAAACAATTTTCGAAAGTTAAAAGATTTAGTAGAGATCACTGATCACTTCGCATTAAGTCAATTAGTGGCCTACATAATAGAAAATCACTTTGCGGAAGATTGTTTACTCTGAACTCGTATAAAATCGCTAAATTAATCCTCGTGGCTTCATTTTCAGTTTATTCCAAATTTCTAAACAAACATCTCTTCTGGCGAAGAGTAAACAAGTTCAAAGAGGGGTAGGAGTGTAGAGGAATCCTCACAATATTATATGACAACACTTCTTGGATCTCTCATTTTGAATTTTGATCTGAAATTTTTATGGAAGCTGTAGTTTAGCCTTTTAGTAAAGTTAATTACCGTAGATGTTAATGTAATTGACCCTTTTATCACTTTTTAAAGGCATACGGATGGATAGAGGCATTGTGTTAAAGTTTTGTGGAATATTATTAGAAAAAATTTGAATAAGTAATCTAAATCTACGACTAATGTGAACAGAGGTGAATTGCTCGTTATAGACCAATTTAGTCTCAAAATTTTCATTGGTATTGCAAGGGTGTTAATTGAATGTTAAAACTAATACTTTGTACGTGATGAGTTGTTAGCTTCATTTAGTCGAAATCTTGTTGATACTTGGTAAATTCCACATTCAATAAAACGCTTCACTCAAAGGTGTTAATTTTTATCACTTTCTGATTTATAAAGTGTTCGCTCCTCGGATTATTTGCTCATGAACATCTTTGCACTTAATTCAGTAACTTTCCAGAGTATGAGTCAATTAACAACTTTGAGGAAACTATTAGTTAATAATTGAGATGATCATGAAAACGTACCGGAAATATTTCTTATGTTCGTCGAATAATGATTATTTATACCATCTACGGTATTGTGATATTTTAAAGTTTTTTTTTTGTTCTGTACAGGGTGAGTCTATTCAAATTTTATTACTGCGTTTCGTAAAGTATTACATATTGGATAGAAATACAACACACGTTGGGATGTTATATCTGATCCCTGCGTTTTTAATATTTTTAAAAAAATTATGGAACTGTTTTTCTCTGTAAAGACGTCTATCTTAAGACATGAGGGAGGAGCATATATGCGCTTACGAAAAAAAGTTTATTTGCTACTATAGCGAGATCTGAGTGACGGAGACAATATGATGGCAAAAGTATCTTTTTTTAATATAAAGATTTAAAGCAGAAGAACTATGTACCGATGGGAGCAGTAACAGCTCTCTCCTTTGTAGACTTACTTACTAATGGATTTCGTTTCATCAAAATTACATGCATTAAATTACCGTTCTTTGCATACTGGCCGATATAGATTGGTTTTCCGCTGCACATTTAACTGATGGCTTTCATTTCGTTCAAAAGGTAAAAACAATATTTATCATTTTTTCATGCACCACTATAATTTCGATTCATTATTTTTTATTGGAGCAGATTGTAATTTTTTGGTACAATCCCAACTTTTATTCCAGTGGGAACACAAGCTTTCATGTTCTAATACGGTTCTTATACCAATCAACGTATACATACAGGGTTTTCCAATAAGAGGTGTTATTTTGATATTCAAAGAAAAATGCCATTTTTTGAGATAAATGATCGGATCTTTTGTTCATTATAAAGAGGAAGGTATGCCGCTAATAATGGAAAATAACATCAGCCAAATGACCACCATGACCACGCCTACAGGACCATATCCTTTTCATGAAATTTTCCATAACCAAATTGCAAAGTGGGTGCCCTATGCCCTCGATAGCCTCACGAATTCCATCTTTGAGGTCTTGAATCGACGCTGGGCTGTTAGCGTAGACCTTCTCTTTCACGTGGCCCCAAAGGAAGAAGTCGTAAGGTGTTAAGTCACAAGATCTCGGTGGCCAATTGTGATCACCTCTTCGAGAGATAACACGGTCCGGAGACTTTTCCCGTAAAAGATCAATGGCTTCGTTGCTTGTATGGCACGCAGCGCCGTCTTGTTGAAAGTAAGCGTTGTCCAGATCAATACCATTCAATTCCGGCCATAAAAAATTATTAATCATCTTTCGATAGCGCAATCCATTCACCGTAACTGTTGCTCCAGCCTCATTTTCGAAAAAGTAAGGTCCAATGACCCCGCGGGACCATAAACCGCACCAAACAGTCACACGTTGAGGATAGAGAGGCTTTTCGACAATAACTCTTGGGTTTTGTGAGCCCCAGATGCGACAATGGGAAAGGGGCCTCATCACTCAAGATGAGTTTTCGATGGAATTCCGGGTCATTTTCATGCATTTCAAGGACCCAATCAGCAAAGACTCGACGTTGTTGATGATCGGCCGGCTTGAGTTCTTGTGTTAACTGAACTTTATAAGCCTTAAGACCCAAATCTTTATGCAAAATACGTTGTAATGACGTTTGTGGAATACCTAATTCCAAAGAACGACGAGGAATGGACAAACCTGGGTTTTCTTCAACACTTTCGGCTACAGCAGCATAATTCTCGGCTGTTCTTGAGCGACGTGCACGGGTTTTATTCATCACATCACTAACTTGTCCCGACAGCTCGAATTTTTCTACCAATTTCTGTATTGCGGTCTGACAAGGTGCTTCACGACGACCCAAAAATGTTCGAGTTTTACGAACCGTCTCTGCCACATTTTCACCATTTTTATAGTGAATTTTAATAATTTCAATGCGTTGTTGAATCGTGTATCGTTCCATTTTTCTTAATGGCGTAGTTTCTTCTTGTCAAATATCAAAAAATGACAGCTCCAAAAGTGACATCTACCGAAATAGCGGGCTATTTAAAATAACACCTCTTATTGGAAAACCCTTTACAATAAAGGAAAAGTTTCGGTGGGTCTACAATTGTGTTCGTTCGGTATCAGTTTGGTCGGGGATTCTTGAGCTTGCTTTGATAATTCTCGTATTCTAGTCGAAAATTTCTCTATTTTCGTAGAAATTTTACAACAGTGTTTGGTAGTTCTGGTATTATGCGCGCTGTTTTTGGTATTTATGCGATTGTTCTACATCGACAAATGTAGTTGGGAAATATGAATACGTGAGACAAAATCATATTACGATTTTTTTAATAACTTAACGTTTTGTTAAAGAATTTTTTGAACTTCAAAATATAACCAAATATTGAAAAAATTTTAAGCCCTTCCGTTAAAAATAGTAAAGGTTATAAAGCTCTACGTTCCTAAACCAAACAATTAAAAATCTGCATTTAAATATAGTTACCATTCCTATAATATTACATTCGTTGAGGTAAAAATCTTAAATAAGAACCTCGTATGAACTTTGGTTGGGGGTATATGAATTTTTGAAGAATTTCAAAAATACCTTAACAATTATGTAGATCGATTTACTTTTTACTAACCCATCAGTATATTTACGAGAAATATATGCCTATTCTCGGAGGAGATAGAATTTTGGCATGGACAGTTATTAAAATTTGAAAACTTCCAATTTTTATGGAAATATTCTGGTAATTTTCCCAGCATTATTTCCACTTTGAAATTTAATCGACATTTTTACATGTCTGCATATGTACATATCACTTTGTCTCTTTGTAATTTCATTTTAGTAGTTACGTACTAATCACAATCCTCTGCTTTATTTTCAATAACTTAATGAATTATTATTCTCAAAAATGACTACTTCAAATCCATAAAATTCGTTATTCACAAACTACAAATATGCCACTATAATTATGCGGAAAATTCATATTTTTCTGTATGAAAAAGTTTTCATTTAGTTACCGACAACTAGTTAGGTAGGGTAAAGTACCCAATGTTGAGCCCCCAACCAGTGATGAGCCTCATGCATACACGTGTTAAAATAACTAAGCTCATAAAGGTATTTCACAGTATTTCTCAGTCATATGATTTTCTTAGAATGTTTTGCATGTTGGGTAAGTACACTCCAAAGACTCAACTCTACATTATTGATGGGCATATTGACATGAACGGACGTGTTCTAGAAATCGTGTCATTTCTTATGATTATGCTAAGAAAGTGGTAATTTTTGAAGTTTGTTTATTAAAGTTTGTATTGTGTAATTCTTCGGTTGGTATTAGTTATACTTTTTGCGTTCATTAGTTGTTTTTAAAATATATTTTATGGTTTATTCCTAAAATATAAGGAACAAATTGGGGGGGGCTCATCACTGGACATGAATTTTCAAGATTTTTCAAATAAGAGCCCCCGGCTCACGACTGGTACTATATTTATATTTTTGTTCTGCCAGATATTTAACCCCCCACAAAACTTTTTAACTGAAATTTAATTGAATTGTAATTTTTCTTAAAAATTAAAAACAATAAAGACTTTTAATTCGATTGTCGCACTTAGCACCAGGACAAAAATAATAATGGGTAAAACAAAACAAAATAAGAAATATACTGAGGACGATTTATTGCTTGCTTTGCGTGATATAAAAAGCGGACTTTCGATTCATGCGGCATCAAGAAAGTATGAAATTCCATAATTCCATAATTCCATAATAGGCCCAAAAAGGCAAGTATGGGTCCCCAACCCGTTCTATCCTCAGACGAAGAGGAAAAACTTGTTATATGGATCAAAAGTAATTACGCTAAGGGCTTTCCAAGAAGAAAGCAAGATATACAAGGTGTAGTGAAAGAATACTTAGATTCAGCTCCAAGGCAGAACCCATTCAAGGATAATTATCCAGGAGAAAATTGGTACAAAGGCCTTCTAAAAAGGCATACCAATTTAGCTATCCGAACACCAGAGGCGATTACAGACGCAAGCTCAAAGGTAGCTGAGAAAGATATTCGAGGATGGTTTAGCAGAATAGAGGGTTATCTCAGAAGTAAAAATTATTTCGAAATATTGAGCAATCCAGATCGGGTTTACAACAGCGACGAAACCAACTTTTTGTTTTGTCCGAGTAGCGGAAAGATAATTGCGCCAAAAGGTGATATAAAACTTCTATTTATATTATTTATTTAAATTATAATATATTGGAAATGCTTGTTTCTTTAAAGGCGCCAAAAATGTTTACGAGATTGATAGAGTGCAGGCAAAAGAAAATCTTACGGTAATGTTCCCTTTCTCTGCAGAAGGTCGCATTACTCCTCCTGTAATAGTGTACCCATAAAAAAGAATGCCTAACGATATTTTAGCAGTGGTTCCAGAGGGTATAAGTCTGATAACGGTTGAATGACCGGAGAGCTTTTTTGCAGATATATAGAGGAAACATTTTATCCAAGTCTGCTTAGAAATGGAACTCAACTCCCTGTTATACTCTTTGTTGATTGGCATAAGATCCATATGACATATAAGCTATCCAAATTGTGTGAGGACCTTAAAATTATATTAATTTTGCTCTATCCGAACTCTACACGAATTTAGCGGGTGTATTTGCGAAGCGCACAAGCCATAAAAAACACTTCTCCTAGCGCACAAGCAGGAGTTTGCGAAGCGCACACCTATTGTTAAGGGATTACGCATTGTTTTGGAAACGCGCGGCTATGGTTAAGGTCAACGCATTGTTATAGCACGTATCTTTACCTGATCTATGAATTTTGCTTTGCTTCGCTCCGCGCGCGTGTGTGTGCCCCCGCCAGCCAGCCTCTGTGTGTGTGTGTGTGTGTGTGCGCCTGCCTGCATGTGTGTGTGTGTGTCTGCCTGGGTGTGAATTTCTTTGGGCTTGGCAAATATACCCTACGGGGGTATATTACTTAGGGCAGGTAAAGATATGTGCTAGAACAATGCGTAATCCCTTAACAATAGGTGTGCGCTTCGCAAAGTATTTTTGACTAGATTAATTTTGGGTTGTGCGCTTCGCAAATATACCCAATTTAGCAACCGGCTGACGTTGCTATCTTTAAGCCAATCAAGACCGGTTGGCAGAGAGCAGTGCAAAATTGGAGGCATCAATTCAAATACAGAGAGCACTATCACTATTGACAATACTAGCGCTGAGAAATCAATTAATTTTGAAAAATTTGGGCAAATAGTTAGGACGGAAAAAATTGAAGAGTTTAAAAATTTCAATCAGGACACATGTAATCACAATTCGGATGAACTGCTTTTTCGCTTATATCAAGAGTTCACGCAAAAAAATTACAAGGTTAAACATCTCTCTTTTGGTAAACTGTTTTAAGATATTATCTTCCAGATTTTAACTCCAAGCAATGAAGTAGTCGAGCAAGTAGAAAATATTGCTCCAAATTGCCAAAGTCTACCTCCGCAATCTGACGATACAGATATTCAAGAAATTATAGACCAGGTAATAATTACGTTTATTAACATTGTATTTTTAACTGATGAATTTGACATTTCATCAAAGACAATAACAACATCAAAGGCAATAACAATGGTCGTTGAGTTAAATGTGGACATAGATGACTTTCTGTTGACACCGAAAACACCAGTTAGGACCAGCACAAGGTACACGGAAAGAATATCGTTTATAGTTTCCTCGACTCCATTTCAGAAGGAAGAACAGCTTAAACTTGCAAAGAAAATAGAAGCTTAAAAACTGAAAAACGAAGGATTGAAAAAATGAATTGAAAATAAAAAGATAAAACAGGAGGAGGCTGTACTATTAGCCAAAAGAAAAGAAGAACGGAAGGAGCATAGACTTAAAAATAAAAGTAAAACAAAACAAAATAAAAGAAGTAACCTAACGGAAGCATTTCTAAAAAAAGGACCTAAAATTTTGCCTGTTGTCTTCCAAAACCGCGTCAGTGAAACTGTTACTATTTCGGGAAATGTTGAGAAACAAAAGAAAAAAAGCTCTAGGTTCCATTCAAGTAAACCATCCTCTCGTGTCCTTCGTATTCCAAAACTAGTCAATTCAGAAAATCACGTAAGGACTTTATTTCATTCTAATAGTAAGTCTGCGTCTCAAGGTTTAAAGAACGACGAAATAGTAACAAGTGGATTGTGTTACGAATGTGTCGGCCATATAACCCAAACGAATACTGGCAAGAAATGATCTCTATGTGATAGAAACTATCATCTGTTGTGTGCACCAAAAATGTGTCCTGACCATAGTACATTTACATGTTCAAAATGCGTTTAATACATTTAACTAAAAAATAAAATCAAAGTTTCGTTAGATAACACCCAATTTTTTAAGAAAACAAGGAGCTGTTACTTACATGTTTATTCAGAATTTATTTTTTTATTCATTTTTGTGAAGAATATTTTTTTTTTGTATAATGTGTTTTTTTTTTTTTAATAAAATACAAAATTTATTTAAAAGAAAAGTGATTTATTTGAATTTAGTAAGGGGCTTATCACTGGCTAAAGGTGATGGTTCATTACTGATCAAAGGGGGCTCATCTTTGGCAAATGTTACTTTTTTCAAATTTTAATTGTTTTTAAATATTTCTTAACAAATATTAACATTGTTTTTTATTTATCCTAAATCAAGACTATTTAAAGTCGTTAACGAAAGAACTTTTAATCTAATTTCTTATAAATATTCTTCTTGTTAAGTCCGCAAAGTCATAACTTATCTTAAGGGGGCTCATCACTGGGTGTTTTACCCTACATTGCGATCTTGATGTATGCTACACCGGCTATAGCTATTGCTCTGGCCTTCTAAATAATCTGCTTTAATTATTTTCAATTTATAATTTGAATATTTTAAATCATGCGATATGAAGCTGCCATAAGGTAATAGAATTTTTTTTTGTGAATTAAAGATTTTTTTTTTGCAGTTCCAAAACTCTACATAACCATCAATCTACTATTTCTCTTTGCCAAGTTCTATTTAAAGATTCATGGAAAATGTTCTAGAAAAATTGCAGAACCATAAATAGTTCTAAACTAATCTAACACTCGAATCTCGCCCCCCATTACAATACCAGAAAAGATCCAAGAGAAGGCCCAGAAGAAAGCAAAGCATTCAAATTCTATCGAAAAATGAAAGAAATCAACAGCAGTCCACGGTGTTTGTGGCAGACCAACCTCATCGTTTTCCACTAATTAACTCATTAACATTCGGCTGAACTGAAATGGTTTATTTTTTTTCTTTTTTTTTCGTTTATCCGGATACCAGAAGAATTTTAGCATTCCCTTTTTGTACATAATTCTGTGAAGTAAGGCCGCCCGCGTGCAACTTACTCCTCTGTCATCAGCTGGTCGTCACAGCATTTTGTTGTCAGCTTTGAGTTCATGTCAGAACTGCTGTGCTGCTATGTGGAAGGAATGTGTTCACTTGAATACTTGAGGTGAGCCTTTTTCCTTCTCAATTGCGGCACAGTAGAGCGTGCATGTCTTACCAAGGAAATATGTATAGTGCCTGTGCTTTCCTATTAATAGCGCTATTAAGCGTAAAAGTGGAGCTACACAGGTAAAATTACCAAAGAAAGACGGGTCAACGTATGCATACATATATGTAGCTGTGCACCTTGCCATTGAACTCGCTACGGACAGGTGGCTCTAGAGATGGCCCTAATTAAAGTAATCTAAGATGCTCTAAAGTGTTTGTGGTGTACCTGAGCTCGTTGATTGACTCATCATATTCCCGCGGGACCTTCACCTCTCACTTTTTATACTCTTTCCCAGTATTTACTGACATCAACTTTAATTTGGTCTGCGGGCATACCACCCATGCGACAAAAGCCACATCAAGATGAGCAGTTACGAACCGTCAAAGATAATTTTTTATCAAGTACTCAACCTTTTCGGAATTTTTACTGCTCTATAATGATTGTTCAAGTGAATACGGATATATAACACACGCCGTTGCCTTTATAAGACCTCTCAAGAGAACCGAAAATCTCACGGACAGAGCAGTTGCCAATTTGCCGCATAGCAATTCGGCAAGTAACGGGCTTCATCTTCCAGGTTGTTCAGATCATTTTCAAACATTTCACAGCAATGATAATGACATTATACTATGCACCCGATTAAAAACCCAAATAACGACGATATCATTATCGCGGGTTCATGATTGCGGCTCTCAATACGCATACGCTATTTACTTATATAGTACTTATATAATTTTGCTGTTTCCACGAATCTCATTACTGGAAGCTTTTAGTTCCGCACTGCAGGCCCGGCGATGAGTATTACGGGTTGGGCAAATGTGCCCGATGGAGTACCACACGCCATTCAATTAGCGCCTCATGCTTCGTTAAATTTAATTACAGCGCTGAGTTTATCGCTAAAACAGTCCATTTTATTGCAGTCGATACGTATTCGCTGTGGTGATAATTTTCGGTGTTCTCTACATTTTCCGTTCGCGTACGTTACGTTCACAACGCGGAATCGAATTCTTTCCAATGCGAATTTTCACTTAAGTGGTAAAGTGTCTCACGGTCGATTGAGCATCGGGTTATAAAATATGGGGAAAAATTTAATTCGCAGCCGTATGCAATTTTCAAGAACTGTTAACTTGCAAATAAAATTTAATACTGGAGCAGTACAGTGTGGACCGTGAAAAATTGGCGCCATGGAAATATATTTTCCTGATGTGGGCGACGACGTTTTAATTATAGTTTGTATAAACTATTAATGCAATCCAAATTCAGCAGGAGCTCATTGATAGTTGTGACCTCATTGGCATCTGTAAGCCTTAATATTATGATGCAACAAAATATTATCTAACTGGAACTCTCAACTCCTCTCCTGGGAGGAGGCATTCCAACATGGCTGTGAGTAGAGCTATTTTGTTCCTCTAAGCATTGCTGTCCAGTCAGTAGAGAAACATTTAACAGCAGCATCTGTTATCCGAAATATATGACAATGAAACATAGTGAACTTAGGGAAAATGTTTTGTCCCAATATTAGGTACTGTGAATGAATACGCACTTTTCCTGTTAACTCCAAATGATCCAACATTACCATGGAGTGAATTATAGGATACAAATGTGGCAAATGAACAAAATAAATTGCACAAATATAAAAAAGGAGTCAAAAAATTCGTCAAAGAATTGACCTTTTTTATACGATGATATTCTACTTGTTTAGTTGGATTTAAAGTAGTTTTCACCATAAAGATACACGCCAATTAATCATAATAAAGGTTTAGAAAGGTTGAAATACTTATACATATGCATTAAAGCAAGTATTCTCTTACACAATACTCAGATGTTGCTTCAAAGGATTTTTTGTCTCAAGTAATGTAAATTCATGAGATTGACATTAGAAGCCGATAACATCATCTTCTGGGGGCATACATAAATGACAAGACAGTTGGTTCGAATAACTCAGGATTCGAAAATATTTTGGGGAAAATTGGGTGGACTACGTAGAATTATTGAAAATAGATTTCAAATTACGTACCGAAATATTATAATCATTAATTATGCTGGGAAAGCATCACCATTTTCAAAGGAGTCATAATGAAATTTTCGAAACGTGGAAGCCTTTTGATAACATCTTAAAGGATGGTATTCGTGATTCGACAAATAGTTTCAGTACTGTTACTAGCGTGGCCTTAGTTCGTTATTTAAAACACAATATTTCAGGTATCATTCAAAAGTTCTTTTTTTATTTAACTTTCCTGTTTACTTTTAAAATATTCACAAAGAGCTATCAAACCAACTCTACTATAGTTATCTCTAGTACTGTACTTCTAATTATCGCATCCAAATAGCTTATTTCGTTCACCTCACTGCCTAAAATAAGATTTTCTCTTTTTCGGTGGATCACTCCCAGGATCATTGCTTCTTTAAAAGTTTATTCAATGGCGAAACAAGCTTGGCAAAGTTTTGTAAGAATCGCCGGTATCCGGCCCCGACCTGGCATTTAAAAAGTTTTGCATCTCTTCCGAAAGGAATTTTTCTAGAACTTTATTTTCAGTCTCTTTTATTAAGCATATGGATATGGCATTGGCGGTATTGTTAGTGCTAAATTTTTGTTCGAAAAATAATTACGCTCTAGTAATAGGTCGATTCCCACTATTATGTCTTCTGTCAGAGCTGGCAAGACGGGAAAATCATGGGAGAATTCTTGACCACTAATATTGAAGCGACGTCTCATTTCATATTTCACGAAACTTCGGTTGCGTCAGCTAGACGTGCTTTTCTTGTTGATTCCTTAAAGGGTTTTATAGTAAATCTGTAGTACTGTACTTCTAATTATAGCAATCCAAATAGCTTACTTCGTTCACTTCACTGCCTAAAATAAGACTTTCTCTTGTTCGGTGGATCACTCCCAGGATCATTGCTTCTTTAAAAGTTTATTCAATGGCGAAACAAGCTTGGCAAAGTCTTGTATGAATCGCCGGTACCAGGCCGCGACCTGGCACTGAAAATTTTTACATCTCTTCCGAAAGGAATTTTTCTAGAACTTTATTTTCAGTCTCTTTTATTAAGCATATGGCATTGGCGGTGTTGGTAGTGCTAAATTTTTGTTCGAAAAATAATTACGCTCTAGTAATAGGTCGATTCCCACTATTATGTCTTCTGTCAGAGCTGGCAAGGCGGGAAATTCATGGGAGAATTCTTGACCATTAATATTGAAGCGCAGTCTCATTTCATGTTTCACGAAACTTCGGTTCCGTCAGCTACACGTGCTTTTCTTGTTGATTCCTTAAAGGGTTTTATTCCTCTCCTTATACATTCTTGGTATATTGCTGTTGAAATGCACGAGGAGATGGATCCAGTGTATATCAAGGCCCTGATGAAGAGGCCTTATATTTCCATATCTGTGAATATCCGGTTATCGTCGTGTTGGGGTGTGCTTGTATTCTGGTTATTAGTTCTGGTATTTATTCTGCTCACTGAGGCCTGTTTGAGGACGTAGCTGGCCTCTTATTGACTGCGTCCTCTCCACGTTTCCCTGATGGCAGTTGCATTCTCGCGTAAGCTGTCCTCGTTTACTACAGAATGAACAGAACTTGAATTGTGGTCTGCTACATTAGAAGCGTTAATGGGTGGGCTGGGCTGTGCAACAACTGTTCTCTTCTAGTGCTCTGGGTTGGTGTTGACTCTCTCTTGACTGTACTTTGTTTTTGTTCTTCGCGGATATCTTCATATTGATCGCATAGCTCTAATAAGTCTGTTATGCTTGTGAAATCGTCCTGTCTCACATACAATTTGTATTCGCTTCGCAATTTCTGGTATAATCCTTCTAGCTGGTTTTCGGTCGTAAATAGACCGGGTCTCCGCATTAGTGTTTGGATTTTAGTGATGTATTTTCTGACCTTCTCATATTCTCTCTGTTGTCTGGTCATTATTTCCTCCAACAATAATCTTTTGAAACCAGACGGGTAGAAGAACGCTTGGAATTAATGCAGAAATTGAGACCATTGCTGCCAGTAATTACGATCCCCTCAGCAGTTCGGGTAAAACCTCGATTATATCATTTAGTTCAATATGATAGCTAATTCTTTGACTCGTTTTATATAGCGAATGGCGTCTCCAGTTCCATCGAAATGCACGTTTCATTTCCGTCCTTAAATTCAGTACCTCTCAATAGTAATGCTTCTCTAGGTTTTGTTGGAGTGGATTGAGTGTGTGATAGCTCTTGGTTTTGTGTAGTGTTATATTGGGGCGTTAGCTCTGGAATTTATTGACTCGCAGCATATGCCTGTCTTGCTTTCATTGATGCCTTTATATGCGTACTCAGCCGTTTACGCAATTCGTCAAGAGTCCCCTCTGTGTCTAGTTCATTTTCTTCTAGTTTTTCTATCCTTATATCCTTTCTAAGCTCCTTTGCCATGCCGAATATATTCTGCTTTATACTTACTTCTGCTATTGTCAAATCTCTTGACTTCTCTGACAGTCCTTGTTCTGGCGATAAATTGTGGCGTCTTTAATTTGGCCGGAAGGATTTTCTCGAGCGTCAATGCGGACGGTCGTAGTAGAAAACATCAAATTGTCGCTGGGAGTACAGGACTAAATGACCACAGCTGCTTTGTCTATATATTGGCATTTAAAACGTCAGGATAGGTGGGGATTCGGGTACTGGAAAGGTACTTTTACCTGTTAATTATGCCTCTACTTATATATTATTTTCAAATTCTAATTGTGAATCATATAAACGATAATTTTACATGGACTAACATTAAATCATCTCTATAAAAGTTTCTCCTACAATATAGTTCATTACAAGTTTAAAATGCCTTTTTTAGCGTAAGATTTAATAGATCTTATAAAAGATCTGCGTTGAATAGTGGTTGCTTTTCGGATGAGAATATTCAGAATTGATATGAAGTTATCTATCCGTTATTGCATTATTATAACTCAATATTCCTTTTTCCTTTTATTCCTGTTATTTGTAACTGTAGAATTCAGCGGTCTACAATTTATACTAGCTACGATAGGAAAATTGTCCGTTCTATAGGTTTTGAGGATTGCAGAAAAAAAATGTATTTCAACATTATCTTTAATAAAGATATGATCCACACAACTACCAAATCGAATCCCTCCTCTGAATTTAAGTAAGAAACTAGTAATTACGTTGTTACATATTATAAACATAAAAAATTTTTTTTTTGAGAATGCTGAGATTGATGAGTAAAACGTAAGAAGGATTTCAGATCATTCAGTCAACCACCCGTCAGATAAAAGATTAAGTTTCGACATTGATATTTTTATTCATTAAACTGCCATAGAGTCTTTATTCACTATTTAATATGCATAGTTAAAAATGTGGGTAAGATTTTGCGTCATACGCATGGTTGCGACTCATATACAACATTTATTACAACATATAGAAAACCGAATATCTTATGGGATTAAATTTTGATGTAATTCAACAATTTAAATGGTAAATCAAACTTCATCTAGTTGCTCATCGAGCTCAGAAATGCTTTTGGTTATAAAAGACATGCTAAGTTAACAGTGGTTTTTAAATACTTTTTAAATATGTAATTATTTTTATAAGTTGTTAAAAAATTAAGAAGTTACAAGAAGAAATTTTACATATTCTCGTATTAGGTTGGCAAGAGTAACAACATTTTCGATTAAAAAAACTCCTATTGATCTGACATTTTTTTTTTTAAATCCAACGTTTTTTCATTCTTTATATCCTTTTATGTAAAAAAAAAATGTTATCGACAAATATTTTGTATTAAATAATATTATTTTAAAAATATGCAGCTCTGCTCACCCTCGCTTAATATAAATTCAGAAAATTAATTAATTAAAATTATCTGCCAGAAATCGTCAAAAATATTTTATCAAATATTTTCGGAAGACGCATGACTATACCAAATGCCCCCCATCCCACATAATTTTTTTTTTTTTTGTTAACTAAATAATGAGAATTTTTAACTACATAGTTAAGTATACTGTGACTGGACTAATTACAATTCCAACAAGCTTGTATGAAGATAGCATTTTTCGACCGAACCATGACCAACTGTGTAACTCCCTCCACAAAATTTATACATAATTTCTATGTTTGAGCATGTTAATTGTGAGTTCTCGGCTGCCGCTCTCTGGTGGTGGTCTTCATTCCGACGCGGTAATTAATTATTTTATTCGAAAACTAAATTAACTTAATACCCTGTAAATGGAAATTAATTAGAGAGTTTGACAAATTATCGTGGGGCTTCGTTGACTTGATCAGGCAATTTTTCGTTTTATTCGTTGTTATATAATATTTATAGGCTTGGTTTTACAATGTACATTTATGTAGGTATGCTGAAGTTTTCTTTACTTTTATGTTGAATCAGTATTACGGGCTGAATTAAAAGATTCATGTGTTATTTTTTTTAGCGTTTTTTATTTATTTATTACACTTACTTCGTTCCTTGTTTGGATAGTATATTTATAGAAAAGTATCGGTGGGAAAAAAGAAAAACTAAGTATATGAGGCAGTAATTAAGGGGAATGGGATAATTTTTAAATTGATCAAGTTGCAGAATAAGGAGAAATCGGGAAAACAATATAAAAATATATTGAACGAATCTGCTCCGATGTTGGGAGGAATGATCTTTTCCCCAAATTTTTTCATGATTTGAATGGATCCTTTGCAGAAGAACGGTCTTCTCTATCGGGATATGACTTTTATAATAACATAAATAATGACAGTACAGGATTTATGGGAATACTTACATTCTTTAAAAACATCCGACTCGTTCTTTAGCATTTTGCCAACTTTCCAAGCCACTTCTCAGACATCATTTTACATAACTGAGAATAAATTTCACATAATTGAGAATGAAATTGCCCTTGAGTTACGCAGTGTGAATCGAGGACCAAAACACCATTTTATATCTGCATCCCTTTAATTGAAATTAGTTACTAGGATTCAATGTACTACAATATCAGTAACTACTGGTTTATAAAACGGAAGCAGTATTATGAGCTATTAATTAAATATTAATAATGAAATTGTAGTTTACAATTTAAATTAACTAAATTTTTTATTTTTCAAGCACTTTATCCTGCACCTAAACTTACTTACTTTGCTACTTAATTAAAAGAAATCTTTTTCATAATTTTACACTCACCGATCCTGCATGTCAACTTTCTTGAACTCTGATTGGTGGACTCAGGTTTTTATAATTAGTAGTCGGATATACATATATATTGAAGTGAGAAGTATGATTCTTTTTTCGTTTTTGGCTTATTCAAGATTATCTCTTAATTCCGTTTAATTTTATTTTACTTTCGTTAACTTATGTTGGGGCTGTGGGGCTGCCAGTGTTTTTCTAACTCTAAGCTTTGATAAGATTGGCAATTGTATAATATAAATCAAATATTCAAAAAATTTAAGAAATTTTTCTATAACCAAACTCAATCTTCTACTAACATGAAAAAAAAAACAACGGTAATAGCGTAAAAAGTAAAAATTACTGGCAGCGTTAAAAAATCGCGAGATGAACATTACAAGTTTTTTTTTTTCATTCATCATTAAACTTCTCTGTTCACTCAGTATTTGTATTGTGAGAAAATCATTTTTATGGACTCAGACTAGCAACATTTCTCCATCTGTTATTTAGCATAAACAAAGTATGTGAAAAATTGGTCCAGTAGTTTTGTCAAAATCATTTGTAGCGTACGGTTAAGTTAAATAAAGAAAAAAACTATAGTACCTAAGTAAAAGTATCGAACATTTAAATCTAAACTGGGAAATTTGTGAACAAAGTTGGAAATCCCTATACAAAATATTAATTGAGCGAAAAAATAGGAAGCTAGTTTTTAGTGAAAATTAGGGCGATTCAATTATGAGCTGTCAGTAAGTCTAACCAACGAAGATAGCATGAAAAAAAATCACTAGATAATTAGTCTGAAAAAGATCTAAAGGATAATTTGGAAAAAATATGTTGTGTAGAAGGCCGTCCTTTAATTTGACCTTGTACAAAATGGGGTTCCTCGAATGTTTTTTCTTGTGTTCTTAGGCATTTTTAGCTTTTTCGTTCGAGTACTATAGTAATTATTAGAGAATTATAGGGAATAATGCTCACTTATCGCAGTTTTGAATAGAGTATATTATCACGCAGATATATACATATATATATCTATATGTATCTATGTATATACACAGCCACATGTACTACAGAGTTATATCAGAAAGTACGTTGTTTTTAAAATAAAAAAATAAAAAAAAATTTTACTACACAATTTTTCCCACGGTAACTTACAATATACAACTGTTGACCTTTGTGAAAGTAACACACTTATTTGATTATAGAATATTCAATAAAACTAGAAAGTAACACAAAAAAATTAATGCAATCTCTCTGTTTTAACGGCCACTGGTAGCAGAAATCAGGCGTAGGTAATAAAATCATTCTGAGAAGGAGAAGTGAAAAAAAGGTAATAAAATGTGTTTTTAAGTTAATGCTTTCCTTCATTTAAATGATTATCTAGTCGTTAAATTTAATTTAAGGTAATAAAATCAGCTTTAAATTTGGCTTATATACATACCTACATATATTTTTTTCGTGTCATTGTAATCAGTTGCAGCCATATCAAAGTTTTATAAACAAAAATTTTCCTCCATTTGTCATTGTTGACTAATGATGAAAAGCAACAGAATATTTACGATTTATGATTGAAATTCTATACAATTACAATTAGAATTTATTAATGATATTACGTACACAAAATATTATATTCTTTTTTAGCACTTACATTATTATTTGAAAAATGAACTATGAAAATCAGAAACAAAACAACATAAATTAAAAAGTTTAACTAAAAAACAAAAAAACAAAAATAAAAGAGATACTAATAAATTAAAAAAAAAAAATCCTAACTTAAGGTAGAAAAAACAAGACACACGAAAACTTAAATGTTAACCTACAAATGAGTAAACAAGCTAATGATACATATATAGAAAATAAGATAAAAGAGATAAAAAAAGGAAAAGACACAATGGAATAAATGCAAGAAGAGAAATACAGTAATTAAAAAGAAATTAAAAATAATAATAATAAAGCATAAATTATTAAGTTTGTAAAGAAACAATAAAAGAATGAAAGAACCAAACGTCGAAATTGTTGTCAGCTTTCAGGAAGCTTTGGTCACTGGGCAGCATCCCAGTTAGAAAAATGGCACCCTATTAACCCCTTGAATATGCCGAGGCAACCGGCGTTTTGAATATTAGCTGTTAATTTATTCCATAAACGAAAGATCTGAGCATAATAATAATCCTCAAAGATGGCTCTGCGTAACCATGGTATGACCAAATTTCGATTCCTGGCTGATTGACAGAACTGAATATTATCAAGCAAATATTTTGGGGTGTTCGTGCGTAGTAATCTAAATAAAAAGTAAAGCACTTTTAGGTTGAAATACAGTGAGCAACCGAGCAGTTTATAGGGCGACACATGGTCGAAACTTCGTAGAGCAAAGATAAATCTGATGCAGTCGTTGAAGGCAACTTCAAGCTTACTTCTACATATGCTGTCAAGCTTAGGAAACACCAAGCTATCAAATGTAAAGTGTTGCAAAAGTAGAATTTTTGCAAGCTGTAGTCGAATTTCGTTGCTTAATATGTCGACGGACAGCCAAAGCTGCCGAAGTCAATAATAAATTTTACTTGTAGCAGCATTAACATGATCACAGTGTTATAGTTGATAATTATGCTTAGATTTCTACTCTATTCACTAATGTAAGAGTAGCTCTGTTGAGTTCAGCTGCTGGAAGCTCATCAGTATGAAGATTATTATTGTGGAGTATCATATATTGCGATTTGGCCGGATTCAGCTTTAGCTGACTGTTTACTGACTATTTGTGTATATTTTTGAGGTCGTTATTTAAGCGAGCAAAGCAATCCTCTATTAGCTCAATCGGCCTGTATAGGTAGATCTGAATATCGTTAGCATACATATGAAATTTTGCATCCTTTATAACTTCCGGTAGGTTATTAATAAAGATACTGAACAAAAGAGGTCCAAGTAATTATACCTGAGGAGCTCCGCAATAAAGCGGTAGCTGGTCTTCATTTTGCACTTTAATTTGCTGCCACCTATTAGTTAGGTAATTCCATATTAGTTCAATTGCTGAAGAACAAAAGCCAACATTTGAAGACAACGTATCCAAATGCTTATGATGAATAATACTGTTGAATGTCTTAGAAAAGTCCAAGAACGCAAGAAAGCTAAGGAGATCCTTATCAAGCGAACATCGTAGATCATTGGTCACTTTTGGTACAGCTGATTATAGCTATGGTGAGAACGGAAACTGCCACTCAGAAAGAAAGGTCATATCTTCCAAGTACTCCTATATCTGGCGCGGCCATCAACTTTCTTAATACTTTAGAAAAAAAAAAAAAAAAAAAACACAAATTTTAATCGGTCGTAGATCCTTCATATCCTTCGGAGATACCTTTTTTGGTAGTGCCAGCACCGTGGCAGTCCTCCATAAGCGCGGAAAAGTTGAGAAGGAGAGGCAGGATTTAAAGACATGTAACAAATGTCTAATAATGAAAAGCTGAACAATTTTAATGAAGCGCGAAGAAATTTCATCTGCTCCTATTGGATCTGATCGTATCGTATGTATGAAAGAGAGATTTATATCGTGTTCAGATATAAAGGAGAAGAGTGATAAGAGAGATCTTCTTGATTTTGAGGAGGTGGGAGAACGGATGTGAGAAGATTTTTCCACAATATCCTTATCGACAATTTGAGATTTAGTTTCGATGTAAAATACAAACGCTTTGATGTTCGAATTTCTGTAGTAACTCGATTTCGAGCCAATTTATACAATTGCCTGCTGTAATTAGTTTTAACACGACGATGGAGTCAATAGAGATACTCCCTCTTAATAATGAGAGTAGATATTTCATCAGAAAACCATAGACCAGTGTTGCCAACTCAAAATTTTTAATTACTGTGTAGATCGGTAAAAATTACTGTGTTTAAATAAAAGTTACTGTTGATAGTACACCATGGTCACTACTATGAATAAGATTTAAATATTTTAAATAATTTTATTTCAAAAATAATACGTAACAAAATTAAATTCAATTCAACAAAATAATAGAACTATAAAATATAATAAAAAAACAAAAACAAAAATTCAAAGTTTACATGTGCTGACATCAACATTTATTTATGATTATAATGTAACATGTAACATATTACATATTTAATATAACCGAAAAAATCCTTTTAACAGTAGCAGAACTATATGGTGGGCAAAATAAATAAGAATTAGTTTTTTGTTAGAGGAAACATTAAAAGATTATCACCTCTTTCTAATTTACAAACCTTTCCCCAAACGTCTATTATGGGTAAATTTGTATCTACATCTTTTAATTTTCTAATCAGCCTTAATTTCGTATCTAATTAATTGAAATCAAAATTTTCAATTATATTAGGAAAATGAATAGCTAATGGTATAATGGAAGTATTTCGTTGAAAGTTTTCTAGATTTATAAATTCAAAATGCTTAGGGCATTTCTTAGAATCAAAACGAAAACGTTTTTTAATTTGAATAGTGCTTTCAGTATAAAATTGAACACAGTTATTTTGGAAAATTAGGACTTGTTCGAAAGGCAAACTCTCATTTAACCCTAAAATCCATGCTGTTAATTTTCAACCTAAATAGATTTGTTTTAGTGGAAGATGGTATACTGAATTCAAATCAATATCTTCTCTGCCACATTTTCACCATTTTTATAGTGAATTTTAATAATTTCAATGCGTTGTTGAATCGTGTGTCGTTCCATTTTTATTAATGGCGTAGTTTCTACTTGTCAAATGTCAAAACATGACAGCTCCAAAAGTGACATCTACCGAAATAGCCTCTTATTGGAAAACCCTTTATAATAAAGCAAGCTTACTCACTTTTTCCTCGATTCCTTGAGAATCTTAAATGGAATAAGGATCCAAGTTATATTACGATGTTTGCGCGTAGTTATTTAAAGGGTTTTACTTTATTTCCCAAAGTATCAAGCTTCCTTATAAAGATAATCAGCCTTATTATTGAATGCGTTGGGATAGGAATCGAACAAACTTAAAAACGCCTTTCTTCCGGGAAATTAACAAAGATTTTGGAAATTTTAAAAATTCCATTAATATTAAATGTTATCAATTAAAGCTTCCGCACAAACTTTCAAAATATTTCCGGATGATTTCTCCAACTGAGTACATCTTCCTAAGCATTTTGTCAAAAATCAGTGGAACCCAAGTAATCGCAGAGCAGTTTTTAAAATTTTTAAAAACATTTGAATAGATTTTCTTAAACAAAAGAACTTCTTAAACCCTTTTCGATTCCGTTCCGAACGGATTCAATTTAATTAGGCTACGGATTCAATTTAATTAGGCTTAATATTGTACGAATTGACGAATATTTTTTAAGATTTTTATAATTTTCCTGGGAGGGCCAGTCCGCGTTCTGGAGGGAAGGGGGTGGGGGGCAGGCCCACCCTGGATCCTACCTAGTACCTAGTGCTTGTGTGATCAACTTTCTGAAATCAAAATCTCCTTTGATGACGCTATGGCAGACATGAGGCAGTCAATTATAGAAGAGTGGGCTGCTGAGTTCACTCGTATTTCTGTGTCCAAGGGTATGTCTTTCACGAAATATTTTACGCGCCCACTTAAACCTCTCTGGCTGGAATGGGACTTCTCTCCAAAAGAGTGCGGTTTTATGCAGGGTACAGCTATGATACCAAACTCTTTCAGACAATTGATAAGGTAGATATCGTTAACTGTATGGATTCCAACACTCCGAATACTATTGAGCACAGCATAATTGTATGCCCCCGTTTCAATTCTCTAAGAGCTAATTTCAGTCAGATCTGTAATGCTGTCGCATCGGAGGGAATCTTGACTCTCATTAATCTAGCCTTACTCGCGGAACTGACAAGCTTCGCTGCTGTTGCAGGCCTTCTGCAAATATAAATGCTAACTGATTTCCAGCTTTTGTATATTACCAAAAAGTAAACACTGCCTTCGTTCTTTTTTCAATTATCTCCGCCAAAGTCACCCTCAGCAATCATACAACGAAATTAATATCATTCAAACAAGATACAAATCGAAATAAGCATCGATTCAAATTACTCAAACGTCAACTGGCTGTTATACCTCAGCGGGTTCTGTCAGAGCTAAGAAACTCCAGCCTTCAATGTAACGTCAAAAGATTCTCGGTTCAACATAAGAGTAAGAAGAAGAACAAGAAGAAGAAGAAGGATCGAAGCGTATGTCTGTTTTACTATATTCAAATAAACAGAATATGTATGCGTTTAAAACCAACAGAAAACTACTGGCGTGAACTGCAATATATCGCATAATCACTATCAGATGTGGTAGAATAAAAACACTTAAAAGTTTTGTTTTTACAATTACGAATTCTTTTGATTTTATTGTCAATTATAAATAAAACTATCAATTATATCCACTTCAGATAAATTAAACTCATGCAGCGATATCTGGGTGATATGGGCCCCATGAAGAACTAGAACATATCAGCGACCAAACTAAAATTGTCTTTTCATCTAAATACAAGGTCAAAAACTCTTCCACTTTCATTAGTAAATCCGTTTAATTGACAAAGGTCTACATAGAGAGATGCACCTAACAAGAATAATAAATTCCATAATTGAAAGCGTAACGAGAAGTATTCCCGATATATGTAGTTAGATCTCGTTCAAAAAGCATAAGGAAGAATAAAATTTCCGAGTACAAACAACTTACCGGTTGCTTCTTTTATAGAATAAACTACCACGATCGCTAAAAACTACAATATTGGGGATAACTTTGTATCTATAAATACTTATTTTGATTTGAATTTAAAATCAGGAAATATACAAACAATTAATTGCCCCTATTATTATTACACAATATTGGTGGTGCGGTGCGGTTGCGGGGATTTATCAAGACATCAAAAATATACAGACTTAAGTTCTTTAGTGGAATTATACCTACGTATAATTTGATAATTTAAATGAAATTTCCAAACTGGCAGGTTAACTTCTAAATATACAGACTGGACGGCAGGTAGACCAATTTATTCAAATGCGCATACACAGAATTTAATATTAAAGATATCTGATTGTCACTTCTGATACTGCAATGAGTTCAGATATCAAAACTAAATTACAGTAGTTGCTCATATTGAGACACTTTTCAAATAAAATTTCAAATTCCATACTCATAACTATGTAAACATGTATGCATATTACAAAAGTCCTTCAGAACATAAAATCTTGAATAAATCAATATTTTCGATTTAGTCGCGATCCATATACATACTGAACATGATCATTGAATTCGCGGTGGTCCAGCTTTACTTCGGGGATTTATTGGTGGCAGACCTTATGACCGAAATATCATGTTAACGTATTCATTAAGAAATTTCACGGAAAAGGAAAGAAATTGAAATACGAGAAAAATGCCTTGAAAGCTGAAACGATCAGATCGAGCATCGGTGGAGATCTCGATCGTGTAGGAGAAGAGAGTTGAAGCAAGGGGCTTATAAATCCAAATATAGGCGCCATCACGGCTTAATTAAGTCATCAACCAGAAGGCAGGCTAATTGGGGATTCTGTGTATACTGGGCAACCCGTCTGTCCATTAATTAAAGGATTCTTCAAACAAAACATAAAAAGAAGAAAAAAAAAAAAAGAGTTGACCACAGAATTTATGTTGTTTCGTCTTATCGTGCGTTCACGTTGTATACATTGACTGCGAACTGATGGACAAACATGCGTCAGAGCTTGACTCGATTTTTTACATACGACAGTGCCTGCGCATGCGTCGTTTTAATATGAAGACGATATGCAGCATGCAATAAAATAGGAAACACAAACACATTCGCGGACTTTATTCAATTCCCAACTGATTGTAACTCACTCTCACTCTTGCTAGTTGGGTGGTCTCGTTGTCAGATGTGTGGTCTTTATTAATAACCCCGCAAGCTGAGATCGTTTGTGGGTATTGCGCGAGCAGTTGTACTGCGCGCGCAACTAATATGCCAACCTTTGATCAGCCAGGACCAGGAGAGAATCTTGAGTTGAATTGATACCATCTAAGTATGTTGTGCATATTTATTTAGCAAAAAATTCCGTGGCCCAGTCTGAGAGGGGGGTCATCTGCGATGATCAGTGATCGAATGAATTCCAATTTCCATGGGAAAATTTCACTATCACTGACATTTTTCGGACAATTGTCGTTGAAGAATCCGCCAGCAGCGACACATCATAAATAACCTACTTCAACATGCATAAATTTTAAGGCAGGTGAATAATATATAAAAAGAGGGAGTACTTTCGTGCCTCATCCTAATTGACTTGTGTAAGTGTGCCAATAAATTATTGTTGCTGAAAATCACTGAACCATTGCCAATCTACACTTGGCAAGGATTTGATCTTTTTCGTAAAGCTATTTTTCAAGGGCGCGAAATTTCTTGACGTCTTCAGAAACTTTTGACAGATGGCTTCATTAAGTGCGCACATATGTGCAGCCAGATCGTTTGGCCACAAATCATTGCCGTGGTGGACTTTTTGTTTTTTCTATACATTTATTCTCGCAGTAAGTTTGTTGTATCTTGAGTCTTACAAAATTTCTGGAACTTAAGCCGCTGACGAATTCTCGGGAACCACACACAATTCCTTGATTTATGACTTGTGGAAGTGCATAAGTGCATGCGTGCATTCTTTTGATCCATTGTCAATGTGGGTGGCGCGAATATGTTACTCTCGCGAATTATTTAAAAGGAATCTACCGCGCGGACATCACGGATATAGATGTCAGCGTTAATATAAGCGAAGAAGATAAATAAGTCCTGCTAGTGACCAGCATCTAATGAAGTTGAGGATAAATTTATATTGCTTTTTGAATGAAGACGATGTGCTTGATTGGCTTACCCTCTGCGCAGCTTTAGTTGGCTGTTTTTTGGACAATTTCAATATTCTATTTAGAATGCTTAGTTTTTTTTTATATAAATTAAGACCATGCTAATTCTACCTATTCCACTCATAATATATTCCATTTAAATAACTTTTTACTTTTGTTTTTGAAATAAAGGTTTAATTTTGTGGTGTCACGCCAACATGAAGGAGTAATAACTGCTATATTTAGACATTTTAACGCATAGAAATTATAATGATAATAAACAAACATGAATGTAATACGAAATATTTAGATTTTACATATCCGCTCATCTATCCATTCGCCTGTCTGTTCATCTCTTCATCAGTATGTCCAAATGTGATAACTTAAGAACGCATTTACCTGGTCAGTTGAAATTTTTAACACAGTAAATTTATGAATAAACATAAACCCAATTTTGGTATAGATGGAGAAAATTGAGCAACTTCTTCGTAGTGTGGCCATACAAAAGTTTGATTGATACTTATGAATGTACTATAAATATTTGGAAACTGCTAGAGAGCGTGTTGAAATAGATGGGTGAAAAATTGCACACGGCGTTCTTGTAATAATTGTAAATCTAAGTTGCTAAGGAGCCATATAGAAATTTGCAAATTTTTCATTGATATTGCGTAGGCGAATACGCGACACCCCCAATTCAGGGGGAGGACAGATTCCGAAATGCCCAGTTTCGAACTGCAACACGAGTAGCATATCAATACAACTGCAAGGAAATAGTTTCGGCCATTTTAAAATTGTTAAATTTCTGATAGTAGTATAGTTGTTTACTTGCAATTGGAGGTGTTTTTTTTTTTATATTATTAAGACAAGATCAGGGGATACCCTATGATGCAAGGAACAGGATGGCAACAAGGAGATAGAGAACGGATTAGGGGCCATCAGGAAAGTGGCGGAGGTGCCGATGTATGTCACTCTTGAACCTTCGCAGATTGTATGACTGAGAAAAAACAGAATATGGTAGACTATTCCGCATTCGCACAGTTCGGGATAAGAAAGCATCTCGGAATTCTGCTGTACGGCCGAAAGTATTTTGAAGGGTGAGAGGATGTGCGCGGCTTTCAGCACGAGTATTGCGTGCAAGAACTAATCTACAAGGGATCAGACTAGATATTCATCTGAACATTGGCCATGCGTGTAGCGATAAAGGAGAGAACAATTAAATAATAATAATAATAATTAATAATAATTAAATTCTCATTACGTGCTGTGAGTTTGTGATATAGTTATTATTTATACTATAAATTGTAACTAAATTCAAGACGCACACAATTAAGATCGGTAATCATATAAGGAACTACCGCGGAGCAAAATTATTGACAACAAGTCTACCCACAAAAGTCTAGCAAAATACGCGTGCAGTATGCGGCAACGTGTATGACGCCGATTGAAGTGCAATGTTATTTTGAAGTTCCATGGAATATAAAATTCTATGAAATTCGTTAGAACTATTTCCACTGTCGCTCAACGCAAGCAGTGAGTCCGCTCAACATTTAAACGGTTGTTCATCGCTCGAGTTTTCAGGGGACTAACTGGTTGAGCGGACTCAAATCTTGAGCAGACTCACTACTTGAGCGGACTTGAGTGGACTCACTGGTTGAGAGGACTTAAATGGACTCACTGGTTGAACAGACTCATGTCTTAAGCGAACTCACTGCTTGAGCGGACTCATAATTTGAGTTGAGTGGACTCAAATTATCTTTCAACTGACAGGGAGGGTCAGAAATTGTTCTTGGAGTATAATTTTTCCGCAGAAAAACACCACGAGAGTATTTCAAAACAAACGATTTTCCGTAATAAAAGTCTTTTTACCGAATACAATACAGCACTGCTTAGTACTAGTTCTACGGTGGAAAGATTATTTAGCATAGGAAAAGTATGTTAACTCCTAATAGATGTCGTATAAATGACGAAAACTTTCAAATGCAAGTGATGCTACATATCAATGGAAAAAATATACAGTAAGACGAAGAAATGTAAGTACAATTTCCTTGAATTGAATTATAACATTGTCAAGTACCTATGGTATTTTCCTTACAGGTTTTACACGTTGTTGAATTTGTTCATAATATTGAGAGGAAAAGATAAATGTTAGATAAGAAAATTAATAAGAGCTAAATTTTTATAATTTATTGAATGACTCATTTGAGCTTTTCTTATTTGATTGAAATTTCAAGCTAATTAAATCAGATTCTCCCTTATGTTAGTTAAAACATGATTTGTGTCCGGTTAACTCAAATTATGATTCCGCTCAAGCAGTGAGTCCGCTCAAGTCCACTCAAGCAGTGAGTCCTGTCAAGACTAGAGTTCGTTCAAGACTTGAGTCCGCGGAAACAGTGAGTCTGCTCAAATTTCGAACTGTGAACTACCGCTCAAGTGTTGATCGGACTCATTGATTAAGCGGATTCAAGTTTTGAGTTGAGCCATCAGTTGATATGGACAAATGAGTCCACTCATTTACAACCCTGCTAAAAACCATTTAACCGATCTACATTCCTAAATATTTGCAAGACATAGGGGAGGTTGTATTCACCGGCATATGCCACATCTGTCAACCGCGATTGCATGGTTCGATCATTGAATAACGCTTCGCTTGGGGCAAAGCGAATCGCGTCGAATTCAATGCATCTTAGTTCCAAAGCTGTCTCATCTCTTTAAAACAAGATCATAATTTTTCAACTCCCGTTTCTTTTGATAGAGCACTGATTTATGATACATCGTGATTACGCATTCTTGGCATTAATATTTCCAGTCATTTAAGCTGGACAGATCACATCTTCTGTATTGCCAAAGAAGTATCCAAATGTCTTGGATTTTTGAAAAGGTGTAAGAAATATTTCAGTCCATCGCCTTAGCTTTATTGGATATTGTCCAAAAGAGAGGCTTCAAGCTCATTTGACCTATCGACTCACTCGAGCACCGCCGCAATGTTGGATGCCTTTTGTTCCTTTATCGCTACATGCATGGCCAATGTTCTGATGAAATATCTAGTCTGATCCCTTGTAGAATCATTCCTGCACGCAGTACTCGCGCTGCAATGCATACAGTAAAATTTCGTGATGCTTTCCTATCCCGAACTATGCGAATGTGGAACAGTTTACCAACTACTGTTTTTCCTCGGACTTACAATCTGCGAAGGTTTAAGTGTGACATACATCAGCACCTCCGCCACTTTCCTAATGTCGCATAATCCTTTTCCCAGCTCCTTCCTGCCATGATGTGCTTTGCATCATAGGGTATCCCCTGAGCTTGGCTTAAATAAAAAACAAAGTCGAGAGAGTTACGCTAGAGTCATAGCTAGACGTTCTTACTCGTACATATAACAAGAACTCGCGTTTGGTAAGTGATCAAGAGAAGGGAAATTCATGTGCATACATTTGTACTTAAAATGATTTCTATCTCACAGATATGAACCATAGAGATCTAACCATAATTGCGACGGCAGACGTATATGTAATAGCTTAACACAAGACTATCACTACAGCAAAGTCATGTAATACGTAAATGATTCACTTGCAATTGTATAAGTAAGTAAGTAAGTCCTGTGTTGTTAGGAGGATATTAATAAGTATTAGCCGAAGCATATTATGTTTTGATGCATCTAGTCAATTATTTCAATTGTGGAATTAAGTTCCAAAAATGAGTGCGATAAATCTTCTATCCCATGAAACATTAAATTTACTGACATGCCATAATTCATTAACAATTATAAATGAAATATGACATGATCTTCCTGTAATTTCTATTTTTTGGTAATATTTGACACTTGTGAAATAACCAACAATTGAGAAGGAAAGAAGTATGGAGTTACCTGGAATTGGTGGTTTAAATAATCACCTTTCACTTCTGAGGTTATTACCTTATGGTAAGAAAATATGTATGAGTTGACCTGCAACTGGTAATTTGAGCAATTACTTTCTACTCAAGAAGTAATTAGTAATACGCTGCTAAGGGGAAAAGCAAGTAGGTACATGTACCCATCAGTCTAGAACATAACAATGTTAAAGTAGTCGTTGCTGTAATCGACAAGATTATCAGGCGTTATGGAAGTGCCGCGGTAAACGGTACAGTTTCTACAAATGTAAATCGACCAAAATGTATAATATGGGCCATATTCTCAAACCGATTTGATGAGTAAAATGTGCGTACTATAGCTATGATATGCTTAAATATGTTTTTATGATTAATTGCTTCTTCATATCGTCGGATGAATATTGGTTTGTCGTATATGCCATTTGGTCATAATGCTGAAAAACATACATTTTAATGTTCTACCATCAATTAAAAATATCTGCCTGATAGCATTATGTTATTTTTGTACCATTATTGATCCGATTTATTAGATTACGAAAACTGCTTGAAATAGGCTTCCTTCTAAAGTAGTTTAGGAGTTATAATTAATTTAATTTAGAGTGCGTTTGTCGTCTACGTCAAATTATGAAAGGTTTCTTTTCCACATATACATAGGACAAAATAAGAGCACGGTCGCCACTCCAATATTGCATAAAGTTTGAAATTGTAAAATTGTAAAATCTTGTATTGTGATTTAAATAATTTTACCTCTTATTAGTGAAAAAAAAAAAAAATATGCCAATATAACAAAAATACGAATTATTATATAATTATAAGAAGAAAAAAGTTACAATTGAACTAAGACCAATAATATTATACCCTAGATGAACATAAAAGCTAAATAAAGTGAAAACCTAATGTTCTGTATGGCAACACCAAGAATGGGTTGCCCGATTTAGTTCATTTTCTATGACAATGCCATGTACCAAATTACAGCTCTCTACGTTGATGCAACCCTACAAAGGAGTTGCCCGATTTGTGATATGTTCAAACTTTAATTTAGCTTCTTTTTTTAAAAGGCCGTGTATAAAATTTTAGCACCCTAAGTGAATGCGTTCTCGAATTATCGTGCGGACGGAAAGATGAACAGGCAGACGGACATTCAAAAATTAAAGTAAATTTTGCTCTACTACAAACGGAATGATAAGCTTCATCGTTTAGGGTATAAAAACTCGTCAAAACATATCAGAGCTGGAATCAATTTGATTTTGTTTTGTGATACTGCTAGTACATTGTAATAATTAATAATAAGGATCAAATAAACAAATTGATTTTTGATAAAAACACAACGAAAACAAATTCCTTACGGAGCATGAAACAAGACAAATAATAAACTTAACTTTAGTTGAAATTATTTAAAGATGATGTTGATTTTAAATTGAAGTGAGAATAAATCAGAGCTTTCTTATCTTAAAATTTTTATTTTTGTAAAATGCATTTGTGCAAAATACAAATTGCAAGATTTGTTACAGTATCCTTTGAATTCTGATAGTTGCATTTGAATCAATTTAACCGTTATATTTTATAGGTCATATTCTTAAGATATCTTAGTATTAATAAAGGGCTATAGATTTCCAGATTTTTAAGTTTTCTATCTATACCTCTATGAACGCAGCCAACTTCATAAATTAAGCAATGCCGTCGAAGACTTTTGCTCAATAGTTTTCAGATTAGTCTGATTGTGAAGAAAATACAGCAGCGCAGTTTGTATTTTTTGTTTTAATTTTGCGCGACGCAGGAGTTACTCCAAAAGTGTAATGTATTCTTTACCATCACCAATGTTTTTATACTTTTTGGTTTACTAAGGAAAATTATAAGTACATAAGACAAACCAAGTCCAAGATTTTTCCTTATTTTATTTTTTTTTTATGCATGTACGACAAAACAAAACTTTACTTTAGCGTATGTTTCTCACTTATATATGTACGACAAATCAATACTCCGCCAAAAATAATTGCAATTTGCAAGAAAATGTTGTCATACGTTCTATAAATTGGAGTTTACGACATACTACATATCGATATTTAGAAGTGCTCTAGGGATATGCGACAAAAGTGCTGCTCATTATGTCAGCAACCTTCAGAGTTAAAAAAAAACCGTTCACAGATTCGGAAAGAACGCACTCAAAAATCTATAAATCACCTCCCAGCAAACCTTGCGATGCCAAGGCGATTCGCAAAAATGTCATAAAGTGGAACATAAATTTCGCTAGTGAATTCAAATGAGATATTAAAGCGAAAGCACGAGCGCGAGCAAATGTTGACAGAACATTGTATCATACTGATGGTATCACATCGGAAAATGTGATAAATTTAAATTTATCCAAAGTGAATATTAATCTTCTGTGATAACGATAACTTTAGCGATTCACAAATAAGATTATTTCTCAATCATTAGCGATATCAGCGTGTCCAATCAACATATGAATATAATTTATTAAGCTCCCAGCAAACAATTTGCCGAACGTCCGCAACAGCGAAACTTAAGCGACAATAGATATAGAGCTGCACAATGTGAAACATGAGAATTAATACTACAGAGCTAATAATTATTTATGTTATCGAAGCGATTTAAAAGCGAAACGATCGCGAATATAAATTCTATTCGCTTTTATTTAACTTACATAAACACGTGCATGTGCGCTGTTTTGTGCCCGAACTTCTGAAAATTTTACAGTTTCAAGATATTCGATTTTATTTTTCCATTGTGAGTTTGTATTTCAGTGTGAACAGATCAGAAATAGTCATGTTTGTGTTTCTAATTGTGTGTAAATTGTAAACAACAATCTAAGACAAATCTATAAATGCGATACGACTATTAAGTCTTAAATCACCGCAAGATATAATGCCCATATTAAAAGAAATCAGCACAGAATTGAGAGTTAGTCACGGTATAGGAAAATGGTATTATATCGCCTTATAAACACGAATTGGCCTTGTCCCAAATGAAGAAGAAAAAGGTAGCAAAAAACTTAAAATTTGGAAGGAGTAAGGGCAAGGCACGTATTATTAAAAATAAAACTACAACTGATCCAAAGAACACAAAGGGAAAAGCCTTTCAGTTTTAAATGTCAAAAGAACATGATAAAGCATGCCTTTATTGTCACTATCTATGGTCACAATTACATGAAGGATAGATTCAACATATGTCCTGTAAGCTGGTAGAACTTTGCTCCAGTGCTGAGTTGACGATAATGAAGACGAGCCAGTTCACTTTGTGCAAGCCTGAAGAACGAATTTAAAAGAAATTTGAACTGAGTTTTAACTTAACTAAAATCAAACCCCATTTTGTCTCACTGTAAACGCCATTATGCCCCAAGTGTGAGACAAAACGGGGCAGATCACTTATTCTCCTCATTTTTATTATTTAAGAAGAGGCTATTTATTTTATCTCTTATTGAGACTAAATTGTTATTTGATCTGATAGTTTATAGTGTTAAGTTTTCAAGAAAGTCCCTTACATACCCCGTTATGCCCCGTAATCCTAGACAAATATGTTTCTTTGAAAATATGAAATTCTAAGAAATTCAAAATACTACGCGGATTGGATTAGCTATGGATTTCCTGCGCTATCAGTATCCAATCACTTCATAGTGTTGAACAGATTTTATAAATCTGCTCATTATAAAGTCACATTCCTGATCCGTTGTACCAAACGTACTGAGCTGAGACTAAATGACACCTAAATTTGCCTTCAAGAAAGTTCTGGAAATTAATCGTAGTTTGGGCATTTATTGACAGCATTCTTCTGAAGACAATCTTGACCCGAACACTTTTGAATTTTTCTTCTAACAGCAAGGCAACTAATAGTAATGCTAATGATTTCAAATTTGACTGAATTTCCTCTCTAAGCTTGAAAATTGGTTTAATTCGTGGTCAGCCTTGAAATTATTCGATAGCTTCCTGACAGATTGTTAGGTAGGTAAAAAGCAAGACTGTACCTCTAATCCAGTCGATCTCCTACCTGGATTTCCTTAGAGCTCAATGCTTGGTCGACTTCTATTTAGCTTGTACATTATTGATTTACAACGTATTGTAACTAGTACCAACCAGTAATAATCTAAATATGCTGATCATGTACAATTACCTGAGATGTGGTTATGAGTAGTTTCTAATTCATGAGCAATCACTTAATCCAAATAAATCCAATTGTATGATTATCTATAGAACAGCTATCTTGCCATGGATTATGTTAAATAACTGCTGTCATATAAATCTATTAAAAATCTTATCAATCAACTTAAAATGATGAGAAAGATTTTCATTTATGTGTATAGCAGACCTGTAAAGTACTTAAGTACTAGTATCAGTACCAGTACCTGGACTTGGACTTGAATTATAGTACCAGTATCGGGACTTGTACTTGAATTTTTTTTAAATACCAGTGCCGGGACTTTTACTTAAAATATTTGAAGTCCAGGTACTGGTACTGTACTGGTACTTGTACTTGGAATTTTACAGGTACAGGCCTGTAAAGTACTTAAGTATATATATTATTAAGTACTAGTAACAGTACCAGTACCTGGACTTGTACTTGAAAAATTTTAAAGCACCAGTACCGGGACTTGTACTTGAAATTTTTTTACGTACCAGTACCGGGACTTGTACTTAAAATATTTCAAGTTCAGGTACTGGTACTGTACTAGTACTTGTACTTGGAATTTTACAGTTCTGGTGTATAGTAGTTTGAGGAAATTATGGATTAGCTTTAGTTAATTGTCAATATGTATACTGAAACAGTTATTTTCATATTTAGCTCTTAGGATTTTGTATTTTATATACGGTAGATCATTTTCTAAAAACTTGGCTCTGTTTACAGGAGAAAATTGACAGTGACATATAATGACTTTATTCGGTACATTTATGAACTTCCTCGCTATATCCATACATTTGCATATCTTATATGTGGTAGACCCGTTTTTCGGCATAACCTAACAGAAGTTGGCAGAAGTCCAGTAAATATTTTTGCAAAACTACGGCTCTTGAGTTCAACTAGACATTCACAGTAAAAACTAATTTCCTAAAATGAATTGCAACAATTTGTGCCACAAAGGTTATTGTCGATAAGATTAGGCAGAGCTACACCTTGAAAAACGGAGATTAGGTTTTTATCCTTAAAATGTATCCCTCAAATGTGAGGAATTTTTGTCCTTTTCCCCTAAAATTTTAGGAATATTCCCTAAAATGTAGGGAATTTTCAATTTTTTTTTTATTTTTCCCTAAAGTGTAGGGAACATTCCCTACAATGTAGGAAATTTTAAAATGTTTTTGTTTTTCCCCCTAAAATGTAGGAATAGGTGATAGCACCACACTCCACCATACACTGTAAAAAGGCACAAGTTGTTACCACAAATTTTAGGGAAAAGATCCCTAGAAATGTAAGAGATATTGTCTAAAATGTAGAGAATATTCCCTAAAATGTAGAGGAATATACCATAAAATTTAGGGAATATTCACGGAGTACATCTTAGGGAATATTTCCTACATTTTATGGCATATTCTCTATAGTTGAGGGAATATTCCCTAAATTTATAGGGATTTTTTCCCTAAAATTTGTGGCAAAAATGTGTGCCTTTTTACAGTATTGGTGATAGAACACCACCCCCTTTAAAAAATATAAGATTGAGCTGAATATTTCATTTCTTATGGCCCATAGCATAGTAGTACGGAAGTTATGTTGGTGCCCTGAGCACACTCAAACAAAATATTGAAAAACAAAACATGACTTGTTTTCACAAACAAAAAATATATTTCCATAAAAAATGTCGCATAATACCCAATTTATTGAATATTCTCTTCCTTATTTCCGAGAGAGCTTAACATTTCGGGAATTTTGCGTACTTTATAGGTTTTCTGGTCCCAAGTACCTAAATTTAATAAATGTTTCATTGATTTGGGGAAATTAAACTGATTTTCCCCTTATATCAGAGAAAATTACATTTATTTTTAGGGAAAAACATGTCTTAAATTTAGGGAATAGTCCTAACATTTTTAATCTATGTAGCTAATCTATAGTATCAAAGATTTTAGGTTACATTTAGTCAAATGAAATAATTAGATAAATTGTAGGTAAATAATAATTAAATTATTCATTTTAATTAATTTTTAGAAAAGAACGGTTTTTTAGCTTTTCTGATGTTCTCAATAAATTAAGCGCAATTGGAGGCATGCGTATAAACATTACTTGAAAATGCTTTTTTGCTTTAAAATTACTTGGTTTTGTTTCTCATCGAATTTTGTAATATTATTAAATTCATTTTGGATTCCAAATCTAAGTAATAAAAACCAACCAATCCCACATACTTTACAGATATAGTAGAGCGAATTGAGATTTCATTGTATGAACAATAAAATTCTCGATAGATAATGTCGTTAAAATGAGGATAATTTGCCGTAAAGCAAAGAATAATGATTTATTTGCTTAATACGCCCGCATATCTTCTCTAGCACTGAACTGGTGGGTTCTATTGAAAGGCTTGTTACTCGCATAAAGCACCGAACTAAAGCCATAACTAATTCAAAATGTGAAGCCCACCTCCATCGGTACTCGTAACTCTATCTTAGTACACGTCGCAGAGCGGTTAGAAGTGAACGTACTGTCGTAAATCATTGTAATTGCAAATTAATTTTTAAATTCTTCTGAAATTTTCATTTAATTAACATATCAAGTTGTTTAATGCCTAACTTTATGCGTTCGCTAGTTTCGCCTTGTATCGGTTCTCCTCAAAAGTTGTAAAAACTTAGCGTACGTATTTTATTCATTTTTTTTTTTTTTGCTACAGAAAAAGTTCAGTTATGTGATCTTAAGGTAATTTATTATATCTGAATTCTGAAGCTCACGTCTAATTAAATCGCGCTTTTAAATTAGATTGCGGCGTTTTGATCGCGTTTTAGTTAAGACTTTGATGGTAATTTAAGGGAAATTAATTATAGGAGAACTGCTCTGAAATAGTTAAAAAGCGTTGAATTTCAACGTTTAAAATTTTTTGTTTTACCTACACATATATGATGCTATCGGAATAGCATGCCTGTTAAATCTGATAGAAAAAAAGCAATCATCGATCACTGACAGCCATTCCACCATGTTAATATTTGCCATCATTACATTGTACAGTAATATGGCGATAGTTCGAAAAACTTTTCTTCGCATACAAGATCATCTTGTTGATATTGTCTATATATTATGATTTGTCATAAGAACCTGTAATGATCAATGATCATCACAAAAACTATCCTCAACCTGTCTGATTAACTCATTATGGAACATTATTCATGGTGCCTATGTTCGAGGGAATCTGTGAAAATTACGAAAGAAGTCGTTCGGTTCGAATGGTAATAGCGAAAAACTTGTCAACATGATCGTGGTGATCTGCCATCGAGTGGCCAATATGGGCAGTCACAAAAACGCCTTAACACTGCCGGGCTCGATTTCATTCACCAGAAACGGTCTACACAATATATGCGCTCGCTCGGTTTTCGCTTGTCAAAGCAACTGATCCTCCTCTTTCGACGAATTGAAAGAACCTTGGAATGTGTGGATGTATATACACTGATGAAAAAGACTTAATTAAAAATACGATTTTGCCCGAAAACGGCATAAACATGATGGTATGGTACACATAAGTAAGTTAAGACAAGAAAGGAAATCCTTTCTGCTCTATAATAATAACAATAAAAACAACAACAGCGACAACAACAAAAAAGTCAACAAAAAGCATAAGATTGACTCTCAAACTGACTGTTCGTCGAACAACGTAATAGATGCTGTTTGGGGAGGAAAAAATGTCCCAAGAAAATTGCAACATTCCAGACCCCCCAAAAATAGTCGGTCCAGAAACATAGAGAAGATGTGTGAGATTCTCCAAGGGGATTCCGGATGGATAAGAATGCAAGATCCCATGACTAAGAATACCTCCGGGCTTCTTGGGCACAGCCTATAGTTATGATTGATGGCTGGGGTCCCAAACAGGTTCGATCCGTAGCTGCGCAGGCAGATCAGTAATAGACGACGGAAGATGTCTTCATTTGGTCTTAATCGCGAGTACGTTGCCTTTTATTTTTTGTTCCTTTTTTATTTTTTTACTTTACTTGTAATCGAGGAATGGATTAAGTTTATGCATGTAAGTATATACATATATATGTGCACCTACTGTATATGGGATAATCGCGTTTAAAAACTTTTTTGACTTTTTAGATTTGTGAAGTTTCTCTATATATCATACGCGTTCCTGACATATACGCGTAGAAATAATGATGGTATATGTATTTCATCAGAGAACTTAGATAAATCATATTTGTGATTTTTGATTTTATAACTGTTTGGTGATTTAGCGAGTTGAAATTAAAAAGCGGATTGGAAAAGCACCAAAATAAGACAAACTTCTCGAAATAAAGTCCCACAAAATATATAAATGTTATTGTGTAGCTCGAGCATTAATTAATTATGCCGTTAAGGTTAAATAATGTTGTCCAGATAACTAGGAAGTGTAGAATTTGTTACATTCTATGTAGTACAGTTTTAACGAAAAACACCTTCGTTCAGGAATTTTCCAAGATTAAACACCAGACCATCTTCAGATCGGCTTTTGGAGGCGCCGCCGATACCATTGAGAGAAATCAGCGGGATTGTTAAGAGAGTCTGATAATTTACTCTTATACTGTCATGAATAAAATTGCTGATATGTATTAAAAGAGAAAGAAGCTTTCATTTGAATCCTTAATACCGACAACAGAAATGGTTTTGGTTATTCATTTGGGAGAGGTAATGTTTCATTAACATTAGTAGTTGCTAATATAATTAATGAATATATTTTGCATTCGTATTTGTGACAAAATATATAATGTAATTGAATGGTGTAGAAAATACCCTGCAGGGTATCTCCACTGTCCTAAGACTTAATCAATCAGTCAATTCGTTTCTGAGAAAATAACACTGTCAAAACTAGAATATCATAAACCTTATTATGAATTCAGTAATTTGGCTGATTCTAATGCAGACAATACAAGCCATTTTCGCTAGTGTTGGAAGAGAAAACACTGCTAAAATTTATCAACGGATAAGTATTAATTTTTTTAGGGTTCCATACCCAAAGACTAACAACGGGAACCCTATTACTAAGACTTCGCTGTCCGTCCGGCACCAGGTTGCAACTTGAACATGTTGGTTGATTGTTTCCAAATTGAATTGTTGTTTGATTGATGTGGCTACAAAATGAAAATGTTGCACTCCAACAGTTCTTTATTTAAATGAATATACAAATATATATATATATACATCTATATGTATCCTAAATTCTTGGTAGGATAAAATTAATAAAATGTGGTTAATTTTATTGTTTTAAAAATTTTATTTTTTATTTAAAATTCTTTAGAATGTTTTTAATATTTTTTTAGAAGTGTAAAAGCAAACTTTTATTAAAAAATTATTTTACAGTTTTGCCCTCTGGCGTTTAAATTAAAACTTTTATAATTTGCTCTCTGACGTTTAAATTAATACTATTTTTTTTATTCTAGTTTGCCCTCTAGTGTTTTAATTATTAATAAACAAGTTTTCTCTCTGGCGATTCACTTATAACTAATATATCCTTGACACAAATTCTATATTTTTAAAAACAATACATTCCAAAAAGTCTTGATGTGTCTTTTCTCAAAATGTATACAGTAGTGTGTATCTGTGTTCAAAGTTTTTTTCTTCAAAGTGTTTTCCTTTAAACGTCAAATTTGAATTTTTTTAAATTTATTTACAGTCAGCGCAAATATTACTCTGACAAACAAAAATTATATTTTATTCTATTTTTAATTATAAACAAAACTAAAAATTATTTTGTAGCTTCCGCTACACATCTCATGAACTGTAATAGGTAGACAGTTGAAATTTTCACAGATTGTGTATTTCAATTGCCGCTATAACAACAAATAATAAAAATAAAATAAAATTCAAAATTCAAGGGAGCCCCCATACAAGAAACGTGATTCTTCTACGTTTTTTTTCCTTGTCTTATTCTCATTAATTATTATTATCATAAATAGGAATTTTTTTTTCAAATTTATTATTTTTTCAAATGACAACATTAGTTTTTCACATGACGCCTACTCTCATTTGAAAAAATAAATAAAAGGTACATAGTGTTAAATTTTGTACGATAGTACGGAACCCTTCGTGTGCGAGTCCGACTCGAACTTGGCTGGTTATTTAAAAAAACCTTGTCTACAATATTTATACTCTATTGGTGAAAATTGTCGAATAATACCTCCACAGATAACTTGTATAATATATAGAAATTTGTATTTCGTTAAACCGCATTGTAGCTATTTCGAGTTTACATTTCTTAAAGATTGGAATCACCTAGCATTACCTTCATAAAAAAGTAATCCACAGATCTATTAAATATTATTATATTATTTCACATTTCATCTAACTAGAACTTTTCTTTTCCATTCGGTGGCACTGGGTACTCTTCAAAGTTGGATTGGTTCAGGTGCCTGGGGCAATTAAAATGATAACAAATCTTCTCCTTTGAAAATTAAGCTCATACATCCTAATGAGCTGACACCTCCACGAAGTTAATTTACAATAATCTACTCCTATAATAAAATTACAACTATATAAATTTAGTTATTTCTACATAATTCTAATGGTCTTCCAAATGCATAGAGTTGATTATCCTGAAATTTTTTTGATTCCAGTCGGTAATTTTTGTTGAAATCGAAAACTTGTCTCACGCTAGAGGAGCATATTTTTAATATTTTCCTGATAGACCTAAGTGTAGGAGTTCTTTAGTAATAATTTATCTGGTAATGAGAGCGCAGCTGCTGATTGCTTATCAACTATATTGATATTTCCCGGAAGAAAAATAATTATGGGGAGTACTTCAGTAGGATCGATTGCAGGCATTGAAGGCATACCGTAAAGCTAAAAAACAGCTGATATGCTTATAGAGAATATACAAGTTATAAATCCAGAAAACCAAACAACAGCAGAAAAATCAATTTGCGATGAGCAGCAGAATAACAAATTTAGCTCCCCTAACAATTCTGCGTGATTGAGATAATTTATAGAATGGTTATCTTTACCCAACTTTGCAATATCTTATCTTAAGTGTTGTTTATTAATGCTAGTAATCCTACTCAAGCATAAATTATTACTAATTTAATTTTCATAAAGTTCATTAAAATACATAGATATTTTTAGGTCTGATATTTAAAATTTCTCGCATTTTTATAAATCGCAGTGTAATTATGTTAAGTTTCATATAAAATAACACTTTATGGATGGAATGACATACATACTTATAACACTGTTAACTATGTTCCAATTTGAATTAATATTATGACTTCGTAAATCAATGTAACACACTGGCATATTGTTAGACCGTTATTAATAATTAATAGTTAGGTATATAATATATTAGCAGCATCTATCGATCAGTAGTTGTTTCATAGGAAGTTGAATTTGGAAAGTGCAATTTAATAAGATCACGGACGAATGAATTTAGAAATATGTTAATGTAAAAGGTAAATTTAATTTAATTAGACCTTTGGGAAAAATATTATTCTTTTAAGAAAAAGTCTATTATGATTGTCATAAAATATTCATAAATTTCGGGGTATTCAAACTTATAAGTTATGATTGACACAAATGTAAACAGAGCTAAAAAATTTTGTTTCTGTTTCTTTTCATTCTGTTAAAATAAACAGTTTTTGTTAAAAGAAATTCAGTTTCTGTAAAAATCAACGGAATTTCTAACAAAAGAAAATGTTTCTGTCTTAATTTACGGAGTTAATTTCAGAAGAAAAGCAGTTTCTGAACAAAAACAGTTTTTGTAAAGTTTCTGTCAAAAATATAAAGTTTCTGTCTAACGAAAATACATTTTTACGAAAAGAAATACAATTTCCCTTAAGAGGAGTACTCAGCAAAAATTTCGATTTAGATACCAGCGAGCCTGTAGGCAATAAAACTTACTATACGTAGGTTTGTGTCCTGAAAGTATGAAAATTTATATAAAATTAGCGTAGACCTAGACCATAAGTCACATTAGAGACATCTAGCGTGAAAGGCAGAAACCAAACATGCGACAATTTAAGACGAAAATGAAAATTAGCAGTTCAAAGAAATTGAAAGTTTTTAACTATAATGAACTCTTCTAAATTTTATTTTGCACATAATTGTTAAATATACTATTTTGCTTTATATTTCTGTAACTTTCAACAAAATATTGCAATTTCTCGTCTGTGAAATATCAAGTACTATTAGAGTTAAACAATTAAAAAAAGCGCCACTAAAAATTAAAAAACTCGACGTTATTTGCTAGATTTAGGCTTTATCTTTCTAAAATAGCCACAATCTAAAGAAATGAGAATACCTACTAACAGGAAATTGATTTGAAAAAAATCAATTTTTACCATTTTTTACAATTTTCCGAGCTAATATCTCCATTGCAATAAATTTATTTTTATTTTTCTCGACGTTATTTACTAGACCTCTTCGTTGCCTTTAATTTAAGATACAAATCATTATTCTGGTACAAATAGTTTGCCAGAAATTCGCATTGAAAAATGTATGAAACTTACAAATCTTGGCACTGACTCCTCTTAAAAGGAATATTGTTTCTATCAAAATACACATTGTGCTAGTTTTCAATAGAAACTAATTTTCTGCTAAAAATAGGTAAGGCAGTTTTTTATTCATCATCCATTTCTCATCCTATCAAAAACACTAAAAAAATTTTGTAAATACCCCTTATGTCACTTACAATTTCGCAATAAAATTTATTAGTCGGGCTTATCCATTTTGAGGTGTTTAATTTGCTTAAAAACCTTATAAAAATATCTATGTCTGCAGCATCTGGTGAAATCCAGCCTATAATTTTGAAATGTTATGCTGCCTTCTTGGCTAATTCCCTTGACATAGTCACCTCAATGTTAAGTTTAATGAAAGATCAAGAATTCTTGTTAAACGACCGCAAGCATGGTTTTCAATTTTCATTCTGGTCGCACTACGGAAGAACATGATGATTTTTCTTACGGATCATTGGAAGCGTTATATTTACAAGTTGTTGATACTCGTATGTATAAAATCATTGCCTAGATATGTATTTCAAAACCTTTCGATTCTACTGGCCTTTTAGGCAAACATTAGCTTATAGTAGATGCAAGCTTATTTTTTTATTATGAGTCAAACATTTTCTTTCTTTTCTTTGCTATAAATTTTTTTCCCCAGGTATCTAATGTAGGTACGTAGTACGCTACTACCTTTTTCGTAGGGTTAATGACATAAAATATTCTAATAATCGTTGAACTATATGATAACCCGCGTATGTTTCGCAATTTGCAAGTAATAAAAAAAAAACAAAATAATTATAATATGGTATCTCCTGAGACAGGAGTTATCCATTTATGTATTCGATATTATGAGGCCCTTTAATAATAATTTTGAATACACCTTGTACAAAATCTATAAGTTTTCCCGTGTAGATTCTTGTCCTATACAGGTACGAGTGTTATAAACGTAAATTTTCTAAAGGCGGATCCAAATCCAAGTCTTCGTCTTCGTCTTGTTAGTAGAGCTAGTGACGTAATACAACAACCTCGGCTATTATAATAGTCAGACGAAGACGAAGCTAACGTATCCGAATTCGTGTGCTTAGCTTGATATTTGACGTTTAGACCCAGTTCCTACTGTTTGTCATAATTAATAAATGTAATTATAATATTATTATTAATGATTTAAGATTAAATTTAATTTGAAATAAAAATGTGTTACAATTATCTCTAATTGGTACATATATAACTGCTTATTTTGCACAGAAGAATTGAAGGAAAACAATAAATATGAGGCGAGGACGAGACGTAAGGACCAAGATGACTATAATGCAAATTGCTAACCGGTTTTGGGCAAATAGCAATTCAATTTTAGAAGATGACGATGAAGACGAATATGAAGATTTTTGTGTAAATAAATTATGCTTTTTGATTCGATTTCAAATACAAGATTGTGGTGTATGTAACAAATCAGTATCCAGCACTCGTACTTCCATGACGCCTGATTGTTGAACGATTTTCCTTTAAATAGGTGGCTACAATCCTCCCCCCCCCCCCGTGCTTTTATTAATTTAAGTACAAGCTCTTTTGTCCCTAAAATAGATAATCATATTATAATAATTACTATAACTGTAAAAGCATGCGCAATATTTACACTTCACTTTTTCAGCGTCCGCCATAATGTCAAAATAAATTCAATCAAGCTCAAGACGAAGCTAACCTGTCCGAATTCGTTTGCTTAGCTTGATCGCGATAGCCAGCGAATAAATATAACCTCAAAATATGTTGTTTATTTAAAATAGTCAACTCGAACCTTGACTCGATGATCAAGCTAATCAAATGTCTAAACTGTTATACAAAGTAGCAAAGCTCGGTGGCATAGACATGGATTCGGAAAGAGCTTGACTCGATGTTACGTCACTAGCTGTACCAACAAGACGAAGACGAAGACTAAGACTTGGATTCGGATCCGCCCTAAGTAATCAGAGTTTACAAGATCTTCCATTGTTGCTAGATCGGAAAGTTCAACTTATATTGTTTGATAACTATTATTAAACAAAATTAATAAACAACAAAGATTGTAAATTTAAGCAGAAAATATATTATCCAATCACATTCAATTTAAGCTAGAAAAATCCAAAACTAATTGCAAGTCTCTGTCTTTCTTCCCTTTTTAATAAAATCTATTTCGAATAACATCCCCATCAAAAGTGGCATATCTTTTAAGACCTTAATACACTTCACCAACTCATAACACTCCTTGTCTCCATTAAATGGTAAATCCCAAAGAGAAATTCACTTGTGCCACCTCAGCTTTCAACTCCCCCCATTGCGGAACGGGATAGACTATAGTCGATAAAACGATTCTGGATTATCATCCCAATTCTGTGAACGGCACTCGTCCGTAAACACATTTTATTATGTGATCATTGCCCAAGATTACACACGTTTTGCGCAAGGGTGCTTTTACCCAGGCTGGGAGGAAAAACAAAAAAATCAGCACATAGCGTCACCCTCTCAGTCAATAAATCCTCGGTCATGTTTCAGTTTTACTCAGTGTTCTGGGGTAGTATTTGTGAAGAGATAGATACTGGGGCTTTATAGCCAGGTTGCAGCCCCAGAACTATTGTACAAATGGAGCTAACCTGATTCGAGGGGTGTCAAATGGGTTGCTTCTAGGAGGGTGGATGGCAATAACAATTTGTAAATTGAATAAACAGCTCCTCTGGTATTCATTGGGCTCTCGCAATCATTTTCAGGGTAAAATTCGTTTTGTCTCGTTCAAGATATAGTGTTCTCCCTCCCCCAACCACTCAATGATTGGGTGCTCTACAATTCGAGAAGTAAAAAATTGATTTTTGTTCTCTCGATTTTTGTTCAGATGATTGCTTTAAGTTTTTTCGGAGCTCTTTATTTCCTCTTGGCTAAAATAGAATTTATCGATGAGCTAAACTCTAAGCGAATATATTTATACAGATTTATGTACATATCTTACTTCATTTTAGTATTTAGCTTTCATCTAACGGTTTCTATTTTAACTAAACGCCATTTATAATTGGACCGAAATTATGGCAAACAACTGCGGACGGCTGTAAAACTTATCGAATGTCCTCTCCCACAATAAACTGTCACCAATCTGGAAAGTTCATAAATTTGGTCACCCTTAAGGAGATAACCAACTGCCGACAGCAATATAATGGCAACAGGCTTAAAAAATGCACATACACAGTAATTATATATTCCCTCCTCCTCTTTCCTTGCATCATGAGGGTGTTATGCATAAAAAGATGAGGCTACCCACATGCTATCGTTAAGTTTACCACAGGGTAACCCCAATAGAATTCTCCCCCGTCACCCACTGTAATAAGGTCTGGTTGTGTTTAACCGAGATAAGCCCTTTATGGGGTTTATTGGATTTTCGTCATAAGCAAACACAAAAGCTTTATACACTTCAGCAAGAAGGGTAGTAACTATAGTGAGAGCAGTTTGTCTGGGACGGGAAGACAGACACCATATGCTTCTGGGAAATTTATGGAGCCTCTCCCCCAAGACAAGGGATTTGTAAGTGGTTAGTAAACTGTTGCAAAAAGCTTTCAAAGCAAATACCAATTGAAAAGATTCAAAGATTTTTCTTTGTTGCTTTCTTGCTATATTTTCCATTTCACTTTATTTTATTATTTTTCGTCTTGTGGGGATTGAGTCATTGGGGAATGGAAAGAAGTGCAGGAACTGCGGGTGAACGATACAGAATCTATCCGTAGAGGAAATAGTGGGAAATTGCATGCAATCATGTACAATAATTGTTAGTATGTATAGGTACATGAAAGGGATTATTTATATGATTTACACAATCCTTTGAATTTCATAATTTCTGGGGGAAACATTTTTAATTGACCAAACCGTATAATACAAAAGGATCTGCACAATTTGGAAAACTAACAAATGTTTAGACATTAAATGAACAATTTCTTCAGTTATTTTATTGTTGTGTTTGATTTAGGTTGGTGACTCCTTAAAAATCACCCATTCTGACTGTAAATATTGCTGTTAAAGGAAGCATATTATATTTATATATATATATATACCCATATATATATATGTATCATGAAATGATTTTTCTGGTCTTGACTAAGCTTCTGTTCAAACTGTTTCACCGCTGATACTGATCTTTTCCAATCGCTCTGAAATTTGATCTAATTGAGATGGTTCAGAGTGAGTGCAGGCCAGCGGCTTATCCAACCAAACGTTTCGTTAGTTGGAGCTCTGTGTACTATTTTAGAAAATTTTATTTTCTCTTCGGAATCAATTTCCAAGCTCAAAATTTTCTAAGTATTGTTCTATTATCAATTCGTGGTCACCCAAAAGAGGTCGAATTCATTACTGACCTAGCTCTAGAATTACTTACCAGAAGAAGCAAGTAGTTTCAAGTATGACTTCACTTCATGTAAACAACTCATTACTTTTACACAGTGTTGTTCTAGGGCGCTTGTATTACCAGTATATATCCTAAAAGTAATTAACAGAAGCATTACCGGATTATTTCTTTTTGGGTTTTTCAGATTAATTCTAGAAGATATTACTGGATTACTTTTGTCATCAAATTTTTTTTAAATCTGAAATCTGGTATTTAATGATGCAATTTTTACTTTAAGGTTGAGAAGTAGAAAAAAAAACAAGAAATAATGAAAGAGATAAAATAATCTTCAAGTAAATGTATTATGTATTTAAGAAAGTGGAAGAAGTAAAAAGTTCATAATAACGAAAACATTCCAAAGTAGGTTTGCCATTTAAGGGATTTTCCTGATGACAAAAAGCTTTTTTCTAACTGGCAAAGTAACCCAAACGTATTTGCATACAAATTTTTATGAACGTCTTTAACTTTTCAACCACAATGGAAACATAATATATAAAAGCAAATTCAAAGTAGTTCTAGGACTATTTCTGCAAAAAAGTGTTTCAAATCCGCTGCTGGGCAGTTAGTTTAAACCATAAGTATCCGTGCGTCTTAATTACAGAAATTACGAAGATGGCAACGGTCCGCCAATTATACCCGCACTTCAGTCAAAATTTACTCACGTTCGAACTGGGGTAATATTTATTCTTGTTACGGAAAATATTTTCTCCCACGAAATATTTAAACAAGATTATTATGACTTATTACCGGGTAAACTTTATACTTGTTCAAGAAGGCTATTTTTGTATTCTCCGGTGCAGCAGCAAAAGCGAAATTTTTTTTATTTGTTGTTTCATCACACAACTTATTGATTTTGGGTGGCAAGCTTCAAGTCTTGATTTTGACTCATCAACAAGTCGCAAATTGAGTGACATGAAAAAACAAATGAAAATAGAAAAGTGGAAAGAAATGAAAGGTTGAAAAAATCGAGAAAAATAGAAGAAAAAAAATTTACAAGACAAAGTTGAAGAAAACCAGATTAATTTAAAAAGTAATAAAATCATTTTTCACTTTTGCTGCTGTACCGAAGAATTCAAATCCAAAAATAGACTTCTTGAACAGGCAATATTTAAAGTGTTGTGAAAAATCTTCAGTTTTCGTGTATTACTTTTTTTATTGATACGTACATATACTGAAACTTTAACGTTCTATAGCGAAAAAAATGATTATTGATTAATACTGATTTTAATTATGGTTATAATCTAGGGTATTAAATCTAGTAAGGTACGTTTACACTTAGATAAAATTATCGGGATTTATATCGGGGCTTGTATCGCCACTTGTACCTACATTTGTATCGCCACATTTTCCGACTTTTATAGTTTTGACTTCTGGGGCCGGATTCACTAACTCAGAAAGTTGTGGAATTGTGGAGATGATAGTTCTTTTGACACTTAACTCTCCACTCGGAGTTCTGTAACTCTGTAACTCTATTCCACTCGACAAAACTCTCGGCTGTGTTAGTTATGGAGAAGTAGGAAGAATATTTGTCAACTGAAAGTATTGTCTGCTTTTGTTGTGTTTTGTGATGGTACCTAGGATTTTCAAATTAAAATATGGAATCACCGCATATTCTGGCTAAAAATTTTAAACCACGCGAAAATGCTCAATTTGGTCGTGTGCCAGTATACAGAAGAGATGCTATAAAAATTTTAAATATGCACGTTAAAGCTTGTATGTAGGATTAAATCGCATCTACACTTTGTCACCTAATTTTTTTTGAGTCCGGAGATAACTGCAAAAGAAGTGAATCAGTCCTTCTTAAGTTGAAAAAATGGACGTTTTTTGGTAAAAAAAAATGGACATATTTTCAACTCATCATTATGAAGAACTGGTAAGTTGTGGAGATTCACTTTCCATATAAAAAATGTTCACAACGGAGTACTAATGGATGTTAAACATAGAACGGACGAAATATATGCAAAACCCAAGTGCAAAAATCCATCTTTCGGCGTTAAATAGTTCGCTATAAAGTTAAAATTATTAAAAAAAAACTACACAACTCGATTACACGCGTCTGCGTCTTTAATCTGATAGCAAACTTGACGTATTTTTGGCAACCCCCAATGAAGGGTGGTACGCCCTCCCATCTCCAAAAGCCCCTCCTCCAAAATTTTTTCATCTATATTTTTGTACTCTAGACATTAAATCCGACGAATCCCAATGCTCTACGACCCTCCCACACAGAGTTATCCGTTCATCAATATTGCGACAATTCTCAGGTTTTCCCTAAATCCCCAAGTATGTTAGAGAATCGCGTATGGAGAGTTAGGGAGTTTAAATCGGGGAAAATAAAAATTCTCATCTCCCAAACTCCCGCTCTCTCCGAGTTACAGAATCCGGCCCTACTCACATTACAAGGGCACTAAATTGTTATCCGCGCGCTAATAAAATGTTGTCAGATGCGGATGGTTTTCTTTTGTTTAATTACATCATTAGTCGCTTTAGACCAAATAAAAAATGGTAAAGAAAGCGTGAGTGGGGGTAATATGAGTTAAAAAAAAAACGTGAAATACATACATGGGCATATAATATGCTTATAAATGTGTTAACTTTGGAAGATGGCAGTTATTTTGAAAGCTATGTGAGAATGAATAGGGTTGGCTTTGAACATTTGCTGACTTTACTGGCGCTACTTACAGTGAAGAATGATACAAAATTTATAAATTCTATTTCACCAGTCGATCAGTTACCGGTTGCATTAGGATTCTTAGCAAATGGTGATTCCTTTGCGTCTTTTTTTTTTTTTTTTTTTATATTATTAAGCCAAGCTCAGGGGATACCCTATGATGCAAAGCACAGCGTGGCAGGAAGGAGATAGGGATAGGATTAAGGGATATGAGGAGAGCGGCGGAGGTGCCGATGTATGTCGCCCTTAAACTTTTGCAGGTTGTATGCCGGAGGAAAGACAGAAGATGGTAGATTGTTCCACATTCGCATAGTTCGGGATAAGAAAGCATCACGGAATTTTAGTGTACGGCCGAAGGTAATTTGAAGGGTAAAAGGATGAGCGCGGGATGCAGCGCGGGTATTGCGTGCAGGAACTATTCTACAAGGGATCAGACTAGATATTTCATCAGAACATTGGCCATGCATATAGCGATAAAGGAGCGAAAGGCATCCAACATTGCGACGGTGCTCGAGCGAGTCGATATGACGAGTAATTGCCACATCGCCGATGAGCTTGCAGGCTCTCTTTTGGACAATATCCAATGAAGCTAAGGCTGTGCGACCAGCCCCGGCCCAGATATGGGAATTGTATTCCATTCTGGGTCTGATGTAGGACTTGTAGAGGAGCGCTATATTTGATGGGCTGAAATATTTCTTACACCTTTTCAAAAAACCAAGGCATTTTGATGCTTCTTTGGCAACCGAGAAGATGTGATCTGTAGATGTATCGAATTTCTAAAAGTGAAATATGTGACATAGTGAGAAATGTGTGTGAGGCTATTATAATAATATTGGTGAAGGGAATGAAAGTAAGGACACATAATTTAACTTATATATTTTTTTTTTATTTTAAGTCTTTATATGCTGTCGACCTGATATCTCAAATATGTATGACATTTTCCAATTTTTTCTATAAGAAATTAAAGTATCGCAGCAAGTCAAATCAAGAGCAAAATCCACATATACAAAATGTATGAGCACTTGTGGAAGGAACAACAAAATGTATGAGCATTTGTGTGAGGCACAACAAAATGTAATTTGTCAATTATACTTGTGCCTTATACTAGTATCTAAGTGTAAACTAAGCTTTACATATGTATTTATAAAATGGGGTATCGTGTTTAATAAATATGGAACAGTAAGTGGTATGCCTCCTTTTGCGAAAAGTTGAATCCGCAACAGATTGGTTGTGCTGCTAGCCATTACTATGTACTATCAACTCGTCAATTTAGTACCAAAATGCATACTAAAAATAATATTAAAAATCAACAAATCGAAGTAATTCTTTTTTTCCTCATTTTAATGATTTTCTTTAATGACAAAAAAAAAAAAAAACACAAATTAAAAATCAAATATTTAAAAACAAAAGCATAGATCTACTCCAAAAATTTTACTAATGTATCTACGGCACATCGAAAAAATGCAAACCGAAAATTTAATTGTGTAACTAAGTTTTATAAGTCAATTTCTTGAATTTGTAAAAAAAAACAAAACATAGAAAAAGAACAAAATGCTTTTGGAATAAGAAAATTATCAGATGCGTTCTGAAAAATTCGAATTTAGAAAAAGAAAAGAGTTCCCACTTACAACATATTTCAGAAAAATTGTTAAATTTTTCAATCATCTAAACCAAACCGTAAATCCAAGATTATTTTTATGAATTTCGGAGTATACCAAACGCCTTTAATACTCAACTTATATTGCTAATCGCCTTGTTGCCTGGTATACAAAAGTATAGGCCAGAAGGCTGTTGGCCCGATGGAGTTTCACCTAAGAATAATTTTTGAAATATCTATCGATTGTAATATGAACAATTTCGGTGCTTTAATTTGATGTTTTCATATTTTACTCCGTAGCTAGGAGCCCACCTAAAATTGCAGAATATTTCTGCTTAGAGACAAACAAGTGTACCATAGCTGGGCAATACTTAAGTAAAAAATAAATTAAGTACTACTTAAAATACATTTTCGTTACTTAAGAATTATTATTCAATACTTTTGAAATGCCCTAGTTGGTAGTTGAACATAAGTACTGGCTTGTATTTACTTGTACTTAAGACTTAGTTTTGTACTTATAAGTACCAAAATTTTTACTTAAGTATTTCTGAGTCTATTAAGTACCCAAAAACATTTAATTCTTCGTAGAAAAGCAAACACAATCTCTAGAGCATCTCCTTTTTTGTTGTGTTTTAAAGCACGCATAGAACTGTCAATGCATGTGCCGCACTAACGCTTCAAGCAGAACCTTAGTTAAGCTAATAACATACAAACAAGATTGGGAAAGCGGAACAAAAACCAGTAACGTCTCGCTCGAATATAAAATCAACGATGCCTCGACTTGATGACATATCGAATGATAAGCAAGCAATGCCTCGCTCTAATATAAAATCAACGATGCCTCGACCTGATGTAGGGAAGGCCTCAATTTTTTCTTAGAAATTTACTGGCCGACAATGGGTGCTTGGGCGAACCTCTAATAGTTTTTAGGAGTGTAGCAATGAGAGGTGAAAGTTTTACTCTACATGCAGCGCCGAAAAGTATAAAAAATTATAAATAGTAGCCACTGGTTACTATACATATTATAGTTTTCAAAAGGTATTTATTTATTAATATCTATTAACTGAACTGTATAAACTTCATTATATTCCTGCCAACTTACAAAGATTCTAAAAAAATACTTTAAAAAGTACTTCAAAAAGTACTCAGTACTTTTTATACACTTAGTACTTAGTCAAAAGTACTTTTCATACATGCGGTACTTGTACTTACGCTGAAGTACTCAGGCCCTCGATACTTGTACTTAAGTTCGTTTTCTTTGGTACTTACCCAGAACTGAAGTGTACATAATTATATGTACACCAGATATATTATAAATAACCTCAAAATACTGCTTGTTATATTTCAATTTTATAAAAAAGATTTCAGAAATGGAAAAGATTTAAATAATTTATTTCCCCGTAAATCATTTAAGTTAATTCACAGTCATAATTCTAATAACATGTAATACAAAAAGAATGACTTTTCTATACATGTATATTACTTTTTAAACTTCCTGAATAAGCGAAAAAAAAGTTCTTCTGAGTGACGATATTGTCAATCTTGACCTACTATTATATCATTAGGTAGCCAAGAAAACGAAAGTAAGCAGAAGTACTGTAAAATTCTTAATTTTATTGAGGGGCGGCAATTTTGGCATCATAAATAATGAATGAATGGAATAAGTTTCTAAAATTGTCGACGGCGGATGCATTATAATTTCCCATGTAAAGGGGCAAAGTTAATAGTACCCTAATGTCAGAATATCTAAGCCATTGATTCGCTTTATTATAAATTAAGTTGCTATAGCCAATACTTTCACAGCCCAGGTAGACAGGCGAATTATCTATCATATCGGGCAAATATCTATGCACTAATCCAAATACCTGAATCATGCTTGGTCTAATATGAATCATTCCTACATACCTACCTTATAAGAATATATTTCAATGGGAATTTGTTTCACTACGTACACATTAAAACTGTACGCGTAGAGGTTTTTCTGGTAGACAATAACGAATATATGCATTCCTTAGTGTTTATTCGTTTGTTTAAATAATATTAATTTTTGTTTATATTTGTTTTCATGGTTGTAATTCGTTTAATCTTCGGTAAGATTTTGATTTTTTAAATTAATAAAAACCATTTCCGTATTAATAATGAATGTTAAAGCACACAATTTTTGTTATTAGCTAAAATATGACTATAAATTATCAAGTTAATAACATAATTTTGCAATAAATTATTTCCTTTTATATGTGACAATTTCCCTTCTGTAAATATTTTTCTTAATTTGTGGCAGCACCAATCACTCGCAATACAAAAAAAAACATATTTTATGCTGCCTTCACTTTTTACGTGCTATCATCATCTATATTATTGAAGTCTTTGGTTTTCTCCCAATTCCTTATTCAAGCGTTCTTTTCTTGGTTTTCACTGAGTTTCTTTGTAAAATAAAGTTTTATTATCATCCCAATACAACTCAAGTCTAAATTACCTATACAATAAAGAAAAGGCATTTCAAGCTAATATGTATTCACCATAACCAATCTATTTATTTGTAATTTTACTTGTCACAACGGCATTCGGGGGTAGGAAAAAGTCTGTGATACCAAGATTCGATCGTTAGTACGGGCAGCATACCAATCCTACAGTAAGCCGGCCATTTTGAAATTGCGAAATTTCTGAAATTTCTCATCGGACGGCTGTACAGCTGTTTATTTACGATTTGAGGTGATAATATAATAATTTAATAATCATTACGTGCTGTGAGTTTATGATACAGTTATTGTTGTGACTTAATTGATCACGCACACATTTAATATCGGTAATCATATAAGGAACTGCGTGAAGCAACATTATTGTGATGGCACGTCTAAGCCAAGGGAAGGAAATTCTCGTCTGGGTTGGCCCATACTGAGTGGATAACCTAAAACTCCAGGATAACTTAAATGCTGCGTTCCTTTTCTCGTTCAGAATGAGTTTTTTCAATCCGTGTCGTTCTTTTTTTCGGGCCGAATTACTTTTTTTTCAATCTGTAATCGCTTTTTTCGGACTCCGAATAGCTCGAAATGCATCTGAGTTTTTCCCGGATTCAAGCAAAACGATTTTAATTTGTATTCGTGAATGTGTTGTTTACAATTTGGACGAGGTGGTAATAGTTAAGTTTAAGTTTTATTTGTTGGAAAATGGCCTTATTTTTCATAAACAACAATTTTTACGAAATTTTACTTGCTTTTATCAAATGGAAGAAATATCAAACACTTGAAATTGTTCCTGTTTCGTTCCTTTTCTACGAGCACAGAATTAAATTATGACATCGTTCTGTCGATTCATTCAGAACGAAAAAAAGAACGCAGCAAAAACGCCAAGGAACTGACATGCGCGAGACTCTAGAGGCAAAATTCAAATTAAGAATTACAACGAAACAACTAAAGTGGTGTTGTACTTCTTTACATATATTTTAGACAGTAATTTACGAAATCCAGCAGGATGTTATTTAAAACTTTGAAGAAGAACTTTTTTTTCTTTCTACGAGCGAGCAGATGGAAAAATATTGTTTTCTTTACACAACTGTGGCGATTTTAGTTCTACACACAAGAAGAAATAAAACTCATTTCTTAAGTAAGTATAATCCAAGCAGTAGTATCCTTTTATCTTTGTGTTATTCTGGTTAGTTTGGAGTACCTACATAGTGGCTATTCCTACCAAAAAGCTAAGGTAAACAAATGAAGAATATTTTGTTATTACTTCTGTCTCATAAAGTAAAAAACGATATGTTTTTAGAGAAGTCTCTGTACTGATGCAGGAATCTTAACACAACGTACTAAACTTGTACGCATAAATTTCATCGTTGCGAGCTATTATTCTTTTGATGATCAGAGAGAATTATTTATTATGTTTTCTTCTTTAAATGTTCACTGAAAACTATATGGCGCAGTGATCGTTATGTGTCCATATTTTCTCAACTTTTCGTTTGAAATTGATAGAAAGTAATTATTAGATAAAATTAATCAAAGTATAAAAAAAAGCTCGAGAAAATAACCACATTCGCACATCAGCTTTAAGTGACTTTTTTTGGTTCTACTTTCACATAAAAAGCAAAAAAGAAGACAGAATTGTCACTGCGAAAAAAAAATACCAGAATTTAGTATCCCGATGCTGGGAGAAAAGAAACCTTTCCCTTTTCAGCGAAACCAAGTACGTGGGCGTAATACTAGACTCTAACCTTAACTGCAGAAGCAATATAAACCGCTATAGTAAGGCCAATAATCTGAAAGACGGCAATGGAGAAAAATTATATTTGGATAATATGATGTCTGGAACTCAGATCTGGGATAGGCACAACGGGATATATATGGTTCACACCAACTATAGCACTGTATGTCATACTTAACCTATTGTCATCAGACTTCTACTGTAGAGGCCTGGTGGTAGTGACTAATGCCGTCAGACTGAAGGCTACAGTGACAGTTGAATAGTAACAGATTACCAGATTCACTCCTGCTCCCAATTTTGTTTAGAGATTTAATGTTAAGATGCCTACTAGAATGGAATGGAAAAAGTATGAAGTGGTAAGGTGTAAGGTCGGACCAAAAATGAGTTCTGGCGTATGCACAGGAGCTGCAAATAGAATTGGCACGAATATTATAGACTGCCGAAAAGATGCAGTGTCTTTCAGACATAAGGTCATGGTAAAAACCAAACTTGTTGCATTTTTGCTTATCGGCCAGTTTATGCACTATTCGTTGTATTCTTGCAGTATCTTTACAAGGATTGGTTAAGAGCTCTGAATTTTATTTTTGTCATAGCAGGGTCCTATTCTTCTTGATTTAGAAGGCGCGTTTAAGCTTTCTATTTGGAATTACATAAGTGTTAATATAAGTTAATTTTAAAATTTATTGTTTTATTTATTCTACAATATTACTTACTAGTTATTTTTATATTATACTATTTAGTTGTAGGTACCTATGTTAGATTAAGTTATTTGTATTTAAATATTTTTTACATCTATTTCTACATACAGTAGAGCATAATAGTAAAAATAAAAACAAGTAAAAAATCTGAAATTAGTAAGAGCAATCCTTATGATATCGTAGATGAATGCTCATATGTAATTTCGAACGTTCACCCATCTGTATACCTTTGATTTTTGAAGTGGTTTTTCGTATATATTTCTAGAACGGTTCGTTGAATAGCAAAAATGATTACAACAAATTTCATATGAATTATTACTCTGAAGAACTTTTTAGTGCAATAAAAATGTCTAGGACTGCTTGTTTTCACAGTGTACCTAAAAGATCTAAAAAACACCAAGAAGGGGTTGCCCGATTTAGTCCGGTTTTGAAATTATATTCACAATTTTTATAAAAACGCCGTGCGCAAGATTTCAGCTCTATACGTTGACGCGTTCTCAAACATTGTCCACATGTACTATATAGTGAAAAACGAAATTTTCGTATGGCAACCCCACGAAGAAGTTACCTTATTTGTCAAATTTTCGAACTTAAATTAGTTTTGTTTCTGAAAGCCCGTATACAAAATTTCGGCTCTCTAAGTACACGCGTTCTCGTGTTATCGTTAGGACGGACGGACGGACGGGCAGACGGACGGACTAACAGGCAGACGGGTAGACGAACAGATGGACAAGCAAAAATCAAAATAACTTTTAATATTATGCGTGGGTGTCTGATCATTTTGCTCTACCATCATTATTTCTATTTGCTACAAGCGGAATGACAAACTTAGTATGATTACATCATCTACTATGGTATAAAATAGCTGTAGCTAGGAAGTGCATGAAGATGTCATCAATTCATTTGCTAGCTCACCCTCTTCTAAGTTGGCTTGGTTTCTTAAGACGGCAAGATTCTCATGATATTGTGGTACCAGTTACCAAGTGATTGAGTGTTTTAGAAAAAATAAATCGCCTAAGAGATCTTTTTCTCTGTGATCATAGAGCTATTATCCTCCAAATTCTATCCGATTTCTTCAAAAAAGTCGTTGTTGGGAAAGTATTTTTCTAACCCAAGTAGAGGTATTTTGATTTTAAAACTTTGCAAACAGATAAATGAAAGTTTTCTGAAGAATGCGAGCTTTAAAAAAAAATATATTTTTTTATGTTTGAGGAAATTTAGGATCCAAGAAATTATTGATGTTGTATGGTGCCATGGCTTGTGAATTGCTAAAGTTAAACATGCAATGCATTCCTTTTATTTAAAATGATGTTCGATCATCTATTTAGAGAATAGTAGAACTAACAATGTAATGTATGTACTAAATATTTTATACTGCGTGTTCGTAGTTGACACACTAAATAATTTGGTAAAGCAGACCAGAATATGAAATTTTTAAATATTTCACAATAGGGTCCAATGATTAATTTAACGGATCGTAGCTCCTACCGTATACGTAATATCTTTCAATAGTAAGGTAATAATTAATTAATAATTAATCCCAAGTTGTATCTGCACCTGCATTTCGCATTCATTATAGAAATTAGCAAATGAAAAGGCACAGGTCAATGTAGAATTAAGAGGATTAAGAGGAAAAAAAAACGGAATTAAAATTAAAATGTTTTGAAAAAATTCCGACAAACTGAAAACTCATGGCAACCCGGACAGACCTCCTCAACTCTTTAGCTTTGATCATTCACCGTTCCACTATCGTCTTGCGTGGCAATGTGTTTGTTTTATGTTATTAGATGTTTTATGCGACTGAAATGAATGCCGTGAACATGCTTAATTGGGCCCCCCGTGTTGCATTTATATGTGTGGGGTCCGATCCGATGTGTTCTTTCCTTCGCTTAGCCCCATTCTGTAGCTCCTCGACCCGTTTCGACTTCTCCCCGAAATAACAAAAAATAATGTTGTGCTCCCGATGTTGATGGCTCAATGATCACTCGTGAATCTTGGCGTCGATCGTTCAGTGGTGATCATTCTCTTTTCGTTTTCTTATGGGCAACATGTGTACAGAGTGATCCCGAAAAGGTGCTGACTACTCAACTGACAGAGAGATGCAGTGGGCCATCGATGGCAGATGATCTGCTTAAGTTAAGGTTTTGATATGGATATTGCAGTTGGCCGACGTAATTGTTTCTATTAAGTGCCCATGATCGATAATAATCTACTAAAAATCACTGATTGAATATATACGGGCGAAGAAGAGTTTTGAATTGGTGTGAACTATCGGGTTTTTTCTCTCTTCCGATTTTGTATGGGGAACACACGCGTTGAAATCTTGTTGCCTCAAACAAAACAGCGCTCGCAACTTGGATTAAAATTTGCATTAGAATAAAACCGACTTGAAAGTGTCACTTTAAAAAAAATGGAATAAACGTAAAGCACTTTCAGTACTATTCAAATTGAAGACAGAGTACTATACTTAACGCCAAATGATACATACATTATGTATACGCATGTGCCTGCAGAGATTTCTGTGACTTCAGATCAACTATCTAGATAAAGAATATTCTAAACGAGTGAAGAAAGAAGGGGTTGGCTATAGACATGCAATACTCTCTATAACATCAATGAAACTTTTAATATTAAAAGGTTAGCTCCGTGGTCATAGCTGGGGTCCATTTAGGCTGAGGTTTTTAATTTTAAGTTCCTCCTCTATTATGAATTAACTTCAATTCAATATTTTTGCTGTTTGGTTGGCATATTGCTAAATGCCCACTGGTGATCAACAACACTAAATTCTATTCGAAATCTTCCAATAAGTGTACTCTTCGTCAAAACAGTTTTTTCCTAGTAATTTTCGTCCAACCCGTGCGAAAACATCATTAAACATTATTTTGAGTAACTGCTTTGATATATTGCTAAATAATTTGGAAATAATACTATATTTTTATTTCTTTTATCTGCAATCATATCTCCGGTGAACACCATCGTATATGCATAACTGTTCGTTTGGCACTCGGTATTCTCATTGAAATTGTAGTATACAATGCCAATATCTACGACAAAAGCTTTTTAAGAGCCTTTTGAAATCATATTATTATATAAAAATCCCGTGCCACTGTGTTTGTATACGCTAATCTTCGAAACCTCCCAACCTATTTCAATGAAAATAGGCTGAATCGGATAACCGCTTCTTTTCACTATACATATATTTGGAAACTGTCCGAGAACGCGTCGACGTAGAGATCTTAAATTTTTATACACGGCATTTTCATGAAAATTTCAAATACAACTTCAAAAATGGGCCAAATGGTGTGACCCCTTTATGGTGTTGCTATGCAAAACTTTAGTTTTTCACTATATATTTGGAAACCGCTTGAGAACGCTTCTACGCGAAGAGCTCAAATTTTGTACACGGCGTTTTTAAAAAAATGTAAATTTAAGTTCAAAAATGGGACAATTCGGGCAGCTCCTTCGTACGGTTGCCATACAAAAACTTCGTTTTTAAATATATATTTTGGCACTGCATGAGAACGCATCGACGTGGAGAACTAAAATTTGGTATTTTCATTGCAATAGTAAATAAAATTACAAGAATGGTCTGAATCGAAAAACCTCTTCTTGATGTTGCCATACAAAAATTTGGTTTTTCACTATACATTTGAAAACTGTCCGAGAACGCGTCGACATGGACTGCTCAAATTTTGTACACGGTGTTTGCATAAAAATTGCAAATACAAGGTTAAAAATGGACCAAATCGGGTGACCACTTTTTGGTGTTGCCATATAAAACTTTAGGTTTTTACAATATATTTGGACACTGCCTCACGCCTTGACGTAGAGTGCTGAAATTATGTACATACGTGGGAATTTGTTAAAAAAAAAAATTTTAATTAAGTTCAAAAATGGGACCAATCGGGCAACTGCTTCGTAAGGTTGTCATACAAAAAATTTGCTACGTGGCGTTTTCATAGCAATGGTAAATAAAATTTGAAAAATGTACTAAATTGGGTTACCCTTTCTTAGAGATGCCATACAAATCTTTTGTTTTTCTGTATATACTTGGTAGCTGCCTCAGAAGGCTTCGAAGTGATGTGCTCATATTTTGCATACGGCGTTTTCATAAAAATTTCAAATACAGTTTGAAAATGGAACCAATCGGGCAACTCCTTTGTAGGGTATCCATAACAAAATTTCGTGTTGTACTGTATATTTGGGCAATGCATGAGAATGCGTCGACTCTCCCACACATTGGAATGTATGCACGCACACTCATACACGCACACAGTCACACACATGCAGACACAGAGGGAAAGCCTAACGGAATCGCGGAATAGCTTAGATATTATTTATCTCTAACCAGTCCATCCCAAGCCCACCCTTCTAGGTATCTATATTATCGCCGGGGAAACACCGACGGGCTCCCCTAGTATCTTTACATAATATTAGCATTCGGTAAAACAAGAGTTGTTTTCGATATTTTATTTGAGTTCTATAGCCAAATTTGATATTCTACAATATTTAATGATTTTTGTTTTCATGGTTTGAATCTTAGATATGCTACATTTCTGTTAAAAATTAATCATATTTTTGTAATGTTCACAAGTTTTCTTTGGAAGGACTTTGGGAGAGCGTATAATTTGTGATGGAACTGTTGTGATTAAGTCTCCAGGAAACCCCCCGCTATATACGATCAGACACCAGTCCCTCCACAAATTATAGGTCTTCCCAAGCTCTCAAGAAAACTAATATAATGAATTTGGCACCGAGGTTTTTTCCTTTCATATTAGTATATTTCGAAAGAATCGATCCTTTCATTAATAGGTAATTCGCGTGCAAGTCTTTCTGGGTAAAAACTTACTCGTATGGTGGGAAAAATATGTAAAAGGTATGGAAAAGTACGCAAACGGGTTTTCTGCAACTTCGAAGAAAATGGAGTGTGGAATGACATTTGGGAATCGAGTGTAGTGTACGCATAGTTTTGGTGAAATGAAAAATTTGGCACGTGATCTGATTTAGATTTTAGTGAAAATGCTTTGGAAATGAAATTAAGCCAGGAAGATAAGAGTACATATTTCGATATTGATATAAATCGTTGTTCGTTGTACTGCCACCTTAAACCGAAAAATCCGGAAATTCTTGCACTAAGTGCATTCTCCAGAGAGAAAAATTTCTTTTTGACCAGAATGTTAGACAAAGGGTAGCAAGGTTTTTTGATCAAAACCAGTTAAAACAACCTCACCAATTTCTCTACACCTTCACTACTTAATAATAGTGAAATAATTGTTGGCTGCCACATTCGTTTCAAATTCTCATCTTTCACCTATTGCACAGACACCTGTTTTGCATCCCCGTGTAGATGTGTACAAGAGCCTATACACACGAGAGATGTGTTCCAACTGTTTGGAAAATAGATCATGCTTATCCTATTCTCAAGAAAGGATAGTGTAGCATTCTCTCAAATTATCGACCAATTGTAGTCATTTCCATTCTTTCATAGGTCTTTGAATCTATGATGAACTCAAATTTAATGAAGTATCTAGAAACCAATCAACTCATTAGCGATCGTCAATATGGCATCCGGGCTGGACAGTTATCTGAGGACTTGCTGACATTTCTTACAGAACGTTGGAACCGTAGTCTTCACAATTTTGTTGAGTCTAAAATGGTTGCCCTGGATATTTCAAAGGTCTCTGATAGAGTCTGGCATCCTGCCCTTTTATCCAAACTTTGAGCTCATCTTCTCTTCTCTTCTATTATGGATTGAAAGCTCTTCTATCTACTCACCAAATGCGGGCTGTATAAGATGTCGTTACATTTAAACCTCATCGAATAAATGCCGGTGTGCCCCAGGGCTTTGTTATCTCTCCGTATCTCTTCTCAATTTACATCAATGATCTGCTTTCTCTTACCTTCAATCCCATACATATTTTCGCCGTTAAGTGAAATTGCATAATCATTGAATAACGATCTTGACAATATCCTCGCTGGGGGAAGACGAACTGCGTCGAATTCACTTCATCTAAGTCCGAAAGGTTTCTCATCTTTTTGAAAGAACAAAATCACTTAACCGCTACTGTTTCTTTTAATAGAACATTAATTTCCTATTCTCAGTCACTAAGCATTCTTGGCATTAATAATTCTAGTAAATTAATCTGGACAGATTTCATCTTCTTTGTTGCCAAACAGCTTCGAAATGTCTTGGATTTCAAACCAACAATGAAATACAATTCCCATATACATATGGGGCTGGTGGCACAGCCTTAGCTTTATTGGATATTGTCCAGAGGACACCCTTCAAGCTCATTGGAGATGTGGCAAGCTTGTCATATCAACACACTCGAGCATCGCCACAATGTCGAATGCCTTCCGCTCCGTTATCTCTACATGTTCAACGTTCTGATGATATATCTACTCTGATCCTTTGTAGAGTGATTCCTGCACGCAATACCAGCGCTGCAAACCGCACACATCCTTTTACCCTTCAAATTACTGTCGGCAGTGCAGTAAAATTCCGTGATGCTTTTTTATCCCGAACTGTGCGAACGTAAAACAGCTTACCATCTTCTATCTTTCCTCCGGCATACAGTCTGCGAAGGGGATATATATAAGCACTTCTGCCACTCTCCTCATGACCCATAATCCCTTTCCTATATACTTCCTGCCATTCTGTGCTTTGCATCATAGGGTATCCTCTGAGCTTGGCTTAATTATAAAAAAAAAGAAATAATTCTGATTTTGAGGGACTTACGAACGAACTTTTCGTTTTGTTTTAAGGACTGAAAAATGGTGGCCTTACCCTTAGAATAAAAAAGTTTTAGGATTTTCCAAAAGCATACAAATTCCAAAATCAAACCGTCAAGCTTTGTCAAGACGAAGTTCTCCACACTATCTGTCCGCTTAGTATAAAATTGTTGAATATATTTGTAATAAACTGTTGATTTATTTTTTATAAATTATATGTTAATTCAAAATATTATGCAAATTTATTCACCACAAACTTGTCGCTTTTCGATACAGACATCAAAAACGAGCCACACCCAATTTCCTTTTCGTTAATATTACATTCACTGTGTCTGTTAAGTTGTTAGCCGATTATTCATAGCAAAATACACGGGAGGCGTATACCTGTGCACGCATCTTACATCTTTGCAATATACGGTAAATATTATACTCAAGCTAACCTAGAAAAATTTCAAACATGAAAAAAATTAGCATATGCGACATAAATTTGCGTGAACGAGCTGTTAGTTGCTTAGATCTATCGACGGCCATTGCTATAAATAATTATTTATGCCTGACCAGAATTTGCACTCTTAAAAAACCGTTCATTAGCGAAATTTATATTGGCAATTGACATTAAAACTGTAGTGACAGGAAGGCGTTGGGCTGGAAAGGATGCGCACATGCGAGGGTCGTTGTGTAGAAATGCAACAGTTTCACAGTTGGCTGCTTGCAATAATTTTTACGGTGAATTAGCTTTAGTTTGCTACTATGGGTACGGGTTGTCAAGACCCTGTCAATAGGATGTGATAATTTCTGGAATTATTGACTTTGGCTGATGAGTACCGAGATGCGCACACAATTATGCCAATAAGTGTCATAATAAGATGAAAAATGAAGAGAAATTTATTATTGAAAATATTGTGTTTGTATGTGAAGAGTGTTTTACTGTCATATCTGGCTTTGCACTGTTTTTTATTCTGTAAAATCTAGAAAAGTAGTGTACTATTATTTATATACGAATACCTACTTGACCTTGTTTGTGAAAATTAGCTGCGAAAAAATATTTTTATATAAAACTAAGTTAGCTAATTTACATCAACCGGCACCGGCAGATACCAGCACGTGACGGAAATTTCATTGCTGGTCGCTATCGGTGGCTGGAAACTAGACCGACATTTGCCGGTTGCTGGTCTAGTTGCAAATTAACATCGGATCACTTTTCTATAGTTTTCTCGCGATACCTGCCTTAATTAAAAGTTTCCTTTCCGTTTTATGTCCTTTATATTATGTGCACGAAAAAAGCCGGTGCCGGTCAATGCCGGTGCCAGTCAATGCCGGTGCCAGTCAATGCCGGTGCCAGTCAATGCCGGTGCCAGTTAATGCCGGTGCCAGTCAATGCCTGTCTGTGCCGGTAAGTGTGCATCGACGTTTAGTTTCAATCTGTCATCACTTTTTTCGGACTGTGAATATAGTTCTGAATGCACCTGAGTTTTTCCCGAATTCAAGTAGATGGTTAAGTTGTCTTCATTGCAAATGGATTTGTTTTTGATAAACAATAATTTATATACGAATTTATACGAAAAGTTTCAAACAGGTAAAAATTACTTTTGAAAGCTGTTTTTTTAGTGTTTAACTTGGTATTTCTAGACGATCAATATGCTCGGAAATATTTTTTTAAAAACTCTTGGAGTGGATGTAGAATTCATTAGGGTTAACTTGGAAAGTAATAATTATTTACTTGCGGCGGCAGTAGTTGAGAAAATTCTTTTACCAGTAAAGGAGATGACACGAAAATACGAACAACGATCACACTTTGCTCTATCTGCTAATCCAGTCGCCTCAACTAAAGAAGAAGTTTACAGGAAGGAATCGACTTCGTGGGATGATGAAGAAGATTTTCAGATTGTTTGATTTTTTGCATTTCACAACCATGCAACCGCACAGATTTAACATTGGAGGAGACAATTCGGAGATTTATATTCATAGAAGAAGTTCATTGAATTTCCATAGCCATACCCGGGACTTCTGACATGCACTTCTCGCTTTATTTATACGTGTGCTAATAACTTCTTCCCTCCCATCTAATTAGGTAATTCAGTGATTCAGCATTGTCAAACTAGACGTACTGACTGCATTTCGAGCGTCAGAAGCTTACAGTGCAGATCCTGATATCTGTGGGTGAATATCTGCCTGACATATTCCAGAATCGACCTAACAAAGGTGCAGTAAAGAAGTTTTATAATAAAAGGGTCGTCAAATTCCTTAGACCATCTTTTAATAGAACCCATAATCAAAGTAACCCTAATAATTACGTAATTTGTACGATCCTCAAAAGAAATGAATTAAGAAACACATCCAAGTCTTTGGTTTTATCGAGCCTGGATAACGAACTTTTTTCTAAAAGGCAATTGAAGTAAATTGAAAACCTATTGCGCGCGAAAGTCATAGTTGGGCATTTATTAACATTTAGAGGAAAACAATTATTGGAGCACCACTTATGAAAAGTGGCTAAGAAATCGTTTAAAAAAGCACATTCATCTTCCAAACTAACAACGCGAAATATTTTGGCATTATCCGCATAACAGAGTATGTCGGAATTTAGTAAAAGCAAGGATATATCATTGATGTACAGAATAAATAGTAACGGGCCAAGAATACCACCTTGAGGAACACCTGAGATATTTGCTATCTCAGCAGAAAGTGTTCCACGAAATAATACGGTTAGAAAGATAAGAAGACAAGCAATCAACAAAAAGGGCGGAAAACCAAGAAAAGAGAGCTTGTGGATTAAAATTCTATGATTAATTTGATCGAAGTTCTGGATCCTCATAACCTGCAACGTCAACCACTGAGAATGGGATATCGGCCTCAACAGCGCACAACATTTCAGCGCCAACTGAAGCAAACAATTCAGAATGACGATCCTAATGGAAAACCTGAAATCCAGAGCATAAATGCTCAGAGTATAAATACCACCACACCACACAGCGTTGCTAGAAGAAGTAAAAAAATGTGTTGTCTTCGAACGTAGTCCAGTTGTGTTCCCGTAATAAAATGAAATTTTTTGGATGAGTTTTTTTAAGCTAATTAAGGTTCCAATCGTACTTTAGGAATTAATTTACCAACAATACAAACAGGAGTCCAAATATCAGCGGAGACCGGAGCCCTGGGCTGAAAGTCTTAAAAGATGCAGTGACGGCATATCCATCGCACCTTAGAGTAGAATTAATTTTTTGGGCCTCAGATTAAACCAAAATAAAATAGATGGTAGTTTATGAGGAATAATCTTTGTGTGCCTAAGTTCGTTCAAAGAAAAGTAAATGAATATTACTTAGTTTTTATCAGAAGTTTAATGAAAGACTGAGTTATAAAAAGTGTTAAATTTTTAAACTACAGATAATTGAAGACGAAACAAAAAGAATGCTTAATTTTGTTTCTTTTTGGGAAGATTCGCTGTTGGGTTTAGTGCTTGAAAGACTTTGGGGTCCTAAAAATATGCAAACTCTTAGAAGTTTTTGAAGAAGTGATAATTGCTCTAAGACCAATATTATCGGTACGGAAGAATAAACCCGATGAATATAGTCACCCCGCTGTTTTTAAATTATGCAATTACAAATCCAATTTGAAATTAGATCTGTAAAGTGATTTTTCGCATTTATTTCTGGAACAGTTGGTTGGGCCGTAGGTTTTCATATTCCGAAAAATACCTCCAGCTGACTGTTTTCCTACTATACGCGAAAAATCTGTAATTCGAACAATTTTGATATGGAAACTTAACGAAGCAGCTGCCGGATTTCGTCTATTTTCCAACCAACATCTATACAGTTATTACGAAAATGCCGTGTACAAAATTTCAGCTCTCTAGCTCACGCCTCTTAAGCAGTGCTCAAATGTATAGTGACAAACGCAGTTTTTTATGGCAACCCTATGAAGAACTGGCACAATTTCGCACGACCTTGATCTTATTTAAAAATGGATGCGACTGGTAAGTGGAGAGAGAAAGCGATATAATTTATTAGCTCACTAGCACAGAATGTCAAGCAAATTAGCTACTTATGAATCAGCGCTGATTGATATGCATAAGTGTCAACTGGCCTATATCCTACCCCTACCATCATCAAATATTACAAGAATTAAAAACAAATAAGGTGTGTAGGTATACAAACACGTCTCCCTACTTCTTTTGCACGCTTACGCAATCGCAGTCACCTAGAAACGATAAAACCCTCATCGAATGTGCAAACAGAGCCTGAAAATAACTCTCCATTAAGTCGTTTTTTAAATGAGGTCCGACTGGAAACTTTTATATTTAAAAAATAAATTTTAATAATACTTTTAACATTTATTTTTAATAGTAAAAGTTAAGAGTAAATTTTTGTTGTACGAAATAAAAGTTTAAAGTCTTTTCAGACTTTTATCTAACAAAAAAATATTTTGAGAGTATTTCGAGACTTTTATTTTATAAAAGTATTTTTAAGAGTCTTTTGAGACTTTTTATTTTATAAAAATCTTTTTAAAAGTCTTTCTTTATGTTTTTATTTAAATATATAAAGTATTCACGGTCCAAAGTAAAAAACAAAACCCTCTCCCGCTGTTTATAACATTTTAATCGATTTGAACCATATACATAACATAATTTGTTTATATCATATAAACTTAAGGAAAGTACAGACTCTGCAAGTCTGTAACGCGTTCGAATTCCAGGATGGCTTTTCTTTTAATTAGAAGGAAATAAAAAACAAAAATAACAAAAACATTAAATTAAATAAAAACAAGTAAAAAGCCTAGAATTAGTCTAAAACACCAATACTTATGATACCCTATATGAATGTCCGTTTCGATAAAATCGATTGAAACATTATCATAAACAGCGGAAGAGGTTTTTTTAAATCAGACCGTAAATACTGTAAAGATTTAAATAATAAGCATAAAGAAAGACTTTTAAAAAGAGTTTTATAAAATAAAAGTCTCAAAAGACTTTTAAGATGATTTTTATAAAATAAAAGTCTCAAAAGAGTCTTTTATGAAATAAAAATCTCGAAATACTATCAAAAAGTTTTTGTTTTGTATAACAGTTAAAAATAATGGTCTCAATAATAAAAATTACTAATTTTTATTATTTTAAAATTCTTAGTTCTTATTTATTTATTTTGTTTAATTCTTATGGAATAAAAGTTAATAATAACTCGTATTCTAGAGACTTTTGAAAAAAGTCATAAAAGTTACAAGCTCTATGCAAAACTGCAAACATAATAAACTAATAACAGTATTGTATTTTTATTTTGGAGTAGGATGACGCCCCCCCCCCTCCCCTCCCGCTTAATTTTAAGGCTAGTTCCGCCCCTGATTGTAGATATGGTATTTGAATTTCGGAAACCTCGTTAAAACTATAGGGCAATCATCCATTGTGGAGTACTCTGTACCTTCAATTTTTATAAGAGCCGTTATCAGTTAAATTATATTCTGTGGTGAGTTCTATGATTATTTAGGTTATGTTATATCAGAGCCGTAAATTTTGATATCTTCTAGCCCTGTGATCTACTTCTGTTTAAATTCTACTCGTTGCTGTCAATAAGCAGATTCCTCTTTCGTTGTTCCTGCTGTTAAGTCAAATCCCATTCTTTCAATCCTTATTAAAATAAGATACAGGTGCTTCAAATACCTCTTGTCTTCTTGATGGAGATTGACTATTTACTCGAAGAACTTGCTCTGTAGTTCGTTAGGGTGTTCTTCAGGTCACTGCAATGGAATCCTCTTTCTATCTGTACAGTTGTTCCATACAGCAGCGCCTCACCATTCGTAGTTACTTTTCCTGACAGGTCTTCTTTGTTATCTATGAATATTTTCGACTTTTATGATTTCTTTTCTTAGGATTCAGTTCATGTTTATTTTGATGTTTTGTGAAACAATCAATTGTTTGATGTTGTAGTGGAACTTTTCCGTAAAAAATTTTTTTTTGGTACTATCCTCTGAAACGCCTCATATTTCATAATAGTGCGATTTTTGATGTGCCTTATAGTGCATATAAGACCATATCGGCTCTCGAAAAACTTGAAACATTCTCTGATAAACATTTATTTAGTCCTTCATCGACGGCTAATAACTACCTACGTAGTCTTTTTTACTTCGTTTTCTTCGCACCATTTTGATGTTGTGGAGTCAAACTGGTTAGTTTGTGTAGACTCTAGTGCTTCTAGTTTAAAGGTTCGCATTACAGTCCTTAGATTAGCTGATGAGACTACTACTTAATTGACTTTTTGCAACTATTTTTCACATCATTTCTTATTTCTGTGGTTTTTTCAAATAACTCGTTATCTGCAAAAAGCCAATTTTGAGAAAACGAGGGAAAAGTGGAAAAAAGTGAGAAAAGGTATTAGGAAATCATCAATTTGTGAATCTTTTTTTCTCACAGGACGTTTCGAAATAAATTTTATTAACAGTATTGATACTATTTATCAAAAAATATTAAATATAGCGAAGAAGTTGCGCATACAATGCTTTTCGTACGCAATTATAAGACTTTTTTCTATATACTGTGTGCGAATTAACGAATAAATTGAAGTTGAATAGTTATTTGAAATCAGTAATCGCTACCCATCGATTTACGGTTTACTTGAGAAGTTCAGTTATGCAGTTTATTGAAAAATAAGAAAAATTGCGAATGCCATGAAATAATATCAGACAATATGGCTGGAAATGAAAATGCATGTTGTTAATTCTGGTATTGATAAACGGAATCCTTCATTATAGTTGTTAATACATCCAGAAATAAAAACGAAAAAAAAAAACAATGAAAATAAAAAAAAAGTCGAAAGTTCATTTTAAAATAACAACTTGTCTGTTTGACCAATTTTTTTAATTTCTCGCTAACATGTCTATTTGTACCGTTTCTGGAAAAAATAATTTGAGATTTTTGGGTAGGTACTTCAGTGGTTATTCTTTTGTTAATAATAGTAAAATTACTATAAAAGAGTACGCAGGACTATAAAATATAAAATTTTATGTCGAATGGTATATTTAGTTTAAAATCGTAAATATTGCAGATAACGAGTTATTTGAAAAAAAAGACCACAGATTTATTAGATCTCTGGATCCTTTGAAAAAGTATTTTAGTACGTTAGAAGTACTTTAGATTTTTTAAAGTTTTGAATAGTCTCTGTCTTTCCTTCGCAGTATATTAGCATTTGTGGGTAAACTTCATAACATTTTATACTCATACAAAATAGTAAAGCTAACAGCGATCAATAACTTATATATCTCCAGGCTCATAGCATTACAATAATAGTTCAATTGAAAATTTGTGTAACTCCTTCATGGTAAGTATATAATTAACACCAAAAGCTATCATCAGAGAATATCTATCACTTTACAACCAAGTCCATGCATGCACGACTAAGTCAATTGCATTCTTTTTGTAAAATTAACTGAGTACGTTTCATCCCAATGCTATCGGGGCAAATTGTACCGCATTACTGTATACAACAGATTTATAGTGAAACTACCAACGATAAATGCACAGCGATTGCAAGTGCACCAGCGCTTTGATCAAGTCTTGTCGATTAATTAACTCATTTTGTGTACAGACATGTTATCAAATGAAATTACACTGGATACATTTTACCAGCAGTGGACTACCCATTTGCCAGAGCCACCATTCTTACTATCCACACAGCGAGTCCGCAACGCGTCCACCTATGGTCATGATAATGCAACTGGAGGTAACACTACTGTCGAGGAAGCATGTAATCTGACACTTTGCATGTAAATTCCGAATGTAAATTACAGGTGACACTTGACACTCGTTTCCAGCAACAATCGAACAGATTATTCTCAGGTTGACAAGCTCACTATCGATTAACAGTTTCAGTATCGAGTATGAAATTTGATATCGATTCCGATAGTTGTATTGAGTAACGTCAATTTTAGTACCACCAATCGCTATGTTCGCTGATGATGTCCAAGATAGGAATCGAAGGAATTACTCAACTTGATTTTATAAAAATCCAAGAATTAATGAATTTTATGGGCTTTCACTCATTTTATCCTTTCATTCCTTTCCATTTGCGATATTGCTGAATAGCTACTGAGTTATATTAGATACATACATACATATATGTATATAGATATGCATTTATGTAGGTGTACGAGGCAATTGACCGCATCTGATAATGATGTATTATTAGGAGATCGTTTCCATAATGATAGGGTTTCATCATAAAATGATACAAGAAAATCAAAACATACAATTTTGAAGATTTCTTAACGCTTTGCGAAATTAGCAAATATTTTTTAAGGTTAAAGGATTAACTCAGGGAATATAATTGAGACACACCGCGGATTGTCTGAAAAAAAAAAAAGAAAAAGAAAATGTGTTAGTATTTTACTGTGTAGTGATTGTTTTATATAGACATCAAAAAACAAACATACAAACAAATGATATGAGGGTTAGTTAATTCGAACTGCTACGTGAAGAGACTATTTAGTATTGTACGAATCGAAGAGCCTCTGAAATGTCAGCAATGTCAGTCAACCAGAAATGAATGCTTTTCCATCGCCGCGATATAACATATTGTGTAATGGATAACAAGGCTAATATTTATATAGGTCCGGTTTCGAGCGCCACCGCGGCACCTGTCTTTGATTGAATACAGCGTAGAGTTGATAATAGCTTACTCAGAAAAAGACATATTTACACATTTTTTTACTTATTGGCCACTTACTTCCTCTAACGGCATAAGACTTTAACTCAATAATTATCACATTACCGGTCCTGTCAAAGTTAGACTAAAGCAATTTTATAAAGCTCCCATCGCTGGAGAAACACTAATAATAATCAACCTTAAAAAGTTCTCAGAGTGATTAATAAGCCGGTAAATAACTTGCTGAAGGCGAAATTATAATAACCAATAGCAGCACTTTCGGTAGTCAGTCGTCAGAGTCACTGCAATTTGACGAAAATTAGCATATTAAATATATAGAAATGCCCGGACTATCTGTAATGTAGATGAACCCCAGTATGCCTTTTATACCCTAGATGAAATCAATAAAGAATTGGACACCTACGCATACTATTCAAAGTTATTTTGACTTTAATATTTTGCATGTCAGTAGGTCTGCATGTCTGTCTGTCAGTCCGTCTGTCCGTTCATTCACATGATAATTGGAGAACGCGTGTACTACTTTAGTTAGTAAACACCACAGTTTTGTATGGCAACACCAAGAAAGGGTTGCCTGAATTATTCCATTTTCGAACTAGTATTTCCAATTTTGAAAATGCCGTGTACTAAATTTGAGCTTTACATGTTGACTCGATCGCAGGCAGTTTCCAAATAGGTATATAATGAAAAACCCTAAAAAGAGGTTTCCTGATTTAGTCCATTTGTGAAATTGTATTTACTAGTGCTATGAAAACACTATGTATCAAATGTCAGCTCTTTACATCAACTCATTCTGAGGCAGTTCCCAGATATATAGTGAAAAGGAAATTTTCGTATGGCAACACTACGCTACCCGATTGGTCCCATTTTCGAACTTAAATTTACTTTTTTTTTTTTCAAAAGCCAGTGTGCAAAATTTCAGCCTTCTCGAGTTATTATGAGTACAGATATGAGACAGATAGATAAACAGGCGAATAGACGGATAGGTGGATGGACAGATGGACATACGGATGGACAGACGGATGGACAGGCGGACATGCAAATATCAAATTAATTTTTAATATTGTGCATGGATGTCCAACCCATTTTGTACTATAAGCATTACTTCTGATTTCATTTAGTGTATGAAAACGACAATTATAGGACACAGCACGTAAACGCAAGCTCAGTGAAAAGAATTAATGTTTTTTTTTTTAAGTTAATTAGATTTGGATAGCTTGCCTTAGAAAAAAACGAGTACCGGTATAAAACTAAATGCAAAGAAATATTACCCAGTACAACATTAACTCATTGTATATCTACATATGTCAAGAAATGAGAAGCTCGTCTTCATCTGCCATAATATGCCTTCAAGGCAGATATTGTACGAGCTTCTTTCTTCTAGGTTTTTTTGATAGGTTGACCTCAGGGCTCTGATATAAGTACTATATTCTTTATTGTATATAGTAATAGCATTGTGAAAACTCTAAAAATTACTAAAATATTATTGCTTGCAGGGTATGAGACAATTAAATGATTAATTTTAAAAGAAGATGACACGTGGCTTACGGTAAATAAACCAAAATTGACTTTTAAGAAATATACAGACATTACGGTGATAATTGGAGATTAAGATATAATAATACATATATATAGAGGAAGTATTATGCTTGTGAATGATACTAATCATGTAGGTGTTTTACTACAGTTCAAAACTGTAATCATCTGAACTGTGTGATAGTTTAAATTGTGGAGGACTTTAAATATAAATAAATTTTATGTGTAAACAGGAATTGTATTTTGGTAGATCAGTGACTATATGTAGAGCTTTACATATATAGGGTACTCTCTGAATCAAAACAATTTTCATAAAAAAAAGCTAAAATGTTCTTTGTATTCTGTGATCCACTCAACAGAATCCTTTTCTAAAACGCTTTTGTCTTCCGATTTTTTAATCAACTGAAGCTTAGATGAGGTACAAGTCTATCCATACTAAACAGTAAGCAAATTCTCTTCAATTTGTTGTAATCTGCTAGATTTGTTTCTTTGAAATTTTGATAATAAACACAGATGTTCCATGTGTTTTGAAGCAGTGGTAGGATAAGATCTAAATTTATGTTGGAATTTACCATTAGCTACTTGGATAATATTTCCTATCCGTCCAGTTCCTCCATTAACTAACGATTCTGTTACTTCTTTTATTTCTGTTTTGAATGGTTATGGACCAATTTGTTAAAATACCGTAACATACAGCCTTTCTTGCGAGATTTTTATTACATATGTATCGCTCGCATAGTGTCTGTTTACTGATTTAGTACAATGTTTTATTGGTGTACTTAGGTTTTTAATATTCCTTATTTTATCTTGCAAATGTAGCTCTTAGCTTTCATTTGAAGTCTCCGTAATATCGTTGTAAAATCTTTAGCGTCATTGTAGATTACTGGTGTAGTCAATACTACTATTACAGTTATTCCTCCGATCTATTTATTGACAAATTTCAGTGCTTATTCATTCATGTTCGACTAATTTTCGCATTTTACCTGTATTCTTTCTTTGGTTTCATAACCCTTCCTTGCCACCTAGGGGTGGATTACACCCCAGCCATTTTTTTAAATTTTAAGTACCTAAACGAGAAGGAAATCCGTTTAAATCAATATTTGTTAATAATTAGAGACTGCGAGTATAACCTATATGATCTTTTAAAGTAAGCTTTTGAGAAGATTCATACCAATTTTCAAAGAAAAATATAAAATAGTTAATTTTTTATTGCAGTTTTTATAGATGGGGTGACCGACACCCCAGTGTGGCAAGCGTGTTACTCCGCGGAGCAAGGGTTAATATGACTGCTTTAATTACATTCTATGTGTAGTCTATGTCCCGAATACCGGGAACATATAGCTATACAGGTGCTCGGTAAATATGAATAATAAATAATAATAAATAAATATGAATATGCCAATGGATTTCTGGGAGAGTGTCCTTATGATAATTTTGCTCTAGACCATTTTATCCTTTATATCGTAAAAGTTTTATGCAAAGGATATAATTTAATGTGACCCGTTAATAGAAAAAGAAAATTACCTCAATAACTGCTTCCATTCAAAAGTTATTAATATTTTTATGTTATTAGAAAAGTGAAAAAATTTAATTTCCAAAGAAAAAGTGTGCATCATGCAAGAGAAGGGACCACGTAGATCATTTATTTGCCCCAAAAATTAAACTTGTTCACTTTACGCGTAACATAAAAATATTAAGAACATTTGAATGGAAGCAAATATTCTTCTTTTGTTTTAAAATATTGTAACGAATCACATTTTAGAAAAAAAAAAAAAAAGACATGTCCTTGGCGTGAAAATCGTAGGGTATAAAAGATAGCAAATTGTGGGATTTTTTTTTTCAAGAACTTAACTTTAAGGCACGATAAATAAGCATTTGATCATAAATCGTAACTGGTTGGATATTTTAAATTTTAAATTTGAGGGAGAGATTTTAGAAAGGGGGACGGGGGTTAGATCAAAAGTTTGTTAGGTCTATTTTCTGTTCGGCTTGACTATACTTGTGTGATTAAACTAGGTGCATTTCTATTACCCATCAAAACCATAATATCTGACTACATCTAATCTTGGGAAAAAATCTAAAACCTTACAGTACATCCTTATACAATCAGTATTTAATATTTTTTGTTAATGTTTTTAAAAATATCAACAGATATTTCAACACTTGTGGTCGAATGTATCGAAAACTCGAAAGCACTCTATTATTTCTAGGGACTACTGTTACAGTTAAGAGACAACTTTCGAAAATGTTGCAATTGAAATCATTTTTGTCCAAGTTGATCACAAAATTTGGATTTTATACCTTCCCGATAGTACTTACCTACGGAGAAATTTCCGAGTGGCTGGCATCAACAGTAAAATGCTGGTGAAATTATCTCAGGTGTTTTGATCAAGGACCCTCAAGGTGTAATTTTAGGAAAATTTTTAACAACATGCCAAAAGTGGTTCGTAATTCAAAAACTCTTATGCATGCTAATAACAAATAGAACTAAATTTGGATACTTATACTGGTTTGATACACGACTGCATGGTTGACTCAATAAACATTTAAATTGAATCCTAAGAAGTCTAACTGGTCTTATCGAGGGAGCAATGTGGTGCCTCAGACTTTTGCCTTATATCTTAATGTGTATTTAATCTATGAATTAAAATCATTAATTTTTCTCTAAAAAGTTATTTGTTCTCTCACAACTCTTGGACCTCTGGATATCACTAAAAAAATTCGTATTTTGAAGATTGTGATTATTTGGTAGAGATAATAATTTGTATATTTTCAATTAAAAAGTATATAACTATATCCATGCTTTGTCGAGTATATTCAAACCAATAAAACATGGTTCAACCTACCATTTTTGCAGAAGACTGTGAAATTGTTGACATAAAACCAAACTTATTGGTGTCTGTATAAACCATTTCAGGATCAATCAATAGTAGGCTCACAGAACTACACATTAGAGAAAATGAAGAGAATTAGCTTTCAATTAAGGCAATGATTGGTGATTGGCTCATTGTAAATTGGGCATAATTACCCCTCTATAATGCACGGTAAAATGATTTCGTCAAAATGGCGTAATTTTTCTCCTACTTCTCTGAAGATTCATGCTTTCAAACTTTTTCTTTTTCTTATATTATTGAATACGCACTTCTTTTTAGCACGATTCAGATCCGATAATTGTGAAATTAGTGTAAAATAACTGTATGGATGTATCAACAATTTATAAAATATTCAGAATAAAAGCGTATTAAAGTTTTATAAACCAAATAATGACCAAAAGGCACCTTTTTAAAGAAAATTTATAAATTTTGTGATGGAAAATATTTTTTTTAATAAGTTTTTAGCGGTATAGGCCAATTTTGCGTTGAATGAGCTACGAAGAATGCCGACTGTCCCTAACAGAAGGAATGTATCAATTTTATCTGAGGTGGATTAGCAACAAAAAACAATTCTTGATAGCTAAGCTGTCAACGGAGTCGAGCGTCAAAGGAATGATCGACTGGTGGTGCTAAAGCACAATCTCGATGAATTTTGATCTCCTGGTATTAGACGATCAAACCCTCGGTAAACATTCGGGTTGAACGGTCAGAACGTATCTCCGAAATAGGATAGAAACGTCGGATAAGCTACCTTTAAACCCTGACTGTCCCTATGACAGCCCCGGCTGAGTACCTCGATCAACTCGAACCTATTTCCTCTTTTGATGGTCGGATAGATTAGGTCCAGACTGTAAACGAGTCTAACTTAGGGTTGTCTCGAGATCTACGAAGGTCGGTGAATCGCAACGCTGTGTCGGCTGGAGATTGACAGGTGGTAAGTTAGCCAAGTTGATCCTATGTCGACCAGGTTGGAGTATCATTAGCTGCAATAGCAGCCTAGTGCTGGACTATGGAATGCGAACTTCGTTTCTGCTAGTGCTCGGCCATGAAATGCCAACTTCGCTGATGCTACAGGTCACTGTTAGGTGCTGGGCGTATCTAACTACAGAAACTCTTAGATTCACCTAGGTAACTGAACTCTTGGGTGGGCCTAAGCACAGGAACTCTTCGGTGCACCTAAGTACAGGAACAACTCTTTGGTTTTCCTAACTTCAGGAACTTGGTTTACATAACTAGTCTCTTCGATGTTCAGATGGCTCTGTCAAGCCTCCACAGATTCTATATAATACAATTTATATGCAGTATGGACTAGGCATAAAAGCCAAGAATAATAGAATATCAGAAAAACCTATAATATGTGAGAGGAGTGTTATAGATGTTTTGGAGAAATGTTAACTTGATTGAATTAATTGCGATCACCTAGAGGTTAAAGTGATGATTTTACCAGAATTAACCAAAGTCAGCTTCGATTGTATGAATCGATGACCCTAATAGACGTATCCCAAAATTGTACTCAAGTCAATTTTAAGTAACATGGAAAAACTTTTTATTTATTTATTATTTCTATTATAATAGAGATCTATTACATCCAAGGTTTTGTGTATCATTTTATGATACATGTAGCACCCAAGGCTCATTTTTACTTAATAATACATATATATAGTTTGCCAACCCTCTGTATATACATTTCACATTTATTACAGGTAAAATCCATTTATAATTTTCATTTTACAATGACACAATATGTATACCACCTACTGTTGAAACATTTGAAATTTAAATGCGCATACATATTTCACAAAATCGCAAACATCATATCAAAGTTGGCATTCAGATCTTTTACAAAACGGTAGTTTCAGTTTCACAATTCGGACTTCACTCACCTACAATTAATAATTGTGTCCTGCCCAGCAAGAACCACTAATTAACGCTCAGTGACCCCTAACTTTTCTTACTTGAAAGTCGCCATTTAATATTTGCAGCCACGGCAAAACTATATACTACATGCATATATACATATATACATAGATTTAGATAGGCAGTACGATTGTAGGCTAGGTAGTTCCACGTAAATTGCTGGTACCGTTCGATTTTATAACTATCGTTTAACTAACGAACGCCTACTTAAACCTCAGTTTGCGTACGGCACAACGTTTTATGGACGGGCTTATTAGATGCCAACATTTCAATTGATTAAGCAATTAACAGTCGTGTCAATAAACGTAAATCACTTCGAATACTACAGGAACAGACGACGCTGCGTGCACGCATGATAAATAGATATTGGAATCGATGATCAAGGGGGAAATATGAATATCGATTACTCTACGCTTGTCAGCGCGAAAGTAAGTTTAGTTTGCTTATGACATACGCTAATCACGCTGCTTGTCCGGTTGACATTTGAACTGCGTACTTTATTTACTTTGTTTTGGTCGTGAATTAATGAATTTACATAGTATAGTCGAATATCTTAGTTCTTATATTGATTTTAGGGGACTGCCATATGCTTGCAAGTATATAGATCTATGTATATGAACGTAATTAATAGCCCGCACCCCCACATTGATTGCTCAACATTTGTATAATGTTTATTTAGAAAAGAATAGATTTTCACAATAAAATATGTAATATATAATTAATTATAAATATGTACATAATTCAATACAGGAAATTCTAGCTCTAACATACACTATACAGCCATATCATGATTATATGTATGTATGCCTGGAAATGCAAGTTGACATTTTCCAGCAAACTTCTACAGAAATTCCGAAAAGCTCAAATATTACGAAATAGAGGCCCTACACACAGAGAGAAAAATAAATATTCACAACAAACTCACACCGAATTTAAAATGCATATTCGAATGAATTCTATCAAATCAAACGAAAACATTTTTAAATTGAAAGATTTTGAAAAAAACGCGAAAAATATCTGCGCGTTTAAAAAAAAGTTTTCAATTTAACAATTCACTTTGAAATGAGAAAATAATTTATATTCAATATTTTCATGTTCAGTAATGATGGCTAAATGCAATTGGATTTTCACTAACCGGTCTGCTGTTCATTTTGAAAGCAAAACGCCTTCACTTTAATCGTCAACAGAGTTAAAATTTAATATTATTTTTGTAGCTTTGTTTCAGGTCGTTCACATTTGGAGTCTGAAGTCTGCTTTTCGCAATTTATCGGTTTTCTTTTAATTTTTGTATTTTGTCTATGTTCACTCATTTGAATACCCTTCTGAAAGCTGAATTGGGAATAGAGGTGGTAGAGTACATAAACGAAGCGCTTTATTTCGAAATTTTTCCAGATTATCATTTAATAAGAATTATAGCACCATTACAGCCAAAATTGAAATTGTGGCAGAAAGAAAAATTTGGTCCAATTGTGAGTATGTGACGACTTGGATCTTAAATATTAAAAAATATTGTGTATTTCTTCGTCAAAAAATGACAGCGGCTTCTGCCCTTAGTTGGTTTAATTCTTTTATCAAAAATATATTTTTAGTGAAAGACTTATAGAGAAGTATAGGGTAAAGTACGGATAGTTACCACTGTTTTCAGTATCTATATATGTACCTCCCAATTCGGTATATACTTTTATATCTTAATAATTATATGTCCGTACAATACTGTTACCTTTGATATTTATTATATTTGACATTCACTTTCCTAATTTCAATAGTTAATGAAACAGTACAATAGAAAGGTGTCAATTTGCGCATCTATTCCGCTGAGGTGGGTTAGATGCCTTAGAATGAAAGGATAGATGCCCTAAGGGAAAATGGATGAAATTGTTATCAATTTATTTTAAAAAACTCATTTTCAAATCTTCCAAAATTAACAAAAATAGATTTAACAGAAATATATTATTTAAAGAATTAGTATTTAGCAAAAAATATAGTTTTTTTTTTAAACAATTTAATCTCATAACGAAAAATAACATTTCAAAAATAAATTACATTAAGATATAGCATAGCTTGTTGTAGTATAAATATTATACATTAAATAAAACAAAACTAAAAAAATTGTAAAATATAACCCAACAAACATTTTCAGACTTGTCTGAAATATAGAACGTCATTTTTTAACTGAAAATAGATTATGATTTCCTTGCTCATTTTGACGTAATTTAGACGTAGCGAAACTAGGACATGTTGATCAAATTTTCGTCTATTATTGACTTATTATTGACCTCTTTCCAGCGACGCCCTTTTTACGTCAATATTTGAAATTTTAAGACAATTGAGTTTAGTTTCCGTCAAATATTGACCTCGCTTTGACTGACACTTTTTTAAGTCTTTCAGGAGTTCAAGTTGGTATAAGTTTAAATAATATAATCAGAATTTGATCAGAAATTGACCGATCATGCATGTATTATACAGAAATACATAAAAGAACGTCATTTAATGACTCAAAATAGACCCCAGATTTAATAGCGTTAATCCTCTAGAGCTTAATATTAGAAATTTTTCTATTGTTCTTAAACTCTTTTTATATCTTACTTTTTCCGTCTTTTTGTCGTCATTTTTGCTATTGTATAGGCACGTGCTATCTATTTCTCGTCATTTGATGACTGATAATAGACCCTAGTTATTACAGCGCTTGCTGCCATTTTGCTATTTCATAGGTATGCGTTGTCTATTTCTCGTCAGTTTTTGACTGCATTTGAAAGTGGCGCTGCTTGTCGTAATTTTCACGTCATTTCTCGATTTTTCGTATCTTCGTGGAAGGACGGGCATTCAAGACTAGCGTTAGTCTTGTTCAAACAGCAGTACGTGCAATAATTCTACGGTGTTTAGTCAAAAGTACATATCTCCAAAAATGTACTATGCGCTACTTACGAAGTTGTAAAGTGAAGTTGTGTTGTGAACGAAAATTCAACTAAAAACATTGAAAAATGCTTTTCTCAATAAACAACATAAAAATTAATAATTTCTTCCGAGTAATAAAAACATAAGAATTTCCCTATCTTTTGTTTAGGTTCTATTGAAAATATTCGTCGTTACAGGGTGAAAAAGAGAGTTTTTTATTAAGGGGTTTTTGTCTTTCGATGTGCCAACTAGAGGTCATTTTGTACTAATAATTGGTGGCTTATATGACGACTTTATTTCCGTCGGAAGACGTATTTCAGGTGTTATAATGACGTCTTCTGGGCAACCAAAATATACTCATTCAGTTTAATATTGGAGGTCATTTTGGTGGCTAATATGACGACCTTATTTCCGTCTGAAGACGTATTTTAGTTGATACATTGTTGACAGGTCGGCGTCAAAAGATGTTTGATTTAACCAAATTTTGATTTTGACCACTTTTCAAATCCAGTACAAAGGACGGTCTATTGTATGTTCTATTGACCAGACTGTTTATTGGGTAACAATAATTAGGTATCTATATATATCAACATTGCGACCCAGTGGGCTTCTATGCTCTATAGGCATCTATCCGGCACGATCATGAAGAGAGGTTAGAAAATAATGGAATACATATATTTATTACGTAATTCACGTAAAAAGAGGATGAAACTTTTGCTTACTTGTCACACTTCTTCTCAAAGAACAGTCAATTCGGGTAAGAAAAAAACTTTGAGGTGAAATTTGACGCATTAGTATCTTTAGGCGATCATTACAACTCGGAGCGCGCCAACTTTCACTGGCTGCCGCTTCTTAATTGAGTTAGTGGAGGGTCTGAGTATGTAAGCAATGGCGTCGGTTCACCGCAGCTTATTTCGTGTAAGAGATCTGAGTACCGAAGCAACTATCCGTAAGGGTTATTATCTTGATAATTAATGTTTTCAATTTTAAAAAGTGCTAAAGGTGAAAAAATTAACAAATGGAATGTATTTGTGCTTTCTATTAATTCGCAGTACTAGTTTTATTCCATTTTAACGTTTATATTGCACTTTTAATCATTTAGTAATAATTTAATTGTTTGACACATCGCATTCTTTCGGAATGACCAATTCTTACCGCACCTTTACTGACTGAGATTTGATATTTAAGCTTAACGCAAGTCCCCCTATGACGCCTTAAAGTTAATTTGTGTACGACTGTTAAATTTAAAGGGCGCGTTCGCCACACTTAAGTAAATTTACTTACGCATACGGCAATTGTACTCCAGCCTTATATAATATACATAAGTTTGATAAATAAGATTTTATCATAAATAAACAAGTTTTCAATTAGAGCTCGAAAATTATCAATACTTTTAACATTTTATATGGTTGAAATGAACGCAAAGTTCTTTGATGTGAATATTTTTATAATCAGGATACAGGATACGGTCATTGGCGCCGTTGTAGCTCTAGATCGTTTGGTTTAAACAGTGATTTCGTTCATTTTGACATATTCATTTTTCTCCGTGTAGGATCAGAAGCGTGCTTTGGGAGGGGGAGGTGGTGGTAGCAAGGGGAGCGGTCACTCCGCCTAGATCACATTATCAATATTTGGCGCCTTCAAAAGAACCCATACAATTTTTTACTCATCTAAGTATGCATGGCCCTCGGATATCACACAACTTACAGGACACCCTATATATGTATAACTCATTTCTTGAATGAGTTACTGTAATAACTTATATTATAAACTTATATTATAAAAATATTATGAAAGTGTAGGCTTCTGTCGCCAATATTATGGTAAATTGTTAATTAAGCTTCGTAATCTTCGTTGCATTTTAGATCATTAAGAATCTACCACACATAGTGCCCTTCGTTGCCCCTTCAGTTCGTATTTATGGCACAAGCAGTTCCGAATCCAGGGACGAGGATCACAGGGTCATGACCCCCCCCCCCTCTCTAAATTTGAAGTAAAAAATATTTAATTAATTGAGTTATTTAAAAAAATATATTTTTATTTAAAAAAAATTTTTATTTATATAACTCAACTCCAAAATAAAATTTTATTCGAAAACTTAAAAAAATAAAAGCTTATTTCAATGAATATTATTGTATGCATGTGATGTATATGTATAGGTTTTTCTCAGAATTAGAGTTTGGGACCCCAACTCTGGGTGATCCAAAATCCTCGAGAAACACTTCCCAAGTTACGAAACAGACTCCCTCACTACCACATCAGAGCCCTAACTAAAATATTTGCAGCATTCTTATGTGAAACCACTGACATGTATAATATGGACTGACCATATAAATACACTGCAGAAAGTGGGCTCACATCTATATACCGTTCTCTTTCGGTCTAAGCACCAAGTACCAATTGATAGAGAACTGTAAACAACAAATAAATAAGTGAGTTCGTTGAGATAAATATTTGTAAATTAATTATTTGGGTTAATTAGTGATAAAAAGTGTTTTCAAAGTCAATATGTTCATAGATACTCAACAGAAATTCGAAAGGTTTTATTAAAATCACTTTTCAACTTCCCGTTAATGGTTTTTTCAATATTGGCACAGACGTAAGAAGTATTTTTGACACATATACTTGTCTCCGCATGTAAAGGGTTTTCCAATAAGAGGTGTTATTTTAATTAGCCCGCTATTTCGGTAGATGTCACTTTTGGAGCTGTCATTTTTTCACATTTGACAAGTAGAAACTACGCCATTAATAAAAATGGAACGATCCACGATTCAACAACGCATTGAAATTATAAAAATTCACTATAAAAATGGTGCAAATGTGGCAGAGACGGTTCGTAAAACTCGAACATTTTTGGGTCGTCGTGAAGAACCTTGTCGGACCGCAATACAGAAATTGGTAGAAAAATTCGAGCTGTCGGGACAAGTTCGTGATGTGAAGAATAAAACCCGTGCACGTCGCTCAAGAGCAGCCGAGAATATTGCTGCTGTAGCCGAAAGTGTTGAAGAAAACCCAGGTTTGTCCATTCCTCGTCGTTCTTTGGAATTAGGCATTCCACAAACGTCATTATGCCATATTTTGCATAAAGATTTGGGTCTTGCGGCTTATAAAGTTCAGTTAACACAAGAACTCAAGCCGGCCGAGCATCAACAACGTCGAGTCTTTGCTGATTGCGTCCTTGAAATGCATGAAAACGATCCGAAATTCCATCGAAAACTCATCTTGAGTGATGAGGCCCATTTCCACCTCGATGGCTTCGTCAACAAGCAAAATTGTCGCATCTGGGGCTCGGAAAACCCAAGAGTTATTGTTGAAAAGCCTCTCTATCCTCAACGTGTGACTGTTTGGTGCGGTTTATGGTCCCGCGGGGTCATTGGACCTTACTTTTTCGAAAATGAGGCTGGAGCAACAGTTACGGTGAATGGATTGCGCTATCGACAGATGATTAATGATTTTTTATGGCCGGAATTGGATGGTATTGATCTGGACAACATTTACTTTCAACAAGACGGCGCTACGTGCCATACAAGTAACGAAACCATTGATCTTTTACGGAAAAAGTTTCCGGATCGTGTTATCTCTCGAAGAGCTGATCACAATTGGCCAACGAGATCTTGTGACTTAACACCTTGCGACTTCTTCCTTTGGGGCCACGTGAAAGAGACCCCAAAGATGGAATTCGTGAGGCTATCGAGGACATAGGGCAGCCACTTTGCGATTTGGTTATGGAAAATTTCATGAAAAGGATATGGTCCTGTAGGGGTGACAGTGGTGGTCATTTGGCTGATGTTATTTTGCGCTATTAACGGCATACCTTCCTCTTTATAATGAAATAAAGATCCGATCAATTATCTCAAAAAATGGCATTTTCTTTGAATATCAAAATAACACCTCTTATTGGAAAACCCTTTATATGGACGAGCAGTCCATATTATATATGCAAGTGTTTAAAACTGAGAATAGTTTGATTCCTGCAGTTTGCACCCTATGTTCTACTATTCTAAAAAAAAATGACTTTTTGTAAAAAAATTATTTAAAAAAATTACACATCATCGACACCGCTTAATGAGGAAAACTTCCAAGTACCTCACTACAGCTAAGCTAAGCGACTTACGGCGTTGGATGTTTTGTTTTTGCTCAAGATGACCCCCGAAATTTCATGTTAGATCCGCGCCTGGGCCCAAGTCAAGTCACTAATATTTTTATAAAACTTTTTATAAATATGTTCATAGTTATATGAGGAAAGTTTTCCATTAAATTGGTCGTCTTCGGTTTAAGATATGTACTAGTTTTCTAATGAATTATAATAACACCCCATATGCAATACAAGTGACAATAAAGTAATAAGTTTATAGAATCGGCTCATATTTTCAATTAGTATACCCCCTCATGACGTCACCGTAAGATTTATACTGTTTCCTTCTCTTGCAAAATATTAGGTAAAATCCTAGAAAATAAAATCGCTGTTAGCCTGATCTATGTATATATCTTAAAATAAAATAAATTAGTTCGGACAAAAAAGAGCACAAATATTATTTCCGAACGCTTTGTTAAATATTTGACCATAATCCGTCAAGCCGGTGACTGCGAATCAGTTACGAGAGTTATTTTACGAATTTTTTGTTAGTTTTGTAAATAAAAACTAAATTTAATAATTAACTTAAATGTTTTTATTTTATGTATTATTATTTTAAAAATTCTTAGCGTTCGCATTCGGGTAATGAATAATAATTTTCTAACATGTTGAGTCACTACCTGGGTGGATTAGGGAGAAAATTAACTTGGGCTATTTCGAGTTAAACGTTATGTAGAGAATGGTCATTTGGTTAATTATCTAAGTAGTTAGAGCATTTGTCCGTCGCTTGATAAATTGAAGGTACAAAGCTCAAATGCCGTATGATGCAATTAGGTTTTCTTCTGTATAAATATAATTTAGAATAATAATAATAACTGTTAATTTTCTTTCTATATAAATTCTGTTTTGCAAACTCATTGAAATGATGTTTTATTTACCTTCTGACAATTTGTGGTCTTGAGAATGTTATAAGTTTTCAGCTAAACTACATTGCACAAAAAGACGATCTACAGAGAAGAAGAAAATAATCTGTAACACTTTAACTGACACCTATCCAAACTTCATTCTCAAATTGTAACGAAACTTTTCCCCGTTTCAATTAGAACTGAAAGTTTTCGTCAGCTATATTATTCATTATCGGGAGAAATGTGGGAAGTATATCTTCTTCCGACAGAATTTAGTTAGTATAGCAAATGTACACATCCACACAGATGCCATTTTCAGAAAATTGGGAAAATCCAGGCAGAGGAATAACATTGCGAAAAGTCCTGTCACTGGGTGAATTTAATTAAATCCTTCATGTCGGCGTGTCTGTTAAAGCATGCACCAAAATAGACAAACTGAAAAACATCCTCAGGGAAGAAAAAATATTCCTGTTGGAAAAGAGCCGAAAATTCGAAAAGGAATGAAATGCTTTTTTTTGCGAAAAAAAAACAACTTTTGTTTTTGGCTTGGTACTTGGTAGTGCTCAATTTTACAAGCATTCTTGATGTACAGTTTCATTTGCCTGTTCGGGAACGTATGTACATCCGAGGATGTCAGGGAAAGGCTTAAGAATTTATTGTAGAGTGCAATCGGAAATTATCTGCAGCCAAGCCAAACCGTAATTTCGCTTGATGGACAGATACATGTCTGCGGATTGTTGCAATTAGAAGCGAAAATTGTCATCGGATTATTTTGACTTAATTAAAACACATTCGGTTTAAATTTCTTGTTTTTGCTTTTTAAGTGGAGTAGCCATGAGCCATTTAACGAATACAACAGACAAGTATTTGTGTAACATTACAGATGAGCGTGTGCATTTGTATTTTGTGGAAAATGTAATATTTGTTTTTTTGAAGTATAGTTGCGCTATTTTATGAACGGACGCGATTTAGTAAAAACTTTACTGTTTTCAGAATTTTCAATTTTGGAAAAAATTCGGTAACAACAAATTTTCTAATTATATTACTTACTCAGATACTTACATAAATCTAGAGCATGCCGACATGTTTCGACTTTTTAGATAAGACGTTAATTGAGGATTAACTCAACTAAGTACCTGCAAATAAACTTAGGTTAACTATAAATTTCGGACGTGTAATAAAGTGATTTTATTCTTGTAGTCTATCTCATAATTGGAAACCAATACATTTCACAGAGCCACCAAATAGGTGTGAATTAATTCCATCTATGTTAAACTCGCTATGTGTTCAAAACCTTAAGAATATTTTGATAAACTCAAATTTTTGTTTTTAATTGTTTGATTGTTCGAGTTGTTCCTTCTTTTGTTTTTTGTTATTATCATCGTAATAATTATGGATAACAATCTTTGTAAACAGTTTAACTATAGTCTTTTTGGCAAGAGTATTGAATAAGTTTCTTTTTTTTTTTAAATTCGTTATAACATCTAATTTAGATGAGAATGCCTTTAAGTAATTTTTTACGGGCTATTTTTTTCCTTTGTTAGATTGTCTATCGTTTGTGCTAGTCATGGGGTATGGTCCAATATTAATGACGAAATCGGTGATCTGTTGACCTTGTGATCCTTGTCCATTTGATGGGACGAAAAAACTCCAAACATTTCCTAAGTTAGTGACCTGCTGAACCACAATTCAGCATCACTCTCAACGCATACACACCCACACAACAAATCACACATTAGCAAATTTTGCGCACTCGGATAACAGAAAATCCTCGAGAAATACTTCCTAAGCCATGAAAAAGTAATCGATATGTGTGCGTTCGAGTCCAATTCTCTAAAATGTTTTATATTGATTTTTATGGAAAAGTGACTAAACATTGATTTCATTTATGTCATAAAGCTTAAACTACTATCCACACTGGAAAATAGTCCTTCAGTAATTTTAAGCTTGGCTCCTTACCTTCCCAAAGGCTACACTTACTAAATAGCTCACTTAACAAAATAATAAAATAGTTTTGATTAAAAAGTAACCTTACCATTTTACGCTGAATAACTTTCAGCTGAGTAATAGTTGCAAAATAGTATTTGCGACCGTAGTCCGAATTTGTAGGCATATGGACTCGAATACATGGGACCAAGGTACATTCACATATGTATTTTTTTGGGAATCGTAATCATTTAGTTAAGATACATTTTTTTAAATAATTTTATTAGGAAAGATTTAAAAATCTGATCACAGTTGGCGTTTGGGAAGATAAGAGAGTAAGCTTATCAGGGAAAATTTTGAGTAGTAGATTAGTGCACAGGAGCTATTCAAAGCAAAATTTTGTCAATTTTTGGTAAGAACACTGAAATATTTTAGAATGTTAGGTTTATGTTAGGGCTCTCATGTAGTAGAGAGGGAGTCTGTTTCATGGCTTGGGAAGTATTTCTCGAGGGTTTTGATAACATATTCACCAAAAGCACATACAATTACGCATTCATTACGCTGTATCAAAATAGCGACTGAACAGACAGACGGACAGACGGACATGTAAAAATCAAAATAACTTTTTATATTATACATGTGGACAACCCATGTTGCACTACCAATATTATTTCTGTGTGTTAAAAACGGACTGTAAAACTTATTGTATACCCTATGATTTCATCTAGGGTATAACTAGGACTAGAATTGTCATTTAGTCACTATATTTTGTAAAGTAATGTTGCAAAAGCAATGATGGTCCCGCCATGTCAATAGTTTTTATTTGCAACCACATAGGTTTGTGCCTGCCCTTTTAAACGAGGGTAAATTTAACAGAATCAATAATACAATTTTTTTCGCACGATTTCCCTGAAATTTTGGAATTTAGTAATAAAATTTAACAAGTATAATCCTTTCCCTTATCAAACATAGACCAGATGATCATTTGGCAGGTCCGATATCATTATGTCTACTGCACCCCTTGTCACACTTCAACATTGGAACAACAATTTCACAATCTTAGATTTCACGATATTGCATTCAAGCAACTTGACTCACCCCTTCGACTTTACAAAAAAAGTTTCCCTTTTGACTCAATTTTTCTAGAAAAATTTCAAGATAACATAGCAGCACGGCGGCTACAGTATAAACTGTAGAACACGTGTTCTGTAGAAGATATGAAAATTTTCAGGAGGATGTGCTTTATCCTGAAATTGATTTGTTCAATTTGTTCCGGATCCACTCACCACCATCCCGAGTACACCCTTCCAGTAAATTTGTTACAGGCCATTAGCCCCACAGTAAGAGGTGTTTCACGCCTCACATATTTTCAGGAGGTTTTTTTTTCTGCAATTTTTTTACTTTTTTAATTTTGTTTGCCTAAGAATTTAATCAATTCGCCATTTTTATTGACTGCAACTAATTTATTTCTTTTGTTTTCTTTTCAGGACGAAGTAAGTAGATGCTCTCGTAATACAGACAACCTTCATACATGTGTATATATGTTGACTTGGTGAGTGTATGAGTTTCAGTTATAACAAAATTAATATTAACATTATGTCTTCTATTAATATCAAACAGCAAAAGCACTTTCTTTTACCGCTTCTAGATGACGTAGGAAAATATAAACATGGCCTAGATCTTTGTATTTGAAATATATTCTCAGTAAATTTTGGCAACTTCGGTATTCTGAGAACTTATATATTTGCACACCTAGCTCCGTGGATTTATTGAAAACGTGAACATTTATTGAAAGAGAGTCATATTAAAAAGACTTAAATAAAAGAAAATGTTCTTATAAAATTCAATGAAATATTTTTCTCACATAGATACTTAATTGATGCGGACGGCATGAAAAGTTACTGCAGTATGGCAGTTACAGTAACGTTCATTTCTGATTCATTGTGAAAATTAAAACCCCTTTATAATCTACTAAAGAAAAGAGTCCAGTTAAAACGGATGGCACAATCTAGGCGGGGATTCCAATTGATAAATTACCACGGCTTTTTAATTATGCTCACCTATCTTACCACAAATTATAGTTAGGAATGAATCATCCAACACTATTTCTCTTACAGTCTTGTGTGAATGAAGCATATGATCATGGTGTTATTTTCCAACTGATTAGATTACATGTGCTTCCTGATACATGTGAAGTAATTAGAAAACAAACCGCGCGAGATGAGGAATGTTAAAAGTATAATCCCTTTTCATTTGAGCAACGACTTAGTTAGAAATTCTATACAATTAAAGATTGTTGCATCTTTTATAGTATTGGCATTATGACCCCTAAAAATTTGCAGAGGTTTATATAAGTAGAATTATATATTACTCGTACATAATATAACATGATTTAATGTAATATAATATAGAGATCACACAGGCAGTGTCAGAGTAATTCTATTTTTTTACCAAATTCTCCCAAAGCCCCGGTTCAACAATAAATGTATTAACACTCCAGAGGCGCACCGAGCGAGGGTCGACCGGGAAACCCCCCCAAAGTGCCAGTTTTTTTATATAATTTACAAATAATAAATAATAAATACATAAAATCTTTAAATATATAATAGCAGTTCTTAAGTTCTCAGATGGTCACACGACACGACTTTAGAGCCTTATTTTACCGACTCCTTTTGGACTTGGGACACATATGATCCCCAAAGCAAAATTTTGGGTGCCACTTTAAATGGTAGTTGGAAAAAATACCTGAGATATTGAGGTTTATCCTGATTTAATGGTTTAAAAGGAACAGATTACTCTTTGATATACACTGTTAAAAATATTAGGACTATTCCCTAAAATTTAGGGTATACTCCCTGCAATTTAGGGGGGGGGGGGAGGAACCTACACTTTAGGTTATGTTCCCTAAAATGTAGAGAATATTATCTACATTTTCATTAAAATATAAGGAATAGTCCCTACATTTTAGGGAATATTCCTTAGATTTTAGGGAATATTCCCTAATATTATCGAAAAGTACCTAAGCAACATTTTGTGCAAATTTTTTTACTGTGTAGGTAAGAATCAAGGAAGCAACCAAGCAAATGAGATCTATAACGTTAGACATGAATACCAAAAATGAAGTGAAGCCTATCATTGAAGGCAACCTAAATTTTACGGATTCTAATTTTGAAGAAACTGCCCTTCCAAAAAAAATGTAAATTACGAAAGATATGAGCTTTGGACGCTTATTCTAAGGTTGAAGCAATCCCAACAAAACCCACCATATTTAAGAGGCATATTTTTGTACCTTTCGGCTTACCTGTCACTTAGGTAACCAAAAATGGTTGCTTGTTTTGAATATTTGCATGTAAAAAAATAATTGCTAATGCGATAATCGGCGTGAAGTCAGCAGAACTAATGCTTAACAGGCCAATACGAATCGGAATTGATTTGGTCAAATGGCATGTACACATATAAGAATATTATTAGTAAATAGGAAATACAGTGATACTACTGCATTACCGCGATACTAATGGCACTACCGCGTAAGTTAAGTTAAAGTAAAGTTATCAGCAGAGATTAAAATTCCTGTTTTATTAGTAATGACAAAATAATTGCTACTAAAGTCTAGGATAGGACGAGAAATATCTTTTTTTTGGATTTCGGACATGAATTTGAAAAAAAAAATTGTAGGTTCGTAGTTACGTTACCATTAACTGCGGAATTAAAATTTCGCTACTTTATTCAATTGCGCGGTTATGATATTGCTAGTCTCATGGTTATGCATTACCGATGATATCATACTAGTAGACAGTGAGAAATACCGCCAGAGGTCGATCAGATATGATTACCGAAATCGGTATTCCGGCAGTCTAATTTGACATTGAATATGTGACGTATTAAAGTGCACTCATGTTGTATGTTAATAAATTCAGACAATTGACCTCGATTTAATAAAGTATTTATTTAAGCAATCATCCCGCTCTTAATGTTAGTCAGAACAATTCGGCGTCGAGAATGATCCTCGCGTAGGACCACCAGAAACATCAACGGGTCATTTCCATGCTGCATTAGAGCAGAGTTATCATCGAAGCGAATAACCGAAAAGTACTGCAAATTGGAAATAATACCTGCGAAGCTGATTTATAAAATTTTATGTCATTTTCCAGAATTATCCGCGATCACTTGGACTGTACGAAAAAATCAGCACGTTACGTTCTCCAAATCCTCAGGGGGCTTGTATATGTTTCATGGATGAAAATAAACAATATGATAAAGATATCGAAGATTGGTTTTGGTTCTCTCTACAGCAAAGACTTAAAAACCAACAACAACAATTTTTGAAATTTTATATGAATGCATTTTTCGCTTTGATACCAATAAGACCAATAAAATGGAGTGTAGCAACCACGAGAGCAGAGTGGTACTCAGGACTGTAAATTACTTGAAGACCAATTTTAAATGTGTTGGTTAGGTTGTGTAATTTTTCCCGCATTAAGACAATTTTTGAAATTCCATCTGTAATTGTAATGTATGTAATTACTGAACCCAAATCTGTCACTCAACCAGTCTGCAAATATGTATATGTGCAGAATTAGAGAATTGGCGCAGCTTTGTAGAGTTACCATTATAAAGGTGCGCCAATTCTCGAACATCTACAACTTTTACAAAACAGGCGAAAATAAAAATTTTTCTCTACAGAAATTAATGAAAATCGAAATTTTGTTTGGCAAACTTGGAAAGAAATTGTCAGATTTCGCTCTTTTACAATTTTTATACCCTGGATGAAAACTGTAAGGAATACTAAGTTTCTCATTCCGTTTTTAACACCTCGAAATAATGATGGTAGAGCAAAATGGATTGGACACCTAGGCATAATATTAAAAGTTATTTTGATTTTTGCATGTCCGTCTGTCCGTCCGTCCGTCTGTCTGTCTGGGCGCACGATAACTCGAAAGCTCGTGCACTTACAGAGCTCAAATTTTGCAGACGGCCTTTTAAACAAAAAGTAAAATTAAGTTCGAAAAGGAGATAAATCGGGTAACTACTTCGTGGGGTTTCCATACAAAAATTTCGTTTTTTACTACATATTTGGATACTGCCTGAGAACGCGTCAACGTAGAGAGCTGAAATTTGGGAGAAAGTATTTTCATAGTAATTGCAAATAAAATTTCAAAAATGGTCTAAATCGGGAAACCTCTTTTTGATGTTGCCATATCAAAATTTGGGATTTTTACGTTTACTGTGAAAACAATGAGTCCTAGACGGTTTTAATGTATTGAAAAGTTCTTCAGAATGTGAAATTCTATGAAATAATCATTTTTTCTGTCCGACGAACCATTCTAGAAATATATGCGAAAAACGACTTCAAAAGCCATACTTGCACAGAGAAGTGACCCATACACATTTCCATTACGCGCATTCATCTACAGTATCATAAGAATTAGTCTTAAACCATTTCTAGACTTTTACATCTTATAAGGAAGTTGTATATGCGGCTGTCAAGCTCATTCTTGAGTTATCGTACGGACAGATAGACATTTAAAAATGTCTTTCAATATTATGCATATGTGTCCAATCCTATGCCCTATGATTTTCATGAATAACAACGCAACCTTGTCAGTATTAACTGAAATAGGGGAACGCTCCAAGATATATAATCAAAACAGCATCGAATTAAATCGCCTGTTCGGGGATGGACAAGATGGTCCTCACATTCATTAGATCTGGCACAAAGTGACATTGAGCTCTTTTCAAGTATATGTAAAAGAAACTTTACGGCAGACAACTTTCTAGGATCTGAAGCACATCATTCCGACAATGATAGAGGTAATCGCAAGTTAGGTTAGGTTGGTTGGGTTAGGTAACAAGCCTGCATGACTTAGACTTCTGGTGGTCCATTGTGCTCCTACCTCTCTTGGGATAACCTTTCAAATCGTCATGGATCCATCCTGCTTCCTTTAGGAAATTCATAATATCTCTAAGACTCTTTACCTAGATCCACATTGCTTCCCTCAGAAAACTCAGGATATGTCTGAATTCTTTACTTTGCAGCTCCACAAGACCTGAAAATAAGTTGCTATTCAATAGCGTACTTCTCTTATTAATTAAAGCGTGGCATTCGCAAAGCACGTGTGCAGCTCACAATGGTCTCGCAATACGGCAGATATCCTTGTTGGTCTACCGGATATTTTCCTTTTGATAGACGCTCCTGAAGATTTCGTTCTTTATTGCTCCGATTGGGATCCTCACATAATATACCTCTGCGGAGCTATCCAATTACGAGCCGTTTTTGTCCAACTCATCTCATCATCCATCTCGTTGCTTGAGATATCCTGATGGCCCCTTATGTACCCAGCATAGCATCACCTTGTGCCTTATAGTCAATTTCTCAAGGCTGGTCTTGCATAACTGAACCAATTTTGATTTTACTATCACAACATCCAGGGCCTTGATGGCTTCCTGGCTGTCAGTATATTTGCAGATGTACCATGAGGGCCGTTTCCACATGGATATCAATGTTGCCGCCTGGCAAATCGCTGCGAGTTCTGCTTGAAAAACACTGCATTTATCAGACTCAGACTCGTTCGAATGGAGATCTCTGGAGTACCCTCCAGCGCCTGTGCCCGAATTTATCTTGGAACCATCCATAAAAATAGAAAGATCAGAAGTTACGACTATGTCTTTCCCATTCTAGTTACTGCTGGTGGGCATCATTGCATTGACACCCCCATCAAAGTCAAGATGGATACTTGATAGTATGTTTCTTCGCTGCAATCACTACAGTCTATCTTCTGAAATATATTGGAGTGCTCAAAATCCCTCTCCATCCACCAACCCCCTGCCAACAGTCTGAAGCACTAATTGCCGCTACACCTCTGCAATAGACAGTAATTCAAGCATGACCTCCAGGCAGCACCCTGAATTTTTGATAGCATATCCAGGTTACATTCTCTCGTCAGTGCCGATGGAGTAGTTAAGACGATATGAAGCTACTGAGTCACGGGGTGATTTTTTATAATTTTTATAATTTTTAGAAAATATCTTGAATCTTCAAAACCAGAAGCTTGGTCGTATATGACTAGCTTGTCATTGCATATGGCAGTTTGTCTTTTATAAAAAAATGAAAAATCACCACCCTACACTTCCCCCTCCGAAATTTATTGCATACAAATTTCGGAATTTCTTTTTAATTCAACTATTGATTTTTTAAAAACACTTTAATCGACATACGTTTTTAAAATTGAATTCAAGAAATCCAAGGCTTTCAATAGAATCTGTGAATAAGTTAAGATCCAAAAATTTTCAGTTTAAAGTGGAAAGTGTAGTAGTTTTCAGATAAGTTAAGGAGCTCCATATTTAAGGACGTGTTGGAGATAATCGTACAACATGTGGTTTTTAAAATACGTATTTTTTTCAACTTGTTGAAATCTCTTGAACAAACTATCACTCAATAAGCCCGAATCTATGTATATCTACCTCCCGCCCACCAATACAGAATTAAATGATAGAAATCACATGGCAAAATATAGTCATGAGATAACTTGCAAAAATTAACTCACATTCCCTACAGAATTGTTTTCAAATTCCCATCAACTATTAAAATGTCGTAGACTATATTTATAACCTAATAACATTCAAATAAATGCACTTGACAAACAATGAAACATAATCGTTTTATCCACAATAAATAGAAGTCCGTCTGGTGTGATATCCCAACAGGAAATTGAACGTCTTAACAATGGCAAAGTAGCGCAATAGTAATTAAAGACAAGCATCTATCCTGGCTGAAGGTTAAAAACAATTAAACAACCCCAAAATAGCGTATCATCCCCATTTCATCATGACTAAGTGTAGCTAATTCTTCGCTAAAGTCAAGAAGCAATCCCGGAGCCTTTGCTGTAATTTTCAATTCACCCCATATACCCGGGAATAACCGTTTCAAGATGCCAAAAGACCTCACGAACAATTAACAGGAATTTAAGTTTCAGTCATGGAAGATTATTTGGTACTTGTTTCGAAGGATGGAGTGGATACTGGGGAATGTTGGTACATTTTCAACTTAGATCAGTGTGATGGACTTCAAGAAACCGATTTCTTAACACTCTTTGAATGGAGATATTTAGGAAAGGGTTGCACATTCTCCTCTTTCCAATAGTACATTGCCGCGAAGGCTAGAACTGTTGTGCTATTTTAATTATTTGTCTTCGTCCCAGAAGTCCTTTTTGGCTGGGACATATTGCTTCATTTTGGTTTAAGGGGTTCTTTAACGTTTGAAAGTTCGGGAAATTAAGCAGTTATTGGTCGCTCTAATGGGGATTTCACGACTCTTGCGAATATTTTCTTACCCGAATATAGCTTTGTCTGGCAGTAAAATGGCGAAAGTAACCGCAATGGTGGAATTTCATCTCACAGTATGGCACTAGAAATGGTTTCAAATTTTCCAGGATAATTTTTGCTTGCAGGGGTGTATGTAGGTTATTGTAATATGTAAATGATTGCCAATAGTATGCGGTCAATGTGGCCCTTCATCATAGGATTCCACAAAACAAAACAAAAGGCATATGAAGATGGATAGATAAAAACCACATAAGTATGTCATATCAGTGTATACTCGTCGACAGTGCTGTTTCAGTGATCTATTAATTTTGGTCTTATCGATGTGTAGGTCCAATTTGTGATGAAATACTGATGAATTTCTGCATCTAATACTGATGAATTTCTCCATGTAAGAATATTTGCCTTAGCATGGTACGGTACGGACCTGGACATATTTCAGGAAATCATTTGTTAGTTATGTGTAGGTATTTGTAGAACTCTTTAATCCTATGTGAAAGGTTTTTAATTTTTAATTTTTGTGTAGATGTATAATGCATAGAAAAATTCTGCGTTATTCTAGATTAGATCTGTTATTCTGGCTAAAACTTAGCTCGGTGGGGATAAAACTATCCCGAAAATTATAAATTTAAAGCAATAGTGTCTTTGTGTCCTTCAAATTTATATAAGATCAATAATTATGGTAGTGGTTCTGCGTATAATTTATGGAAGTAAAAAAAGACAGAATATTTTTAATATAAGATATATAATAATGTAATATTTACAATGTTTGTATTTGTGCAGACTGTTCGGTGATGATATTGAAGGTTTCTTAAATTGCGTTTGAAGATCTTGATTTTTAAAATCAACAGAAGAGCTAATGCACAACAAGTTAGAATTAACGAATTATAGGAGCGAGTAAATCAGGCAAGGTTAAAATTGGTTCTTAAAATTATTTACAAAATATTTGAGATCTTGTAGAAATTGATAAATTGATAAAGATTGTAAGGTCTAACGAGCATTCTCCAAGAATTCTAATTTTTAGTGCGGCAGGAACATTTTTTATGGAGAATTTTAGTATTTTTGATAGGAATGGAGTGAAAAGACAAGCGATCATTATGGCTGCATCGGAATAAACCAGATTAATTCATACTTGAATATCCGAAGATTTGTCTGACCGTGATATTATCCTCTAGAACTTGTTAAAAGGAGAGCAAATAATAACTATAGAAAATTTTTGAATATAATTAAGCAAAAAGTTATTGAAAATGCAACATCCTAAGTGACTCATCAATGGAAAAGCTCACATTTACACATTCATAATTTTATCCGGATTCTTTACCTATTTATGAGCTTCCACCACCTATTCAGAAGCTTTGATGACTTCTTAGCAGAGTAAAGGTAACAAGAATAATAGCAGGATTTCAACATTGATGTCAGACAGATTGCCGTAGAGATGAGACTCTGTTAAAGCAAATGGAAATTTTACTAAAAATGTTTGTATAAGAATGGAAAAGGGAGACATATTGGTTGCAGTAATCGAATAGTCTTAGTAGTTTTATACCAGCTTTATAAATTAAATTATTAGTTAGTTTGTAAGTACCCCAGTGTGGGTCATCTTAATATCTTCGAGCAGGCCAACTTTAACGACCTAGATGCTCCAACGGATACTATGGCCAAAAGAGTTTCATTTGAAAGAGGTTACCAGGTAACCATTAATGAAAGAAGTCAGTTAATAAACAGAGGGCTCCACTTCCCGCAACACGCCCAAGTCTGGTATATTGCCTGATCCCGGAATGATAGCAAAACAGGCGCAGGGGTGGTTGGTCCAAGAGTGGAACTATCCCTTCCGCTTGGTGCCTCACCTTCCATTTTTCAGGCGAAGTTCTATGCTATACAGGTTGGGGCTCAGGAAAGCCTAAAAAATCGCTGCAAGAATTCAATATCTACATCTGTTCACACAGCCAAGCTGCGCTCCTAGCACTATCCTCTTAGGTCTTTGAGTCCAGCTGCTACTCGAAACTCCAACTACTGTCAAATAAAAACCAAACAACCTCGGTTTGTGTTCCTGGACACGAAAGACTGTACGGTATTGAAAAAGCGGACGAACAGGCAAAAATCGGAGCTGGATGTCCGTATACTGGTCCCTACCCGACATTTGGCATACCAAAAAGTCACTTTAGGGGGAGCTGCTTATGTGGGAAAACAGGCAGCTGGATCTCATTTGGCGTAGCGTGCCTGGCCTCTCTCCTCCAGACGCGATATCTTATTAGACTGCTAACGCAATCACTGGTCATGGCCCCTTCCGTCAGTTCTTAAAGAAGATAGGCAAATCCGATAGTAAACTGTGCCTACTGTGCGAAGAGCAAGATGAAACATCGATGCATGTTATATGTGAGTGTGCACCGCTAGCAGGTATAAGGCTGCAAATCACTGGAGTAACACTTTTCCAAATAAAGTCTGCAATCTTACTCTAAGAGCAATAATCGAGCTCGTTAAAAGTTTTTGCCTGACCACCTTAGGGCCTTAGAGAAAGGCACAATAGATCAACTATGGTCGCAGTGTTCGTAAGGTCATGGAGGCCTAGTTTCCTCTACTCTTAACATTAACAAGTTGGTAAGTTTACCTCTAATGTAGAATTGTGAAAATAGCGCGAGATGGACGGCAGTTTAAGTAACAAATCGGAGAGAACAATAACGAATAATAAAGTTTCATAGGTTTAAACAGCGACCTATACGAAGCTATTGAGACCTATCAATCTATAATATTCGTTATAAACTTAAGAAAAGTTCTGTCTGTAACGCGCATCCTAGCATGTGCTTTTTTTAATTAAAAAAACATAAAAAAATATACTTCATCGTTCACGTTATGCTACTCGAAATCAGTTATCAAACCCATTACATGAAATAAAATGTCATAAAACTTATACTCAAAGACATGCTAGCATCTTAGGTCCTAAAATGTTTAATAAATTACCTCTAATACTTAAAAATGAGCTTACAGTCAGTAATTATAAATTAAAACTTAAAATTTTTCTATCTGAAAACAGAAATTATTATTCAGAATCTCTTCCAGAGTAGGGTAGGAATAATTACATAATTAGTATTACAAATATAAAAAAAAAAAAAAAAAATATATTTTTTCTCACAAGCAAGTAAATTTATAAACAATAGCTAAAGGCCGCTACGGATTTCCACGCTCAAGCGAAAGCTTATGTGGAGTGTAAATTAAATATTTGTATCATATCGTATAAATATTGATTAGTTCCTTTTATTATGTAATGTACAGGTTTAATTTAAAATTATAAATTCCGGAGCTATTAGAACCTATGTATTGAACTATGTATACATGTATTGATGAATAAATATTATATTATCTTGAAAAAAAAAAAAAAAAAAAAAATATATATATAAATTTAAGAGAGAATCCCTTTCTAAGAACGGGCAACTTTAGGTAGTGTTTGTATAGCTGGTTGTATACCTACTATTAATACATGGTTGCATATGAAACCCTATGACATTTTTTTAATACAAAAGAGTATGACCTTGCTTCTTCCACTCTGAATTTAGAACGCTTTAAATTAAAAATTGCGGAACTTTAACTTATTGTTTTTTTTTAGCTATTGGTTTCAAAAATACCGTGTTCCATATCGGATCTAGAAGGACCAAACCAGTTAAAAATGAGTTGACACACTTGGAAATTCGATCGGTTTTGGGTTTTTCACACGTTTCTTATGCATACTCATAAAATATCTCTAAAAGCTAATTCATAGAAGAAAATCGCCTACCCTTCGTCATTTTTAGTGTTTTTTGCCTGAATATTCTAGGAAAATACTCAAAGAAGCACGGTGCTACTGCGCTGCAAGTTATAAAACGTGGATTACATCAATTTGTCAGTAGTTCGTGGCACACTCTATGGCGAGTGATTATTCTAGTTATAATCTAAATTACTTCAGATTTTGTGTTCTGGATATTAGTGTTAAAGCTTGTATTTAAGAACGAATTTTGTACTGAAAAATATCGTTATTTGTGTGTTATTGGTTAACCTATTATTTCTTGAAAAAAACCTGAATTTAAAATGCATCACTTGAATACAGCCAGTGGTGAGATGTCTGTATATCTAAGAAGTATTAAACATTCTTGAATTAGCTTTTTATTGTTATTAAATTATTAATGTGCGTTGACATTGCCAGAAAGTGAGAAGGCAAAAGTCAATGTTTTGAAGCAAGAAGGCTATTCAAATCGTCAAATTATGTAAAGAATTGGAGGACGAAGAATAGTAATAGGCTCTAATCTTAAAAATGTTGAAAACTACGAAAAAATAAAAAAAAAAGTGAGTCACAGAAACCTTGCGTCCCAAGAGAAATGAGCTACTGTTCGCGCAGTCTTGAATAATTCAAGCCTATCAACATAAAAAAAAAGAAACCAAGGAAAACTACCAAAAACCTCTTTAGACTTTGTAAAAGCTTTTTCCAGGATGGTTTTTTTTGGAGATAAAGGACAACTCAATAAATTTATGTAGTTATTTGCAAAAATTCAACTTGTAGCTTCGATAACATAATATGTTGGCTACCGTTATAAAGAATGAAAGATTTTCTTTGGAATAATCCTGCGATATCTTTGAAACGATTTCTGAGTGACGAAAAGTGAGGAATTTTCAAATCTTAATATGAGGGAGATGGAGTGATTTAGGGGAGGGTCTAGTGTGATCAGAAATCCATTGGCATACTTATTTATAGAACACTCTGTAATCAGCGTACGCTAGGTCTGTAAGGCTGATGTCACATTTTCCGTAATTTCAGTATACTGAATTTCTGTAAACTGAAATTCAGTTTCAGTATGATATGACACAGTTTTACTGAATCTCAAAACTGAATTTTAGATTGCCCAGTGGCGTAGAAGTTTTCCTTGTATAAAGACCTACCTAGTGATATTAGTCGTAGAATTTGTTGGTGTTGTTAGCAAAAATGGACTCATTAAATTTCACAGATGAAGAGCTCGTGTGTATCGCTCTGTTAGTGGACGATAATAGAACATATTGGATATATCCATTAAACTTTAATCGAAATGTAGAAGGAGGATTTCACAAAATGTACGCGAAATTAAAAAATCATCCAAAAAAGTTTTTCAATTATTATAGAATATCGCTTTCCAGTTTTAATGATTTAGTTGGTAGGATTTAATGCAAAGTAATAAAAAAATATTTTACAAGAGAAGCCATCAATGTAGAGAAAAGATTCACAATAACATTAAAGTATATAAATAAAAAAATCAATTTTTATAAGTTGTTGTTGTGCTTTTTTCATTTATTTATTGAGATAAATTTAGAAAAACTTTCAATTGCATGAGAGGCTAGAATCATTGTAGTTGAAGGTTGGAGAGATATCATTGATGTTTGTTCCGTACTATATGTCACAACATCTGAAAAAACGATTTGTTGATGCTTTGCTTGTAGTGGTGTATGCGCTGACGACACAATTGATGAAGGAGACATTATTGATGTAGATGGAGACTATATGTAAGGAGAATCTGTTGAGGAAGCAGATGATGATGTTTGAATCGGATGAAATACCGTAGATTGTTGTCCTTGGGAATATTTGGTTGGATTAGCCTAAATGTAAAAAACTAAAACTAAAACTAAAACTAAAACTAAAAAACTATTTTTATTAAGGATTGGTGGAGGAGAGTATTTGGCTTTTTTCAACAAATCCATCATCCCAGATTTAAACTCCATTCTCTGAAAAGAGGTTATTTCCTCCATTTCCTTCCCAAAGCTCAACAAAAATCATTCATTCGGATTTTGCAAATCTGAATAAATCCAGAAGAAGTTTTAATTATCGGCTGAGTAGAACACGAAGATTTTTAGAATGCGCATTCGGCATTGTAAGCATTAAATGGCGAGTTTTCCACTCACCTATATTAGTGAATCCAAATTTTGCTGTTATAATTACCAAAGCTGATTGTGTACTTCATAACTTTGTACACTCCAGAGATGGATATAATTTCCGAGACACTCTTACATGTGATCTAGACAATTTTTCCACAGAAAAAAGTGGAAGTACTCTCAGTAGTAGAAGTGTCAGAGAAAAATTTGAAAATTAGTTTATGTCACCATAGGGTAAAATTAAATGGCAAGATCAATATGAACATTAAGCACTTATATATACCATTGGCTTGAAAAAACTTTTCTCGAAACACAATGTATTTTACAGTAACTATATCAATAAAAAAATGTTTTTTTTTCTCCTAGGAACTTAAGTCACTCCATTCCTCAATCACTTCCCTACTAACTTTATCCCAAGCTTTGTCCTTAATATCCCGACGTATGTAGTTTTGACACTTCGTATTCCACAAACACTCACTCTTTTCAATACCCGCAATGTCGAAAATTTTTACAAAATCTTCTGAACTTATAACTCGCAAATTACCCACGCCACTGACAATTCAGCAAAATCTTAAAAACCGGAAAATGTGACAGCATTCATAAGTCACAATGCTTTATCGATATCAGCAAACTGAAAACATTCAGCATACTGAAATATTTCAGTAAAGCGAAAACTGAAAAATCGGAAGGGCTCTCTGAATTTTTTCAGTAAAACTGAATTTCAGAAGACTGTGAAATGGCTCATTTGATTGCGTGTATTTCGGTTTTCTCACATTCAGAAATCTGAATTTCTGGAATTCAGTATACTGAAATTCCAGATAATGTTACATCTGCCTAAGTCTATCTAACAATCTCTGTTGTATGCCTCGCCATGAGCGCTCCAAAGGCAAGCAATAAAAGAAGTCATCCCTGTTGCACTCCAGCATTCACATAAAAGCTGCCGAACGATCTATAGTAATGTATATGAATGAAATCTGCATCAAGGGTTGCTATAAAGACCTTTATTAATATAGCGTTTTTTGTTTTTTTTTTTATAAACACCGCATCTTCGCACCAAGATGATTCTCTAGATATTTATATGATGTATGCAGGAACAACCTTTCTAAGAGGGTAGGCCTACCTGCAAACTTTCAAAAAATCGATTCTTTTGTTTTTGCATAATATGAAAGTACAACTATTCAAGATTATTGTGTAACGATTTTAAGTTAATCTAATAAGAAATTGAAGAAGTTATGAGACTTGAAATAGTACCCCCTCGATCCCATTTCGGAGCAGTATACTTCGACGTCTGTGCCGCGGGCAAACGCGTTCTAAAATGCAGATATGCCTAAATGAAAGGTAGAGGTTGGTATTCTCTTCTAGTATTCATATGCGCGTTGTAGATTCGCGTGCCAGTGCTTAGAGAGCCCTTCCTAATCTTGAAAATTTTACTGCTTGCGTATGAGGCGGAATTGTAAATTTTAAACGTCATAATCTCGAAATAAGGTTTTCAAAATCGGTGACAATCATAACTGGAGAACAAAATGTCCGAATTGGCTGCAGTTTGTTTTACTATTTATATTCTAAACTATTTTCTTCAGTTCGTGGCTTTTTCACCGTTTTTTGTGTGAAAAAGGATCACTTGAAGTTTACAATGTTACCATTTTGTTAAAAATTGTCTTTTTCCCAAAAGCTTCGATCAAAAACTGCTCTTGGGTGTTATTAATGGAATCCCGTTAGATATTTTGATATCAGATGATGTTTCCGTCGTCTGGAGTTGTAACCGGAAGTCACTTTGCTACAACATTGTTTTCAAAAAGCTGGTATCATAGGCATAAAGGCGATACATATACATTTATAAAAATTAGATTTTAGAACTCCATCGAACAATAAATAAATCCCATGAGAAAGGTTCTAAAAAATATTATTCATTTCATGAAAAAAAAATCATGAAAATGTACATTTTTTTAGCCTTGCAGGTAGGCCTATAAGTCAGCTTTCTGCCGGTGTATTGTGCAATCGATCGACTGTGTTCGTTAGACACATTTTCCCCGTGATTGAAAATAAGCAGCTAACTATCCAATTTTATAGTAAAAAAACGGAAATACTTTTAGAAGTTCGATGATGATGCTGGCACGATATAATTTACATAGGGATACTTTGATGTTTTCCAGATTAATTGGAGTATATATAAGATGCGATTCTGCTTTTAATAGCTTTAGGGGATTCCAGCTGCTTTTCCGGTTACCAACGATCGAATTATGGTAACTGTTTCTATCCTGGATGGAGCACGCAGTTTTAACCCGTCAAATAGCATATTTACGTACCCAGTTGTTTTTTTATTCTCCAAAAATATTCTGTTAAGAACTTTCAAGAAATATTTCTCTGCGTAGTGCAATACCACCACCACCCCCCCCCCCCCATCCCTCCATCCACAGGAAAATTTTCTTTTAGATTCAATGAATTGTATTGAATTCGTTAAAATCGTTTATGTTTCCATATTTGGCCAGAATTTTTTGGATACCTTAAGAGGCTGTTAAAAAAAATGTAACTACTATTTTTAACACATTTTTTTTTTGTATTAACATAACTAATTTGATCTTTCCAAAAATATCTATACAATGATTTCTATATACTATCCTTCACTTACTTTACTCTTCTTTCAACTTTGCTGGAATGAATGTTAGAAATGTATGAGTGTAATAAGACAAAACATTTTGACACACACATTTTAATTTAGGTCCTCGTTCTTCAGGTCCTCGAACACGTAAACCAAAGAAACCACCAAGTGAGAAGGGAGGCTCTTCATCATCAGACGAAAAACGGCCAAGAACTGCATTTAGTGGACCACAATTAGCGCGTTTAAAAGTAGGTTTCAAAATAGTTACATTGTAAAACTATTATCACTAATAATGGGATTTTATTTTGTTAACAGCACGAATTCAGTGAAAATCGCTACCTCACCGAAAGACGCCGTCAGCAATTAAGTGCAGAATTAGGACTGAACGAGGCTCAAATAAAAATTTGGTTCCAGAATAAGAGAGCAAAGATCAAAAAGGCTAGTGGCACCAAAAATCCATTGGCTCTGCAGCTGATGGCCCAAGGTCTGTACAATCACTCAACGGTTCCACTTACACGGGAAGAGGAGGAACTGCAGGAACTGCAAGCAAATAAAACTGCTTAGAATTTGTAAATAGTTGAAAACTTAAAAATTTGTTAATAGTGCCATTATATATAAATAATAAATTAATTGTGAATAATAAGTTTAAATATTAAAGTGAAGTTACTATAAAAAATGTCTCGAGTTCATTTATTTTGGAGATATTATGTGTCATATTTATGCAGATTATTTCCTGTGTTTTATTGAAGTAGGCATTTTTTGGAGGAATTGTAATATATTCCTCGCTCATTACAATTTCTGGTTGAGAGAGTATTACCAAAGATATCCAAATATTAATCATTAAGTTAACTTTGGTATTACTAAAAGGGGTCCATAAGAACTAACTGAGAGTGAAGAGGAAGGAGAATTGTCGGTGTTATTTGCGCCACAATATTAATGCCAGCTTAAATAGGTAAGAAAACATAAATATTGGCGTCAATAGTTGGTTATTTCAGCTGGAAAATCGTTTAGGCAATTGAAGTGAGTAAAATAATTTTGTTAATACATTTTTTAAAAACAACATTGAAATTTATGAAAAAACATGAAAGGATGAATTTTTAAAGCAAAACCATCTAAAGATTGGTGTTCAATCCGATTCTGATCAGTCTGTCACATTCTTCAGACTAGGACCCTGGTATTTATTTTCCTTGTTTTAATAGTAGTTCAAATTATAATTGCTTGTTTTTGGTTATTAGTACTGTCAGAGGACGTAAAAGTTAGATTGCAATAAGCACCCCCAAGCCCTGGTGAGAACATGTACTTTAAGAAGTATTCCAGAAATATAGCGAAGATAAGCCTTCGTAATTATTATTAAACTCTTCAATAGCAAACAGTACTTTTTCTTCAGAATTCAGTATTCGTCTCGCCAAATTTAAATCTGGTGATTTCTTTGGAATGATTCCGAGGAAATCACCAACTATCACGCACCCCTATATCTAATCCTAATATTGTTTTTGTTTTTTTGAAAATAGTCTATAGACAGTTTTATAATCATACAAAGCCACTCATCTCTACAAAATACCATGAAATTTCCCCGGAACGTTTTATGCAGACCTCTCTGAAACATTTGACAGTATCCATAATAGACACTGAGTTATATAAAATATTGTGGTTTTTATATTTCGATAGAACGGAAGTCCATTGTTTATTTTTAATAAAAATAATTCACTTCATTACAATCAAATAAACGGCATCATTCTTGACCTCTCCATTTTGTACCCAAGATGATGAAATCGAAGGGTATACTATGTTTGTCGCGCATAGAAATGATGATAGTAGAACAAAACAGATTGGACACCCATGCATAATAATAAAAGTTATTTTGATTTTTGCATGTCCCTCTGTCCTCACGATAACTCGAGAACACGTATACTTAGAGAACTGGATACTGGATTTAAAAAAAAAAAATTAAATTCAAGTTCAAAAATGGGAAAAAAATAGATTAAGTTATTCATGGGGTTGCCATACAAAAATTTTGTTTTTCACTGTATATTTGGACACTGCCTGAGAAGGCGTCAGTGTAGAGAGCTAAAATTTGGTACACGGTATTTTCATAGAAATAGTAAGTACAGTTTGAGTTAAATCGGGTGAATTGGTGTTGCCATATATCAATTTAAGTTTTTTACGTATACAGCGAATAGATCCGTGCTAGAGGTTTTTATTGTACTGAAAAGTTGTTCAAAATATCATATGCTATGAAATTTGTTATAACCATTTTTTCTGTCCGACGAACCGTTCTAGAAATATTTGCGAAAACCACATCAAAAATCAAACTTGCACACAGGGGTGACCATACAAAAACTATATTCGGGCATTCATCTAGACTATTATAAGAAGTTGTCTTAGACCAATTCTAGCTTTTTTACTTGTCTTGTTCTATATTAATGATGACCATGTCAGCTGGAATTTAACTGCCTTTCCCCCAAAAATAATGTAAAGATCTTCAATGCAATAGAGTCAATCAATGAGTGGTTCTGTCTGTAGTTTCAGTTATTATTTTCATAATTTAACAAAATCGATACTCTTTTGTTTCGTTGGGTTAGCTCTGCCCATGAAGTTCTCCCGACAAGCTAGATTTTTTTTAGTTAGACACATCAGTGATCAGAAAAGCTGGCGTTGTGATGTGAAGCAATATTTCTTATTATGGATATTGGTCTGAATTTGCAAAGTGTGAAAACGGCAGAAGATTCGTACATATTAACACTTGGAAAAATAATTTGTAAATCTAGACACACTTTTGGATGCCTTTCGTGTATTTTCCAGTAGTTTCGTGCATAATTCACTTTGAGCGAAACACCAAAACATTGAAATAAATCAAAAATGGAAATTTGGCGGAACTATCTTCATATTCTCCTGATCTTGGGATTCTGCTGTACAACAAAACACCAAAAATTATTTGTTATTCTATCACACAATCTTTGGTTAATACGCTAGACACACAGCACGATCTAATGAATTATTAGTACTAAGTTCATTAAAATGCCGTGTGTCATATAGTATAGGCCATTATGGTTCGAAAATCAGATCATAATGAAGCACACTACTGAGGTGTTATTTTTTTCTTCATGAAGAAAATGTGCTAGATTTGGCATATAATATAAATCTGGAGCTCCGCTGCGATTTAAAAAATAAGAAAAATAAATTCAATTCTCAAACTATATTGTCAATATTCTTTTTAATATAATGTTTTTCTCATATGTAAATTGTTAAATTGAAAAATAAAATAAAAAAAACAAAGTTTTTCGCATTAATTCGATCCATTTCGCTTCTTCACTGTCATAAGTATATCAAAACCAGTTTGACAGTACAACTTAATTAAAGAAATGTCTGTGTGTCTACAGTTTATAACGAATCATTATAGACTAATGAGTCGTTACTTATTTCTTTTTTAAGACCGTTGTGTATTTAGGGCAATAGGGTGGCATAGTTTCAAATTTTGTTTGACTTATCAACAGGTTCTAAACAACAAAATTCAGTAACTTGAAAAATAAATGAAACTAAAAAAAAAAATGGAAAAATATAAGCAAAATGAAAATAGAAAAAATTTGGAAAAATATAATTCACACTCTGAATTTATTCTCTGTGTACCTATATGCGATTAGATCAATTGATCTTTTTTTCCAGCGAACTATGCTTTACTAAAGAGTATTATGATTTCTGCTTCCGTATAACAGATAAATACCTCAACAATACTCTAAAGGTACTGATTTTGATTTGCCAGTACTGAAATATGCAGGGTATTTTCAGACGTCTACAGATTCTCGCTACCTGAATTCTTAAGAGGAGTCAGTACTCAGCAAAAATTTCGATTTAGATACCAGCGAACCTGTAGGTAATAAAATTTACTATACGTAGGTTTGTGTACTCAAAGTGAGAAAATTCATATAAAATTAGCGTAGACCTAGACCATAAGTCACATTAGAGACATCTAGTGTGAAAGGCAGAAACCAAACATGCGACAATTTAAGACGAAAATGAAAATTTGCAGTTCATAGAAATTGCAAATTTTTATCGAGAATGAACTCTCCTAAATTTTATTTTCCACATAATTGTTAAATATACTATTTTGCTTTATATTTCTACAACTTTCAACGAAATATTGCAATTTCTCGTCTGTGAAATATCGAGAGGAAAGACAAGTACTATTAGAATCAGATAATTAAAAAAAGCGCCACTAAAAATGAAAAAAACTCGACGTTATTTGCTAGATTTAGGCTTTATCTTTCTAAAATAGTCACAATCTAAAGAAATGAGAATATCTACTAACAGGAATTTGATTTGAAAAAAATCAATTTTTACCATTTTTTACAATTTTCCGAGCTAATATCTCCATTGCAATAAATTTATTTTTATTTTTCTCGACGTTATTTACTAGACCTCTTCGTTACCTTTAATTTAAGATATAAATCATTATTCTGGTACAAATAGTTTGCCAGAAATTCGCTTTGAAAAATGTATGAAACTTGCAAATCTTGGTACTGACTCCTCTTAAGTGTCCAATATACAAAAAGTTTGAAATGGGAGAAAAAGGAATTTTAAAGTTTGAATACAGTTTTAACCCAGTAAAATAAAGATTTATGAAGAAAGTGTTGTTTAATATGAGAAAATGAATAGTTTTGTTGAAATATTAGTTTCAAAACGCTCTTTTAGATTTGACCCGTACTTAGAATTTGGTGAAGTTAAAAAAAAGTCAAAAATGCACATTGGACAATTTTCATATAAATATAAAAGATACATGATTATGTTTTTGCTCCGTGTTCAATACGCCAATTTGAATATAAATTGGCTCTTTGATATTGGACCTTTAAGAAAAAAAAACATGCTTCTATCAAATTAGTAACAAAACCGTTATTTTTTTTTTTAATTATAATAAAATCTCAAAAAAGTATTTTTTTCTTTCCTAAATGAAGGTAAAATTAATTATTTTTACAAAAATAAAAGAATTTAGGTAAACAAAAATAAGCCTATATTTCATTTTTAGAGGAGTTAATAAATAACAAACGAAAAATATAACATAAAAATTTTTCATAAAAATAAATTCCAAATACATATAAAATATAATTAAGTGCGTAAACAAAACTAAAACTAAAAACTATAAGCGATTTGGTATCATTTTTTAAGGGGTAACACCACTGTAAATTTTTCAGAAAATTAATTTGTTTTTTATTGGCTTAAAAGATGCGTTGAACCTTCTAGAATATGAGGCATAAAGCTTTATATCTGAAAGGAATTTTCATCATTGAAATTTTAGGCTCCTCCCCGAGCCCGTCGGTCTGCTTCGAAATGACTACCTGCGTCAAATAAACCCTACTGGAAACGTGATTTCTTACCTTACTGACGCTAACACAGTCACATATGTTGTTCGGAAGTGTTTGTGTTCAGTTAAAATCATTTCCAAGCAAAGTACTTAGTTTAGCGTCAGTACATGTACAATTTAAACAGTCCAATTTTTCATGTCAATAACTCATTTCAAAACTTTAAACGTGTTTTTCTCGAAACACGATTTTTCAAAACGGCACACAGCATAACTCCAACAATTTTCATTCCTTTCATTTGAATTTTTAACAATATCTTTAAAATAACATTTTGAAGTGTAATACGTACAGGATTTTCGATACGTCCTTTTAGACATTATTTATTAACAAATGATTACCGCTTTTTGTGTCGAAAATTGAACGATTTCATTTAAATACCCGCCAATCATACAAAAATGAATATTTTCAAAATCCGCTGCGTACTTCACTAGCTACGAGCATGTATACTAAGCGGTTTTTTTTTTCCAACAAATTCAAAATTGCACCAGCTACACTGCGTGCCGCAGAGTGCTTTAAATTCGACAAGCCTTGCGAGAATGGCTCTGGTGTCACCATTTACTAATATTTTTTTTAATAATTTTTTTCTTGTATACTTAAATAAATGCTTAATAACTTCCATGAATATTATTATTCTATTACCTTTCGTTACATAAAAAAAAATGTCCAAAAAACGCTATTTCTAAGGCTATTACAGTGGTTTAACCCCTTAAGGCAACTTTAAAACTGTCTTATAGAATTTCACGTCATCCGCAAGCATGTAAGGAAGCAGTTGTTGATTTCAAGCTAGAAACATTCGGGAGTTCAGTTTGTTGTTGACGATTTACTTTTTTTTAAATAAAAGAAAGGAACCTTTTTCTTCTCAGCGAATTCGTCATAGTCCTCTTGAAATGTGATGTGAAATAGATCGTTAGTATCATAGAAAATTTCTTTAACAGAATTCTATTTTACAGAAGAAAAATTAAATCCGACACTTGCAGCATTATAACGGGTTTTCCAATAAGAGGTGTTATTTTGATATTCAAAGAAAAATGCCATTTTTTTTTTTCAGATACATGATCGGATCTTTATTTCATTATAAAGAGGAAGGTATGCCGTTAATAATGGAAAATAACATCAGCCAAATGACCACCACGACCACGCCTACAGGACCATATCCTATTCATGAAATTTTCCATAACCAAATCGCAAAGTGGCTGCCCTATGTCCTCGATAGCCTCACGAATTCCATCTTTGAGGTCTTGAATCGACGCTGGGCTGTTGGCGTAGACCTTCTCTTTCACGTGGCCCCAAAGGAAGAAGTCGCAAGATGTTAAGTCACAAGATCTCGGTGGCCAATTGTGATCACCTCTTCGAGAGATAACACGGTCCGGAAACTTTTCCCGTAAAAGATCAATGGTTTCGTTACTTGTATGGCACGTAGCGCCGTCTTGTTGAAAGTAAACGTTGTCCAGATAAATACCATCCAATTCCGGCCATAAAAAATTATTAATCATCTGTCGATAGCGCAATCCATTCACCGTAACTGTTCCTCCAGCCTCATTTTCGAAAAAGTAAGGTCCAATGACCCCGCGGGACCATAAACCGCACCAAACAGTCACACGTTGAGGATAGAGAGGCTTTTCAACAATAACTCTTGGGTTTTCCGAGCCCCAGATGCGACAATTTTGCTTGTTGACGAAGCCATCGAGGTGGAAATGGGCCTCATCACTCAAGATGAGTTTTCGATGGAATTCCGGATCATTTTCATGCATTTCAAGGACCCAATCAGCAAAGACTCGACGTTGTTGATGATCGGCCGGCTTGAACTGAACTTTATAAGCCTTAAGACCCAAATTTTTATGCAAAATACGGTGTAATGACGTTTGTGGAATGCCTAATTCCAAACAACGACGAGGAATGGACAAACCTGGGTTTTCTTCAACACTTTCGGCTACAGCAGCAATATTCTCGGTTGTTCTGGAGCGACGTGCACGGGTTTTATTCTTCACATCACTAACTTGTCCCGACAGCTCGAATTTTTCTACCAATTTCTGTATTGCGGTCCGACAAGGTTCTTCACGACGACCCAAAAATGTTCGAGTTTTACGAACCGTGTCTGCCATATTTTCACCATTTTTATAGTGAATTTTCATAATTTCAATGCGTTGTTGAATCGTGTATCGTTCCATTTTTATTAATGGCGTAGTTTCTACTTGTCAAATGTCAAAAAATAACAGCTCCGAAGGTGACATCTACCGAAATAGCGGGCTAATTAAAATAACACCTCTTATTGGAAAACCCTTTAGTTAAAAAATTCTCTGGATGAACACTGTAAGATTTTTAGAGATACCTTTGGATAGTTCATATCTTTCAGGTTTCTCAATAGTGAAATTGGACTATGAATAGATATGTTTTTTAAATGACGGTCTATCACAGTATCAACTTCCTGTATTCTGGAATGTCCTGGCTCCGAATATCGTTGTGATATTGTCTTTATTTGCTCGTTTTTTTTTTGTCAAGAAACTTCAAAATGGCTAGTGACATTATTCTATTCTTATTTTGCGGAACTCAAGCATCAGACCACAGAATGAAGTATGTTAGCACTGGATTATTATCAGCAATGCACTGCAAAATTTTAACCAAAGCGCTCGCCAAATCATTCCCTGAACGACCACTTAGAATTTCGTACCATATAGCACAATATGTTTTATTATCTGCTCTGCAATGTGCTGTTAAATTAAAAGTATTAAATTGCCTTTTATAATAGAAATTTCCGGTAAAACCTTCTGGTAATGAAAATACTTTTTGAAGGTCTTAACATATTAGTCCTAGATTTTTATTATTGAAAGATTGTGCAATATCATCTGCTTTTCGCTGCTTTGCTTTATTATTTAGGTCCTCATATTTGTTAAAAATGTCCTGATCTTGAGGCGTGGGATTGCATATATTCTCATATTTGACATGAATGTCACATTCGTCCTTCTTAGGTTTAAAAAAAGCTAAATTATATTCCGTATTAAATATTTTTCGGTAAATATTGTATTTGACAGGATTACTTTTATTTTATTCCACGTACATACGGTCCATTTTACTGAGAGTTAAAATAGATTCAAGATATTATTTTTCGCTTTTTGCTCGAATGTAATGTGAGTCAACACATGGAAACATTTGTATATGCCTACGCACACCCTGAACTTGGATGTCACGTGTTTTCTTCTTTATATGTTTTCCTTTCTTTGACGAAATTGGAGCAGATACTGTAATGTCAAAATTGTTTTTAAAAAAGTAATAAACTGTACGTTGTGACACATTTAACACAGCCAAGAAAAATTAATTGCACACTCTTTGCATGCTGTTTCCTACAGCTAGACTGTATGCGTATGTTTTCTTTTTTCTTGATTCGTAGTTGACTCTCCTGCGTTTTGGTGAATTTATGGATATATGCTTTGTGTAGAAAAACTTTTTTTCAGAATCGTTAAGTGTCCAAAAGTAGCTATGAATTTGTTGTTTCATTGATTCCGTGAAATAAGAAGTGCAATTATACGCACAGCCTTTTCCACACTTGGGTGCTTGGACAGATTTTGCTGGTTTAAATTTTCCACTGTCAGTCGTGTACTCCTTTCCTTGTTCACGTTGACGTTTTTTTGCGCCTTTTTTCCAATTATTCGGTTCTGCAGTTCTTTTCCTCGGTCTTTTCTTCGTACCGACAACAAATCTCGGTGTGTTCAAAACTTTAATAGTATTTTCGTTTGGCTCAGATCTGTCATTCCTTCCAGCAAGTCTTTCTGGAGATGAAGGTACAAAGTCTGGGTCTGCAACAGAATCATAGCTGAAACCTGTTGGGGAAAGATTAATTGCGAGTAAGGTTGGACTTACTTCTGGAGGACTGGAAAAAGTAGTACTATTTGACATTCTAGAAATTTTTAATAATTACAATAATTACAGTAATTCCAATATCTGATATTCACGAATCTTATATAAATCCTTCATATTGCCTTGGGTATGTCGACTTTAATTCCTAATAAGTATTTAACATTTGCTGGAACCGTCCTGGAGTAGTATCTATAGAATACAGATTTTCTGATTTAAGTAATGTATGTATATATATATCTACAACAGTACTGATACAGTTATTATATTGGGTACCCATTCAGTACTGAAACAGTTGCAATATTAGGCACTGTTACTATTTTCGCCTCCTAATTGTTCGGCTTTCCAAAAACTTTGGTAGATAGCTGCAAATATTGATTTAAATTGTATTTTGGAAAATGCCATGGAATTAAAGCGGGATTCAGATTGTAAATCTTAAACGCATAGCAAGTGGTGCGTACGTTGATAGGTAATATCAAATATAGGCTTCATATATAGATTAGCACCCAAATCGACAACGCTTAAGATCCAAAAATCGAGCGAACATCTACTTTTCATCGCAATCGCGTTCAATTTAACCTCAAAATTGGTAGATTATTATGTCGCTGGTTCATTTTGTGATTGCTTTTTTATTTCTGAATTCAAAATTGAAATTTGATGAACATTAAATTAAAATTAAATACGAACTAATTTATAAAAAAAAAATAGTTCAAGTCCAAATTTTGATATTGCGCATATCAACGCATTCAATCTAACGGCATATTTTTTTTCAAAAAAATCGAAAAATCCCAATATAACTTCACCTTAATAAGCATTTCAGCATTTCGCATGTTCTCCATCTCTATACCTTGACTTTTCTAATTCGTTCTAGTTTTTAGTTAAATAAATCTAAATAAATAATGTCATATTTAGTAAAACTCCAACCTACGACTTGCTTCCCAGTACCTAACTAGGGCTATTAAAATTTGAGGTTGGAACTGTACAAGTGTTGTATGTAGTGTGTAGGTGCAGTACAGGTACCTTATTTAGATCTTTAGGGCCGTAAACACCAACCAGAATAATCCATATTCACGTGTAATGCACAAACACCAACCAAAATTACCCGCGATTTAATCCATCGTATTACACCGGTGTAATATTTTATCCGAGATTTTCCGGGGGTAAAATTTCTATTCGCGGATTATTCCGAATAGGTGATGGATGAGCAAAATTTTAATTTAAGTAATAATTACAGCAGGCAACAAAGAATAGCACGTTTGCGTGGCAAGGATATTTGGATTAGATGCATTAATCTCAAATTGTTTCTCTACTAAAATTTCTTTTTTTTTAATATTATGTAAAAAAGAAAACTAAAAATTATATTAATTTTGTTCATTATATTGCTTATTCAACATTACTTATTTTAAAACATAATACTCTTTTATTTCGACATACCGAAAATATCTGAAAGTAATGCCACATAAGCCAAAAACTCATCGTTTTACACGAGTTGGTGTTTACGACCAAAGTAAGCAGGATTATTCTCGGATAGAAATAATCTTTACACAGGAAATAGGATTATCCTCGTTGGTGTTTACGGCCCTTAATATGGAATTATTATGTCAGATAAAATTACTGAGCTTTTTTCTAGATATTTAAGAAAAATCTTGCTCTTTGTCTCATTTTCCTCAACCGAAACATATATATTATATTATGAGATTAATCCGGGAAGGCAAGGCACACAACATTGCAATAAACTTATACCATGAGAACTGTAAATTATTTTGAATTCAGTAGAGATTTTCTTTTTGAAAACAGTGCACCATTTGAAATATATGGCATTCGGCGCCGTAATAAATTTGTGGGTTCAAAACTTGACATTTTAAATGCCTAGATCCTTGGAACTGTTGGACGTAGAGAAAATTTCTTGTTGCCTGTTTCCATTTCCTAAAGACTAAAAACAATGATTTCAATATTTTAATGAAGAAAATGATGATTCAACATTGAAAAAATGTCCAAACCGCAATTGGTCCGAGCAGGCCTGGTGACAGAAATGTTGGGGCCTGTTACCTTCGTAGGTTGTGGAACTACTTGGAACCTACTAGGACTGTATCACCTCATTTGTAGGAAAGACTCATTCGCAGACAAATCGGAATTAATTGACATTGAATACGGACATTCAGAATTGAGTACAAACTAACGATTAAATTATGAATGATTTGCCCTGCATCTCCACGAGCTATTTTTCTTGTCTTGTTAGAAATCTTGTCTACGGATTTGCACACGGAGACCGAAAATCTAGTTGATATGTCAACGTTCTCATGATTTTTGTTCTGACAAGAGAGAAGACAAAAGTTTTATATTTAGGAGAATTTATACATGCTGAACAGTCAACACGTAAGCTTAAAGTGCAAATGGGTTTCGATGTCATGACCATCTCTTAAGCAAAGAAATGGATAAACCTAAAATTTTTCGTATAAAGTTCCTTCAGTACTGAAATTGGTGTCAAATACACAAACTTTACTCTTTGTCGTGATATCTTGCAAATGAATTGGCATGCCATAATGTTCTCTTAAGCTGAATTGACAGAAAAATTCGGAGCCAAGACAAGAAAATCAGCTCGTGTAGACGTAGGGAAAGAAGTGATTTATTTGATATAAATATAATTATTATTTTTTCGATGTTAATTAATTGGGGCTCCCGAAATTCCGAAGCCCGGTATATTTGTACCCGTAGTCCTCACTTGTGCCGGGTCTTGCTGTATAAAGTGTGAAAATAAGCTTCCCTCTTATACAATTTCCCTCACTTCTTACTAAGATCTATCGCCATCCCATTAATATTCTCATACTAATTCGGAAGGTATAGAAGAGGAAGACTTCTAATACAAATAAGTTCTGGTACAAAAAAGTCCTTCCAGAGTTAAGGGGATGTGGTGACCTGAAAAAGAAGAGAACGTATCACAGGAAAAGTCGTCAGTATACTTATACTTTCTACGTTTTATGTGAATGTCCTCGTACCTCAGTAATCCATAGAAATAATAACTGACAGAATTAACATAATATACTTACAGGCCATCCAAAACTGACAATTTTTCTCAACCGCGTTTAGTTCTTGGGGGCTTCATCTGCGGCACAAAATATATATACGAGCCAGGTTTGTTCCTATTTAGCCTATACTAGGATACCATAACTATGTTTATTCCCACGGCGTTTAGTGCTTATACCCGGAACACGAAATAGCTTCAAATACCATCAGAACAAAATATTCATATACCTGCAAGTCAATTAAATTAATGAAAATAGAACAGAAAATTTAATGGATAGAATATATTTAAGAAAAAATAAGTACATTGTGAAGATGATGTGAGCATACAGGGAACTACACTAATGGTGAGCTCTTCCCTAAATTATCTACGATAAAAATGCAGTATTTATACAAAGTTATATGAAAATATAATTAATTAAAAATATATTTAACTGGTTCAGCTTTCTCCAGAACAGTAAATTGTCAATGCGGTTCTTCCCTGAACTAAATTCTGTAGAAATAATTTAAGGTTTACATCTGCTGCTGATTGTTATACCCTAAATGAAATCTATGGGTATACTAAGTTTGTCAATCTGTTTGCAACGCACAGAAATAATGATGGTAGAGCAAAATAGATTGGACATCCATGCATAATATTAAGTTATTTTGATATTTGCATATCCGTCCATCGTCTCTGTCTGTCTGTCTGTCAGCCTGTGTGTCTGGCTGTGTGCACGATAAATTGTGAACGAGTATACCTAGAGAGCTGAGATTTTGTAGACTTAAAAAAAAGTAAAATTCAAATCAAAAATGAGACAAATCGGGCAACCTCTTCATAGGGTTGCCATAAAAAAAATTTATTTTCCACTATATATTTGAACACTGCATGAGAACGTGTCAACGTAGAAAGCTGAAATTTTGCACAAGTGTTTTCATAAAAATAGTAAATAGTTTTTCCAAAATGGACTAAATCGGACAACCCCTTCTTAGTGTTGCCGTATAAGATTTTCTGATTTTTACGTATACTGTGAAAATGATAAGTTCTATATGGTTTTAATGTACCAAAAAGTTTTTCGGAATATGAAATCCTATAAAATTGGTTAAAACATCTTTTTCTGTCCGACGAACCGTTATAGAAATATATGCGAAAACCCACGGCAAAAATCAAACTTGCACAGAAAAAATTGGTCTTAGACAAATTCTAGCGTTTTTACTTGTTTTTGTTTTGTTTTAGATAACTACTTTAATCGTTTTTATACCGTATATATTTTTTAAAATTTTGTTTAATTGGTAGTCTAAAAATTATAATGTTTTGCTTCGTCAGCTTCTTTAAGCAGACTGTTAGGAAATACTTAAATATAGTGGCTGATTCAAACAGGTAAAAGAGGACGATACAAAAGCACATTGGCAAATATATGTAACGCAATATATTTTTGTAGTACAAGTGAAAACGCAAGACATCGAAGCAGTATCAAGCTCAAGCACATACAATAAAACAAAAGGCCGGCAAGCCATTAGTATAAATTTTAATAAAAATCTTAAATGTGCTGAAATTAAATTTACAGTATCTCTCGCTGAACACAATGTGACCATCAATACATTTGAATATTTAATACTAATGTTAAAGATGTACTTCCGGACTCCAGAATGTTAAATAAAGTTCTAAATACGGTGTAAAGTGAAATGTTTTATAATATAATGCAGTCTAATTACCTTTCTGTTGTACTGGATAAAAGTACACAAATAGAGTGAGGCGTGAGGCCCTTTACAATAGTTTTAAATGGGTTTTAATTTATATGGAAATACGTCTCAAAAACAAATGCGGCCTAGGTTGTGATAATACTGCAGTAATGACTGAAAAACATAATTTCTTTTTATTCACGACGGAAAAATGAATGAGGTCTCTAGTGCAATTATCTGTTTTTATACCCTAGATGATAAAATCATAGAGTTTATTTAGTTTGTCATTCCATTAGAAATAATGATAGTAGGGCAGAATGGGTTGGACACCCACGCATAATATTAAAAGTTATTTTGATTTTTGCATGTCCGGCTGTCTGTCTGTCTCTCTGCCCGTCTTTTCGTCCTCACGATAACTCGAGAACGCGTACACTTAGAGAGTTGAAATTTTGTACGCAGGCTTTAAAAAAAATGGGTGGATTGTTTCTAGTCCACCGTAGACTGAAGTTCACTGAAAATAATTTCAATTAATTTCTAAAATGCACTGAAAATGCAGAAAAAGTAGTCTCTTCAGTATCGTTATATCTGATCGTCTACCATAAAAGTTCAATGATTGGATCATCCAATTTCCAATACAACCACCACAACCACAACTAAAAGCGAGTGTGAATTACTTCATATATGGTAACCAAATTTTTCTAGAAATTTTCAAATTGGGCGATTATTCTTCTTGTCGCCATATAGCCAAATTCAAGTTCGAAGATGGGACAGATCGAGTAAATCGTAGGGTTACCATACAAAAATTTTGTTTTTCACTTGACTTAGAGAGCTTAAATAATTTGGTACACAGTATTTTCATAGAAATAGTAATTAAAATTTCAAAAATTAACTAAATTGTACAAACTTTTCTCGGTGTTACCATACACAACTTTGGGTTTTGACTTTATTTAATTTTATGTTGATCTAGGGTATAATTATATTGGTCTCAGACCAATTGTAACTCTTTCTTTTGTTACCTCTTTAAAAACAAAAACACCTGAATTAATATCTATGTACAAAATAATCCAAAATATACATAATAAAAGCTTATAATTATGTATTTGTACTTTTGGTAATACACTTTACACTATTTCAATAACTTTATTTAATGCTCTGTTTCAGTCAAAGAAACTTTTGATTCATAGATTGAATGCAAAATGTGGCAATTTATTAAGAAGAACTCGTATTAACTTCGTGAAAACTAATTTCATTGATTTTCTGGAAAATATTGAAAGAAAGTATTTTGTACCAGATATGTATATTTATTTAGGCCCGAAATGTGCAGAATTTATGGAAACTTTTGAAGCAGATTAGAAATTATAAATAAAATGGAAAGTACATATGACATATGTATATTATATTAGGTCATCCTGATCTCCAGAGCCATCCGAAAAATTTAATTTTATTAAAAAAGTTAGCTTGCCCTTTATGAACTTGATGCTTTTTCTAAAAATAAACGAACTGCGATATGGTTGTGCTATTCTACTTTTACTACTAAGCTCGTAAATTGCAGTACGTCGGTATCATTCAAAAACTAACTAAAATAGCAAATGGGTGTATGGCGCTTGCCCAGTGAAATCCTTAAATAGAATCCTAAACCACGAAAGAAGATATTTTGAAAAAATCGCAGATCCTTCTCTCATTAAGTTTATTTTGTAACGATTTAAATATTTTGCTTGTTCTTTAGCAATAAAATGATTTGTTACTAAATTAAAAAGTTACATCAATGAATTGCTGGGTCTCGATTTGTATCGTCACAATTGTACATCGGTCTACTTGTTGCCACTGCTTCAATATGGTCATCTCAATATCCTTAATCTTATCCAGAAGTTCCAGAAGTAACGCGATTAGGACATTTTACACATTGTTGCAATATACATTGACTGTTGTAGTAGTTGCAAATTACTTGGAAGATAAGGTTGTGGTAAGTGACTGATTAACCATAAGGCGGGATTGAGCGATCGGCCAGAGCGAAAAGTCAAAGGGGGCGAAACCGAAAAGAGAAAGTAAAAAATTGTTAAAAAAAAAATAAAAAATTAATCAGATCACCTGATTTAAATCAATACCGCCAAATAGCATCCAATGTAAATTTAATATATAATTAGGAATAATTATCTGGTCTGGCAGAGTTATATAGATGTGCCCAAGGCCGTATTTATAGATAACTAATGGGAGGGGTTTAACCTAGTATGAGAGTATGAGATGAAAGAATAACTGAGAATTAATGTGAACTCCATAATCGGAATATGTGTGTAAATATAATGTGTTAATATTAAATAATTGAATTGAAAAATTCCATCTATCTATAAGTGCTATATTTAGATAATTGAGTTCACGGTAATTCTTAATTAATGCTACGTGAGTCTGCAGTATAAACTTTCCGAAATTTAAAAGGTTATATTTGAAAACATGTTGTTTAACCCTATTTTTATCAAAGATATTTAAGTAAACTCCAAGAAAAAAAATATATATAAAGGTCTACTTTTAATAAAAGAAGAAATTAAAAATTACAGAATTAAATTAAGTCCTTTCTTTTCTACTGTGAAGTGGGAAAGTTCTTCATTCATTTCAATTTTAACATTTCGATGAACGCTTAGTAGAGCGATTTAATTGCAGAAACCAAAAAACAATTTAAAAAAATTAATAAAAAAAAAACGTTTGTATTTTTTAGGGAATTTTAGATATAACTATGTAATTATCTAAAATGTCCTAAAAAGTAAACAAATAGTTTTTTAAGTTATTTAAATAAAACCATGGAGTGCTAACGGAAAATATAGTTACCATATTACAACAAAAGTTGTTGTTTTGACGGCAAAAAACAAATTAGTTATAATATTCTCTTAAAAATGTCAACAAAATTTAATAGACCACTGTGATTAAGTTGATTGATACATATATACTGGACTGGTGATTTGCTTTTGTCTATTTTGCACACGTTTTTCTTAAGTTGATTTACCTGAACGGGCCAAGGAAGAAAACTACAAAATGACAACACTAAGTATTGTGAGTCGCTACATATAAAGAATTGTGGGTAAAAATGTGGCTTATCAGAGTAACAGAAGTAGAAGGGGAGGGGAGGGGGATGAACCGCTCAAACCTACCCCATGTATATGACCTTGGATGGGCCCAGAATCATTACGTCTTCATCTACCAACAAGATATACTGCTTACCTTCCAAATTATTTAGCAGTCGAAGTACTCGAAATGTGAAGGCTTTTGCTTATGGTTTCAATGATTACAGACATTTGGAGAGAATAATTGATCATTAGTGATTGCTGACTGCAAAAAAAATATTTATTACATACATACATTCTAAGAGTCAAGACTCAATGAAGAATGGATACCTCTCTAGAACGACAACACTTGATTTAAGAAAATTATTGGAAGAATGTTAGAGAATTCTAGCAGCAGTGAAATTTTTATCTTAACATTTGAGTGAAGAATGATCAGGAAATTATTTAATCACATTGGAGTTAATTACCTAGTTTGTTCCATTTCTGAAAAATCATGTGGAGTTAAAGGTCAACCAAGGAAGAGGGAAGGTATCTCATATATTTCCAAAATGCGACGAATTTATTGAATGTATCGGAAAAATGATTAGGGAGAAGATACAAGATCCCCCATATATCCCGAACAGACCAGTCGCCATTCATAATTAGATACACTGATCAGAATGATAAATGTTTTGTCAAATTCATAAGCAGAGACGGGCACAAAGCTTCCGACGGGGACGAAAGTTTTCTAAGTACTTTAATAGAACTAGATTCAGATATAAACTATTGCAGAGGTCAAGTTTGTGATAACCAGGGCTTTGTGTACTCATCGAACAAGTTATTTGAATTTAAGGTATACCTGTGGCGATGAACTGTCTAGTCGATTATCTCCGAACTCTAGTCAAACAATCGTGTATAAGCCGGGTAACGCACATTCCATAATTCACGCTAGTAATACTTTGCTAAGCGTAGAGAGTCTTAGCTAGGTAGGCTTCAATTTTTGTTAAGCTTTAAACCTAGTATGGAGTTCGGGTATTGGTAAAATTCAACGTCGTCTTCAAAAAGTAGCATTTTAACGTTGGTATAAAGTTGACGTAAGTATTATGTGGAGAAAATGAAGTGACACCTGTTAAAATTACAATTAAGAGGAGATTATTGCAGCGGCAGGTCTAAGTGTGTTTCGCCGTCAAAGAAATCCACGGGAAAAGCTCAATAAACTCGCTTTGTGAGCAATGAAAGAAATGTCAACGTTTTACCAGCATTTTAATGCTCCGCACATTGAAATGATCAGTAAAATGAGTGGAGACTTACCAAACGACATCTATCTCATAATAGACCAATGAACTCCGTACTGGACTAGTAAAGACCTCAGTAAAATTTTTGCTTGAAATTTTAGCAGCGGTAAAATTTGTATGGAAATGACACTTTTTACCTGAACTTCGTACTGTTTTACTCGAACTAGGCTTTAACAAAAACAGAAAATTATAATTCTGATGTCAATGATTGGTAGAATAGCTCCGCAAATAAAATAATCATTCTTTATATGAAACCAAACAAGAGGAATTTTTTATTTATAATTCGCAGCCACTATTGTTTATCCAGAGTAAGCTCCTTTTCCGCATTAAATTAACAGAGGAAGATTTCAGTTGACTGTTTTCGTTTGTTTGTATGGTAGCATATAACCGAGTAATTGAAGGGCTCCCGTTCCAGCCATGCCCCCCGCACTGGACGAATGAAATGTTGTTTTGAACACCGCTGACGTTCCACTCATGCCTCTGCCATTTGGCGAATTAAACATAGTTTTTCTTTCAGCCTAGGTGATCCTGTCCTATACCGGTGAGTACTGTTAGCTACCCATCAAAGCCACTACTTCAACTCTGGTGTAGTGCGTACAACTAAAAGCTTGCAGCTATCGAATTTGAAAATCTGCGGTCGCCAAGTTGATATTGCCCAGCTTGAGACTGAACTTCGACTAGCCTCAGCCAGAACTGACCAGTCGACATTGGATCGAATGGGTCGCATCGTCCTTCTTTTGAAGAAAAGTGGGATTGCAAACTGAGACAAAGTCGAGGTCTGAAACACGTTTCATCGGGGAACGCTATTTGTGTGAGTTGGTAGCAGAATTTTTTATCACAATTTCGCGATTTACGTTGTTTCTACATATATTGATAGGGCGTTCTTGAATATCGTCAGGAGACACCCAACACTCAGCCCAATATTGTTGTAGAAAATCCATGTGAATCTAATATCAGTTTATACGATATTGGATCCTTTTCACAGAAATATTCAGTTGATAGTATCGGATCGATCGCTGGGATGAAAAATGAAATTTGGGTTCACCCTGAAGGCTACAATTTCCCCGCAGCGGGTCTTTGAAATTTGAAGTTCCAATGATCTTGCCTTCAAAAGTATGGCTGGCGTACTTAGCGAAAAAAGACGGGGTGTTTTGCAAATTTCGCGTCTTATTTAGTATTCGACAGGAAGGGGTTTGCCACCTAACTTTTGGTCAGTTAGTTACCAATCCATTCAGGAACCGGAAAAAAGCACTGAAAACTTTCGAAAAACACCATTTACTGGAATACCACAATATATTACTCTTGCAATGGACTCTGAGAGCTAGAATCGAAGAAAATAAAGCTTTGCATGTGAATTTGAAAGTATCGAAACAAAAGCTGGACTTTTTGAATGAGAGTAAACCACGTCTAATTCCAGTCATTGAAACAATATTTTTCTGTGGGTGCCAAGGACTTTTTTGAGGTTACGAGCGTAAAGTGATGGGCACCTGAAAGAGCTATTGAAAAATTCACCAAAGGATGCTATGTACATAATCAACCGAATCCAAAATGAACTTATCACCATTTGATCTTAAATCATAATATTGATCGAATAACAAATCGTGGGGCTTTTCTTTTCCTGGAGAGGACTCGCCCGATATTGGGGGAATAGAACAAGCTTCAATTTACATTCGCTACACACGATGGCAAGTTCACGAAGATGTTTTGTGCTTTCTTCCTATCTTAGATTTCACTGGAAAAGGTATAGCTTTTCTCGATTTTCTGAAATAATCACTTATTTTTTTGGACTAGCATATGATGTCGCGAAATCGGTCAGTGAAGAGCTTCATGGAGCTCAAGCTCATATTGAAGAGATTTATCCACTCGCGCTCTACTCGCATTGCTTTGCTCACAGCTTCAATTTGGCGGTCAGCTCTGCGTGCAACATAACTGCAATCAAGAATTATCTGGGAACTTGTCAAAATATTCACAGTCTTTTTTTATATATCCGAAATGCAATCTTTCACTCCAGAATTCTATTAATGAAGACGAGAAGATAGGGTGAAAAATTGAAAAATTTTTGTTCAAGCAGATGGGTAGAGCAGCCCGAATCTGTCGGAACTTATATGCACTTGCAACCAGCAGTAATCGTGTCCTTGAATTGATTTCGACAACCTGGAAGGATTCAAAGACTTCATCCGAAGCTTTTCAACTGCTTTCAGATATAAAGACTTCAAATTTTCAGGTAAAATTCCAAAAGCATTCATATATGATATGTATTTTCATTTCTAAATCATATAGGAGAAATTCTTTTACGCGATTTGACTGACGGAAAATTTAACTTTCAAATATGCATATTTATTCTAAGTTCAGCGAATTCTTTGACTTTATCTCTGAGTCGTATGATTCAAGCAAAAAAACCAGGACTTTGAATTGACTGATGCTCCGAAGAAGGTATTTATGGAAAGAGGGTAAAATGCCGTGGAGATCTTTAAGATAATTTTCGAAAATGTGAGCACAATAAGCGAAGAGTATGAGATTGAATTGCGAAAGTCGAGGGTTGCTTCGAGGCAGACGCAACGTTTTAGTGTACAGACTGATTCGTTTCAAGATCATTATCATATCTTGATACTTTTAATGCTCATTTACAAGATCGTTTCTTGGAACATCGAATTTCGCCTGCCATTTCCCCAAGAAAATGGACTCTTTAAAAAAAAGTCATGCGTGCAGTTATTTGAACCCTACTCATCAATCTTGCGCGATGATTCTCGTGACACATGGATTAGCGAAGTACAACTTTAGCGGCGACGTATTGTGGGGAAGGATATCAATAATTCGCTCGAAGCACTCGAAATTTGCAATGCAGATGAGTTTCCAAATGTCCATCATATCCTACGCCTTATGTCGATTTTGCCTGTCACTACAGCGACAAATGAACACTCCTTCTAGACAGTGCGTCATCTTAAAACCTATGTCAGATCGACCATCATGACTGAAGATCGGCTGAACGGTGTAACCTCGCTTAGTATACACCGAGATGCTCAAATTGTTGTTCAAACAGTTTCAAACGGTTCTTTTCTTTGGTATCTCGAAGAGTTAATTTGCTGACTGATAGCCACTAGATTTATGTGTTTTACATTATTTTGAAAACCGCTTCTTGAAATTTTTTTAAACTCCATCTTAACATGTATAAGCTGTACTCTTTTGTGTTATCTTTTTCTAGAACTCCCATATATTGGAGAGAACAAATTAGTCAATCCCCCCCCCCCCCCTTGTGTTATTCCTGCGCATGAGCCTGAGGAATATTTATAATATTATACTTGCTTCAGAATTTGAACGGCAGTGTTCACATTCAGCCAAGTTATGCAATAGTATTGTACAAATTTTGAGGTTTTGCGAATTTTGTTTCTATTAATGTAGTTTTAATTTAAATGATCCTCTCAAACGGTGCTTTCTTTCAAGATATATAAAATCGTCTGCAGAATAGTTTCAAGCCTTTTTATTTTACATAAGTCTTCTATCTTGAGTAAACCTAATTAGTAAAATTTGGAAAAATAAAAAAAATAAAAAAAGTTAAAAAATTTTATCTGCGAATAAAATAAATTCAATAGAACAGATCCTATTATATCGCCACATTTTTAAATTAATTTTTATGTTTATAATTTTATAATTTTTTTTATAACTTTTTACACTACAAAATTATTCTAGAATTTTTGTAATGGAATAGCTAACATGTCTAGCAAACAAAAAATGATATTTGAATTGTAAACAAATAAATCTGCATTCGAAAATTCAAATTTTTTTCCACGGCTGTTTATCTCTATAACACTTTTTTTCATACTTCATTAAAAATTATTGAAACAATAAAACTTGCCTGAAAAATAATTATGATACTAGATTAACTCCGGTTGTTTCTGCAGCACAGCAGAGCGCACTTCATCACTATAATTCAAGACTCCGGAGTCTCTATAATATGAAATCTCTTCCACAAAATAAAATTTCACAATTGTGTCTGACCATTATTAAGTATTAATCACTTCTAATCACTTTTTTTACACAAAATCACTAAACCAACTCTGAACTTGTCAGAAATGAAGCAGAAATGTCGAACTGATACAACATATAGTCAAGGGTTCCTGTTGCCGCCCCCCCCTCCACCACCTCCGTGTCGACAAGTATAAATGCTTCTCACACGTACACGACTTTTAAAAATTATAGGCTATCCTTTTTGGTATATAATCTAAGCAAATGATTTATAGCCTTATTGTTCTACATCGCAGAGAGAAAATTAAATGTTCAGAGACACCTATTTATTTATATTTCAATTTTTTAACGAAAATTTTCGCAAATGTCACTTTATAATTTTTTATTTATATCTGATAATTTTAAAACAAATTTTCTCTTCTTATTAAATATTTTATAAATCGTTTTGTTTTTATCTATATTTTACTATTTAAAAATTTCAACTATTTTTACACTTTTATCACATTCGCACAAAACCAAAATCCAGACTTAATATTTTCTACAAAACAATTTTGACAATTTAAGGACTACTTATACTATTCCTCGAAAACGTAACAAGATGTTAACGAAAAATACAAATTTAATATCAAATAATAAAGAACGAGTACTAAAAATTAAATCGCACTGTCGTCACAAGCCCTCTGGGATTTGATGCTAGATGTTGAAGATAAATGCCAACCTACTTTCACATCATATGTGTACTGCGACTGAAACCTATGTATGTAAATATAAAATTTAAGGCCATCTGACTAAGGCGAATTCATGACATTATTTCTACAAAAGTGCATGATAGTCTAAGCTATCAAATTTCATTAAGGAATCAAACAGGATATAATGAAGGATGCCCAAGATACTTTGAAAGAAGTAATTGAACAAACATATTTCATTATTTTTACATTGTCAGAACTTCAAATGACCTTCAATTCTTATATGACTATCAGAACCAGCTTAACACAAGCTCGCTGCATGGACACGTTTAATAAATAAATGGTCACCGATACATGCGTTTCATCAGTTAGCCTGTGTTAGTATTAGTATGTTACACTAAACATAAACAAAACACCAGATGAAATTACATGCACAAAACATTAAACAAAATAGATTAAATAATAATAATATTTTTTAAAACATGCTTAGAAACGTCGAGAGCAAAATGCTCAGCCATATTATTAACAGTAATACACATACGATTAACAGGTTCATACATGCTAAGTTAGACCTTGAGGAGTTAACATGCAACAAAGGTAGCCTTTTCAAATTGTGCCTACTATCACGGAAAGGGATTTTGTTAAGTAAAAATGGAGAATCAATATTCACAAACGTTACATCGGCAACCATCGACGTTTCTCAAGCGAGTGCATATTTAAAAGCTTCAAACGATCCTCATAGGATGGAAGAATTAATGAATTATTCCAGGGTACGTGCCTGAGAGCAAATCGTTAGATGTTCCGCTGAACAGACTCGATACGGTCGATGTGTATATCGTAAAATGGAGACCAGACCTGGCTAGCGTATTCAAGAGCGGGTCTCGCAAAGCAAGTGTATAAATGCAATGTAATGGTGGGATTCGAGAACTCTCGAGACCAATGTTTTATAAAGCCCAGCATAGGACTACTCTTTGATACCATGAAGTTTATATGGGAGACGAAACGCAATCTTTGCTCACATTTGACACCCAAGTCACAGGCAGAACTAACACGGCGAATCAAGGAATCCGAGAATTCATAATCATAAGTGATTGATTTCTGTTTCCTGTGGAAAGTCATAACCTCACATTTGTCGATATTGAGTACCAAATTATTGCTTTTGCACCAGTCGTAAAATTTGTGGAGGTCACCCAATACATGTTCACAATCGTTAAAAGATTTAATCTGAGCGAAAAGTTTAATATCGTTAGCACAAATCAAGACTTTGCAGTACTTCACAACAGATACAATGTCGTCAATAGATAGAATAAAGAGCAACGAGCCCAAGTGACTCCCTTGAGGTACGCCGGACGAAGCTTTCAAGATTCTACAGATGGAATAGCGGAAATATATTTGGTATGTTCTGTTATCTAAATATGACTCCGTCAATTTTAGGAATGTTAGGAGAAACCCATACTTTTCCATTTTAAACAATATCACGGAGTGAGATAACTTGTCGAAAGCTTTACTACTGCAAACCCGCCAATAGTATCCGAGATGAATTGCAATAAGTTGGTGGTTGTAGACCTGCCCGAAATAAACCCATGTTGATTTGAAGAAAGCAAATTCTTACAGGAAAATGATAGTTGAGAGTAAATGATTGATTCAAATAATTTGGGCATGCAAGATAATTTCGCAATAGGCCTATAGTTAGAAATATTATTTTTACTATCTGTTTTGTGGTTAGGTATGATGAAAGAATTTTTCCACAGCTGCGGAAAACAACCACTATCAAGCGATTTTTGGAAAATAATTCTCAGCGGGGCAACTAGGGAGAGGCAACATGACTTCAAAAAGGCTGGAGGAATCCCATCAGGACTCGTTGTGAAATCATTTGGAAGCCCATTAATATGATCAAGTATATCCTCATGTGGGAGAGTGTGGGATTATAAATGAAACGTTATGAGAGTTATTCATATAACTAAAGTTGCTATTACGAGGTTGGAAATTTGAAGTGGGAAATGCATTTTAAAAAATGAAGCAAACATATTGCAAATATCAGACGAAACGTCACTAGCAGAATCTTTGTACTTCATGGTATTGGGGTAGTTGCCGGTTTTTTTTTTATATTAATAAACCTAAAAATGTTAAGTGGGTCACTAAATACTTTGGCACGCATACTTTGAATATACTCATCATAGAGTGAAGAGGAAAGTTCTTTGAACTCATTATAGGATGTGAGGAAGTTGCTGTGACTTATAAGGTCCTTGTTCCGCATATATCCTTTCCACAGTTTATTCTTTCTATTTTTAAAGGCGTTTCAGCTCATTATTGAACCATGGCGGTGATGTTTTAGAGATCCGCTGGCGCTCACGGGGAACATGAGAAACGAATAAATCGAAAAGAATTATGTAAAATTTAGAAACATCTTCATCAACACTATTGCAAGACAACAATGTGTTGAAATCAATAGAGATAAGTCTACTAGAAAGTTCCGAAAAGTCAGCTTTTCTAAAAGTGAAAAAGTATTGTGTTTCGTCACAATTTGCGAGATTTTCGGTTTCATGACAATATGTAATTAGTAGAGGGGGGTGATATTTGTCAAGAGTAAACATTATAACTGTGCTCGGTTCAACTAATAAGTTCCCCGCGTCAGTAGAAAATACCAGATCTAGCTGCCTACCAGTGTCATTCTTAACATTACTGATTTGGCTGAGACCAGATGAAATAGTGTCAAGGAAACGTGATTCCCTTGTTGTCAAGATATTAAGTGGAAGATAGTCCTCGTCATCTTCATTAAATATCCATTGTATATTGGGTAAGTTAAAATCACCAAGAAGTAGTAATTCGTCAATAAGTTCCATCTTACCATGGATAAAATTAGATGTTAAAGTAAGTAGGTCGTAAATATTTTGACCTTTGTCATCAATAATATTTATGGAGTCTGGAGGAATATAGCAACAAATTATGTATAAGTCATATTTTCGGAGAGACAGCTTAAGAGCTATGAGCTCAATATCGAGGATGTTGGAGAAACAAGGAAGTTCAATTTTGCTGCAATTGAACTTATTTTTACAGGCGTTTAGTACGTCACCGCCACGAGCTTCCGAAACACTATGTCTATCTCTTCTAAAACTTTGATAACAATTGTCAAGGATTTTAGCATCTCGAATACCATGATGCAGCCAAGTTTCAGTGCAAACAACTATATCGAAACATGCCGCGACAGAGGTTTTGAAGATAAGTGCGGTTTTTGTCCGAATCCCCCTTACATTTTGATAGTAAAGAGAAATGGACTTCAGTTTTTTGGAACAAGGTTGTTTATTTTAGCTTTATTATTATTTATTATTATCGGATGAATGTTTTGCAAAATTCATGCTTTATTTATTTTTTATTTAATTGTTTTGTTATTTTCCTTACATTCAAATCAAAATTCTACTTTGCCACCTGCAAGTCTCATTTGGTATAGGGTTAGAATATTGAAGATATACAAACGTACTAAAGTTTACATTTGTGTTAAATTTTTGCAATAGTGTCTATTTAGATTCACCGCTTGAACATATTCTTATTATATACGTTTTTACATATTTAACGGAATTTTGGCAGTCCGAGAACACTATAAAGAAGTTAATAATTTATTTTAGGCTAGACATCGTAGGGTGGACTGAGTACGGTTTTAACATTTCGACTGCAACAAACTTGTAAAAACCCTGATATGAGAGCTATAGATCAGAACTGATTACTGTTTCATAAATCGTATTTAGTTGGTTAAAAACTGGCAATACTTATGTATAACTACGAATAGGATTCACAAGTGAGGGGTAAAAGGTAAAAGGTAAAATGTAACAACTGACCCCATCATCAGGACGATTGTAGCAGGTGTAGGTGTCGAAAGTAACACACATAAAAAAAAATCAAAACTAGTAGAAAAATAATGTTTATTAGTTGAAAGCTATAATCAGTCAACCTTAAGAGCTACAATTTCGGACTTTGTTATTTAAATTACTAAAAATACTCTCTTCAACTTTAATTTTTCGAAGATAAACAAAAAAGTTGATGATTATGATTAATCGGTATCACAAAAAAATGGCATACATAATTACTGATCTCCAACAGTGCACGTCTCATGACCCCAGTTCTTACAAGATACAAATCATCTTGGCATCGTGACATTTAACGTATTCATACGTACTTTTCTGAATTAGATTGTGAATATAGTTTTATTGATTAAGTTACCCACATAATGGGGCTATCAACTAGAAGTGATTACGAACGTTATCTGTGAGGGAGTGCATATTGCTTTAACTAATTAACAATACTATTCCAAACCTGAGGGTTGACTATTTTTTAGCTTATATAGTATTGTATATTGGTACGTTAGCATCCGTGAACGGATCTTTTAATTTGCTTCTAGTTTACGCACCAGTGTGTTAAGACATAGTCATAGAGCTGCACTTATGAAAAATTGTTACATATGTATTTAGGTTTTCGTGTGCTCTCTCTACCAAAAGGGTAATTTCAAATTAAGATTAAAATACCTTGAGATTTTGTAAAGAAATATTACTTGTATATTTTCGGTATCCATTTGGCAACATCCAACTTAAATTAATTCGAAAAATAGTAAATTGTTATTAAGCCAATAAGAACAAGTTTACCCCTTAAACATTTGTATGCTTATACGGAATTATCTTAATATTAATTAAATATTTGTTGTTTAAGACATACTGAGTACTACTTAACCTGAAATGAATTAAAGATAGGTGTGAGTATAATTTGATAGATTTTAAGAATTAAAAAAAGAGTAAGAGGAAAGAAAAACGTATGTACCTAATAAAGCACTCTTCTCCGACCTATGCTGGGCATTATTCGAATAAATTTTCAATCAAATAACGATTTTTTTAAAAAATCAAATAAAAAATTATTTGGATAAATTTTTATTTGAGTATCAATTTATTTTAAGTTATTCGCAAATAATTATTTGTTATTTGGTGCAAATTATTTGAGTTTCAAATAATTATTATTTATTCGATCGTGTGTTATTTGAAAATCAAATAATTATTCGTTATTCGATCGTGCGTTATTTGATAATCAAATAATTACATTATTTGATGAATTATTTGTGATTTCTTATTATTGTGATAGTCATTATTAGAATTTCAAACAATTATTTGTCATTCTGATGTCAATTAGTTCCAATTTCAAATAATTAATTCTTGGCACAAGCATTTCTTTCCGCAAGATGTCTCTGTTCAATTAAGTATTTGTGAAGATTTAGAAGTAAATTAATTGGGTTTGATTACTCAGAATAATCTTAGAATTAATTAAATAAAAAACAAGTGAGTTTGAACTTAAGAGGAGTCAGTACTCAGCAAAAATTTCGATTTAGATACCAGCGAACCTGTAGGTAATAAAATTTACTATACGTAGGTTTGTGTACTGAAAGTGAGAAAATTCATATAAAATTAGCGTAGACCTAGACCATAAGTCACATTAGAGACATCTAGTGTGAAAGGCAGAAACCAAACATGCGACAATTTAAGACGAAAATGAAAATTTGCAGTTCATAGAAATTGCAAATTTTTATCGAGAATGAACTCTCCTAAATTTTATTTTCCACATAATTGTTAAATATACTATTTTGCTTTATATTTCTACAACTTTCAACGAAATATTGCAATTTCTCGTCTGTGAAATATCGAGAGGAAAGACAAGTACTATTAGAATCAAATAATTAAAAAAAGCGCCACTAAAAATGAAAAAAACTCGACGTTATTTGCTAGATTTAGGCTTTATCTTTCTAAAATAGTCACAATCTAAAGAAATGAGAATATCTACTAACAGGAATTTGATTTGAAAAAAATCAATTTTTACCATTTTTTACAATTTTCCGAGCTAATATCTCCATTGCAATAAATTTATTTTTATTTTTCTCGACGTTATTTACTAGACCTCTTCGTTACCTTTAATTTAAGATATAAATCATTATTCTGGTACAAATAGTTTGCCAGAAATTCGCTTTGAAAAATGTATGAAACTTGCAAATCTTGGTACTGACTCCTCTTAAGACAATACGATTGAAGTGAAAACTTTACTTCAAGCCATAGTATGAAAGTATGCCTACTAATTATTTAACATCACAACGCATATGAAGAACTCAGAAAAATTATTTGGTAACAGTGTTGGCAAATTACAATAGATAATATTATTATTATTAGTGCATATTATTATTAGTGCATAACAAAATCTAGTTAAAATATATTACAATCAAAAATAAAAAAACTTATCATCGTCTAAAGAGGTTTATTTTTCAAAATTCCTAAATATGAAGTCTATGTCTACTCAAGGCTCATAAGAATATAAACGTAAAATAACTGAATGACAAATAATTGTTTGAAATTCAAATAATTTGCACCAAATAACAAATAATTATTTGCGAATAATTCACCAAATAACGAATAATATTTGTAATCAAATAAATTTTTATTCGATTTTTCATTTTATTCGGTTTTTTATCTTTTATTTATTCGAATAAAAAATGCCCATCTCTGTCTTCGACTATAAATGGTAGAAATTTCTGGGGAAGGGTATAGAGCTGGAGAGGAACAACATTTCAAAACTATGGCTCCAAATTTTCCATATATTGCAAAAAAAGGGGGGGCCTTTTAACTCCCAAACCAGGCATCCGATTGGATTCATATTCATAACGATCCTAAAGAATTATAGCCCAGGAGATATAGACTATTATTAATTCCGATGTTGGTAGAGGGGGCAAAGTTCTGGATGGAGTGCTTTCGTTCAAGACTTTCGTTATAGCGCAGCCATTTGACCTTAGAGCATAGAGATGTTGGTACTCAAACTTCTCCATAGCACGAGCTCCATCGATATTGGTACTAGATTTTCCAAAATGTGTTAAATCAAAATTTGGGCGCAATATACTTTTTAATTTTTTAAAAAATTATTAATAAATTTTTATAAAAAATGAATGGTGCTAGCAAAACTAAACATTAATATATTTATTCTCTAATGTCCTACTATTGTTCGAAATTAATGTACATATCTGTACCACGTACAGTAAGAGAAGAATATAATAAATAGTATAAGATAAAATTACTTACTTTTAGTCATAAGAAAATAAAATTTCCTGCTGGACAAATGCAACACACGCGATCTAATACGGACGACTAGTGAGCAAATTCCTACATGCAAGGGTTTCATCCCACCCATGTAGTGCGCCACACAATCTTGAGTCGCTCGCGAGTTATTCGGAAGTTCCAACCATACCTAGTCTACCAAGATTCTACATAAAATTTGAAGATCTGTACTTGAAGATCGGTTTTCGATTGCATTTTTATTTGTGTAAACTGTTTTGATCAAAATTGATCATAGCTATGATATATTTGCATAATTGTGAAAGAAAGAGATTATACTGTACAATCCTGCAGAAGTTGGTATGTATACATTGTACCGCTATAGCGTTAAAAGAAGGATAAATGCCGGAATTTCAGCATTCAGCTAATCCAGTCGCATACGTAAATTTCTTTGAAATTACAATGAACATACATCTCCTGTTGAAATTTGCGATATCACCAAGAGCCATGTCGAGCTTCCTCAAATTGGCGTCCTTAAACAGTATATGGACCTTCACTGGGGCGGCGAACAAAAGTCATGTAAACTAATATTATAAGAAGTATTCTTTCCTAGATTAAATCTAAAGGGTATAAATGCTAGTAGAGAAAAATGGATTAGACACCCATGCATAAAATTAAAAGTTATTTTGAGTTTTGCATGTCAATCTGTACGTCCTCATGATAACTCGAGAACACGTTTACTTAGGGAGCAAACGAGTTTCGTACGGTTGCCATACACAAATTACGTTTGTTACTATATATTTGAACACTGCCTGAGAACGCGTCGACGTAGAGAGCTGAAATTTTGAACTCTGTATTTTCATAGTAAGAGTAAATAAAACTTTAAAAATGGGTTAAATCGAGCAACCCCTTCTTGGTGTTTACATAAAAAAATATAGGTTTTTTACGTATACTGTAAAAATAATCAGTCCTAGTCATTTCCATAGTACCGTAAAGCTCTTCAGAATGTGAAATCTGTGAAATCCTATAAAATTGGTTATAATCATTTTTACTGTACGACGTATCTTTCTAGAAATATATGCGAGAGACCACTTCAAAAATCAAATATACATTAATGAATGACCATACGAAATTACATTCATAGGGTATCATAAGAATTGGTCTTTTCTTTGTTTTCTTTTCCATTTGACAATACCTAGTTCGCTAATTCTGTAAAATGAACATAAGTGCATACCTATTTATGTTTTTTTTGTCATCACACACAATTGATTTACAAGATTGATTTACTTGATCTCTTTAAATAGCAAAGGGTATACTGTTGATGCCTAAATCCTCGACTAGCATAAATTCTAACCCAAGGTACTGGAGTATGGTATGCATCAATATTATGCGCCAGGAGAGGAAAACCTGCACCGACGTGAATATATCCTGATACAGATTGCTCTATATATATTACCAATTTTGTTCACATACTTTACTGTCTGCTCCGACGGCATTGTGCTAGTTTGAAAACATTGACATGCATCTGAACCGCAGCAATTCATTTCAGCCTTTCTCAACCTGGAAATATGAATGTACGTATTAATTTTTCCACCAAACTTGAATTAAGATTCAAATTTTAAGCTCAGTTTTAAAATTTTATCATTTTCCATAAAACCGGCATTCTTACTAAGAGTTATTAAAATGAAGTCTGCCTGACTCATATTCTCCAAGTGGCAGCTCTATGAAATTATAGCTGGTAATGATCTCTTCTTCAATTAATTATTGGACAGCCAAGGCAGCATAAAAGAATCTCTTAACACATATGTGAGGCCGACTCAAAACACCATCATTCGTAATAAGAAAACCATTAAGAACGTTAAGGGATATCATCTTCGCCTTTTAAGTAGGCAAAACACTTTTTGGCTAATTTTCTGGGATCATAAGGTCGTCATCAACATAGCTCGAGGAACTGTTTGCCGCGGCCAGTTTTTATATCAAAGTCAATCAAATGCAAAGTTATATGGCCCACCCATAAAAACGGGTTACCGAGCCCTGAGCAAGCGGCAGAGCTTTTTTAACGGCACCATGAAAAACCACAAACAAACAAGGGCCTATTTCACATTGTTTTCAATTAAGACTTCTGTTAATGAGCCATAAAACGACGAAATTTCATTTAATGGTCTGGACTCCCCACGTCGAATCGTCGGGATTTTGCTTCCTTCGTCTGCCTCCAAGGTTGTAACCTACCTCCTCCACCTTTTTGGCATAGTACGATGCCGTGGTATGCGGGATCTAAAGAATTCGCATGCAAAACTCAAAAAAACCTCCTTCGATTTAATATTACCCAAAGTAAATTCTGCGTGCCGCCAATCTTTCTCGGTATTCATATACTTGACGGCTCTAGACTGCAGCTGAGCTGACGACTCCGCCAGTGCAGAAAATTGGGATGGTAAGGTGCATAATATACCGATTTTCACTTCAATTTCATCAGCTTTTAATTAGTCGACCAAATCAAATCGAAATGTATGTACGCACCGAAAATTTATTACAATTATCCTCTGTTTATGCTGACTGCCTTGCGAAGTGGTTTGTAGTCCTTCTGTGCTTCCAATTCCATTTGACTAACACTCATATTACGAGCAAAAAATGACAGAGAGATTTTATGAAGCGTTCACATTTTATTGGGCCCTTTTCAAGCCTCTCCGCTTAATTGATTTAATAAAACTGAATTGGTAGCATAAAAATAAATTTTTATTGGAGAATCATTTCGGGAGGGTCTCCTTGCATCTTGTGTATGGATAAATGAAAACCAACGGAGCACCTTCTTGAGTCTTATATCGAATTGAAGGGATTATCTTTGATGTAATAGTTTTTATTGCTTGTTGATCAGGAAAATTGTCAGAATTTTGTCACGTACTTTCTATTTAATTTTTATATAGCGCGTTATGATGAATTCAGGAATGACCAAATAAATTTCAATGAACTGGATCAACGTTTTGGAATTCGTCAAAAATAATCTATTAAGCTTTCCAGTAAACAAATTTATCCATTTATTGTGTTTCTGTAAAATTTCTCAACTATTTTAGCAACAGAACTGGCTATAACTATGTTAAGGCACTAACAGATTTGTATGAAAATATCATGTCTTTTGGGAAACCTCATTTAGGAATAGGGGTAGTTAGCGGTAATTTCGATAAAATGGAGTTAATGTACCGTCTGGGGCTGCTAGAAAACAATTATTTAGATAGGACTAGACATTAGCAAAATTTTCTTTAGGGTGTTATAGGGAGCTTAGGGATACTTTTGATTAAATGAGGTTAACTTTTTGTTTTCATGTTGGTGAGAGGTCTCGACCTTTTGGAAATTTCATTTAGCGGGTAAGTCAGGAAGTTTTAGAATTTGGATAACAATGTTTAAGTAAATTTTACATAATAGTTTTTAAAATGATAATTTAATGCCAAGGTCAAAAGTTGTTATATCTAAATTTAAAAGTCCGGCTATTTTTGTAGATAAGTTGAAGTTCCATAAAGTGTTTTCTATGTGTAGATATTTTAAGTTAACTGGCAAAAATACGTAATTTTATAAAGTGCTTCTGAAATCATTATAAAGTCCTGTGAGAGCAGATGAGAGTATCTTAGACCTCCTATAAGCTGTCATAATCAAACCTTCACCTCAAATACACCAAGCAAGTACTTGTCCTTCTCACAGCACTTGTAACAGCTGCACAGTGGGAAGACGCCCTGTGGACTAGTCTTACAATAATATGGTCTATAGCCACCAGCGAAATACAGAATGCCGTTCATTTGCACCAATATAATTGGATGACAAGTGCAGTTGAATGTATCCCAGATAATTAAGATTAAAAATTTTTTCAGTATTTTCACCTCTCCTGTACTACAACTGAATCATTTTAAAGGTATGCTGGGTAGTCTGTTAAATACGAATTCATCCTTCAATTCCATACCAAGTTCATTGGTTCCACTTCGCGAAAAGTCTTGCGCGCAGAAGCGCAAGGTCGTATAGATATATATATTTGTTTGTATTCAGACAGTGTCCAGACATATCAATAATTTTCCTGAAAACCTTCAGTGGTTGAATGTCATAGTCAAATCCTAGAGCGTTACGAAATCTGTAAATTCATGACTAAACCTGATCGCAATCGACGTGAATTGTGTACAGTACAGAATATTGGTTACGTTCCCGGAAAACGTTCACCACCGGTTGTGTTACGAGTCTTGTTTCCTTCTTATGTTGTGTGTTGATACTAGTGTTAGAATTGCTGATACTGCAAGTCTTTCTTTTTAGATGTTAAAGAAAAAACAAAAACTGAGATCGCTGACGTATCGTCCAGATTACTTACCACTGGAACGTGACGGTTCCTAACCTTTTCTTTGATACGTCCAGTGTCCCGGAATGAGCTGCTAAACTACTTAACATCAACGGATTTTAGAAAGGAGGGTATTTCGAGCCCTATCACCAGAAAATCAAAGAAGTATCTCGCCTACTAATGCCTTTCCAGCTGTTAAAAATACTGGAAATCAACAAGGATACATCGTAGAGAAAAAATAATAAAACGACGCCGCAATTCGAAATTAGTTTTTGAAATCCTTAATCTTGTAAATCAGAAACCTTTGTTTTGAAATTAAGCGCATGAAATTATGTAAACTAACAAGAAGTATTATGCGAAGTAGAAATATAAGTAAATTCATAAGGAAACTAGATATAGAAATTAAATTAATTGAAAAAAAAAAGTTGTGTAATACTGCGGTTTAGAGTTGCGAAACCAACTAGCCACTCATTCAAGGTTTCTAAAGTGTATTGGAATCCACCTGTTGACTCATCCCTATCCCATCTTCTGTCAAGGACTAGATGTGTCGAAAAAGAAAGATCATATTAGAAAAAGTCTAGAGCCCCATTGGCAAAAAAAAATGTATATATATATACAGGGTGATTCAGATCAAGATACCTTCCGGTAAACCACGCGATTCTATGAGGTAAGCTGATCAAAAAAATTGTTCCACACAACAATTTTGTAAACTGATGAGCGTAGGCTACCAGGGTAATGGATTAACAAATTTATATATATATTGAGTTTTGTTCTATATGAAATATTGCAATATGCCACTCGATACATGTACCAACCAGGCTTGTAAGCATGAGGGTATTGGGGGATCGACCCCCCCCCCCCGTGAGTTTCTTGCACATCAATTTTTGATAAGCGATTTTATTTTCATCTAATAAAAGTTAAATTATCTAAAAAATTCCAGTATTGATTTCTTGATTTTTAATAAACTTTTTTCAAATTTTCGACTCTTTTCCTCCTTCAGTCGAGTAAGGGTGTAACCAATGCCGCTGCGAAAAGCATTATCAGCTGTGGCGACTTATATCTCTTGGTGTAATTATTTGTTTTATGTGTTCCTCCAATTCTTCTGGAAATATTCCAAAATCCAAATTATTTCATTGAAATTCCGTATTCGAAATAGTTTTCAGAGTAGGCCAAATTTTTGATATTGATTTTGTAAATATTTAGTGTGTCAGTTCAGATTTATTTATTGTAAACAAAAGGCATAAAAAGATTCTTTTGTTAACAAAACATTAAAAAGTTCTACAAAAATAAAAAGATTGAAAGTGCTAATTAAAAGTTAATTAAGTCACTAAAAAGTTCACGTTGTGTGATATCAAGATAAAGTTTATAAAGCGATGTCTTTGGAAAACCATATTGGCACTCTTGACACCTACTGAATTGAGAGTAGTATTTGTTGATACGTTGACAAAGACAGCCAGTCGTTATTTATAAACATGGATATTAAGCGATTTCTGAGTAATAGGCCACGCGTCGAAAGCGAAAATGTAAGTACTCAATGCACTAAATGTAGTGAGCAAAATTTCTTTCCACTTATTCCATCTACTTTATTGTAATTATCTATATTTTGAAGTTAGATAACTGAAAATAACATAGTATATGCTACGATATGAATGTATATGTCTCCACTACTAGCATTGAGTTTGGAATTTCTATAACTCCGCATTGTTCTAGTCAGCAGTAAGCTTTTTCAGTACTTTGGGAGGATACCCAGCAAACATGGCGAAACGCAGAAGATTCACTTTCTTATTACCTGGACGATAAAATATCTCGTGGATGATAATCATATTCGTATTGCATTCTTAACTTCCAACGGGAGAAACTGTTACCCCGAAGGCAAAACATTTTGAAGAAACGAATGCGTATCTTCTACGCGATACATTAAAGTAATTTGTCAACATCCCTTCCTGGCGAGTTATTTTCATATCATGTATAAGAAGCGCATACGTTTCTTCAAGATGATCCCCTTTCTTATCGTCTAAGCACATTGTTCAAGAATCGTTGAAATAAATCCTTTGGAATTTGTAGTAAGGGAATAAAGAACATTTATTTAAAGTAGGTAGGTATATATTTATTTAATTTTTTTTTTTTTTAATATGAACTGGTGGAATTAAAATCACTAGAGAACTCACAAACTAATTACTGTCATGGGGTCTAATGACGCGTTTTTCCAAATAGAGATGACAAATAAGCAAAACTATTGCCTTCTTGCTTCCACATTTAATATCAGAAAACAAAATTGTTTGTGAATTCTTCTTCTTTTTGTCTACGCAAGCAAGGAAGAAATCATTTCACAGTATTTGCTTTAATTTCGCATGGAAGATATTTTGGCAATATCATCCACATTTCGCCCTGAAGATTTTTCATCCAAATGTTTGCTTTAAACCTATCAAAACCAATAAATAAATAAATGAAACAAAAGCTTTTCTATAACAATATGTGTGGAGTTATAGAAATTTCGTTTACTGTAGCTATTTTCGTAACAAGTTCGGGTGAGCTCTTTTGAACAAAAGTGGGATTGCAAACTGAGATAAAGTAGAGGTCTGCAACACGTTTCGTCGGAGAAGGCTATTTGTACGAGTTGCTAGCAGAATTTTTTATCACAATTTCGCGATTTACGTTAATTCTACATATATTGATAGGACATCCGAGAATATAGTTAGGAGAAACCCAACACTCAGCCCAATATTGTTGTAGAAAATCCATGTGAAACTAATATCAGTTCATAAGATATTGGATATTTTTCACTGAAATCATCACCTGATGGTATCGGCTCGATCGGTGAAATGCAAAATAAAATTTGGGCTCCCCTGAAAGCAATAATTTCCCCGAATCGGACCCTATAAATTTGAAGTTCCAACCATCTTGGCTACAAAAGCACTTATGGTTGGCGTACTCAGCGAAAGAAGACGGGGTGTTTTTCAAATTTTACGTCTTATTTGGTGTTCGACAAGGAGGGGTTTGCCGCCAAACTTTGGGTCAGTTTGTTACCAATCCATTCAGGACTGGAGAAAAGCACGGGAAGCTTTCGAAAAGCACCATTTACTGGAATACCATAAGACATCACTATTTCAATGGACTCTGAGAGCTAGCATAGAAGAAAATAAAGCTTTACCTGTGAATTTGCATGTATCGAAACAAAATCTGGACTTTTTGAATGAAAGTAAACTACGTATGATTCCAGTCATTCAAAAAATAATTTTCTGTGGTCGGCAAGGGCTCTCTATTTGAGGGTCCAAGGATACAGGAATAATTTCTGAAGATGATTATTCATTAAATGACGGGAATGTCCGAGCGCTCTTGAAGTTACGAGCGAAAAGTGATGGGCACCTGAAAGAGCAATTGAAAAATTCTGCCAAAGACTGTTATGTACATAAGCAACCGAATCCAAAATGAACTTATCGCTATTTGGCACAATTTGATCTTAAATCATAATATTGATCGAATCAACAAATCGAGGGGCTTCACTTTTCGTGTGTATGATACGCCCGATATTGGGGAATAGAACAAGCTTCAATTTGAATTCGATATTTAGATGAACGCTATGGCAAATTTATTATTCGCGAAGATTATTTGTGCAATCTTCCTATCTTATATTTTACTGCACTTATTTTTTTTTGACAAGGATACAATTGAAAAAGTTTTGTTCAACCAGATGAGTAGAGCAACACGCGTCTGTCGGAACTTATCTGCACTTGCAACCAGCACTAATCGTGTCCTTGAATTGATTTTGACAACCTGGAAGGATTCAACGACTACATCCGAAGCTTTACAACTCCTTTCAGATATAAAGACTTCAAATTTTCAGGTAAAATTCCAAAAACATTCATATATGATATATATTATCATTTATAATTCATATAGGAGAAATTCTTTCAAGGGATTTGACTGACGGAAAATTTAACTTTCAGATATGCATGTTTATTCTAAGTTCAGTGAATTCTTTGACATTGTCCCTGAGTCGTATGATTCAAGCAAAAAAAACCAGTACTTTGAATTGGCTGATGCTCTGAAGAAAGTATTTATGGAGAGAAGGTAAAATGCCGTGGAGATCTTTAAGAAAATGTTTGAAAATGTGAGCACAATAAGCGAAGAGTACGACATTGAATTGCGAAAGCCGAGGGTTGCTTCAAGGCAGACGCAACGTTTTAATGTACAGACTGATTCCGTTGAAGATCATTATTATATCTTGATACGTTTATCGCTCATTTACAAGATCATTTCCAGAAACATCGCAACATCTTGTCGAGTATCGCCTGCCTTTTCCCCAATAAAATGGAAACTTTCAATGAAAAGTCATGCTCCCCTCCCCATCTGCACCCGCTGACATTTGACGTTCAATCTCAGCTCCTAAGAGCAACCGGTTTACACTGCCAATTTGTGAATGTAGAAATACAAGATCCTTGATTGCATTTTATATGCATAAGCCTTATATGACTTTACTGGGTTGTAATCAAATACATCTTTTACAACGATACACTCTTTGATACAACATTGCGTGAGTACCCCTATTGAATTCTTGTTTAATAATTTTCAGCAACACTAGGGCTCACTTCTCTGGCACTGTCTGTAATAGAAATTTATCTATAACAGACAGTGCCAGTTTCTCTTGAAGAATTAGTTCTTCATTTTTATGGATTGGAACTTCGGTAACTTCTGGTTCGTCGGTGTAAAACTTTTCGAAACTAACAAATTATCTATTTAACATTTCTTTTGCAATTTTGTTCATATAATAGAGAGAATAGTCTAATAAATGTGTATATGTATCTTTTTCTTCTTAAGTGGGACTTTGTGAAGATTTATGATGTTCTTGTTTATTCTCTTACTTATTTCACCTTTAATTGCAATAAGAAGCTTCTAACATATAGCTCATTGCTGACCTTTTCTAACTTCGTTAAAGCAAATGTTTTAAGGCTCGTTCTGCAGTTAACAATATAAAAGCTTCTCTCACCTGTAAAGGTTTTTTAGTTCGTAAAGTGCATTAGATCATATTCTCCATAGTATGCCCACTTGTCTTATAATTCAAAAGTAATGACACTTCCTTTTATTTATATTCATAATTTTGTAAAACGATATTTTTGTCAGGAAAGTTTTTGAATATTTTTGCAATTTTCCGTAGGTATATAAATTGTAATTCTATAAGATTTCGCATTTGAAACTCTGTGTTTCTCACTAATTCAAATTGAAAACTCAACTCATATTGTGATAAACACTCTTTATCTTCACTATCACTATTATGTTCCTGAATTCGTTACTATCTTTCTTCTTCTCAATGTAAAAACTTTTAAAAAGTTTCAAAATAGCTAAGTATAAACTATGATTATAAAATAATTGCAGATTTGCAACACACAACTTTCCAATTCAACTTTCTGCTAACGGCAGCATCATTTATCACTTATTACCTACAGTACAATATCTTTTATACAATAGAAATTCCAGTTCCATATAATTTTTGTGTTATAGCATAGCACCTCTAACTAACGTTTTTACGGCAGAACACTTACCAACCCAAAATATGACGAAACTTTAGAAATTTTTTATGTATGATGACATCCATGTATCTTTTATTTTTAAATCTAGTTAATGCGTTAATAGATACACTAAACTTTTTTCTTCATCGTTTAGTTTCATTATAGTCTGAGCTAACTTAATTCCTCCTTCTTACAGTACAATATATAATTTAATCATAAGTTGCCTTACTTCTGCAGGACTACGTTGCAGATTGAATCTCTTTGTGGCTTTTAGTAATTTTACTAAATATTTATATCTTAAAATTATTTGATCAGTAGTAGGGCCTTCAAATCGCCTTTTGGCTTATTGCCGTGAAGAGGAACTATTTGGCTCGATAATTGATTCCGTCCGTTTATAATCGTGTATACCTTCAAGCTGCATGTGAAGATAAAGTGTTGCTGAACGTTTATAATCTTATTGCAAAGATTAAAAGCTGCAAAATCCTTATTTATACCACACACAACATACAACTAGATATGAAAATCTCCATATACCTAAGCCCGAATCACTTTTCCAAAGCTCTTTAACTTTATTCAACCAAAGAAAGCTATCAGCTTTCGTACCGCTTCATTTTGGGGTTTTCATATCAGTTTAAACTATTCTTCTTAAAATGTGACTTTATAAACTTCTGAGAAATGTGTGAGGATTATCGGTGGGAAAAGTTAGTATTGTATACATTATATCTCTGTTAATTGCTACTACATGCCTGTACTTAGCTCTCAACACAGCGACAACAACTTCTAAAACAACCAAAATTTATATTCTAAGGAAAAAAAAGTCGAGAGCTCACCGCATATTTCCTCCTGTTTTTGCTACTGTCGATTTTCGATTTAATTTGTTACGTATTCATATGATTTCTATACAGTATTGTCAGCCACTGGTATGATGGGACTATTAGGAAACAAAAATCTCCGATGTTCTGGTTGCGGCTTGAGAGTTGGCGACTTTCTCGAGAATAAACTATTTTCTGGAGAAATGAGGAAAACAAATTATACTATTTTCTAGAGAAATTCTCGAGATGGAATTCTCTAGAAGAAACACTATTTATAACCAATTTACAAAAAGGTTTTAAATTTGTTTTTTGGAATCCATGAAAGTAGCCCTTTCATACAATGATTGAAAGAAATATAATTTTTTGTAAGGCGTCCAGCCCACAGAATTAAAAAAAAAAAAATATTTAATAATCTTTGATTGTCGAAATATACATATACGCGTCATGAAGACCTAACTTTCTGCAAAACTTCAAATTCCTAAGTCACGTCATTTTCGAGAAAAACGTGTATGACAGACGGACTGACAGACCGACGCACGAGCAATCTTATAAGGGTTCCATCTTTTCATTTTGATATACAAAGCCCTAAAAGGACACAAACAAAAGGAAAGTAAATTTCTGGTTTTATCAAAATTATTTCCATGCGATTAGTAACAATCAACCGATGCAGATTGCAGACTGAGCACATCAGTCGGTTTGATTCAGTCTGTTCCCAACCGTTAACTCCGTTCTGATTTTTTAGTTGCTGACTGACGTAAAATAGAGTAGTTTGCGCTACCATATGTTATTGCGTGTAATGAATAAAGTCAACTGACTTATTAGTCACTGACTACAGTCGGTGATTGTGCAGTGAACGACCTGCCTAACAGTTTAACCAAATATTTGTCTACAATATCGTAGATATTAATTTTTCGAATAGCCCTCAAATATTTCAACCAGATATTGTCGACAATATCGTGGATGTTAATTTTTCCACTAGCCGACAAATATATCTTTTTATTTACTTATAAATAAGATTAAATGACAGAAAATGCTTATAGAGTATGGCATGCATAAACTAGATCAAGCTTTCCTCTAAGAGCAGCATAGAGGTCAACATGTTTAGCATGTTGATTAGTTTCATTAACCTATCAAAACCCTAATTGAAGACTTATGTAGCACTAACAGTTAAGACTTCAGTAAAATGCGTTGCACATTCGGATGGGACGTCCAAGAACGTTACCATTTACTGTTCACCTTTGACACAACGAGAAAATGAATTATATTGACTTCAGATATATACTAATTCCAATATGTAACGGTAATCGTAAAATTCATTTTTCCATTCCCAATTGCTCGCAATCTGATACCCGCATATGCCAACAATATCCATAAACCTCGAACATAAAGAGCCTAACAAGAATGAAACAAGACTGCATGAATCCATGCCATCATGTCTTGAGTATCACACAGGTGAAGTAATATCTGCGCGGGAGACTTAATTTTGTCAGCAATAAATTTTGATCAACGTTTATCATAATTACGGACAAGTGGACAACCATCTCAAGATCGGGCCCATTTTGTCATGGACTTAAGGATATTTCTGTGGTATCATAAAACTTTGAAAGGTAGTTAGTAAGTGAGGTCCTTAACGTTTGTTTGCCTTCGAATGCATATTCGGACGTCTTAAGCCATAAGTACGACTTTTCCGGCTTGCGTGGGCGGTAGCTCTAAATCGTACTTTGTCGAATGTATATTACGGATTAAGTTGCAAAAACTTTAAATTTATGCTAAATGTGTTAAACTGACGAGATTTTTCGCTCATTTTGTATTCCTATAAAGACCAAATTTATGACCGACACGGCTGAATATTTCCAAGATCATCCATCGAGATGTTATGCGATTGTAGGAATGTCTGAATATTTTCACGTGGGTGATGTTTGTCAAATTTCGACGATATATAAGAAAATTTACAGCTGCGCATTTGATTTTTACTACATTTTTGAATATTTATGAGTAGGAGTAATGTGTCAATTAGGTGGAACGTCACAGTGTTAAAAAGTGTTATACGACAATCTAATAAAAAAAATAAACTTATCTCAGTAGGACACAATACTCTCGGCCTTATTTGACATGAGAAGACTATTTTAAAGTTTTGTGAATTATATTTATTTTACTGTGTCAGTTTAAGTATGAAATTGATGCTAGCACATAAACTTTTGAAAGATTTTTTGATTTCAATAAATTAATAATTACAAGTCATTTAAGCCCTCCTTTAAGTTTCATTTCGGGTGAGCTTGGAACTATATAAAGATTTTCATTGATCTTTGTTGATCTTACTATCATTCCTTGTTCTTTTGAGTATCAGGTAGATTGAGTAATTTATTTGTAGTACGCTCATATTTTTAAAAAACAACGAAATATGGCTTAGTTGGATTTCTTAAGAGGAAAGAATTTTCAAATTAAGGAAATAGTAATATATGAAAAAAAAGGAGCGAGTTTATGTTACTGTTCAAGAACGGTTACAGAAACTTTTGTGAGCATTTCAAATATTACTTTAATCACAATTCATTTATAAATAAATTCCATACGCCTAATTTCCTTGCAAAAGTTTTGGGTAACTTCCTCCTAGAATTTTTCTTTTTCACTTTAATTCTTTGAGGATATGTTCCTCAACTGAAATAAGGCTTAAGCTCGACAGTCGTTCTTGTCCCATAGAGTGGCTCAAATATGTTTTGGTTCGCTTTAAGGCTGACAAAGATCTTTCGGCACAAACGGAATTGCTAATAAATAATAAAGTAAGCAAGGTCATAAAGTTCAGAAGAAGTTGATTGAAACTTATTCTGTACAATATCTTTTCAAATTTCGCTGACTGAATTTTCTGAAACCATTAGAATTATAGATCACAATTAACTCATTGTCCAGTTTTGAAAATTCAAAGAACTGTTCGTGCAAACTCTTAAGAAGAATCAGTATAAATATTTGCAAGTTTCACACATTTTCAATGCAAACTATTTGTAGCAGAATAATATGTATTGGAATGGAGATATTAGCTCGAAAACTTGTAAAAATGATAAAAATTGAAGTCTTTTAAATCAAATTCCTGTGGGTAGGTATTCTCATTTCTTTAAATTGTGATTGTTTTAGAAAGATAAGGCCTAGATCTAGCAAATAACGTCGATTTTTTTTTTCATTTTTAGTGGCACTTTTTATAATTATTTTACTTTAATAGTACTTTATTTTTCTCCCGATATTTCACCGACAAGAAATTACAATACTTATTTGAAAGTTGTTTAAATACAAAGCAAAATAGCATATTTAGCAATTATGGGCAAACAAGATTTACGACAGATAATTCTCGTTAAAAATTTCCAATTTATGTGAACTGCAAATTTTCATTTTTCGTCGTAAATTGTATTGTTTTGTCGCATGTTGGGTTTCTGTATTTTGCGGTAGATGTCTCTAATGTGCTCTGCGGTCTGGGTCTAGGCTAATTTTATATGAATTTTCTCACTTTCAGGACACAAACCTACGTATAGTAAATTTTATTACCTACAGGTTCGCTGGTATCTAAATTGAAACTTTTGCTGAGTACTGATTCCTCTTAATATAATTAAATGCATTGAATGGAAAACTTTCTGAACAACTTACAAATTTCTTGTAATTCAGCCATTTAATAAACACAAGTGCCTCCATATTTGCAAAACTAATATCCCATTTGGGTAGAAATGGTGTCTATTTTATCTCCAACAATAAAATTTTTGTATGCATTTGCTTCATTTGTATTTTGTAAGCACCGTCGTTGTTGAGTAGGACCAACCAATGCTACAATTTCGTCAAAAACGATTGAAAATTTACAACTCACATATCGAATGATTGACACTGTTTTATGGATTTTTTTCGTTGCAGTAACAAATATTCATGAATTTACTCTACAGGATGTTAAATAAAATATCAGTGATAGAAAATTTTCTTGCAAAAGTAATGAGAAAAAACTGATTTCCAAGACATGTTGAAATTCTCCGAAAGATAAAATGGTTTCTCTGTCCCATTTTACGGGTTCGGATATTATTTTCTAAAAAAACTCGATAATGTCTTCCTTTACTGACAAACAGTACTCGAAATTCTAGAATTTCACGACCAACGTCTGAGTCCTCTTTATAGAGTGTGCAAAAAATGAAATGAAAAATCAAATGCCTCAGTTATCGGCCTTAAATTTGAATTCTTGAAAAAATGTATAGTTTTATCCTTGATCCTGTAAAGTTTTTACACCAAGGACATAACTTTTTCCTTCTCAAATATGAGCCGTTAATATTTCTTTAAAACAATAACCTCAATATCTGTTTCCATTCAAAAGTTATAAATAGTTTTATGTTATGCGAAAAGTAAAAAGTATAATTTCAAGAACACAAAAAATGTCATACTTTTTCACTTTTCACATACTAATTAATGTTAATAAATTTTGAACAATAGCATATTTTGTGGTGATTCTTTTTATGTTTTGAAGCACTATTAACGAGTCATATTTGAGAATCGAAAAACTTATGACCTTGATATAAACACTTTACAGGATCAAGTATAATACTACAAATGACATCTTTTTCAAGAATTCAAATCTAAGGCTCAATAACTGAGACATTTGACAACAAATCGTAGCACGTTTAATATCGTAATAAAGAATGAATGGTCTTTCATGGAACCAGTATCCAAGTTCGATCGGGCGATATCTGTGAAAGGACTTCTGAGCATTTAAGTGTCTTCACTTCCTTCGAAAAACGAAAAATTTTCAAACATAAATTTGAGGGGAAGGTGTGATTTAGGAAAGTGAAGTCTGAACAAGAGCCAAGCATATTTTTGTTCATACCTCCCTGCCACTCCAAAGAATTCATTGGCATACTCCATCTTACTTATGGAACACACTGCACATAATCTGACAACTCAGCACACGTCATCAAATTACGTTCAAATTTTTCTGAAATACATATATTGACAAAATAATTCCAGCCAAATTTCAAGGAGTTCCATTTTTTCCTTTCTACAGTTTTCTCAAAACCCATTTAGGATTAAAATAAAAAAAAAAAAATCAAGAATGGGCTCTTACACATCCTCACCCATGACATATCCTTTACCCGTGAAAACAAGATTTAAAAAAAATATGCCTAACTAAAAAGCTTCAAAACTTCCTTAAATAAATAGCGTTTATTTCATGGGCTTTCGATGTATACATTTTGAGATATGAGTTTTTGAAGTTATACCTACCAAGCCAAATTTGTAACTTTTTATACCCTAGATGAAATCATAGGGGTATACTAAGTTTGTCATTCCGTTTGTAACACCTCGAAATAATGATGGTAGAGCAAAATGGATTGGACACCCATTCATAATATTAAAAGTTATTTCGATTTTTGCATGTCCGTCCGTCCGTCCGTCTGTCCGTCCGTCCGTCCGTCTGTCCGTCCGTCCGTCCGTCCGTCCGTCCGTCCGTCCGTCTGTGCGCACGATAACTTGAGAACGCGTACACTTAGAAAGCTGAAATTTTGTACACAGACTTTAAAAAAAAAAAGTAAAATTAAGTTCGAAAATGAGCCAAATCGGGCAACTCCTTCGTGGGGTTGCCATATAAAAATTTCGTTTTCCGCTATATATTTGGTCACGGCCTGAGAACGCGTCGACGTAGAGAGCTGAAATTTCGCACATGATGTTTTTACTACATTAGCAAATAAAATGTCAAAAATGGACTAAATCGGGCAACTCTTTCTTGGTGTTGCCATATAAAAATTTCGGTTTTTTACGTATACTTTGAAAACGATCAGTCCAAGATATTTTTATGGTACTAAAAACTTCCGCAGAATACAAAATCCTATAAAATTGGTTATAATCATTTTGTCTGTGCGACAAACCGTTCTAGAAATATATGCGGAAAACAACTTCAAAATCAATACTTGAATAGATCGGTGACCATACGAAATTTAATACGGGCATTCATCTAGGGTATCCTAAGAATTGGTCTTAGACCAATTCTAGCTTTTTTACTTGTTTTAAAATACGATTCTCTGTCAAAAATGGACAAAACAAAAATATTTCAGCAAAGTACTATTAACAATAAAAAGACCTACCTGTGAAATTTCATCAAAATCGAAGGTAGTTGATGCAAAAATTTACACAATATTTGTCGATTTTCTGTCGATTCAATTCGCATCACGTCGTACACACAAAATGCCGAATGTCTGGTGCATGCCAGTCATAAGTCATTGTTAGGCTGTATACCGTGCTCAGCCGCAACACTGTCAACAATGCAAAGGCATGCGGCTGGGAGCTTACGAATCTAGTCAGAATAAATATTTCCGATCCTTGCGTTCTGGCATATTTATATTCTCCTTGGCGTTCACGTCTTAATGTGAATACAGTGTATATACGTTTACAGGTTGAGTGTTCAGTTAACACATTGAACTCTTCGACGACTCGCCACTGTCTCCTTAGTGTAAGTGGCACTCTCAAATCAACCAGCTCGAAGGCTCTTGAGGTCATCCTCAACATACACCCCGTGCATATACACGTCAATAAGGGGGCGTCAATCTCCGTGTTTAGGCTGGATCTCAATCGAAGCTGGATTCACACTGGTACAAGAATTCCAGATGAATCCATTTTTGAATTCGTGCATCGTACCTGACATAGACAGGGACAGCGATCACCTCCTCGATTCTATGCTGAAGAGCAAACTTTAAACCAAAAATTCCAGATAGGGCAAAAGGGAAATCACATTCCGTACTTCAATCATTGACAAACCCTATCACATATATAGACTACAGGCTCCAAATCGAAAGAGAGCACCGGAGCAGATGTGCGAGTAGCCTCACCTGGAAATTGCCATACACCTTGAAGGCCGTATAACGTTCTTCTAGGCGGAAGTCTAAGCCATCCTTGAAGCGAGAAGGTATCTCCTAAGTTTATATACTGAGTACTGCTCGGACAGCCAAGTAGCTGTCAACACCTTGTCAAAATATTTTATAACCAACAAACTTGTTTTGGAATGTAAAACCATCCTGAATTTTCTTTCTCGGAACAACGGTGTACTGGTGCTTTGGGTGCCAGGTCACAACGACGGGAATGACAAATCGGACGAACTTGCTCGTCTTGGTGCAACCTCGGATGAAATCTCCCTCAACTATTGGGATCACACCAAAACACCTTTCCATTACTATCTCGGCTTAGGCCGACTGCCAACACAGTCGCCTTTCGTTGGATGACCCTTCAGGTAGCACTACAAAGGAGCTATAGGGCTTACCCAACCCAAATGAAACGAAAATGCTACTGGTACTAAGCAAGCCAACCCTGAGAACTCTATTGTCAATTCTCTCTGACACTCTTTTCTCAGGGGTCACCTGCATAGGATGGGGCATGTTGAAGATCCGGTATGCAGAAGATACGTGAAGAATCCGAAATAGTGACTCATTTCCTTTGTTATTGTCCGGTCCTCTCAGATTACAGATTCAAATTTTTACAAATTTTGTTAGAGCTTCCTATTTTGACTTATGAACAATTGCCTATATAAGTCTGGAGGGTGAACATAATTGGTCATGTTATGGCCTATGTTCCGCAGACCCTTTTAGGGTCCCAACCTGGTTTCAATCCAATCAAATCCTATCCAATCCAATGTATTTGTTTCTTGATGATCTATTTTGTATAGTAATAGTAATAGCTTTTATGCAGAAAATAGAATTTTCTAGAACACATTTTTCATGTAACATTAATAATAAGAAAGTTAGCGGGGGAAAACAACAAATTTAAGGGAGAAATTCTTGAGGTGCTAAAACTTCTTCATTTTCAGTTTTATGGAAAATTACTTCAGAGCTTTTAAATAAAGAATTTTATAATTGAACTATTTACTTTTCATATTTTAATTAATTTTACTGGTTGTAAGCCATAATAAAAGTTGAGAAGTGAAGTAAGTAATGCATAGTTGTGACACAAAGTATTAATAATTTTGTTTATATATATATATTTTTTATTATTATATCATGACTTTTCATATTAATATATTGCATGAAATTATTTCACACCATCTATGTGGTAGAGTTTCATGGAACCTAAGATAAAACTCTTTCGTCGTGGACGCTTGAAATGATGGTTGAAGATTTTCGGGAGATTTCATCCGATTCGATTCTAATCAACACGTTGCGACGGACAAGTCACACGGACTCACGAGTAGTCCTAGATAATGAAGACTTTGAGAAATAAAACTATTGGGTTGTGTCTCCTGATCCATACTCGGAGATATCAAAGTTAATATCTATTTTTACTAGCGTTGTTGCTTATAAAGATATTAAATGATACCATGCGATAGAGAGTGGGAAAAATCATATTCTCTAATTTGTCAAACAATAGAATCGAATCAACTAAATTTCCAAAATTTAACACTTCAAAGCAAGAATGAAATAGTTCCAATTTTTATTTATTTATATATTGCCACATGTGGGACTCGAATGCACAATTTTTAGTATCGGTTAGACGAATTTATATTTAATTATTTATTTTAGAATCGTTAAAATAAAAATCTAAAAAAAAAACACTCCTCTATTCCAAAGCACTTCAATTGAGTGTCATAAATCATTTGCCTCTCTTTCAACCTAGCCCATTGTCATTGTTTTCCTCACCTTTTAACACATTTTTGGCTCATCTTGAGCCAAAAAATGTCTTATGTTGTCGATGCGGTTATATAATTTATCTCTTGCTCCAGCCTACACAACGTGCTGCACTCCTTTCGGGTATGCCAGCCTTCAAGTGGAAAACCTGGCTCGGAATATACAAAGATCCGGAATCTTGGGACTGGTAACAGTAGGAGGTACCGAGGCGCCTGCCGCTCTTGAGCTTGTAAAATTAATTAATTGTGGATGCAAAACTAAGTGTGGAGTAGTCTTCTGGATACCGCAGGTCTATAGTAAAATGCTCTATTACTTGTTAACATTACCGTCGTTCGAATGACAAGAATTTAAGTATGCTTATATCAATATGAAATTCTTGGTTAAGTTCAATTGTGGATACAACGTATAAAATATCGTATCTTGAAACTCTACTTAATGGGTGGTGTAGAAAGATGTTATAATATAAATTTAATTATATATTTAATTTTAAGTTATAATATAATGGAATATAATACAATAAAAGTTCATCATAACAACATAAAAAATTATATATTTACCAAAACGAAACTATTAACACTTTTTGTCACAAATGCGGATTATTTACCTTACACTTCCCAAGATTTGCAATGCTATAAAATGTAATAAATTTACAAATTATAAGAAATAAATAACTTTTGTTCCTCGTTAAGAAATATTCTGTAAAAGTGCTCTGAAGCATTTTTCTATTAAATTAAAAATTAAGAAGTTATTGTGTTTCGAAGATTTTTATCTCCAAATAAAATAAAGTAAATAGAAGTTGTATTTCACAGAGTTCCTTGGAACACCGTAGCTCTGTTCTAATATTAAAACAAACGAAGATACGTTTTCTCAATAACCACCTCTATTAGATATTTACATAAATTATTTGGCTAAATTTATGTCTGATTAACCGTCCATCTTCAAGCCATCTGTGTGACTTTAAACAAAACTCCGATATGTAATTGTAGGTACAAGGACGTTAACATTACTTTAAAAATACAATTGTTGTTACTATCGTAAAACTTAATAAAATATGAAAATAAAATAAAATAAAATGTTTAATTTATTCCTAGTGTGGTATAATAAAGTTAAAAAGGTATTAAACTATTTGTTACTGATCAATGTTCATTAGTCTATTGCCGAGTTTTTTAATCTTTTTATATTTCTTTTACATCTCTTACACTATCTTGAATTTTGAGGTATGGCCACCTTGCGACTTATGGAATTAATTTTGCGATTAAGGGGAGTTACACCAGTTGAAATCTATAGGGTATACTAAGTTTGTCATTACGTTTGTAACGCACAGAATAAACGATGGTAGAGCAAAATGGATGGGACACCATAGGGGACACGCATAGTATTAAAAGTTATTTTGATTTTCCGCATGTCCGTCCATCCATTCGTGCGCGCGATAACTCGAAAGCGCATGAACTTAGCTTTGTACGCAGACATAAAAAAAAAAAGTAAAATTAAGTTCGAAAATGAGACAAATCTTGCAACTCCTTCGTGGGGTTGCCATACAAAAATTTCGTTGACACACAGAGCTGAAATTTGGTACATGGTGGTTTTATAGTAATAGCAAATAAAATTTCAAAAATGAAATAAATCGGGCAACCCGTTCTTTGTGTTGTCATATAAAAATTTAGGTTTTTTTACGGATACTGTGAAAACGATCAGTCCTAGACATTTTTATTGTACTACAATCTTCTTCAGAATATGAAATCCCATAAAATTAGTTATAATCAGTTTTGTGTCCGACGAACCGTTCTAGAATCCAAATTGCTCAAATGGGTGACCACATGAAATTTCATACGGGCATTCATCAAATGTACCATAAGAATTGGTCTTACACCAATTCTAGCGTTTTTACTTGTTACTACAAAGAAAAACAATCCAATATCAATCTAACACAGCCGGATGAGGTACATTCCCACATTCGTTGACAGTAGCTACGCGACGTAAATTATTAGGAAGTGATTTCCGAAGGCGAGCAATCTGGACAAAGTAAGATCCTTCAAAAATGGATGTACAGAAATGTGGAATTAGGATGTTACACCCTCTCGGGCAATGCTGAAACTGAATATTGGTTTAGAGATACTCAGACTTACCCATGTAACAAAGTAACAAATTGATAAATTCAAGAGGGAAAATCAAATGTCTCGTTAGCTTAGCGGTAAGAGCAGTCGCCCGGCAAGCGGATGGTTTCAAACCCCGGACGAGGCGGTTGGTTTTTCTTCTCGTATTTATTAATTTGATTTAGAATCGTTAAAAATAAAAAAAGTTCTTAGAGTTCTTCTTTATCCAACAAATTAATGATTGCAGCTAATCGCTCGTTTGTATGATTTCTGTCCATTGTTTATTTGCAATTGTGATCTTCTTCATTATCGCTGATACTTCTTTTTAAAAACAAATTTCAGTTAGTTATATTTTTTATTCTTTATTTGTTATTGTTTTGCGACTATATTTCCGCCTTCTATCTGTTCTATCTATTCTTTTCTTTTCAACGGCCAGGTACACTGCGGCTAAAAGTTTTTGATTTTGTAAGTTTTCATTTTTACATTGGTTTTTGTCTCAGCAATTATATTCAGTCGCAGTCACTTAGTATGGAGCCTTGTAAAGTCTGCTCTTCTAAAAAATCAGAAGATATGATTGCATGCGATGGCATATGTGGTAAATCTTTTCACGCTTCTTGCTTGAAACGGAACTCCAGGGCACCTACTTCTGGACTTACTGCTTGCAGCAAATGATCGAATATAAAGCCCTGCCACAATTTAAGGTTTTTAAAAAGTTTTACCGAACGTCTTGACTCTCACTGGACTGGTATTAAAGTATTTTCCGAAGACCTTAATACTTTAAATGGTAAAAGCTGTTTAATCTTGTTGATGTACTAAGCATGAATTCAGATACACTGCTCGAAAAGTCACATAACCTATCTTTAAAGGTTAAAAATTGGTCCAGCTGTCTAGTTGATATACATGCGCTGTTTTCCAGAATCCATACAATACGCTACTTATTCCAGCCATCGATGACGTTCGGCGCAGCTTAAAAAATTGAATGCGATATCGAGTCTAGGTCATCTACGGTTTCCGAGAACTTATTAGTTGAACCTAGCCCAGTTAAAATGTCGACATTTGACAAATACCACCCCCCCCCCTCCCTACTAATTATGTATTGCTATGAAACCGAAAACTTGACAAATTGTGACGAAACACTACTTTTTCAATTTTAGAAAAGCTGATTTCCCTTAACTTTCTAGTAGACTTACCGCTATTGATTTCAACACACTGCTATCTTGCAATAGTGTTGATGAAGAAATTTCTAAGTTCTACATAATTCTTTTTGATTTATTATCTTCCCTATGTTCCCCGCGAACGCCAGCGCTTGCATAAAATATAACCCTCATGGTTCAATAAAGAACTGAAACATCTTAAAAATAGAAAGAATAAACTGTGGAAAAGTTATATGAGGGACAAAGCCATTATAAATCACAAAAACTTCCTCACATCCTATAATGAGTTCAAAGAATTTTCCTCTACACTTTATGATGAGTACATTCGCGCGAAATTATTTAGTGACCCACGCATTTTTTTAAGTTTATTAATATGGAAGAAAAAAACGGAGAACTACCCTAATACAATGAGGTACAAAGATTCTGCTGGTGATGATTCACATGTATGTTTGGTTCATTTTTTGGCAATGATAATGAATGACGGTAATGAAAAACTCGATAAACGAAAAATATTTTAGTTATATGAGAGTCGCATAGGAAAATTAGATTGAACGTCCACGCATAATATTAACTATTAGCTGAAATTCTGCATACGGACATTACAAAAAAAATTAAATTTAAGTTCGAAAATGGGACAAATCGGGTAGCCCCTTCGTGCGGTTGCCATACAAAAACAATCGTTTTTAACTATACAGGGTGTTTCCTCCACAGGGGGCCCATAGAGCGGGAGGTGATAGTACTCTCCCAGTCAAACAAAAAATTGTATGCCAGGGAAGTTGTTGGTGAGGGGAGGGGAGACCATATAAATAGTTTCGGAGTTACAGTTTCGGATTAACAGAATATGATAAACGTATCACAATAATACACATATTTTATTATTAAAATGTTCTGTAGTATACGAATTTCACTCAAGACACTTATACACAACTTGAGCATTATGCTTACCTGCATACTGGCTATGCAATGTTTGCCACCCCTGCATCTCGCCGAGGTTCTCCTGTCTATACAGATATCTTCCCAGGCTTCTTCCGTGGACTTCGTCGTTCAAGACAAACATATCAAGGTAGTAAACGTGTACCTTCCTTATAACCAGGACATTACAAGACAAGTTCTTGATAGTGTTCAGTACTGTCTGGTGCATTTTAACGGTGAAACTGTCCTCGGAGGTGATTTCAACTGCACTCTGAATCCCTCAATGGATCGGCAATCCATAGTTGAGTCCAACTCCGTCAATGCTTCTCGATTGAAATTTTGTCGGTGTTTTCAGACACGTGGATATCTATCGTTGGATGCATCCTACGACTGTCATACGCGAGGGTCTCGCGAAATCTCCATGGAAGTCTCGCAGGTTTCAGAATTAATAGACTTTACGTCTCACCTGGAATACTAGAACATTTCGTTGGTGTCACTCATGAAGTGTGTTCGGTTAGCGATCATCTTCTTGTAGCGGCAACCAGCATACTGGATATTCAACAACTATTTGTTGAATTCCGAGCAGTTCATCAATGAGTTCATTGAATTCTGGCACGATTGGCAGGAGACGAAAGCTGGCTTTCCTTTTTTTAGTCAATGGTGGGATGTTGGAAAGCTCCAAGTTCTATCTTTTATCGAAACGTTTCAATCGAAGTGGCTATCAAGCTTATAGCTTGTCGGCCGAAGTGTCTCGGGTGGCAGCTCTTCTCCCAACTCAGCCGGAGTTGATTATTTATTTTAACAGAATAAAGGAACGCTTGGCAATACAAACTTACAAGCACAGCTTGTAGTTTGTGCTGCGCAGCCAATCACGCTGGCTGAGGGAAGGAGATTCTTCAACCGAGAACTAGACGGCTTACTGCTTCTTGTGAAATCGAATCGATAATTGACGAATCTGGACAAGTCCTCAACAGACAACAGCTATCAGAATATATTTGAGACTACTACAGTAGTCTCTATTCTGAATCGACGTCGACAATACTCTCGACCATTCATGGATTTCTTGAGAATATTCCTACTTTCTCTGAAAACAGTAAAGACCTCTTGGATACAGTCACCACATTGGAGGATATGAACGCTGCGACAAAGGATTTAAGGCGACACACTTCACCTGGCTATGACGGCTTGACTCCAGAATTCTTCATACGTATCAGGGATTTATTAATTCCTGACCTTTTGGAAGTCTTCAATTCGGCGATTGAGACACATTCAGACTTTTCTTCTAGGTGGAGGAGGTCTGTTATGCGATTGATTGCAAAGAAAGGAGATTTGCAGAGGATGGGGAACTGGAGGCCAGTAATCCTATGCAATGTAGACTACAAAATCATCTGCAAAGCATTAGGGGAGATACTCCGCTCAGTCATTGCTTCGGTAATACACCCGGAACAGTCCTATTGTGTACCTGGTCATAGTATCTACGACAACATTGCAGTAGGCAAACATTTGTTAGCCTACCATGAACAGACAGGTACACAAATGGCCATGATTTCACCAGACCAACAAAAGGCTTTTGATAGCGTCTCGCACGAGTATCTCTTGACTGCTCTCGAGGCATTTGGGTTTCCGCCCAGGTGGCTCGATATTGTCGGGAAGTGTATAGAGATTCAGCGATTTCGATTAGGCATCAAGCATAATTTCTGGCTTCTATCTCGTTTCATCGAGGTATCAGACAGGGCTGTCCATTGTCAGGTATGCTTTATGATCTTTCGTTGGAGCCGCTACTGGTGAATCTTCGTCGAACGCTTGGACAATATTCGGTTCATCTACCATATACCAATGTAAGGCCTCTTATGTTGGCATATGCGGATGACCTTTCTATTTTCGTGACAAGAGATGTTGCTTTTCCGGTCGCTCGTGCTGTTTTCTAACAGTACGAACGTATAGCGGGCGCTAAAGTCAACCTTAGTAAAGGCTTGTTGTATGGAAGGTGGAGAGATCGTACAGATACTCCACTGAATATTCAATGGACTAATACTTGCCTGAAGTATTTAGGTGTATATATCGGACGCGAGAGTAAATTAAATAATAGCCGCATCGCTTTTGAGAAACTCTCTAGAGCTGTAAACTCATGGCGTAGTCGATTGTTTCCATTATCCTTAATGGGAAGGTCAGTCGTGATAAACTATTTAATTACCCCGTTCATCGTTCATCTGCTAAAGTCTGAGACGTTTGATGAAGGCTTCGTAGGTCTTCTTTGAGCAAAAGCATGCTCTCTCTGCCAGCCAAGATAGGTGGATTAGGTCTCACTAACTTGGTTGTGAAATCAAGATGTCTCCAAGTGCGTGTATTCAAAAGAGTGTTTTGCCACAGAGACACCTTGATTTCTCAACTGTGGGTGAATGTACTGCGAGGGATCGGCATACAGGAGTATTACTACCTGCTCTCTGTTCGACCACCCTATCCTCGTGACTGGCCACAGGATATAATCTCAAAGTTTCAGACTGGGGCAGAATCAGGACAGCATTTCACTTTAAGTGAAACGCTCTACGGTACATGCAATTCGCGTCAATTCCAATCAGGTTTAATCCTGAATTAAAAGATTCAATATTCAGTAATGCTCAAGGTTTTGAAGCTGACACGCATACACGGATAGTTCTCGGATATATTATTGGTATCTCTGGAAACTGTCGAATAAACACTAACACTTCACAACTACACGACCTGGATGCTTGTGCGCGGGAGAGATTTCGCCAACTTGGGTCCAGCGACCCTGGCACTAAGTTGGAAGATGCTTTCGTTCTGAACAGACCACCTCACACACCTTCCAGCACACTTACAACACGTGTGCTCCGTGACGTGCTTATGTCAATAAGGCCTCCGGAGTATACAGGATAAAACAGATGGCAAATACACCTCGGGGTGAATATGGGCGTGATGGGAGGAATAACTTGCAGAGTAGTCCACAGTTATCCTTCTAGTTACAAAAATGCTGATATAACATTCAAATTGCTGCATCACAGTCTTATGTATCCTAATCAGTTGTCACATATCGACCGGCGGGTTCAGAGGATCTGCACAGTTTGTTCTGGTGAAGGCACCTTGTTTCACAGGTTCCAGCTTTGCAGAGTCTGATGGAACTGGTGCGCGATATGTGTCAGTTGATCCACCCGAATTTCAGCATTACTAGGACATCGTTTCTATGGTGACCAAAGGTTTGTAGTCGGGTGAACTGTTTGATTCGCTTTGTGTTGACGCTGGCCAAATCTACAATTCACTTGTACTACATGAGAGCCGGAGATGGGAATCAGAACACTGACCCACAACACCACGCACAAGCACTTAAGCGCCACTTCGTTGACAGAGTGAAGAGACGTTTACGTCTTGAATATCTGGCAATGAACGCAGACACATTCAACTGCACATGGCAACCACTATCGTCGGTGCAGGACGGAGCTCTTGTCTTTCGCTGGTGATAGCAGGCCACAGTATTTGCAACACTAGTCCACGGGGCTTCTCCCCGCTTAGGAATCATTGCACGTGCTGTGGGAAGGACAAGTACTCTGTTAGAGATACTAAGCTGGAGGGATGATGAGGGCAGTTTGTAGAGGTCTATGATACTACAGGCTGCCCTCGCGGAACTCTATAACGGTGTCGGGTAAATTTTTCGTTCGTTCGGTTTCTCTTTTTTCTAATTCGGTTTCGGTCTCGGTTCTAAACTACAAAATTTTTTGTTGAAAATTCGTTCGTTTAGTTAGTTATTATTATTAGATTATTTTGGAAATGGGAAACTCTTGGAACTGCCACTTACCCAATTGTCAAAATTGGGGCGTAAATTTTTTGTTTTCTATTTTTTAGGCCTTTTTCAAAATTTTTGTACTCGTTTATATTGTCTCTTTTGAGAACATAGTATTATGTTTTTGTTCTTTTACCTTCTAGTTTGTTTTTTATGTCCCTATTGACTGTTATTATGTAATTATTTTAGGTTAGCTAGTGTCTTTTTCGTTGTTTTTTGTTTTGTACTCCTTTTATAGCCTTTTGGCATTTTATGTTTAAGGAAAGTTGAAAAGAGCCAGAGCGCCATCAAATAAAGAGCTTAAAAAAATTATTATTAATAAGCGTGAAAAATGACAGCATACAACACATTAATAAGTTTGGACATTTCTTATTTCTTAATTTTTTTTTGGTTTTGACCACTAGCGGCACCAATGCGAGCGCCGAAAAATTTCTATCAGTGGTAGCGAACTTTTCCTGACATTACAGATTTGAAGCGTGTACGCAAAAAATATTTTGTGCACTCAGTGGTTTGAAATTTCAAAAAAAAAAAGTTTTTTTTAGTAGCAGTGAATAAGCCAGAAAGTGAGGAGAAAATATGCATTCGTCAAGGATAGCATTCTGAATGTGTTGTGTGGTTCATGTTTGGTTGTGGTGTCAAGCGATTCGGTAATGGCGTTTGTCGTCAAAGTTGTCCAATTTGTGTAGTCCAGATTGGCCCACTGTGATTGTGTCTTCGAAGACGTCCAAAAGACGTCCAGTACCAAACCCATCGAAGTTCGCAAATTAAACACCAGCTAAGGTAAGTTGCCCACACAAAAAAGCGGAGGAAAAGCCGTACAATGCAAGAAAGAAGTGTATCTAAAGTGCGCTAATATAACAACGAGCTTCCATATTTCCCGAAAATGCGATTCTGAATAATGTTCCATTCAAATTTTGCTAAAAAACAACAAATATAGAGGAGGAGTAGAAATTTGAGATATTGTAGCAATTTGAGATACCGGGGGTTTGGTCTCACTACGCTACTGATATCTAAAGCCACGCTACCATTGCTGTTAGTTCTTAGAATGTTTTGAAACAGCCGGCCGACATTTCGTTATTATTAGTCTTGACACGTGCTGAACGTTCACAGTTACTGAAAACTTCACTGAAAAGTTTTCTTTCACATATTGTGCTTTTTAGTTTATATCTGTATATGTTCCTAGTTTCGAACAAACGAATACGGTAAGTTACATTATATTTACTTTAGTTTTAATATTACAAAAAGTTTGATTTTTTCTCACTGTATTACTAATTTTATTGAAAAAACCAATTGGTTGCAATATGACACACTTGACTGGTAATAATATGAGACCATTGGTTGGTAATAATATGAGTCTATCTCTATTAAAGCAGTATTCTAGATGCTGATGACTTTTCTAGGCCCATAATAGAGTTATACAGTATAATAAAATTGTTGTATGATATTAACGAGTTAGTATCACTGATACTGCACATTTTTTGCCACAATTTTTTGTGTGTTTTTGATATTATAATACAGTCTCATATTACTACCCTACTTTATCACAAAAGATCTTATAGATCGCGGTGACAAGATGAGAGGCGGGAATCCTGTCTGCATCCCCCGTTATTAATAATAAATACTACCCTACTACTACTACTTTGGAAATTTCTAATTTTGATATTTTTTGTTTAAATAAATAAATTTTGAGCGTGTTGTAGTCTACATTATTTATGTTAATATCACTGATAAGGTAACCAAAAATTTCTATCTTTATAATATTTATTTTTTGGATATGTCTACTTTGCGGTCTATATCATTAAAACTATAATAGGCATCCCATATTTCTATACCCTCCTCTATGTAACAAATGCTTTTATTTCATTCAATTAATTTTTCCAGGTCATTTCCAATAATTTCAGCACATATTTCGTCGATAGGCCAACCTTGACAGCATTTCACTTTTTTTTATAAATGCCTATATTCATTTCATTTTTCACCCAAACAAAAGTGTTCCTCTTTCCCAAGTCTTCAAAAGATGTGCTTGTATTGACCAAATTCTTCAAAAAGGTGGGCAACCCTGACGACATTCTTTTATATACTGAAACGAATAAAATCAACTAGTAGAGTAAAGAATGGTGAATTTGCTTGAACAGCGAATTCTGTCAATTGAAACTACAGAAACGAACTACAGATGTAATTAGCAATTGGTGAATTGAATCTTCATTTGCATTTAGTCTCGACATTTTCCAATTGCGAATTTATATAAACCAATGATAATCTTTGTTTGACCTTCCTGTGTTAACTCCAGGAATTGCTTAGTGGGCAACATAAAGACTTTGATAACATGAGCATGGTGCACTAGAATTTTATGCACACCGGAAGGATTTTCATACCAATTATAAATATTTACATACACATATAACAAAACTTTTTTATAAGTTTATTTGTTTTCATTTTTCAATATTAATATTACAATATTCGGTAAGTATAAATAGCTTGTAAAATAATATGCCGTAATTTTGCTTTCGTTAACTGCTTTCACATTATTTATATTTTTGGAAGATATACTCCAAATATAGCAAGCTTGGGATGATGCTCTAGTCCAACGTGTTGCACATTTTTCCGTCAACCATTGTCATTATTTAGGTATGTAAAACTAAAATTTCCTTTTCATAAATAAAGAACTTGATTGGAACAAGATTTTTAAATTAGTTTTCCATTTACTTGTGAGAGATTTATTGATTAAATACCACGCTTTGACTTTTTATTGACTTATGACTTTACTGACAGACCCACTACTTATTAAACGACTATATAAAAACTGAGCTACTTAGGACTATAACTACTTTCTATACAACATCGATACTACATACTAGTTACTGCATATATGAGAGCATTATTAGCTGCGTTTTTTTTTATTTCTTTTTGATCTGATCCGGTTCAATTTTATGTACGTAAAACAATAACAATGGATCACGAATTGTAGTTGTTTTACGTATATAAAGTTGAACCGGATAAGGTAAGAGAAATAAAAAATCGCAGCTTGTACATAGTGGTAAGGTATTCCCAAATGTAACTTTCTTTAACAATACCTATTACCCAAATTCTTACTTCATTATCTTTTATTTAAATCTGAACCGAATGGGGCGGTGTGGTACAGTATCTCATTAATAACGACCTTGGTTTCGGTCAGAACACAAGTTTTCTGCTGAGATTTTTAAAAACAAAAAATATAATTTAATTAGAATACGATTTTTCAATAAACTGTTACTGTTTTACATTGAAGTGTTTCTGAGTTTTGTTCGAAGCCCCACTTGTGAGCTAATTCAATATTATCTAGTGTAATGCCATTAAAATAATACGTCAAAACTCTTTTCTTGTTATTTTCAAAAACGATTTATTTAGTTTCGGCAAGGACTGAAGAATTATTGCTCCTAAAATCTCAGATAATTTGATCTCCTCCTTCTGTCTGCAACACTCCCGTTTGGCTTGTAACGAATCTGTATATATATAGTAGCTACACATTTGTTAGAAATTTCCTTCCTTTGGGAATCGATATTATAAGTAGGGAACTATAGATTCATTATGCACCTTCAACCTCCCACCCGATATCATATCCATTTTATTTAATTATGCAGTATCATAGTCACAAAAAAAATAAAAACAATTAACTCAGTAAAAGAATTATTGAAATCGGATAAAAAACGACGAAGTTATAGTGAATTTAGTGCCGCATTCTCAAAAGCGTGTATTGTGAATCGTGACGTCTCAACAGATTCGCCAGCCCCGGCCGTTTTCAATTTCCGTTGTTTTAAACTTCAATAACTTTGTAATTTTTTCATGGATTTGAGTCATTCAAAAAGAAATATACTCAGAAATGTATATTGCTTTTGATCTGATATATTAAATTTGAATATCTTGTAGTAAGATTGTTCTCCATTGGCTTGTCCGGGAATCCTAGAATATCCACCTCTGCTCACAAATCCACCAGTATGTGAAAAACGTAAGACTATGGTTGTACATGTATTAAGGGGAAGCGTTTAGTTAGTACGTGTACAACGAAAAGCAATCCTATAAGACGGTACGTAACAAACTAGTGATAGTACGTGACCAAAGGAATACACTAGTTAGTACGTGTACAACGGTCCTCCCGTCACACCTTTCAAATAGATTTAGTCAGCCTAAATTAATAGCGCTAATATATACTCACTTTACATTTATAATAGGGACGCATGCAATAAAGTCATAAATTAGACCCCTTATTCCACTGAATCTAAGCAAAGTCAAAATTCACCGTTTTGCTACTAGTTCAGTCAATAGGGCTTTTGCCCTACGAAAGGTGCTGTAGTTGTGATTTTTATATATGTTACTATTCTCGGGGCCCCGATAAAAGCTAAGTTTTCACCCTTGAAGGGGATCTGCGTGGTCCGCCATCTTGGATTAAAGATACAAAAAAATATATTTTTTTTTTAATAATTCTTCAACAATTCATCCTAAATTTGAAGAAAACTAAATTCCCTACATCTTTTATATAAACATTGTATGTAAAAGGAGGAGTTACAGGGTGACTAAGAAAATTTGCAAGTCTTTCATCAAATACCCTGTATCTTATAAAGTTCAAGGTCACATGTCACTTACAGAGCTCATTGCAGAACTTCATGGCCTTTCCAACGATTGCTCCACCAGGTCCGTATTCCTCCACCCTCAGGAGTTATAGTCGACTAAGCGAACGATAATTTGTTCCCTTAGTGACTGAAAGCACGTCATTTTATAAAAATTGCGCCTAATTTCGGTATGACCTGAATAGGTTATGATCTAATAACTGTTTAACGGCATAAGCACATAGGTATACTAGCTCAAATTAAAGAGGAGAGTTCACAATTTAAAGTTTTTATAAAAATAAGGGTCAAAGTCAATAAAAAGGTAAAAAATCTGAAATTATTAGTTTAGACCACCATAACTCCTGATGGAAGAGGAGTAAGGGGCTGGTCGAGAAGTCGTTGGAAAGTCTATTATGTTCTGCAATGAGTTCTGTAAGTGACATATCACCTTGAACTTTATAAGATACAGGGTATTTGGTGAAAGACATTCAAATTTCCTTAGTCACCCTGTAACTCCGAAACGGTTGAAATCCCCCTTTTTAAATAAAATTTTTTGTTTGTCTAGGTCACTACTATCACCTCCCGTCTTATGGACCATCATGGACGAAACACCCTGTATAAGGAGTACTATACATATAAATTTTTAACTCGTTACACAACAGACTTACCAGAAAAGTGTTTATACAAAAAATGTAGGGAATTTAGTCTTCTTCAAATTTGTATCAGCCAAGATGGCAGACCGCACAGACCCCCAAGGGTAAAATTTGGTATAAAAATCACACTTACCCGACTTTTCGTAGGGCAAAGGACTTATTTAGTCCCTATTGACTGGACTATACCGCCCGAACTATAGCTATTGGCGCCGACCAAAAAAATCGACTGAGCAAATACTGCCGCAGGCTTCATCATGAAATGAAATCCATTCTAAAATTTTTAGTATTTTGATGGAGTAATTTATATTGCTCTTTACATTACTACATTTAACTATTAAAGTCCTAATTGTAGAGGCTTAATTCGGGTTATTCTTTCCTGGAGGTCTTAACAACCATTGAAGCTTCCCTCTTTCTAGAAAATTGGATACATGCTGTAGATGTAGAACATTTATATTTGTACACACTCTTTCTTTTGTACTAGATCATTAGGGATTAATCAAGTAAACTAAACAGTTAGTATATACGCAGTGACCGATCAATAAAGTAGTTGTTAAGTAACTGTGGTTTTTATTATTTACTACCCAGTTCACAGGTATTATACCGTTATGTATATAGAATCAAGCTTTCAACCTTGTGAGTACAATTGATTACGTATTTTATTTTTAATCGGTCCAGCTACGAAAATTTCTTTCGGACCATACAGAAATCGCCACTATAAAACCATAGAGCCCATTCCAGTCAACGCAGGAATTTTCCAGGGATCGAATCAGTTATGACTTTTTACGAAAAAAACCAACTTTACTTGTTATTCCTAACCGATAATAATTTGAAGTTAAGAAAAACTAAGCTGGAAAGGCTTTTTATTTTTTCTAGCAAAATTAAAGAGCCAGTATGGTAAAAATGAGAAGCCAGCTTGCCGGTCTCGCTTTTTATATTTTTACCGAAAAAAAGTATCAAGCCGTTGCGTTTGCTTTTCTAGCTTCAAAATTATTACCGGCCAGGAATAACAAATTCATAACTGATTCGGTCCCTGTAAATAAGAAGCCAGCATGGTTTTATATACTTCCGTCTTCAAGACCTGTTGCTTCCAGCACGAAAAAAAAAGTCAAGGGCTTTTTATTTATGCCGGAGAAAATAAAAAGCCTTTCCAGCTTAGTTTTTTTAGCTTTTTTTACATGTTTTCGAAAGCTTTACAGAAATCGAAACGGGTTTCACGTGATATCTTTTGGTATATTCCACTAAATTCCACGAACATGATTTATCCCAGCTTTTTTTTTTTTAATTTTCAAAATACCAGCTACCTTCGGTCCCTGATTTTCACTGTTTTCTAAGCCGCCAATTTGAAAGGACGAAAAACATTCAAAATTAACAATTATTTATTCAAAAATTATTAAATCTATTTAATGAAATCTTGGTGAGTTATCTGTAATTTCTCCAAGAGAGAGAGCTTGAACACTGGCTTTGAGCATCATTCAAAATGGGAGAAATTCTTGAGCTTGCATTAATTTAAATTCAATTTTCAAATATTGGTGAATTTGAATTTTATGAGAAGCTTCGAATATGTGAATTTAATTATGGAAAAAATCGGTCATTTTAACGAAACTTATTATCGTTGCCATTAGATAGAACGTACTGATGATGTTTTGGAATCGTAAGAAACCTTAAAGAAAACAAATCTAAATTAATTATTAAGTATCATAACTAACAATTGTCATATTCTTCACTATTCACGTCCCCAAACGTAACGTCATGTTCTCGAAATTCCTGAAAAGGAACAATATGTCCACAGAAGGAATTGATTCTTTGGTAAATTACTAATTACTTATTCCACTGGATTATGCTAATAATATCATATTTAAGTTTTGTCGATTGTTCGCAAAAATAATAAAATTTGGATCACATTTGTACCATAAACACCAGATGCAAGTTGACACCATTTGAATTGTACGCATATATATATGTACTGTAATACTACTGCATGCGAAAACTTTTGTAAGAACCAAGCTCATATTAGGTCTCTCTGTTAGCTCGAAAGTGTTTACTCGATGTAAAAACTTTTACGCAAATTTACACACAAACTTTTGGGATCGTGCAATTCGAGTAAATTGATACGTTTCCCCTCTTGTACAAATTTACACATGTGTTAAAGGGGGATGTGTAGCTTTGATGTACAATCAGCTGACTGTCAAATGTAGGTATAAACTTTTACGCTTTTAATACAACTATTAAAGAAGGTGAGAAGCTGCTTTACTTAAACAAAATATTCTACTAATTAATTACAAAATTGTTTGACTTTTAGTTTCAGACAGAAAACATAGCTGTAAGATTTTTTACCATCACAAACTTAACAAAATTTACTCAAGAAGTAACTGGTAACTTTTTGATTTATTCTCTCTTACGGATATAACTTTTTACTTGATTTTAACGCAAAGAGTTTTACTCTAAAGTTACCAGACAGACCTATTGTATGATCTGTTTGTATTTAAATGTGTGTTTTATGTTCAAATAGAGACCAGTTTTTTCATGACAGTTAGAATAATGGTTTTGATGAAAATCGTAAAATTTATTAATAATTTAAAATTTGCAGATTTGTTGTAGGGGTTCAAATACCGCGCAAACCTCAGCATAGAAATAGGGTACAAGAACTTGCCGTTGACAATTTACAACTAAATTTTTCCAATTGATTTCGCAGTTTTGTTTAATTTGGGTTTAATTTGATTTATTACAGACTTGTGAATTCGTTTTGTAATTAGTAATTCATTATAAGTTGCCACCCGTCGTTTTACCAGATTAAATAAAAAAAAACCTAACGCCCCCGGTGCACACGGCAGTGTTTTGGTCGTGAGGTGCGGCTGAGGTAATATAGCGGCACGCGAAAAATTAATACACCCAAAAACATCCAAATACATTTGAAATTATTCAATTCCTATTCTATATACCATGCACACTCCTTGCGTCAGTAATACGTAGAAACCTGAATTCAGGGGCGGATTTCATGATAGGTCGAGTAGGCCCGGGCCTAGGGCGGCAGATTTAGGGGGCGGCGATTTTTTCTTGTAGTTGTGGGTATTTCATTACATTTTTATACTTTTTCGTTTTCTTAAATAAAATAATTCGTTGGAAAGTGTTATTTTTAATTCTACTCCATTTTTTTCAAATCTACTCCGATTTATGAGGCAGCCTACTCCGCTAATTCTAGCCTGGGGTCCCTTCACTGGATATAGATCATTCAATTTTTCGTGTTTTACAGGGAGTAGGGGGGCGGCAATCTTCCATAGGCCTAGGGCGGCCAAGTGATCAAATCAGCCCCTGCCTGAATTGTGGCACCGCTGTTGTGTCGTAGGAATCTGCGGCAGAAAGTGGACGCAATGGACCACAATGGCGCCGGAAGTACAGACGACATGTGTGACATAACAATCACTAATTTTTTTTTCAAATTTTTCATACTTGGAGGATTTATGACAACAAAAATACGAATTTAAAATTTTCCCTATACTATACGTATTTCGCCAGTTAAGGCATTTTTAAAATTTCGAAAATTGCTGGTTCTGGTCATATCAAATATATCTGCGAAAAACGATATTAAGGATAAGTATTTTATCCTGGAATGCGAACTTTTAATTTTATTCATTTTTTTCCTATCTTATATTTTCCACTAAAAAAAAATCTAAATATCAACTTGAGATCTTAACGGGATCAGGGAATTCAGCATTTGCTCACAATAAATTCTTAGTTTCTTGTAAATTTTATGAAAGTTATTAAGTAATTATCTGTCAAAGTGGTGCGAATTGATTTGACATCATTCTGGATTCTATAGAAATTTATAAATTTCCAAAAAATTTCTGACTCATAATAATGATGATGACAATGGTCATAAATTTTATGGCATAGAAGTTCTTTTCTTTTTCTTTTTAAATACAGGGAAATATAATAATAATACTAATAAATAAAGAATAATGGAAATGAATCCCTGGACAGTTGGTGATGGTATGTCACACTTTATATGATTTTTGGTCAATTTGATATGGACTAACCCATATGTATGCAGTGCTGAATCTAATTTATAATGTCCTAGGCCATAATTGGAGACACCTCTGCGGCACCGAACGTGATTTGTACCCATGCCACTAAATTACGCTAAATTTTGAAATTTTGTAAATTTGCTTTCTGTTACAAAATATAAAAGAAAGCCATCGTGGTGAGTGAAAAGTTAAAAAATATACAATTATAGTTGTGGGAAAATTTTTGTATGCCTTTTTCAGTGGGATGAAACTGAAAAACTTTTATATCTTACGACCGGTCTGTATACGTAATACAAATTAGAACGTAACGCACACTTTGAACGAATAAATAATGTTATTTGGAACGCTCTAATGGATCTTTGTTTTAAATATAAAAGTGATACATTCAACTATAGGGTCCGCCAAATAACATTTTTTTTTTTTAAACAGGGCGCAAAACATGGAGTGTAGCTTCGGCGCCGTCCTGTTGAAACCAAATGTTGCCAATATCCTCCTCTTCAATTTTCGTTCAACATGGCCCGATGATTGCCATTGACTGTAACGGCCACTCCTTGCTCATTTTCGAAGAAAAATGGCCCAATTATGCCTCTGGACTAAAATCCGCACCAAACAGTGACTCGTTTTGGGTGTATCGGCTTTTCAATGTATGCGTGCGGGTTTTCTGTGCCCCAAATGCGACAATTTTGCTTGTTTACATACCCGCCAAGATCAAAATGAGCTTCATCCGAAAAGATGATTTTTTTGGCAAAATCGGCATCTTCTGTAAGTCGATCGCAGGCAATATTTCCCGGCGTTGTTCAAGCGTATACACAACCATATTCGTTCAGCGGAAGAATAAAACTAATTATCTGTCAAATCAGACATGAGCTAAGTGTTACCATTCACGAAATAAGCACTAGTTGAAAAAAAAACGTTAGATGGCGGACCCGATACATACTTTTCTCCGATTTGGTACCATATCATACACTGAAAAAAATTATGAGCACAAAAGCTTAAATTTCTAGTTCTCTCGACTTATAGCTGTAGTCGATTTCGGGACAGCAACAGAATGTGTGTGCACGAAATATGTAGAAACTGGATTACAATTTTAATTTTCAAGAATATAATATATAGTCCTTCTAGGTTTATTGTAAAACCTCTCGAATTTTAGTAAATAAACCAAAATTACACTGAAAGCAACAAAATATTTGTTTTATGATTACAAGAGAATGATTGCTTATGCCACTCACATTATCATAATGATAATATTTAAAATCAATTACAATATGGTCGTTAACTCTAGAACGTAAAATATATAACTTCAGGATTCACATAAAAATATCTCAGGCTTAAGTCTATATCAGCATTTCCTATACTTGTATACCAAATGGACTTGAAATATATAGTCATGGCAGTTATATTCCACATCAACTGAAATCATAAAATCATATATAAAGCCCTAGAAATAATATTAATAACAGCTAAACTCATTCATTTGAAAACCCAACTAATATATAAAATTACTCCAGGTATTATATATATGATATCCTGATATAGAGTATATAGCAGTTTAAATAACGTCAATAGCATCCTTCGGTAGGAATTTATAAATTTGGATAACATATCCAATAATTTGGCAGCATATATATCAATTATCTCGAAGTATATGGTATAAAATTACCAAAGGGAGCATTCAGTCTATACCCATTGTTTCAAAAATCACTTAGTATAACCCTCCAAGTAAATAATGGATAATCCCTTATGAAATCAATGTGACTTGGGAAATTGTTTAAGAAACACCAAAACGTTTTATTTTTATTCTATTGGTTTATTAAACTATATAATGCGTATAAATCCTTTTTATCAAATACTTATTGCGTACAATAATTTTACGTACATACATATATACCTAATATATATTACGTATTCCATATAAATTGACATTAAATATTAAAATTTAAAGTGGAGAGACTTAAATATTTGATGAACTCGATTCCGAAAAGGACATTTGAAGTTATATAAAAGTCAAACCAAATATTTGTTACAAAATAAAAAGGAAGAAAGGTATATAAAGTAATAATATGCGTGACTTAATTATTGACGTTTCATTTAAACGAGCATTTAAATATATCTATGTGGTTTAGTCAAAACTGCATATCTCCAAAAGTGGATTTTTGGAGTTATGTATATAAAAGTGTTTGAAAAAAATTCTCTGTCACTCTATACTGACTATACAAATGCACATCCCTTCACAACGATTAAAATGATGGATCCACAATGCATAACTTACAAAAAAAAAACTGAATATTATTTCGATTAAAAGCGCACAATTTACTGAGTTACGCAAAGTAAATTTTTGGAGAAATGTACTTACTTTTGACTAAACACCATAGATATTTTAAAGTACTTTATATTTATTTTATTGGAAATATACATGATTTTTTTCTAATCAAAATAAAATTTAGTGTTAATTCTGACTGAAATACAATATATCTTTGCTATATTAAAGAAATGCTTTGCTCCTTAGAATTAAAAAAAAACCTACTGCGTTTAAACAAATATTTACCACTGTAATTATTGCGTATAATATGTATATAAATTGACATTAAATAATAAACATCTCTTTTATAAATTTTATTAGCTTAAAAGTATTCATAATACTGGTATGTAACGCAAATATTTCCAATTTAATTAGAGTAAAGCTGAGAATATCTTTTGGAAGATAGGACTCGTCCAATGATAAGAATTTTAAATAAGCTAGCTAAAATGTCGCCAGCAACAACAACTATGAGTTAAAGTGTTATTGCATTTAACTCTTCTGCCACTAAATTAGCGTCCTTAAAATTTAAATTTCAATTAGTTGAATTAAAAGAGAAAAGTGGATAAAGATTTGCTTGTAAACATTTAACAAAAAAAGTATAGTGATAAAGTATGATTACATGTATATCGTGTAGTACGAATCAAAGCAGTACAAATGTAGAGAAATATACACAAATAATTGAGATATGTAATATGATATTTACGATAATAATTCTTAGTAACCAAGAAATATGTACAAATGTAGTTACTTACCAATACTCTTTTCTATAAGATGAGGAAATCCCAACTTTTCCAATGATTCCTTTAAAAATTCGTTCGCCATTGCGAAAATTTTTGAAATAATATACACTTTATGAACACACTAAATTAATAGATTACGTGGACATATCGAGATTGAAATGAATAGAGCCACCTGACTAGACCCAGAGTAAAGATTAGTATGCAATTCAATAACGTCATCTGCACTTTTTTCTGTAGCATCTAAATGAAAGCCGCGCACACAACTTATATTTCCGACGAGTTATCTTAAGTTACACGGTTCCTCCAGTAATATTAACCTTTTACAAATAGTTGTGTGTGCCTGGATTACATTATATAAGCCGTAAGGTTTGGGATATTTTTTAAGGAAACTCCGATCTTTTTATTATGCTTTTTTATTGTTCACTCGACGTTTCGGGTCTTGATTAGTACCCTTCTTCAGGAGTTAGCTACATTAGAATATAAGATAGTATTGTGTACAATTAAAATATTTGATGTTCTCACCTTTATTCTTGGTATGATGAAAATTTTTTTTAAAAAATATTATTGAAACATATTTCACAAAAAAATATACAATACAATATAAAAACGTTAACTGAACATATAAATAAATAAATAATTTAAACAAAAATAAATAAATAAATAAAATAGTTTAAACAAATAAATAGGTAAAAATTTAAATGACTGTTTTGTTTAAGGGATCACAGATGAATGGCGTGCGGATTTCTTTGTCATGTTGTGATGTCAAGTTTCAGTTTTCTAAGTATGTGTTGGTAATCTTTTTTTATTAGATCTGTGTCTTGTCTTAAATTAGTTAGATTCTTCTTTTCCATGTAGATGTGGCATGCTTCTTTGAATTCGCGTTTTGCTTTGTTTTTCTCTGTCTTTATAATTGTTGCATTATCAAATGCGAATATGTGTCCGGTTTTTATTGTATGGGATGCTAATGCTGATCGTGGTGTTTTCTTGGTTATGTATGTTTTGTGTTGCGATAGTCTGGTTTTGAGTTTTTTTGATGTTTGTCCTATATATGCTGCAGTGCAGTTTTCACATGGTACTTTGTAGACAACATTATTGGCTTCTTGTGTGGGTATAGGGTCCTTTAATTTTGAATAGCAACTATTGAGTTGCGTTATAGGTTTGAATGGCATTTTTATTTTATTATTATTATTTTGAATTATACTAGCGATTTTTAGGGATAATGGATGTATATATGGGATAGATCTGTATATTGGGGTAGTGTTGTCTAATTTTATTATGTTATTAATAGTACTATTATGTTGGGTGTTATAATAATGAGTATTCCTTGTTGCTTTCTTGATTAATGTGTCTATTGTGTGGATAGTTGTTTTTCGTCAGAATGTCTGCTGCAATTTTTATGTTTTTCTGTGTGAATTGCCGATTACTTATTTTAAATATTTTATTTATGAATGATTGAGCTGTGTTAATTTTTGTTTTTTGTGGGTGATTGGAGAAATAACTCAGTATCCGATTTGAACTACAGGGTTTACAGTACCAGTCTGTTATTATTTTATGGTTGTTTGTTCTGATTAAGCGGATGTCCAAGAATGGGATTGTTTTATTATTCTTTTTTTCAATGGTGAATTTTAACCTATTGTGGATGCTATTGAATATGTGTGCGAACTCTATTTCGGAGCATTTTGGTATAGCGCAGATAATGTCATCTACGTACTTTTTTATAAATGTCGGTTTTATGTAAGATTTCTTTAATGCTTCTTCCATCACGTAATCAAGCGCCATTTCAGCTAGAATGCCAGACAGGGGGTTTCCCATAGCAAGTCCATATTTTTGTCTGTACATTTTATTATTGTATTTGAAGTAATTGCAGTCTATAACACAAAATTTAATTATTTCTTTAAAAAGAATTATGTCTATTGGTGTAATTTCTTCTATTAGGTGCCACTGATTGTCAATTATTTTTAATATTTGTTCTGTGTCAACATAGAGAGAGATTCCACGTCTAATGAGATAAGATGATCATTCGGTTTTAGTGTTACACCATCTATAAAAATTTTCATTTCATATGTATTTTTTTTATTGTGCGTACTGTGATTTATTTGCTGCAGTATATTGCATATATATTTTGAGAGATTGTAACTAGGGCTATTAATTGTTGTAATTATTGGTCTCATGGGTATGCCGTCTTTGTGTATTTTTGGGAGACCGTATAAAAGGGGGCATGTGGCTGTATCGATATTGGTTCTATCTTGGTATACTGTGGTTGGGTCATTTTCTAGTTGTGTATAAGTACATTCGTCATTTATCATGGATTCCATTTTTTGTAAGTATTCTTGTTTTTGCATAATTACAGTCATATTGCCCTGATCTGATTTTACCTTGTATAGATGTGGGTTGTTATTGAAAAATTTCTTCGTGGTTTTTTCGCAGTGTTGTAGGAATGTTTCTATTTTATTGTCTTTGTGGTTTTTCATGTGGCGTTGTATGTCGTGTATCACCATTTTACGTGTTTCTGATCTTTCTTCTAGAACAACAATATCATTGACTGCATTCTCTGTAGATGTTATAAGTTCAAGGGCAGCTTTATGTTTATTAATATTGGTTGGCATGTTGAATTTAGGTCCAAGACTTAGTATTATAGTGCTTCCGTGGGAATATTTTCATCGGCTAAATTTTTACCTATTTATTTGTTTAAACTATTTTATTTATTTATTTTATTTGTTTAAATTATTTATTTATTTATATGTTCAGTTAACGTTTTTATATTGTATTGTATATTTTTTTGTGAAATATGTTTCAATAATATTTTTTAAAAAAAATTTTCATCATACCAAGAATAAAGGTGAGAACATCAAATATTTTAATTGTACACAATACTATCTTATATTCTAATGTAGCTAACTCCTGAAGAAGGGTACTAATCAAGACCGTCGAGTGAACAATAAAAAAGCATAATAAAAAGATCGGAGTTTCCTTAAAAAATATCCCAAACCTTACACCATAGACCCGATCAAAAACATAACCAGCTGGAAAACTACAATCAGCTGTAAACCATCATTATATAAGCCGAAAAATAATGCAAAAGTTATATAGTACATGCTGTGAAATGAGCATCAGAATAGAACAGAGGCACAGACAATATGACTATATAACTTTTGCATTATTTTTCGGCTTACTATATATAAAGTGAGCCAGACGCACACAAATATTTGTAAAAGGCTAATATTACTGGAGGTACCGTATAACTTAAGATAACTGTTTGGAATTGTTAGATGTATGCGCGGGTTTCAATTATGTGCTGCTATTATCCACATTTTTATAGCAGCACATAATTGAAAGCTGGGACATCGTACTTTTTTATTTTAGCCTATCAGAAATTTGTGTGAGCACACGTGCAATATGAGTCTTAATACAACAAAAGCCCTATGATTTTACTGTATTTCAGTTGAAAAATGCAATTTAATGGAAAATATTTCAGCATTTGCTCAGAAATGTGATGAAAAAAAATGTTCATACATTTTCTTGCAGTTTTTGCTCTACATAAATTCTGTTATGCCCTAATTAATTATAAATAAAAATTTAAATTTCGTTGATTTCGACGAAAAAAATCATTGAGGCATCGAAAAGGCTACTAAAACTATCAAGTTGACTTTTTTATAAAAACGTATTGGATGTGATTTTAATAATAAAATTTTCTTTATTGGAAACCTAAATTTACGTTATTAATTGTAACAACAATATGTGATAAATAAAAATGGTCAAATTTATAACGTAAGTAGCTCATATTATTTCATAAATTATAAAAATATTTCAATTGGTATATGTTAGTATCAAGTATGAATCAAACTGTCGGCTAAAAGGTGCATACTTATATAACTTTAAAAGATATACTGTAGTAATTTAGAACACTACACACCTATTATCTTTGCTCTATTAACAGTGTAATCTGTGGAACGATTATATATAAGCCAGTAAAACATATTATGAGTCCCAACATTATATGATCAGAAACTAGATACGTGTTTTCAGTCGGCCTATTGCATATGTTTCAAAAACACATTCTTGAATGTTGCTTATATAAGTTGATATTGTAGTCAGAGAATATGATTTCAAACGTAACAGCAGTGTACACAAACATAATAAACTATGTGTATAAAAGTTAGAATTTTTAGGTTACACTATATCAGTGTACTCAATAGCTGTCCCTAAGGGAGAAATTATAAGGTGTTTTGTTTTTAACTTAATTTTTGAAATTAACTTTTAAGCAGTTTATTCTATGCCATTTCAATGACTGAAATATTCTGTGCACTATAGCAATGCCTCATCATTGTTGCCCGCTCATTTACTTGTGAATCTTCACGCCCGCTGTCTGTCCTCCGGAATCATGACTGTTAATTGCCAATCATAATTTCATATGCATATTGTATATTTAAAAGTTTTATTTTATTATTTAATCGACCTTTTTAATAACATACAGATTACACTTTATTAATGATTTATAAATTACGTTAAAAAAACAGGGGTGTTCCCATTCGCCCCCCCCCCCCTCGGTGCGCTACTGCTAGCAGCCATCGCATATCCTATTCTCATGTTTAAACCATCTTCATTTGAATGAACACATTCCAGCAAAAGTAGTAAAGTACTGTATTATCCGGTGCAATATTGCTTGGAGAAGTGTTTTTGAAAAAGCAGATCGAAAATCGAAGGTCGTTCCCGGTAAATGCAAACTGCACATATTTTCAAATTTATAACTTACCTGGTTTGTTATTGAAAAAACATATTTTCTGTCTAAACAACTAAAAAAAAAATCATAATTTTCATACTGTGTAAAATGTGTTGAAGTTCTACTTCAGAACCAATTCCTAACATTTAAACATACTCTACAAATTAGTTCTAAATTAAAAAATACTAGTTTTTGTATGCGTTTTTTCGACTAAAAAGAACACACAGCTGACAGGGTTTTACGTGAGCACCTGCCATTATGGCTTTATCTCACGGCAGTCTTAATGCACGGATTAGAAGACAAGCAGCAATCAGCGCCCTCGAGAGGCAGAATATATTTATATTCTGTCTCAGAAGTACTAGTATATGTCTATGCATGCTTGACATTGGACTTACTGGTCGAAGCGAGACCTACCTAAAATCTCTTCCGATCTTTGGGCCACGGCACCCGGATGATTTAGCGCAACTCCACGCCGAAAGCCAACCCTCTAAGCATACATTTATAAATGAACATCCTTCAAATTCACGGATGCAGTATGCAGTTTTACCAAAAGAACAAACTACTCTGTTTAGAGAAGATATTCGTCTAAGTCATGCAGACTCAGACAATATCTCTCTAACCGCATATGGGCTACGACAACCACTACGATGCTCCCACAAGGAGGCCTTCCTATGTTGAGGCGAATATTGCTACTAAGTGCAGCGCTCCTCAACCCCGTAGTACCAAGTTAGCAATGTCGACTACCCAATTGATATGGCTTCGTATAACATTAAACGTTACTGGTACCTCCGTTCGGGCTTAATCATATTAGCATTTATAAATAAGTAACAGCAGTGGACCACGAGAAGGTTATGATCCGCCCTTCAAGTTCGGAGAGACTTGACACTACAGCCTGTAATCTTAAGCTACCAAAGTACTGTTTCAAACCAGTTGTACTAGGTCGTATATATATCATCAGAAATCAGAGTATTCATATTGTTCAGCACACGAAGCACGGAGCATATACATGGTCTTTCCTTTGCTTGTATCCTCCCTGGACAGCACTGCGCATCACTAACTCCTTTTTCACTTGTTAACCAACCAAAACGAACAATATGATTTTAAGTATGCGCAAAAGGATGTGATACTAATATGGACCGAGTTTTCAGAAATGATTCAGGAATTACATTTTTCTAAGGCAAAGACAAGTTATTTGAAATTTGCATTCATTTATTTATCACGCTTTAAATAATTGTTAAGGCATTGCTCGATTGATTAAATGATATAATTATTTAGAAAAGCCATATAAAACTGGAAATCAATAAAATTCGAAAATAAACGAAATAATTAAAAAGGTAATTCTGTATGCAACCACATTGTTGGCTTTTGTTCACAATTAATAAAGAACCAATTTACATCCTCATTAGTTGTCGACAACGTAATTTAGGCTACGTCTAATGTTGTTAAATGTCTCATGTCAGCCACGAATCAGTTGTAAAAATTCTTTTCCAGAATTAAACAAAATTCGGTTAGGTCTACCGTTCACGTAAATGTCAGTTAGCATAAATAATGGTAATTTAGTCAATTATTACATAATTAACCCTTCAAGCCTGGTCCCACCCATAAGGCTTTCAATTAACGCCAATCGCTCCCCTAATACGGTTCGAGAACTATAAATATATGAATACTAGGAGCGCGTCCCATTCAATGTGGAGAAACCATGACTCTAGCTATCGAGGACAACTTGAGAGTTACTTACATATATATAGGAACTAAAATCCCTTTTTATGTAATTAAGTTCAGGTATAGTGGACAATAGAATTATGGTCTCATGGCACGAATAAGTTCCAACAATGGCGTCAGTACAACAGTCAATTCGTGCCTGATTAGTTGGGATTGCTGAAATATGTCTCCAAGGTGCGTGTTCTTGGGTGTCGCAATAAATTACAACTAGAAGCAAGGAAAAATATTCTAATTCTGGGTTAAGCAAAAAAACTCTCCTTCACCTTTCTCATTTCGATCTTTTACATTGATGATAACGAGAAAAAACGATTTACATAGAAACGCGGAGCTAGGTTTTGTATCGAGTTGGTTTTTTAATTAAATTTTTCAAATTAACCAGAAATGCTTCACGGTTATATAACTCAACGCTTATCTCTTTCCTGGCCAGTGCCACTTAACAAAGGGTCGAAATTAAAATCGGGTGACAATTAAATTTTCCAATCGAACTTCATCCCCGACCCGAGGTGTGATGACACTTCAAAATGCGAAACGAATCGTGTTTGGAAGTTATTGCTTGGTGCCTGGTCACGAAGGGTAGTTGGATGAATAAAACTTTAGGGTGAAGAGGACCGGACATGCGTGACAAAGCATTGGAATCACTCTAAACAATTTATTTGTTCAATAAACGTTGATGATCTTATTTACAGTAAATAGTAATCCCTCACTACTGATAACCTGAATAGCTCTCAATCAAGCAACCCTTTATTGTCGCTTTTATTACTTATTAAGGCGCAATATTAGGGATCGCTGAATGTATGCTTATACACTATGAATTCATAGCAAATATTAAGTTTGTCTTAAAATGCGTAATGCTTAATGGAATAAAACGTATACCTTCTTATTAAAGCCATTCAAATTCCAATGAAGACTTTGAAAAGTAAAAAAGTATTATATAAAACAATTTGTATCTATTTAATATATAGACAGATAAGCATTTATAAAAAAATATTGAAATATGGAAAATATTGTTCGACTTTCTTTGGAGCAGCTCCTTAAGTACAGTACCATTTATAGTATTGTATAGGGTAAATACTTTCTCAGTCTCAAGAGCCTTTTAACCACAATGACAAGATTTTAAACACATATTAAAACCTCGTATTAAATGCAAAATTAAATCTATGTAAGCTAGAAATTCATTTAGACATCTGAAAATGAGAGCAGATAAAAATTCTTCGGTAGTTATAAAATGAATATAGGATGCGACTTTGACATAATGAAAATTAAATCCACTTAAAAGGACGAAATTGATGAAGTGATCTGAAATATGTGGTGCACTGTGGTTTTTCCAGAAAATTAAGAACTAAAGTTTGCAGTATACATAGTTTCGTGTTTTGCTTGGCTCCATGTCTGAGGTGTCCTGTCGGCGATTATACGAGTTAATAGAGCTGATGGACTGGACTGATTTTGTCTGTCAATTTTACTGACTATAAACACTTTGCATTCGATCAATTTACTAGTCAGTTCATTATAAACCATCGTCACGTTGCGCAGACATTCCTCTTCTCAATGCAATGATTTCTTTCTTATTCCGTTATTTTTCGATAAAAAATAAAGATTACAGCATACTAAACCTTTTCAGTCATTTCCCTCTCAAAAGAGAGAAGATTAGAAATGTAAACACAAGTTTCCACTAGCATATAAATTTTATTTTCAGTTTCGGCCATAACAATTTTACGTTAGACAGTTTATTGAATAATAAGTACTGACAGGCAGATGCCAAGAGATCTGTGTGCAGATTGCGCTCATGGGGAAGTTGGGAGGACAGCTGGACCAACTCCTCTTATTGCTCTCTGACGCATGGGCTAGACTTGGAAAACCCTTTGGCCAGTATGCAACGTAATGCGATGGTACCTAAGCTTCGTCTTGAGCGTCGTTTCTCTGTGAGCTTTCCTGTAAGGGAATCGTGGACTAAGGGAAGTGCCTTATTAAACCTTCCCCTGGCCACTCTAAAACTTTTCACCGACGACTTTCTCACTAATGACGTAGCCGGGGTGGGTGTCTACTTCCTGAGCCTGATATTGCGATGGAATACTCACTTGGAAGACACATCGTCTTCCATACTGAAGTCTTTGCCATCTCAATGGCAGCGAAGTTAGCCCTTGATATGCAAAATCAAGGGGAAGGTCATTGTTATCATTTCGGATAGTCAGACAGCCTTAATGGCTCTGAGTGGCCCTCGGATAATATCTAAGTTACTGGGGGATTGCAGTTCTTCTGTGGATAAGTTGTGCATCCAAAACAAAGCGTCCCTTCTATGGGATCTTGATTACATGGGAATCATGGGGAATGACGGGGCTGACCTTTTAGCTAGGGTTGGCTCTTATTTTCCTTTCCACGGACTGGAACCCGCCGTAGCCGTTGCCACATCGAGTATCGGGTGTCTCATCAGAGCGGATATTCATAGGAAGTATCAGCAGAGATGGGCGAACCTGAGTACTTGCAGGTGTGCAAAACTGTTTTTTGATGGGCCCAATGAGAACGTCCCCGATTTTCTGATGGGGCTCGGAAGGAAACACTGTATAGCTGTGGTTGGCATCATCACTGGCCATAGCTCACTTCACGCTCATCTAACAAGGTTGGGAGTTGTAGGCAGCCCTAACTTTCTGTCCTGCCTGGAGGGAGAGCCTGAAAAAACCGAAGATTTTTTGTGTGCGGATCATATATCACCCTACTCCATTAAATATATAAAAGTACCAAAATACGAAAAGCCAACTTACGTAACCATTCATAATTTATTTTTCTTTCCTACAATTTAAGCTTATTCGCAGAAAGCAGAAGTGACTTCAAATGTAATTAGAACTTAAATTTTTTTTCTCGCATAGATATATTTTGTAGAGTAAGGTTTTTTGGTATGCAAGTTTTAGAATAAGAATTCACATTTTTAACTCAGTTCCATGTAAATCCTAAAAGTGTCCGGAATAAATCGTTGAAATTAAATTGATTCCGGTTGTTTTGATTTGACAAATATATTTTTTTTTTTGTTTCTTGTCGAGAATAATTATAAAAGTTGCGTGTCCGGCCTTCACCCAGAGCAGACTGGAAAATCTAGGGTCTGCCGTTGTATCTGTGGATGAGCTGAAAACCTTCCTCAGCAAGACGTGATACGCTTCATTAAGAAGACAGCAATGTTTTGGTAAAAAAAAGTACTGACTGGCCAGAAATATAGTCAGTAATGACTATTAAGTGAAAACATGCTACTAGTCAGTACTGCCTGTCAGTTCTACTGACTCCTGTAATCCCTGGGTTTTCAAATCGTTTTTACACTCAATATACAAGTAATGTTATGATATTGAGTATTGGTATTGGTTGCTTTTTATTTAAGTTCTGCATTTTACATGGCTCTTGTTATGCGTTATATATATATGTTTTTCAGGTCAACTTAACGTGTTTTCAAATCAACTTAACGTTTATTCAAACCAAAATAACGTTTTTTCATTTCAAATTAAAGATTTTTCATTTCAAATTAACGATTTTTTATTTCAACTTAAATATTTTTCATTTCAAATTAACGTTTTTAAATTGAAAAAATAGTATACAGTATGTATATTTATTTTTTTGTTGCAATACTTTTGACACAGATAAATTTATTAATTTCAAATATCTAAATAAATATGTTATTCGGTAACTTAATAATAAATACAATACAATACAATACAAACAATGCATATGGTAATTTATGGCTGTTTTGGTGATTACTCAACTTAATAAAAATACCTTATGTTTCACTGTTGCGTTATTTTTGGAACATACTGTATAATAAATTTGAATTTAAAAAACTAAATTTGAAGTTAAAAAAATGAATTTAAATGAATCAATACAATGGGTGTCCTGCTACAGCCATTGGTAATTTCATTGTCATGTCCATGTAATAATTATTGCAATCGGCAGAGGTCACACTTTCCAAAGATTCTTTAATTACATCAACTAAATATAAACTATTTTCCGAATCAGCCAACAAATTTCTTGCAGCCAATTTAGTTTTCGAGAAAACTTTTTCTATTGGATTAAGCATTGGGGAGTATGGGGAAAGGAACATTAGTTGGTGTGTGGTCTCTCTAACCTTATCTTGTATTACACTAGTCTTGTGTATTTTTGCATTGTCAACAACTAACCAAGCATTAGTGATATTAGCTTCTGCCAATTTATTGAATAACTCATCTAAAAACACCTGAAAAATGTTTTCATTTGCAGTTGAGTTTGATATTATTTTTTTATGTATTATGCCATGTAAATTGATGGCTGCAATGAGCGACACATTTCGTCCTCTTATGGTTGGAACTATGACATGAGCTGCAGTATTCTTCTTTGAGCGAGCTTTAGCTCTCCGAAGGTGACAGTTGAATCCAGATTCATCAATAAATATAATTTTCTCACGTTGCTGTGGGGCGTTTTGCGAAAAGTGCATAGCATAATTTTTACGCTGTTCTATGGTACTTTCCGAGTTAAAACGATCAATGTTAAAAGTAGCTAGTTTTAGCGTTATCTTTAAATATTTCAAAGCATTAAAGATGGTTGTTGTGCTAAGGTTTACATTTTTGCTTTCAAATACTTTAATCTTAATATTTTTTATAGTAATGGCCGGATTACGTTCTACTATTTCTTCAATTATATTTAAAATTTCCGTAGTTAACTTCAATTGCCTTTTACCACCACGATTTCTGGTCAAAACCACACCCCCATCATTTTTGTACCGACGTAATATAGATGTAGCCGTATTTTTATTAATACCAGCCAGTTCTGCTGATTCACCTATTCTCTTACCTTCTTCATAAAATTTTATTAATAATTCTTTTTTTTCCAAGCTTATTTTATTATTGGTTGCTAAATTACGTTGTCTTCTCTGACGAACAACTAAATTCGGGTTATTTTCATCACCACTATTATCTGAATCCTCTCTTACTTCCATAATTCTGCGATAATGAGCCAACGGAATAGAATCATTAGAGGAACTGTCACTCCATTCATTATTAGATAATATGGTATTGTTCATTTTTTTGCTGATTGAAATTTAAAGGGTCCAATTAAATTATAATTTTTAACTTTTTTAAACTTACGTTCGATAATTACCTTGATGATATTTATTGTTTAAATGATATTTATTCCTTTAATTTGTAACATTAAAAAAATAATTAAGAATTGAGCCATGCAATAAAACAAAAGTAATCAGAATACTAAGATGATTTTTTATTTTGGCAAGTGTTCATAGATATATTCTTGAAAAAACCAATTTCAATTTAAAAACGTTATATTCTTGAAAAAACCAATTTCAATTTAAAAACGTTAATTTGAAATGAAAAATATTTAAGTTGAAATAAAAAAACGTTATTTTGGTTTGAATAAACGTTAAGTTGATCTGAAAAAACGTTAAGTTGACCTGAAAAGCCTATAAATATATTGTTAATACCTACTATAATTTTGTTTATGAAACAAAATTGTCAATCCTTCGACAGAACAGAGAAAATCTCTTTACAAATAATGATTATTATTATTTTAAACAAAATAGTTTCTATATATGCAACAAAATTATCAATCTTATAATATAACACTTTCAAAAAATCTTGGCAATTCACGGTTAAAAACAAAACTCCTCGAGGATCTGGATAGCTGGTTCCAGCTACCCATAAAAACTCCAAAAAGCCTCTTAGTCTTTTTATTGCTTTCTAACAACGTTGAAAATCGACGTGAGAAAATGCGGAAAAGTCTTGATGAAATGCGATTGCATCAAGAAAACTAAAATCTGATATGCAGTTGTCGTCAGGTTAAAATATTAATTTCAAGATAACGAGGTTACGTATGCATGTATGTATTTTCATAATTAGCTTTGACAAATTTAGAAATATTCATATGTATATTGTACATAATAAAAACAAGATGAAGAAGAGACACTGTATGTACGTAAGAATGCATATCGTGAGAATGGAATGTGTGGCTGATAATAAAATGCAATTTATGCTTAATTGCATTGTACTATAAAGGGAAACAGTGAATTTAAATGAAGCTAAAATTGAGTTAAAATATTTTTGATTTTCATATCAATACATCAGGATATTATTAAGGATAATACATTAAGTCACAATAGTGGCTCAAATAGAACCTTTCCCAGTAATCCCACAAAATAAAGTTAAAATGTTTTTCAATCGAAGAGAACTAGTCTTGGAAACGGATCAGACTAATTTCAAAAAATAAGGAATGCTAGATTTCATGTTACATACTGAACCACTAATTTCAAATAATACATAAAATTGACTTTTTTTTAGAAATTGCAAAATTAAATAAAGAAGAGGAAGCAAGAAATTTGTACAGGAATTATATATGCACAAAATATGTGTATACGAAGGGTGGGTTAAGCATTTCAATCTTAAAGTTAAAATTAAAACAGGGTTTCTGTATAAAACAGTGTTCGAGAGATCAACAATTTCACTATCATCCTCTACTGCTTGTTTTTGCAAATTTTTTGTAACCGCTAAGAAATTCTATCGGTCTTTCACTTGGCCATGTATAGTAACAAAACAAAAACAATGCCGCTCTTTCGCTAAATGTAGAAAAATTCAGACTTTTTATAATATTTTGGGTACTTTCTTTGGTTAAGCTAACCTTTCATCCTGGCAGTAACATTCAGCAATTTGTTGTTAACAGTGCAAATGAACGACGATGCCAATTTTAATAGACAGTATTTTGATTTTATGGTCAGTACTAATATTAATACCGTGTTGTATTAATAACACTGGGAATTCTTATAAGTAAAGGCTGACTGTAATAATTTTGCTCACTGACCATGTAGGTATAGTCTACTTTCAAATTGATTTATATGAAATAAAATTACTTACTTAAATAACAAAATAAAAACAAAATTTATTTTTGCATACAAGTATAAACAAATAAAAAAGCTAGAATTAGTCTAAGACAAGTTTGATTTTTGAAGTGGTTTTAGAACGGTTCATCGAACAGCAGAAACGATTATAACCAGTTTTATAGGATTTCATATTCTGAAGAATTTTTTCATTAAAACCGTATAGGACTGATCGTTTTCACAGGATAAGTAAAAATCCTAAATATTTCTGTGGCAACACCAAGAAGAGTTTGCCCGATTGAGTCTATTTTTGAAATTGTATTTACTATTTTTATGAAAACACTATGTACAAAATTTCAACACTCTATGTTGACGCGTTCTCTGATAGTGTCCAAGTAGAAAAAAATGAAATTTTTGTACGGCAACCCATTTTCAAACTTAATTATGTTTTTTCTTTAAAGCCCATGTGCGGCTTTCAAGGCTTCCTGTCCTATTAGCACGGACATTGGAAGGAAACCATTTTAGTGGTGGAACGGCAGTCTTAGTGAACTCCGAAAGGCTTCCAGAAGGCTGCTCAGGGCTCTCAGGAGCGACCCGTCGGCTAGGCTGAGTGTTCTGAGAATGCCAGATGGCTCCTTTACGGCATCGAAAGAAGAAGCCTGTAGACTTCTTCTATCAACGCATTTTCCTGACTGCAGGCTTGAAGAAGACCTGCAGGCAGGTTTCGATTATCCACTACCTCGATGCACTGGTGGAAATTGGTCCACTGCCGCCAAGGTAGTTGATGTCGAGAATGTGCAATGGTCAATTTCAACCTTCTCGGCCTTTAAAGCCCCGGGTCCAGACGGTATTTTGCCAGTTCTTCTTAAGGCTGAGATCGTTGTGCTGGCCCCATGCATCGACTCCATTTTCAGGGCATGTATCGCTTTTGGATATGTCACTGTGATGTAGAGGAAGATTAGGGTTGCCTTCGTTCTGTAGCCATGTAAGGCTTCCTACATGGACACGAAAAGTTTTCGAACAATAAACCTCTCCTCATTTCTTTTGAAATGCCTAGAGAGGCTGGTAGATGAATATATTAAGGGAGTACCCTTAAAGGCTTCCCCCGTCATTGAGCGGGGACTGGATCGTGGACTGTTTACCCTGGGAGCATTTCTGCACATCGAGGGGGCTTTTGACAAGCCCACCCCCGAGTCGCTATGTGAAGCAGCTCGTCCACATGGTGTTGACCGCACTGTTGTGCGATGGATCGACCAAATGTTAAGACGACGATACTTAACAGTGGATGTAGGTGGCCGAACCGCCCCCAGTGTGCTGGTGGAGAGAGGCTGCGCGCAAGATGGCGTGCTTTCCCCAGTACTCTGGTGTATGTTGGTTGAATCACTCATCACGGTGCTGAAAAACATGGGATTCTCATGTGAAGCGTATGCGGATGACATCCCTCTGCTCATCTCCAGGCATAACATGGCTACTGCATGTGCCTTCATGCAACGAGGCCTCAATATTGTTGAGGACTGGTGCACCCGTCATGATATGACAGTGAACCCAACAAAGTGCAGCTTGGTGCTCTTCTCCAGAAGACGTAAGCTATGGTACTTTGTTTTTCCAAAGCTTTTTGGACACACTCTGCAACTCTCTCCTCATGTCAAGCACCTTGGAGTCTTCCGTGACTCGAAGCTGACATGGGGATTGGACGTAAAGGAAAAAGTTAATGCTGGTATGAGTGTCTTCGCTCAATGCAGGAGATTTTTTGGCTGCACATGGGGCATGAGACCGAGCGTTTGCCATTGGATGTACACCTCGATCGTCAGACCCATGCTCACATATGCCTCCTGTCTATGGTGGCCGAGGACGCTTGTGGGGACTGCAATCCGGAATCTTGCGGGCCTGCAAAGGCTTGCCTGCTCGGGAATTATGGGCTCCATGCGATCTACGGCTACTGCGGCTCTTGAGGTCCTACTCAATCTGCCACCCGAGTTATCGTGAGGACGGACAGACAGACGGATGGACAGACGGACGGACGGAAAAACGGACATGCAAAAATCCATTGTGTTCTATCACCATTATTTTGATGTGTTACAAACGGAATGACAAACTTGGTACACCCTTCAGATTTCACCTAGGGTATAAAAATTAATACAAGCCTATAGAAAGTGCACATATGACATATGTATATCAATGGTTGGAAAACGTTTTTGAACCCTTGTAATAAACGAACAACATTTTTCCGTGCGTTTTTCGAAGAAAATGATATGGTGCTAAAAATAATGCCAAATACATTAAAAAAAAACGAAGCCACAAGAATTCCAGATTCGCCATCTACTATAATGCTATCTTGGCTCCGCGCCCTGTATATTTCGTGGGACATTTGTGAGTACGTTTACATCATAGCTCTCCACTGCGTTCACCCAGAGTACATGATTAATATGTGTGGTAGCGATTAACTCCGAAACCACCGGTCCACACAATGAGCAGCCCATCCCCAGTGCGGCTCTGCTTGTGTCATTTCCTTTATGGTAGTAGTGTAAATATACGAGAATGTATGGCAATCAAGCAAGGGTGTCGACCGGTTATGTAAATTTTCAGAATTTCAGTTTTCTTATGTCGTTTTCTTTGAACAATCAGGCTCGCTTTGGAGCTTAGATTATGTAGCAAAAATGATAGGCTATGAGGAAGAAAAACTTAAGCATTTTTCTTAATGTAGTAGAATCGCGCATTGATGCGTTCGTTTTAGTCATGCAGGTAGTAAACTACGATATTTTTAAACCGGGCTCATAATATAGCGATTGAAACTTTTTTAAGTATTGAAGAAATTCAATAAAAGAATTTCCATTATATATATAGCAAAAGTTTTAAATTAATTTTAAATGTATAATTTCATAATTTTTTTATAAGTTTTTATATTTTTAAGAATTTATCTAGTGCCCCATTTATTTTCTGATAATATTTTTTGTCGTTACCTTTGTATGGCTGACATTATATAAATAAGCCTTAATTTTCCGTCAACTACCACTGACAATTCAATTGAAATTTTATTTGAAATACTATAATCTATTATTGAAATTATTAAGCTTGCCTGAAAAATTATTTTCTATGGCAATAACTCCGTTTATTTCTGCAGCACAGTACAGCGCAATTCTCCGGAGTCACGATTATATAAAATTTCTTACAGAGATACTTCACTACTGTTTCTCACTATTATTGAGTATATATAAATCACTTTTTATACATCTTCAAGAAAAATCACTAAAAAACCACGGACTACTTTTCGTAAATTCAAATAATCTTAGAAATGTCGAACTGGAAACAAATAACTAACCCAGTCCTCTTGTCATGCCGCCCTGCCCACCCCCACCCGCCCGCGCGGGGTCTACAAAAAAAAATTTTTCACACGTATACGAATTTTACACAAAATAGCCAATCCTTTTTGATACATAATCTCATTGAATAAATAACTAATAAAAAACGGCATATCGGGAGAAAACCTAAGCCATTCGGCGAAATGCATTGGTGTGCTGTGTTTGTATTCGTTTCGTCATGGCAGTAATGAAATATTGACATTTTGAAGGGGGACGTTTTTCATCCAAATTGCTATGTGAAATAAACAAATTTTTAGCTCCCCCTTATTTCCAGATAATATTTATCTTGGCGTTGCCTTTGTATGCCTAAGATAATTTAATGCCCATGTGACAATTCAATTGTAACCAAACATACCGGCTTTGCAAAATGTAAAATTTGTTGGCATAGTTGCATGTTTTTATAAATATTTTACTTTTATTTTACTTCAAACACTATAACTAATAAATAAAACTATTAAACTTGCTTGAAAAAACCTTTCCCTCGACACAAACTCCGGTTGTTTCTACAGCACAGCGCAGCGCACTTCAACACCATAATTCAAGACTACCGAGTCGCCCATTCATAAAAGAATATTTCACTATTGTATCACACTACTATATCATTTTTAATTAGTTATTTACCACAAAGTCGCTTAATCAAAGCTGAACTTTCTTTTCATAACATCTACAATGACAGAAATCAAGCAGAATTGTCAAATTATTCCCAGCCCTCTTGTCATTTTCCCTTCCTGATTGTAGGGCTTCACTTTCATTGAATTGCTTACACTCGTACATTGTATTCGCACGGTACCTCGCTTCCTTATTATTTAGTTATTCAGGGTATTATATAAGCACTGGAGGCAACCCCGTTCAATCAAACGGATTCAAAGTGCCTCTGACAAATATTTGCTTGCGTATGTATAATTGATACCAATTATCAACAGCGGTCGAAGTCATTACTGACATAGTTCTAGAAGTGCTTACCAGAAGTCGCAACTAGTTTCAAGTTTGACTCCACTCCATGTAAACTACTCATTACTTTTACACGGTGTTGTCATAGGGCGGAACCAGTTCTTCCCTGCTTGTATTACCAGTATATATCCTAAAAGTAATTAACGGAATCATTACCGGACTATTTCTTTTTTGCTTTTTCAGATTAATTCTAGAAGATATTATACTTTTGTCATGAAATTTTTTTGGAATTTGAAATCTGCTACTTAATGATCCATTTTTATTTTAAGTTATTGAGAAGTAGAAAAAAAAAATTGTGATAGTGAAAGAGATAAAATAATCTTGAAGTAAATATATTATGTTTTTTGAAAAGGGGAAGAAGTAAAAAGTTCATAATAATGAAAACATTTAAAAATAATTATCACTGACTTATAACAATAGACTGAGCGTATTGTCATTTTCCCATAGAAAAGCATGGCATAAGTTTTATAGTTTTCTCTTTCGCCCTGTGGCAGAGTTGGAGTTACCAACACAAAATATTGCATTCTGGAACATTTGCTTATGCCATTTGATGTTTTTATGTTGGCTACAGATGCAATCACCTCAGAAGGAATAAGGTAAAGATAGTGTTTACCATGCTCCGCCTCTCTTGCCCATAAGCAGGATTCAGTTGAGAATAACTTTTGAAAATTAAAGTCGGAATGAGTTTAATTCCTTATAAGTGATTAAAATATCACTTAGACACAAGAAAATATATTTTTTTAATTTAATTCGATTTTCGGGTGTAAAATTTCATCTGATTGGTTGACTTTTACATGTTTTTTATGTAATCGTTTTAAAGGGTGCTCTAACGGTGATATACAGAACCACAATATTTTTTGTGCCACCTGAAATAGCAAATCGCTCAGTCCATTGTTATAAGTCAGTGATAAGTATTCGTAATTTACAATTTAAAGAAAATTTTTCTGATGCTAAAAATCTTTTTTCTAACTAGCAATGTAACCCAAATGTATTTGCACACAAAATTTTGGGAATGTGTATAACTTTTGAACTACAAGTTTTTATATTGCAATGGAAACATAATATATAATGTTTACTAACCTATCAACAACCGTCATTAATATATGATAAAATCGATTACTGAAGTCATTCTATAAAGACTTTCCCTTGTAGGAACGTTAAAGCAAATTTAAAGTAGTTCTAGAACTATTTCTGTAAGAAAGTGTTTCAAATCCGCTGTTGACCCGAGAAAATTTCAGAGCGAACCTGATGCATTTTGGGTTGCCGCAAATCATGACATAATTTTTTCTTCAAACGATCGTTTTCACAGCACTTAGGTTGTCCCAATGACATGTATATGAATGGACTGCTCGTTGAACCAAAAATGCATGCGAGCAAATGACACCAGTTTCGTATTCCTGTCTCTTTCCGTTAGAGCATATTTTCCCACTGAACTGTAATGATTGGGAATGAGAAATTGCTTGAGGTTCAGCGGTATTCGCAGAACTACAAACTTAGTAATATATTTGACAGTTCATCACTTTTCATTAAATTTTGTATAACCGAACAAGCGCACAGGTTTTCCTTCCATTGACATGAAATCCCCAAATAATTTAAATTTCGCGCCAGCTCACTACAGTTGGTAGCATTGACAGTGGGATATCAGTCAGTCCATTTATATACATTTCAGTGCGTTGCCCTCATAGTGAAGCTGATGTTCAAACGAAAACGACATAAGTCATCGCGTTTTAAGGCCCTTTCACATTTGACAGCTGATTAATATTTCGTTTATTTTAAAATTTTGTAATCTGAACATTATGAGTTTCGAAAAAAAATTAATTATAGTGGTGAAAAAATTACAAAGAATAATTTTCTGGTCTCAATTTATTATTAATACAGTTAACAAGTTATCTTGCGTAGGGGCAGAAGGATGGACGGACAAGCAAGTATCATGTCTGTTTTGGAAAAGCTAATTCCAGATTATTGGTCACTTTGAAAGTAACAAGCTCTTTTCATGTTGGCACTCTGGTTTCCGGCATTCTCACAGCTGCGAGACTGCTATACTTAAAGTGACTAGTGATATAACAGCAGCCTTAGACCATGATAACGCTACTATTTTAGTTCTGCTTGATTTCTCAAAGGCCTTCGATAGTGTAAATCACAGCTTGTTACAGCATAAATCTAATTTTCTTGGATTTACTGCATCCATTTCTGCTCTGATCAGGAGTTTTTTGTCAGAACGCCATCAACGGGTGAAGGTGGATGATAGGTTCTCGGATTCACTTCCCCTCCCGACTGGTGTTCCTTAGGGTTCAATCTTGGGGCTGTTGCTATTTAGTTTATTTATTAATGACCTTCCTCTAGTTGGACGTGAGATGTCAAGATTCACTTATACGCAGATGATGTGCAGCTTTATCTAAACAGACCTAATGGCTTGTTTGAAGATGGCATCGCACGTATTAATGACGATTTGAGCAGAATCAATGCATGGTCCAAGAATAATACATTGAGATTGAATCCCTCAATATATCTCAATATATAATTTTTCATAACAGTCCACTCCTTCCGTTTGATATCCCACCCGTAATTCTGGTAAAGTGAAAAATTTGGGAATTGTGTTGAACCAAAATATGAACTGCTGTGACAATACAAAATCAGAAATTTGTAAAATTTACTCCGGACATCGAAGGCTCTGGCCAGTATTTTGCCACAAGCAACTCGTTTAAATTTGGTTGAGACACTAATCCTGCAGTACTTCACGTGCGGAAGTTTACTTTTCCTTCGACTTGATAGTGTTTGTACCCGTAAAATGTAGGTTGCGTTCAACGATTGCTTACGTTTCATCTTCGGACTTCGCAGATATGACCATGTCACGCCTTACCGTGATCAGCTAGTGGGGTGCCCGCTTTCTACATATCTCAAGAAAAGAGCGTTAGTGTTCTTTTTCAACCTGCAAAAATATAATGAACCATGTTACCTTAGAGAAATGATTAATTTCACTAATTCACAAAGAAAGAGGAACATTATTTTTCCTCGTTTTACTAGGCTTGTCATGAAGGACTCTTTCTTGTCCAAACTGCGCGCTTTTGGAATGCTCTCCCATCTAGTATCCAGCATGCACGTACTGTCAATTCCTTCAAGAGCCTCGTTACTAGATTGTTTTGTCAGGATCACATCTCAGAGCAAAGTACTATCGTGAATTATTGTAGCTCTTTTTGTTTTTCTATGACATTTGTTATTATCTCATTCTAGTATCAGATATGTTTTTGTAGTTCATTATAACTTGTTTTTTTAACTCAGATTTTAATTTGTCATTTTATGCACAATATTTATTATTATTATCTTAAGTTACTCCTGAATTGTTATAGCTTTTGATATTCTTTTAAATACTTCCTCCACGTTTTATTCCAATTATTTTTAGGTATAATAAAAGATTGTAATCTTGTATACTATCGCCTCTAATAAATGTTATGTTATGTTATGTTATGTTATCGAAATGCGTTTAAATATTATGCATGTGTGTCAAATTCAATTTTGTTATACAATCCTTATTTCTATGTGTTATAAGCGGAATGCCAAACAAAAGTAGTGCATACATATATGGAATGATTAAGTAATATAGTGCCAAGTTTTTTACTATATTCACCCTAATCTAAGTTAAATGCCCTTTCCTGTGACTAGAGAACATCGAATGGGGAAAAGTAAATGACTCTTCGGCTCTTCGTACACTTACTTTGCATATTACTGTGAATACGTCATAATAAGTATTTCAAACATAAGCGATTCGAACGAATACAATAGCTACCGTCTTAAAGATCCTAAAATTACAATTTGTGCACTTAATTCTAAATAAATAAACAAAAAATGAAAACGCCCCACCCTGTACCTCTAGTCATTCCGCATTTCTAGCTAAGCGCCAGCACTTACCCAAAAAGTGATAATCGATAGAATTAACACCGTAGCACCAGAGAAACTCCTCTCGGATGGCTGCATCGTGAAGGTGCAGCATCGTCTTCTTAGTTTTTATTACATGTTTGCTCTACCTTAATGACATGACTGGAAGCCTTTAAACTGGATGTCTTTGTTAGTGATTCAAAATTTGTGTACTTAGGTCATTATTCTCGCCCTTATTTGTTCAAAACTCGAATGATCTCAAGCGATTCTCAGTATTTACCTGCTGCCCGCCGGCGCTTACCTGAAGATGTTTTGGTCTTTTCCAAACTTCCGCTTGAGTGGATTTTAACTGTCGATCAATATTAACAAATCTTGTAAGACGACACGTTTATTTGACGATCGGATTGGTACAAACAGAATTTCAATTAAGCATTTACATGTGTCCATGTTCATCGGAAGTAGTCGAAAATCACAGATTAATATGTCAATATCACCTTTATAAAAGAACATTGATGAAGTAGGAAAAAATAAACTCTAATTCCTCGGAAGATCAGAAAAGGCAATAAAAGCTATTGCGATTCCATATAGAACTTTAAGTCACTTTGGTGCACCTTGAACTATGGTGAAGAGGTGGCCCATTACAACTGAAGAATATTAGAACCAAGAATTCCAGTGCAAATGTAAAGAGTTACAAAACAGACAGAAGAGTAATTCAAATTCGTCACATATGTATGAAGGCAGCAATTCTATTCGATCTCAAGGTAAGTTGAACTGACTCGACTCGAATGCAAATCCACAGAAATCAATGGCTTTATGATGTTGGCCGGAAGGTATGGGGGACTGCGCTAATGTAAAACCATCAAGAGCTTGAGGACCGAGGAGTCACCTGGAATGCCTGAATGGCTCTTATGGAGCGCACGGTCTTTATTTCACTTGGAGCATCGTGTGTGGTCCTATAGGCGCTTTCAGCTGATGGATACGTACGCGATGATGTCAATTTGGCACCGGGCCGACTTTTGCTTGGCCGCTGAATTTGACTATGATGGGAATTTTGAAAATTTATTGATTGTATTATGTTTATGGGGCCTCTCATTTCGATTGCAATGCACGACCTCAAAATAAATTTCGTGTTTCTCCCACAGAACGAACCAGATAGTGATGAATTTCTTTGATTCCCCTCTGATTGTCTTACCTTTGGTGATTTCTGATGATTTTTTATGAACTTCCGAGAAAGGTTTTTGAACTGCAGTTCAAATGAATTTTATCGAAGGCAGGAAATTATGTAAAAATGTTCCGTGATATGGTTTTCATAGAATCACAATTTTAGGATTCGATATTCACTGAGTTAAATTACATTTTTCTGATTCTTTTCAAACATTCTTACCATTACCAAACTATACCTATCTATCTCAACTTTATTTTTTCTTCTGTAACTTTATGAATGAAAAAAATTTTTGTTAGGTATATACTGAAAATAATGTAAAACCTTCACATAATTTATAGCACACGTGGAACGGAGACTATTCTTTTTCCCAATTTAGAGAGAAAAAAGCACTGCGCATAAAGAAATGTTCAAAAAGTTTTCGAATACCAGCAGTCAGGAGTGAATTTATTTATAAAAATTCTAAGCTGAACTTACTAAGAAGGAAATATACTTAAACTTTTAGAGATAATTTTTATCTTAAATTCTATTTAAAGTGCTCTAATAACTCTGTTCGTGTATATGACTAATATTGTGGTCGAATTAAAGTAAAGATAAGGCTAGCGTTCTCTACAAAGCTCTTAAATTAATATTTGACAATTCCCGTTCAGTGACATCTGTAAAAGTTGTAGAGGAAAGCATTTAATATAATCTTATTGATGCGAAAATCTCAAAGCATTCACTTCAAACTAGCGATATCTATATCATATTGATGTTTGTAGAGCATGTATTCCATCATAACTCCGTTTCTGAAATTTTAGTTTAATATTTTTGCTATAATTTTTAGCAACAGAAAAGAGATTAAACTAATCGGTAGATATAACTTGAACTACGCAGTCTTATACATATCCTTATCTTAATACACACAAATCAGGTGTCACTGTGTTTGTACACGCTAATCTCCGAAACCGCCCAACCGATTTCAATGAAATTTTATGAATGTGTTTGGTTGGTTCCAGCTAGAAAGACGGGATAGTTTTTGATACGAAAGATGGCGCTGTTGTCGAGATTTAAAAAACTGCCTCAGAGCGGGTCGACGTGGAAAGCTAAACTTTTGTACACGGCGTTTTCGTGAAAATTGCAAAGACAAGTTCAAAAATGAACCAAATTGGGCGACCTCTTTATGGTGTTGCCATACAAAACTTCAGTTTTTCTCTATATATTTGGAAACTGCCTGAGAATGCTTTGACGTGGAGAGCTCAACGTTTGTACACACCATTTAAATAAAAATGTACATTTAAGTTCAAAAATTAGACAAATCGGGCAACTCCATCGTATTTTGTATTTTATTTTATGCTTGGGTGCTATTTGTAAACGCGTCGACGTTTAGAACTAAAATTTGGTAAATGGTGTTTTCATAGCAATAGTAAATAAAATTACAAAAATGGTCTGAATCTGAATCAATTCTTGATCTTGCCATACAAAACTTTGGTTTTTCACTATATATTTGGAAACGCGTCGGAGAGATCGAATTTTGTGCACGGCGTTTTCATGAAAATTGCAAATATAAGTTCAAAAATTGACCAAATCGGTCGACTTATTTTTGGTGTTGCCATGCAAAACTATAGGTTTTCACTATGTATTTGGACATTGCCTCATACCGGAATAATAGTAGTGCTGCCATGCATAAAATTTGGAACGTGGTGTTTTCATAACAATGGTAAATAAAATTTTAAAAATGGACTAAATCGGGTTATCCCTTCTTCTTGTTAACATACCATATATACTTGATAGCTGCCTGAGAAGGCGTCGAGGTGGAAAGCTTATATTTTGTATACACCGTTTACATAAAAATTGCAAATACAGTTTGAAAATGTGACCAATCGGGCAACTTCTTCAGTGGGTTGCCATACAAAAATTTCATGTTTTACTATGTATTTAGGCACTGCGCCTAAGAAAGCGTCTACGTAGAAAGGTGCACTCTCCCATACATATGAATATATGCACGCACACTCATACACACAGACTGAAACCAGAATACGGAATCGGGTGATCGAGTCAGATAATAGCTTAAATATTATGCATCTCTAACCACTCTACCCCCACTTCCACCCATCTAGGTATCTATATTACTGCCGAACAACGCCGACAGGGGAGTCCGTCGTCGTTTGATAAAAAATTCACGTATTTTGGAATGCTTGAGAGAGGAATTAGTTCTAGAAATAGTCTTGAGAGTAGTTTTCAAAACCCCTTGAAAGAAATTGATATGTCAGCAATATCTTTATATTTTAAGGATTTAAACGTGCCAAAAATCCTTATTGCTTAGTTCGAGCTGAGAAAACTTACATCTAGATGTGAAAACCTCACAAAAGTACGGTCGAATTAAAATGAGCCAATGGCCCTCTAATAGAAAGCTCTATACATTCTCTCTCTCTCTCTCTTGCTGTATTATGCCACATAAATTCTTCGCAATGTTAGCTTTCTTTGGTTGAATAAATAGTTAAAGAGCTTTGAAAAAGTAATTCGGGTTTATATAAAGATTTCCTATCTAGTTGTAAGTAAGTTGTCTCAAGTTCGAGTTTACTTGGGGAAAGCGAGTTCTTCGCTAGAATGTTTGCAGGGAAGGTATAACATTCCCAAAAGTTATCTGTGTCATTTTAAATGTTTGACTCATCACTTGCTGGACTATTTTTATACCGTAGATGAAATCGAAAAGGTACGTACATAAGTATGTTATTCTGTTTGTAACACCTCGAAATAATGATGGTAGAGCAAAATGGATTTGATACCAACGCATAATATTAAAAGTTATTTTGATTTTTGCATGTCCATCCATCCGTCCGTCCGTCTGTCTATCCACACGATAACTCTAGAACGCGTATACATAGACAGCTGAAATTTTGCACATGAGATTTTAAACAACAAGCAAAACTAAGCTCAAAAATGGGACAAATCGGGTAACACCTTCGTGGGGTTGCCATACAAAAATTTCGTTTTTCATTATATATTTGGACACTGCCTCACGGGAGTTTTTATAAAAATAGTAAATACAATTTCAAAAATGGGCTAAATTGGACAATCTCTTCTTGGTGTTGCCATATAAAAATTTAGGTTTTTTACGCATACTGTGGAAGCGATCAATTCTAGACGTTTTTATTGCACTGAAATGAATATGAAATCCTATGATATTTATTATATTTTTACTGTTCGACGAACCATTCTAGAAATATATGAAAAAAACTACTTCAACGATTAAACTTGATGGTTGACCATTGATATTTCATACCGGTATTCATCTATGGTGTCATAAGAATAGGTCTTAGATCAATTCTAGCTTTTTTACTTGTTATAGCCACTTTAAATTTGTTGTGTTATTTTGACTAAATGATCTAATAAGCAAAAATTCCAGATTCACAGAATTCCAGTGGAAAAAAGTGACGGCATCCTCACACACACAGCTGTTTTTACACGCTACAGCGAACGCCATTTTCAGCTTTACAGATGTATTGGAGGTATACGAAAAATTGTTAATGGCTTATATTAGCTGTGCTCTATTGGTTCCGTGTATTATTCTGCACAACACAGGCGATTACGAATTGAATTGGTTTGTAGAGTGCATAGAATTAGAAAAAGTTTTGTAAGTATATAGAGAAAATAATCAATGTGCCATGACTTTAATTCTTACAAAACTCTAAACCTGTCAAACTTTGTTCCAAATTTATCAAGCCCTATTTTAACATTTTGCAAGGATTCAAGTCAAAGCAATTTGATTATTTTCTCTATACTTTCGAAACATTTTCTATTGCTAAGCATCCTACAAATTATTTATGTTCCCCTGTTTAATTAAAAAATGCAGAAAAAGCTTTGAAATCCCTACGAATTCCATATAGAAATGCTACGGAAAGTCTGGGAATTCCATGCGAAAATAATAAGGAAATAACATGGAAATCTGGGAAATTTGAACGTTCAGATCCAACTACCAATACAATCAAATACTTGGAATCTGGACGCAATTCCCTGCGGCTAAAGAAGAAGAAATCCGTGCGACCGGAATTCCATTCGAATTACTTAATGAATTATGCAGTGCTTAATTCTAAAAAAAACAGTTTTATTTAAAGTATGTATTTCTACCAATTTTTTAACTGTAAAACGCTTCGAAAAAAAATAAGATAAATATTTGTATAGGCAATTTGCAACTTATTCAGATTACAGTTAAGAAGAATTGAGCAGACGGATAGTAATTATCACGGTTTTTTCATCGCCTCTAGGAGCTTTGAAGTACTGCACTGAGAAAAAAGCACTGGTAAATATAATCAAAAACCAAAATTGCACTAACCAAGTGCTTGGTTTGTTTTCAGCCTATCGAGCTTTCGGTTATAACAAACAAATTTATTTTGTTTTTTTTTTGCTCAATTAATTGAAATAGTCAAATTAACCAAATTTCGTTTGAGTTGTATTATAACCAAAACCTTTGGTTAAGTTTATTAAGATTTAACCAATTTTTTCAACCTAGACTTTAGTTGATTTAACAGAGCTTTAGTTAATAAATGAACTAAGAGCTTAGTTAATTCAACCAAAATTAGGTAACTTTTCAATCTAAATTATGGTTAATTTAACATAATTTCTAACCGAAGCATGGTTAATTTGATCTAGTTATAAGTAAATTGTTAACTCAGCCTTCAATTAATGGAAGAAAGTTTTGGTCAAGTATTCAACCAAGTCTGCGGTCAATTTTACTAAGTTTGAATAAATGTTTAAAAAAATTATTGGTTATATTAGCATGGTATAGTATAGGCCATCTTTGGGGTTATATTTGATTCAAAGCTTACATTTGCCTTCCATATTACAGCCATTATTTCAAAGCGTTTAGGTTAATCGGGTTTCGTACATGCAGGTCCTTTAAATGCTCCCATTCTTATATTAGTCTTTTTAACTCTGTAGTTAGAAGTATTCTCGAATCCTCATGTCAAGTGTGAAATCTGTTTTACTCTTCTTATTCTGATCAAATCGAGTAAATTCAGAGGAGATTTTCCAGGCTCTTGTTAATTAAATTCAATAAAATTTTGGTTGAATATCCCGAAAGGCTCAGTCATTCTAATTTGTGATCCTTGGTCAATCACAGAGCCTATCTGGATAATATCTTTCTTTTTAAGACGGTAAACTGTCAATTAACGTTCCCACTCGCACACCCAGAAATATACCTTACTTCAGACTGGCCTCTCGTGGATCCAACATCAAGGAAAAGTCGCCTATCTTCAGAATCCTTAAATCGTATAATTTAAATTTCAATTGTATTTATATCTTTAACACCGACCTCCAGACATTTAAAAGACAGACACTCAATGAGATCACACTTTCTAGCTAAGCATTTCACCCTTCTACCAATGCCTCGTTTCATATTGACTTTTTCTCTCTTTTTGTTATTGTTTTCATATCTTCGCATAGATGTAGTATTGTACATTTAATTTCTTTTTTCTTTCTTAGTTAGTTTTAGTTAGCTTTATTTTTATCTTTATTTTCTTCACTTTTCGCTTTTTATTTTATATTTTATTTTCTTTTTCATGAATTATATACCTATTTTATTTTTCTTTTATATTATTATTAATATTTTCTTCTTCTTACTTTTGTATTTAATATTTTTGTTTAATCTGTACGGTAATGTATTATTGGACTTTGTAAGTTCATTATCGTAGTAACTTTTCAAATAAATAAATAAATAAATATTTGAAAATACACTACACTACTAAATTCGATTACAATAAATAAGTACTAATTTCGGACTGGGTATTCTTTATTACGTAACTGTAATATAAAGTTTAATGTTCTTCAAAGCATATTTACTATCTGCTAATAAAAATCGAAATGAACTTTACAAAAGAACAATTTATTCATTCAATTTAAAAAAAATAGTCAGGAAACCCTTATTTTAAATTATTACAAAATTATAATATTATTAAGTTCAGGCAGATGTACATATAACTAACAAGTTTAATTTCTTAAAGATTACATATGAAATATGAATTATAGCTTTAAATTTGATTAAAAAATATTACATATTTCTATGTAATTTACATACATGTTATATGCATGCCTCTTTCGTAAATAAAAAAGTACTTAGAGTTACACTACTAGATATTTTGGTAACGGTCATACAATTTTCCCTTAGGTAGTAGCTTACCTCGGCCAATAAAATAAGTGCTCTAGAATTATAATATTTATATAAATATATATCTCTCCATGTGTATATGAATGTGTCTTACCTCTATTTCGGTAGGAAATATTTCTATGATTTGTTTAGCTGTCTGATTACTTTTGGAAATACTAGCTGTAGTCCATTCTCGATAAATTTTTGAATTATCATATGAGTCAAAGTAGTTCTGTGATGCGGCTCGAGTATTTGGTTGGTGTTATAAAATAATATGATAATTTTTACCCTCTTCCATACTTTGAAGAATTTGAAATTCATTTTACAATTGGAGATCATATTTAAAGATTCATTAATTATATTATATTAAAAATTACCATTGATAAGGATTGTTGAAAGTCACTTAATCACTTGTTAGTCTTGAATCAGACTCTGCTCCAGTTTGCATATTAGCGCCTTCAAGCCTTGCTTGATTGTTGCTTATAATTGATGTTTGTAAGTGGTAACTGCATATAGGTGATATCTAATTAAAATTTCCTTAATAATTTCCCGATACTAATTTAGAAATTTTTAAAATAGATATTTAAATGTGTTAAATTTTTAAAATACGAAAAAAGTCAATTAATACTTACAAAAGGCTCTTGATATTTTAAAATGCGGTGCTCAAATTTTATTTGGAGACCAATATGTTGCTCATCGAACATTGACTTTATTTCTTCTTTTGTAATTAATTTGAATTTTTCCAAATTAATGTTGTTTTCTAAAAATTATTAACAATTATTTTAGTTAGTGCGATATGTTTTTTAAAATATCGTATACTGAGAGAAAAAGTTCGCATTAAAAGTAAGTGGAAAAGTATTTAATTTCAAAATATTATTATACTTTGAGTTTTAAAGAAAAGATATTTGGTTTAAAAGTTGAATTTGTAATTTGGAAGACGCCACTTTGAAAATAGTGCGAGAATAATATGCTTTCAAACTGTACGCTTTAATATTAAAAATGCCATTTTAAGAGCAAATTAAAACGTATTTGCTTTAAAAGCATCATTTTTAATTTAAAGAAAGACTGTGTAAGTTTAAAGTGTGGAATTTATAACTTGTTGAAACTTGCAGCGGCTGCTGTTGTTGACTTGCAGTGGACGAGATACGTGTGAAGACAATTGTGACAGCTGTTAATAGCGTGTAGTTTAAGTATCTTTTATTATGGTAAAATGGAACAAACTTTTAATAATGCTGATCAGCTGAAGTGGTTGCTTGAAAATGCCCAAATAATTTCAGATAATAATAATAAAAATAACAATAATGAACCGTTAGTGCACAGTGTTATTGATATTACCGAAAATGATATTTTAATTTCATCAGATAAAAATTACCGTGATACAAACACAGATGAAACATGAAATAAAAAGTGATGGTGATGACCTTGAATTGCAAAATTTGTTAAGAGAATTCGATTTGGAAATTATTTATCCAGATTTAAAGCGTAAGTGAATTTATTTATTACTAATATTAATATGAGAATAGTAAATTATAATTCCGATTTTAGCTGCTGGTGTGACTTTTAGATGTTTGAAATACCTGAAGCGAGATGACATCGCAGATGTAATAAAGCACATGGGCTATCGCGTGGAATTTCGAGAAAAGATATAGAAAAAAGTAAGTTTTATAATTTTTACCTATCCTATTTAAAACATATAACCGATTGTTGTAAGAATCCAAGAAAAATAACAATTTTAACAATTTATTTCGACAAATTTATTAAACATAATCTATAATCTATAGCCAAATTATGAATTGCTGTGTATTATGTTTGTAATATTTTTTTAGTATGGAATTGACAATGATACAATTTCTATGTTCATCAAAAGTATCAGAATGGATATTATCCCTGAAAAAGGAGGATTACCCTGCCACCTTTTCTCCAGCTTCAACTTCATCAGTATCTTCGCGCCCAAAGGTATGTAATTACACTACTGTAAAAAAAGTTTATTGGTTTTTCATTAGATTCTTGTAACAATTTTTGTAGTCTATTTCTGCTCTGTTAAATGAAACCTCAAAAGGAAAGAATATATTACAAGTTTATGAAGTAAATTCCCTTTTAACTGAAAAAGAGAGGAATGAATTAATTCTAATTATTGTTGAAAATATAATATGCAGAAATGTAGTGCTTAAACCGAATGATTTCATGGATATACTAAACGATATAATTACCTTATTTCCAAGTGAGAAAAAGTCTCAGTAAGTGTATAAATATCAGTTTTTCAATTTTTTTTATTATAATTTAATTTTATTTAGGACTACTATTATTTCCCTCGTCAGACTAAAAAAAAATCCTGGCGGGAAACTTTATGCAAAGTACTATAACTGAAAGACAACGAAAAGAAAATTAGAAGATTTACCTGAACAAAACAAAACAGTTGATGAAGTATGAGATATTACAACTAATGTAGAAATCGACGAATCAATTTCTACAGCACTAAAAGTCGCCTTACAAAGGGAAAATCCTAATTGGAGCGAGACTTGTGATAGGTGGGAAAAAACATTTTCTTTACGACATAGCAAGATTTGAAGAAGCTGTCGACTGACGATTTTATAAAAGCTTAGCCTAAACTTAAGAAGTGTAATGCTCCAGTACTGGTAGGTGTGAATTTAAATTTATTGTTTTCAAATTATGATGGAGGCATTCTGTACTTTGTTTTCAGATAAATATTGATTTTAAACTTTTGTACCCTCAAAGGGAACATATGTATATTGAAGGCTAAATGGGATACATTCAAAGATAGAATTAGTTTGTTTTATGAACGCAATATTCATAATGCCCTTGGAAAATAACTTCCTCAATTGGCTAAAACATCAAAGAATATAAGTAAGTTTTTAATTTATTTACTTATGTAAATATATAAGCATATTTACGAATGTGACTTGAAATTGTTTCATTGGCTGCGTATAATATTTTACTATATTTTAAAATTTCTTTTTCGGGTGTCGGAGATTGCATTTTAGTTACTATGTTATGTTATGTACTGCCACCATCAGCAAGGTTTAAAGATGCAATTGGAAACACTATCGAAAATCAACTGGAGAGTTTTATCTTAAGAGTATCTTCAATGAATGATTACCAGCGGCAAGTTACCGAATTAATTGGTAAATATTACTTCAATCATCTTACAATACAACCATTTTTAATAGTTGAAGGATCTACTTTAGATGAAATTAAATCATTTTACATATATTTTGATAGCACTTTGTACAAATTCGATTCCTTTCTTGAAAGTTTCGATTCGTGTTTTAAACTTTATCAGGTATTATCTTTGAAATACCCAAAGGTTTGTGAACTTCCTTTGGGTTTTGTCCAAAAATGTTTTTATCAAATCAATACCAAATTTCTCCAGGCCTTGCTTGTCTTTTAGATTTTATGGGCCAAGAATAAAGAACTGTTAAATATAAGCTTAATAAATTTAATCAAAAATGTACAACTGTTTTAAATGTTGGAAAAAAATTTCAACCACTTTTTGTACCTAAATATAAAGAGTATAAGTTCCGAAATGCCTTAATTTTAGGAAATTAATGATTGATCTTCCATTTCACTTTATTTCTTTTAGTAAGAATTACCTTAAGTACCTTATTTAAATGAAAATGTTTTTGTTAATTTTTTGTTAAATTTAGAGCAATAATATAATAAATGTTATATCTTAAAAAGCAAATTTGGTTTTTTTGTGTTGGGTATAATCTGTATTTAGTACAGATGTAATGCATCACTTTTGCCATTAAATCATTATTTTTTTAAAAATTAAATAAATATTACTGAAATCATAAATGTGCTAAATTGCTAAACTTTGGAATTCCAAAACATTCACTTTTAAATTAAAAGAACACGTAGGTAATTTTTTATATGAAGTTCTAAAAACGTTCGCTTTTAACTCAATAGCGAACGTATCGTTTTTAAGAATGAAGTATTAAAAGCGAATACTTTTAGATCGATAATGCATACATTGTTTTTTAAATTTATAGGTTTAAATTAAAAGCACTTCTCTTTCACATTTCATCTGCGTAAATGTTCACTTTTAAATTAAATACATTCAAATATAGCTGCTTTTCATATTGAAAAATATTTGAAGTTATTTCATTTCTGCTAGATTTTAATATGTTTTCTCTCAGTATAGTAGCTATCAATTTTATTTACATTCTAAGGTCTAAATTTCCAAACCAACTTTTCGTCCTCATTTTCGTGTTATTATAACATCTTGTGACGTCAACAGTTAGATGAAGACGAAACTAACCTCTCCCAAAATTGCTCAGGCTCAAAATTTTGGAACATATGTGCATAACCACATACGTGTTCTATCTCAGTAAACTAATTTAATCTTTGACTTGATCATCCAGATATCAAAATAATTAATAATAATAAACTGTGTATTACTGTAATGTGACCTGTTGTTATATCAAAATGAAATCAAAGTTTGAATTGAGATAAGCCCTAACTGATTGTTCTGTGAAAACTATAATGTAACATCATATTCAATCGAATAGAAAAATTATAAGAAAAATGATAATTCAAAATTCCAGCTTGTCGCTAAACGATTTATTTAAATAATTTACTATAAAACATGACTGCTAATTTTTTACAAAAATTGAGAGATCGTCCCAGCACTTATTTTTTGAATGCAGCTCATTTCACAAATATTAGTTACAATGCATTGTATAATAATATGTATAAAAATATAACAGTGCACTGTATAATGTCTTATTTCCAATAGCCACAATGTTTTAAGTTTTTTTTTAAAGGGCATTACAATAAATTTTACTTACCAAAGCATTTTTCCATTAAATAATTAGAATATAAATATCTGGTACATTTATAGACAATTTTAAACTTTGCAGTTCTCCGCAGATTAGTTTTTATGTCTGCGAACTTCACTTATCCCTTTCACCACGGATGCAATATAACATTAAAAACGCTTTAAAATACTTTCGTTTGAATTTTTTTCGATTGAACTTCTTAAATATATCACTGCGAAGCACAAACTGAAACGAGATGTTTACTAGTGACAAGAAATTTGCTTTAGCTAAAGCTAGGTTTAACCAAGTTCTATTTATTCTAACCAAGCGGGCTTGGTTAAATTCACATATTTCCGTTATTTAATTGTGTAGTCCAACCAAGTTAAAAGCTAAGTTAAAAATGAAAAAATCATTACTGTTCAAGCAAACTAGCTGGAAATAGAGCTTGGTTAAAACAGCTGGTTATTTTGGTTGATCCAACAACTTAATTGTAGTTGAATGGAACCAGTTTTTTGGTTAAAGAAATAATCAAGCCAGTTTTGTTAAATTTACCAGTGTTATTTTTCTCAGTGTGTTAGTGACGGACTATTCGCAGCTTATATTTTTGCAGAAGTATTATCTCAATAGATTGATCCTTTTGTAGGTACTGACATGAAATTAGTGCCGTCTTTTGTAATAGGCTAACGACTTTTGTTTGTTACTTTATTTCAAGAAATTACAATTCCGTATAATTCCTAATAATTACTGAATATTTCCTCATCCATAGAGGATACAATAGTCAAAATTGTTGAAATCATTTTTTAAGCTTATTAATATAATGTAGTGAGAAGTGTTCGGAGTGATGTTGTCATTCAATCAAATAAGCTGCTACTATATGTCATTTCAGCAGTAAGGAAAATATAAGGTAGTTCACAGTTACTCTAAAATTTTTAATTTTCCCTTTGCTTTGGTGATATAAGAGAAAATTACTCTCAGAATGAGTAGGTACTTGAGTTTTGTATGCTATAATTCCTAGAGTAAAAAAGCATACATATTTTTGCCTCACAAGTTGCAATTTCAATTTATTCTGCTTCCCACTATCATTTTAAATAGGACAACACAGCTATACTACAATTAAGATTCAATCAGTGCTGTCACTGAAAGTATTTCGATTTGGTCTTCTAAGTGTACCGCGAAAGTGGTTTGAGTAGCCACACGTAAAAAAATTATAGGAAGCTTGAAATCTTACATAAATACAGGGTGTTTTCTGGAACTGGAAAGTACTAACTCTTCTCTTTAATTTTACGCATTACACCTACATATCTACTAACTGAGACCAAAATAATAAAAAAAGGTATAAAAATCGGGAATGTTTATTTTAAAGTGCGGTACTTTTTAAGATATGGGGGTTTAAGGAACGACCACAGGGACGGTGTCTTTTATTGTTTTGACAGTTATTATTATTTATTAATAAAGCTTTATTTCATTATTGGTTCTGTTTTTATTATTTCAACAATTATTTTTACTTATCAATAAAGGTTTATTTCATGGTTAGTTCTATTTTTATTTATTTTTACATAGGTGTACATGAAAATTAAATTCTGGACAAGCAAAATCCTTGACCTTACTTAGCAGAATCGAGAATTGCTGGAATTTCACAGGACTCTTCCTGGACCGGTGTCTTGGGGCATTTTTCGACGGAATTGCGCTTAATATTCTAGTTTTCTCGTAGATACGTTACAAGGTGTTTTCTGAAAAACTAGCATATTTTCTTAATCACACTTTAACTGCGAAACGTTTGAAATGCCCCTCCTCCGCCACACATGTTTTTTTACCTCCTTCCCACTGAACTTCTCTTCATGTTTTGTACGTAAGGAATATGGTTCCTGGATGGAAAGGAATAGTTTCTGGAACTATGACAAAATGTTATGAAAGGAATGTCGCCCAATATGCCTGTATAATAAGCTGATGTAAAACTCTCTGCTTTTTTTTTACAACGTAGAACTTGTAGCACATACATAACGGAACAGTTTCTGTAGAACCGTTCACAAGCCACATGTAATACTACTACCTTTGGTGTGTTTTGTTAGTTTAGCGTTATGTTAAATTCAGAACGAGTATAAATAGATTTATATTCGATTTAATAAAAAAAAATTAGTTGTAGTATATCTTAAGCACTCTACTTCAGAGCTGGGTATTTATCTCTATGTAGTAAATCTAACAGATATTTATTTTCCAGCGGACGGGAATCGAACCTAAACTTGTTAGAATCGGTCAATGATGGAGAAAGAAGAGCTTTAAGAAATTTTATTTTTAATGATTCTAAATCAAATTTATATAAAAGAAGAAAAAACAACCGCGGAAGGTCTCGGTTTCAAACCCCGGACGAGGCGGTTGTTTTTTCTTCTTGTATTTATAAATTTGATTTAGAATCATTCAAAATATAAGTTCTAACAGATATTTCTATGGCTATGTAATTCAACTGTTAATGCAGTTACAAAAGTTTAAATAAGATAAAAAACAATTCGCAGCTATATTTCAGTTAACCCAAACTGAGCAGTGGCTTGAATTTGTTCTGTACAGGCAACATTAAATTATTATTATTTCCCCTTGAAACTATTACAAACTAATTTATTTTAACAGGAATTGCTATGGTATTATGTAGAGAGTGATTTATTTTGGACGTGAAGTCCCAACTGCCAGCATGAGCTGACAGATCACACGGTGGACAGCGTTGACTGCAGGGCGGCACGCTAGTACCTCGGCTATTGCGGGAGAGTTATAGAGGGGGGGGGAGGGGGAGGGGGGTAAACCCAAAACCTGCCGCTGCCACCTGCCATAATCAAAAAAAAATTTCGTGCCCAAAAACAAAAGTCGTAGCACACACTCCAGCCCTGAAGGGGCCTTTACACCACTTACCATTACCTGCGTGAAGGCACAGATGGACTGCCTTCTACTGCTTGCCCCATCCAACCAATGACACTTAGGGCAGTTTGTTTTCAGTGTCCCTATGCTGACCTGAAAAGAGAAGAGAGTAGTACACCTAGACGACCATTTCAACGAGAGGGCTCCAGGAGAGTGAAGGAAAAATTGAAAGATTCTTAGTACCGCATTACGTTATATTTACAACAATGGACTTCTTAGTTGATAGCGCTAGTTTACAAATTAAGTTGTTCTCCTTTTCTTTCTGTCATTGTACCCAAAATAACATTTCGTTTCAGGATGAACAAGTTAACTGACAATTGAATTCGTACGAAAAAAAAAAGTCATGAATCATTACTCGTCAACGCATAATGCATACTAAAAGTAATGCTTTCTGTTCAGAATATAGACTTAAAATAAAATGACCGTTGACAGTCAAAACAAAATAAAATTGCCGAATCAGAACGTGAACCCGCGATAGCCTTATGCCAGACTAATTATACATAACGCTATAGAAAAATATATAATAAAGAGAGAGAAAGTCTGACTTGACTTACACGTTGCTCGATACCTCGAAGGAGCTGGAGGCTGACGTGGCTGAAACATTATAAATTATTTAAAATATCACCAACTCTCAAACCATTTCCTCTTTAGTCAAACTTAGTAGTCAGTTTTATTACTAATTATGCTAACCAAACTCTCTCAAAGAAAAGTGGGCTATTCCATTCTAATTAATTACTATTATCGTAGACTTTGTCCAACTACGCTATTTTTAATTGTTCAAAAGAAATTTTTAATCTAATTCAGTCAATATTCTTTCGCCCTGTTTCTTCCAATAAAAAAATTATCTTTCCTTTGCTTGACCATATCTCAAAAAGAAATATTCTTTTGGTTGATTTCTATCTAATACTTCAAAACTTATCCTTAACTTATGATACACCAAAAAATAATTCAATTAAATTTAGGTTCTTTCATTCTTCTTGCGTTCTTAATTGCTATTACTACAAAACATGTTATAAGATAACTTAATATTGGCAAAATTGGAATTAATAAAAAAAACGCGAATTAATGGTAGTTTCTAGACAATATATACATACAGATTTCCTATGCGAAGTTTTCATTCTATTTTTTTTTTTTTAAATGGGACGATCTGAGGTGTATAATTAATAACGTATATCATATACTGTTTAAGGAAAATACACTGCAACCGGACTTCGTAATCCTGACACGGAATTTTGTTTAACGACCATTCCTGCAACATCTACTTCCATGCGCTTTCACAACCTAAGCCAATTCTTCATATTAGCTCATCTGGCACAATGCATTCCAATCTAATTACTGTCTGAGAGGAAAAATGTTACACAATTTTGCCTAAATTTAGCTTTCCGTCGCCAGTATTTATCCTTGCACTAATTTTCCATGGATTGCTTGGCTGAAACACGGGTCGCTCCACTTAGTAATGAAAAATGTCTACCTTAGATTTTTTGTTTAACAGATGTTCGCCGGAGTCTCTGATCTCCTATTTTACCACTAGTGATCCAGGATTTCCTCGTATGCTTCCTTGTTTTCCTTGTTGTTATTGCGGGCTAATATTTGTTGCCTTTGGCTGACTCTTTGTTCACCATTGCTCCTTGCTGGTTTCTCGACTTCTCTAAAGCTTTTGATTCAGTTAATCATCCAAAATTACTGTCTAAACTAATGCTTAACTTTAATTTCTCAACTCCGTCTGTCGCCCTCATCGGTAGTTTTCTATCAGGAAGATCTCAACGTGTGAAAGTCGGTGATCTTGTATCAAGTGCTTGTCCTCTAAGTTGCGGTGTACCACAAGGGTCCATACTGGGTCCGTTATTATTCAGCATGTTTATAAATGATTTGCCGAATTCTATTGACAGTTGCAATATTCATTTATATGCCGATGACGTGCAGCTTCAAATTAGCAAACCTATCGGCCTCTTAGAGGATTGCTTAGATCGCATGAATTCCGACCTGGAAAATGTGTCTCGTTGGGCTACTAATAATAATTTAAAATTGAATCCACTCAAGTCACAGTGTATTGCCTTTTATCGGAAGGATATTTTGCTCCCTGATCTCCCACCTGTCACTTTATATGATTTTACTCTGCCTTTTTCTAGACGTGTCAAGAATCTTGGTGTATTAATTGGTACGAATATGAAATGCTGTGACCATATCGGCAATATGATAGGTAAAATCTATGGTGGCCTTCGGCGGCCTTCGGCGGCTGTGGTTATCGGCTAGTATTCTGCCAATTGGCACCAGATTATTGCTGGTCAGATCACTTCTTCTACCTTATTTTACGAATGGTAGCTTAGTTTTTCCACATTTGGACTCCATTTGCTTAAGAAGGTTGAATATAGCTTTTAATGACTGTGTAAGATTTGTGTACGGACTTAGACGGTTTGATCACATCTCGTGTCTTAGTAACAACTTGCTGGGTTGTTCTCTCAATGAGTACCGTCAGAGAAGGCTGTTAATCTCTCTCCATAAAATTATCTATACAGGCAAGCCAGAGTACCTTAGCAATCATTTGCGATTCTTGAATTCTGAACGGCATTTTAACCTACTTATTCCTGTCTTCCATTATTCTGTTCAAAGTGACTCTTACTTCGTTCAAGCTTCACGTTTGTGGAATCGTCTGCCGACAAATGTTCAGCGCACTAGCTCGATTGTTAAATTCAAGGAGATTATTAAAAATTGTAATTTGTAAACTGAAGTATGTTCGGGATTGGTTCAGTGGTTCGGTAGTAGCAGGGCAGGGTCTTCATGGGTAAAACAATAAATCAAGTTAACATTTTTACAATTTTTGTTCAAAATTCACAATTAATTTCATTAGCCTTTTTATCGCTGTTTCGTTTCTTTAAATTCCTTAAATTTTTTAAAATTTTTTTTTCTTTTTCTCTTCTTAATCTTTTACTTATATTTTTATATTATCTTATTTTTATATTCTTTCATAATTTTCTTTTCTTTCTTTATTATTTTCTTTGTTTTATAGGTTTACTTTTAGTTATTGGTTAATTTGTCTTATTTTATATTATTTTATTTTATATGTTGGCTACCACTATTTTTGTGTACTAGTAATAAGAAGTAAAAATACTCTTGTGTACACCTGAATTAATTAAATAAATTGAAATTAAAATTGAATTTCTCCGCCAAAAATTTCATCTGCTTCCCACATGTTTGTTTTTCGTACTTCAAAAACTCACTTTTCTGTTGTCCTGACCTTCACGCTACCATACACTATTTACATTTCGCTGTTTTTCTAAATTCGATTGTAATTTTTTTCTTCCGATAATTTGTGATTTTAATTTTTCTGATTCTTGACGACAACAATCTAAACTCGTCTTTTTTCTTCTTCCTCTTCAACTCGACTTGCAGAAAGTCTTCTTCTTCCTTTTCTTTTCAGGTGCGTTCAGCGCGCCTCGCTCTCCATCCATATATAGAAACCATTAGGCTGGGTGTACATAGTGCATGTAGTCTTAGTGTAGCATACTGCTATATGCCGTATGCTACGACCATAACAGAATTCCTTAACTACGTACTAAGTATTCACTATGTAAATAAAATTTACCAAAATGCAACAAAATTCAATTATCACAAAAACACTAATAAAATTATCGGATTAACTTCAGTCACTTTTATTAATAAAAAACTTTATTCACTTTAGCACAATAAATCTATCACCAATTTGTAAGACTATGTAAATAATTTATCTCCACCTGATAATCGCATGTACTACATAAAGTAAGTTCTTCTCGTCCATATTGAGAGAATTCGATGTGGAAGGTATTTTTTTCTCTTGCACTTGCGATCCGTTTTCTTTTCACTAGTTATATGAGAAATCATAAATTATTAAATATCTTTTAATGGAGATATTTTAGCATTTTTTTAATGCCGCCATCGTGCTTTTCGTTAACAAATACCCTGAATTGATGGATCATCTGTTGCCAGTACATGAATTCTGACAGTTCTCCGATGTTTTCAATTTCGTTCACGGTTCCGCGATCGCGAGTTTTTCCGTGTGTTTTTCTTGGGTAAAATGTGCAGGTAAGTTGTGTTAATTATGTTGTGATCATTATTTAGTGTATTTGTGTATTCAATTGCAAGATGTCTCGTTTATTAGGAAATTTTTGTAATCATAACCTGTCTTCATGTGAGATTTAATTTTGTTGATTATCACAGAAAATCATCGCGGGAAGTTGTTTTTGTGTAAAAAAAAATTGTTCTAATAACTCACGATCTTTAATTTTGAAAACTCGACATTTATGTAAATTACCTTCCCTTCCGATAACTGTCAAAGTTGAAAATTTATGTGTAATTTTCCTTGAAATTGTAGATTGACTATCAGAACCATCTTAACACTAGCTCGCTGTAGTTTAATAAATAAACGGTCAACAATACAAGCGTTTCATCACTTAGACAGTGTAAGTATTAGTATTGTAGACCAAACATAACCCATGCACCGGATGAAATGACATATAGTGTAACATAAAACAAACAGGTAAAAATCAAAATTAAATCTAACTAAAAGTATTAAATATTTTATATGCGTTTTTAAAACATTCTTAGAATCCTCAGCAACAAAATATTTACTCAAATTATTAACAGTTATGCACATGCAATTAATAGCTTCATATATGTGCACCAAGTTAGACCTTGAGGATTTAACATGCAACAGAGGTAGCCTTCTCAAATTGTGTCTACTATCATGGAAAGAAATTTTGTCCAGTCACAATGGAGAATCAACATACGCGTTTAAGAGTTAATGCACAAAAGTAACATCGGCAACCATTTGACGTTTTTCCAGGGAGTGCATAGGCTGGAAGAATCAAAGAAATATTCCAGGTTAGGTGCCTAAGAGCAAAGCGTAAGAAGTTCCAAAGAACAGACTCGATACGGACGATGTATGTACCGTAAAAAGGAGGAAAGTGTTTTGTCATAGTTAATGTACTCAATGACTCTATTTCCAGAGCTGGTTTAAGTGACGGAAATTAAAATTTAACTAATTATTAACAAATTTCCATTTCGATAGTATTGTTGTTGCTTTGCTTACACTTTGTTTACATTCATTTTTATAGGGAAGTTGGAAATTTTTACTTACATCTTTTCTTATGAATTCAGTTACTGTTTCTAATTCTATATGTATTTACTATCAATTAAATTTTTCTAATTCATGTGTTTCTGTATATTTTCGCTATTTATGTACGTCAGTACGTAGGTACCAATTTTACGTGGAAGGCAATGGTATGCCAGTCGATTTCCCTAGGTTTCTTTAAGTTAAGTACTTTAGATTCGTTTGATTTTATTGATAGCTTTTCTCTTTCAGTATTGTTCATCGCTAAACATTCTTCCCTCCCCCTCGTTAAATGCCTTCATTCAACCGTTTCTTTAACTTTGTTATGCAGCGTTTGTGATAGCGATTGAACGTGATCTTCACATGGGCTCCTACATGGATAAATACCTAGTATCGATCGAGAAAATTTATTGTGGTTGTTGTTAAATGTGGCGCTGTAGATAGATCCCCTCTCGAGTGTTGAAACGTATTTATAGCACCCAATTTGATCTCGTCAATGGTTGTTGTAGGCTTCAAATGCTCGAGCGAATTCAATTGCCTCCCATTGATTAACTCCAGCTTGAACTGGAGTAGGTTTTGTATGTGAAGTGATCCTGGTACCGGGATCCACGCTGCTCTTTAAAATAAACGCTTTGAACGCTTTGTAATAATGTTGATGTGGATGGAACATCATTGTACCATGGTTTCGGTAATCCAGTCAGCAGATCACAACCAGGCTCCATAAACAGATACACCATAGGACTCCTGGGAGGAGATAAGCGAATGTCCTCAAGCATGCACAGGATATCTTCATTATGACTCTTGAAATTAAGCATCTGATATTGTACTGAATCAGTAATTTGAATGTAAGAGGGGACAATCACCAAACGACATAAATGACAAATAACATAATGGTACAAATATACTTTTGATTGTCATCTTGGATTGTTACCACCTGGCTGGTTTGTATCTTCTAGGGGTAGGCGACATATCTTTTCTATGGGTCGCTGTAACTGATACTGAGAAGCTTCAGGCAGTGATTGGTTAATGGCTCGAGCAAGATCCTTTTCTAACAATGAGTTGCCTCCGGCAAAATTGGTGCCACAGTCGGAATAAATGTCGCTGCATAAACCTCGTCCAGCGACGAATCACAATAATACAGCAAGAAAGGCCTCTGAAGTAAGGTCTAACACCAACTCTATATGACGCCATGGTAGTGATACAAATAAACAGACAAAGGTAGGCTTTGTGTCGTTTTGCCTTTCAAAGCGATGAAACCTTCGCAGTTACAAGTCCTTCGTAGTCAATTTCTGTATATGAATAATATCAATCAAAAGTAATGTCACATGATTATGCTGTTGCAGAATGATTGGATGTCTTTGCGTATATGATAACATAGCATTAGTCAACCTCCCACCTACCCGTATCAAGCCACTAGAATCTATAACAAACAAACAATTACGAGTCAATGGTTCCTTGCGCTTAAATGACTGTAGTCTTCCTGGAAAGCTATTTGTTGTACTAAGTCCAGAATTCTTGTTACAGCAGCATTCCATTTAGTGCTGGGTTCAAGCGTCTGTTCAGTGGATTTCGACAACTGTATATAAATCATTTGTAGATATTATTCGAATTAACCGTGAAAGTGAGGAGTACCTGAGAAGAATGTCATCAGTGGACTTATTTAGAAAAGTAGTTAGAGTTGTCTGTAGTGCTTCTAGCTGCGTATGTTCTTTAATGTAATTCGGCCTTGACCAATCCTCTTGCCTCTGTGATGACTATGTAGGCGCTGATTGTCCTTGTACAGGAGCTTCATAATGTGTAGCTTGAAATTTTGAAATGTTTTTATATACTCTTTTTCCTCTTGATTGAGAATTGTTTATATTGGGAGTTCCTCTAGCTCTCAAAATTGCTTGACTTGTGCATCTAGATCGACATCAGTAATCGCAGTTGTACACATTGTTATCTTCTCGTCGTATATGTTGGTACTCCTAGTAGGACCCAGCCAAAAATCATGTTCATTGCTACAGATGCTGTATCTGTATCTTACTTAAACAAGAGTATATTATTTGCGATACGACATACTAAAATCTAAATATTGTGATTTATAAAAAGTATTTATATTGGCAATGGTTGTGACCTCAATCATTGAATTTCTATGGTAGGCGATCAGAGATACCGATGAAACCTCTCTGATCGCAGGGTCAAATTGTTCAATGATTTATTTACACTTAAATGCATTTTGTAAATTTATTGAAATTATTTTCAATACATTTCAGTCTGTTACGAGAGAAATCTTCTTCGTTATTAATTCAATTCTTATTTTTTCTGCACTTTTTCAGTTAAGTGTTGAGATATTGTCTGCATTATTCATAGGCTTTGCGGTACTTATACCGCTATGGTTTCTAGAAATGGCGAAACTCAGCGTAGTTATATTTTGTGTTTTTGTGATTCGAATACGGCATAAGTTCTTGAAATTTACAAGTTACGTTACTTGGTGAGGATGTCGTTATCAAGGATGCCTTTATAATATTATTTTGAATATCACCCAATCATTCAGAGATTGAATAAATTTAACGTCCTGAATTGTTGTTACTTTTGAAATGAGTTTTTAAATCTTCTTCCGTTTTGTATAAATTTTGGTCAGTGCCTCCTTAGGTATACACCTCGGTTTTTAGGCCAACTTTCAGCTTTGCTTCAAGCATATCTTCGTAAGGGCAGTTTACAGTAGTATGATACTTTCTACTTTTCGTTAGTTCCGTCGAATCATTTCTTACTGCTGATAGTCCTCAACCAAGTACTAAGCATATTCTCTATGTCTTAATTACAACTTTCTACTCAACCTTGACTTTGTGAGTGTATTCGCTTCCCATGAATCATTTTTAATGCAGGACGCATAGTACTAAGTTCTGTAATTAAATTATTTGCGAATTATCTGCCATTATCGCTGTGCAGGATACTCTGTGCACCTAAAATTGTGAAAATGTTTAGACTGACGTATGCTTTTTCCTCTGATCTTTGGTTTTTGGCGGTCGGAGTTAAAAAAAATTGGTTACGAAATCTTGCTACACAAGTATAAATTTATATTGTTCATAGGCTTGTAACAGCATACTATGAGGTCAACCTGACTGATTCAATGACCAAGGTCATTTGAGGAACATTCTGTTGTAATAATTTTTCTTGTAAAATTTTTACAGTTTTTACTTAGTTCTTTCTATATGCGATTTTTACCCCCATGACTAATTGTGGCATGTCTGTTTCGTATAAAATTTGGTATATTTCTTCAACACAAACAGAGTATTTTATCAAATGATATCATTCTCAGATTTTTTTAAACCATTATCAGATAAGTTTAGCCAAATGACAATTATATTCAACCCATTAACAAATGAGTATAAGCTTATAGTAAATATATCCAAACCTTGAACAAAAGATTTTAAACCTTTAACGAATGAATGTCAACCATTAAAGCCATAAACTTTTAGCAGATATATTTAAACCCTTAACAAATTTATTTAAATATTTTATTTCAAGTTAAGTAAACGTTTCATGATTTTATAAGTGTTATTTGTTGCAGGCTTTTTCGATTACTGAGAGAAGATTATGTTTTCTACTTAATACATGCATATGCCTTCATTTTAGAACATGTTTTTTAGTTAGGGTTTAACAATTTTAGTATTAAATTCATTTGAGATAACCTTATATTATATAGCAAAAAGGATAGGCTATGCTGTGTAAACATCATGTACTTTTGATAAGTATTTTTTTGTAGTAACGAGGGTGGAAATGACATGAGGGTTGAGACTCTATTTTGCGTCAGTTCGGCATTTCTGCTTCATTTATGACATTCATCAATTTACGAAAATAAGTCTGGTATTGTTTTACTGATTTTGTTATTATAAACGTGATTTCAAGTGATTTATACTTTGTAATAATGAAAAATTGTAGTAATATATTGCTTTGAACATGGGCTTTAATACATATAATCGAAACTCCGGAGTCTTGAATTACGGCAATGAAGAGCACTGTGAAGTTTTCAGTACAATAAAAACGTCTAGGACTAATTATTTTCACAGTATATACGTCAAAATCCTAAGTTTTTATAAGGCAACACTAAGAAGTGATTGTCAGATTTATCCCACTTTTGAAATTCTATTTTATATTTTTATGAAAACACTGTGTACAAAACTTCAGCTCTCTACGTTGACGCGTTCCACATAGAGTATCCAAATATACGAAGGAGTTACCCAGTTCGCCCCATTTTCGAACTTACTTTTACTTTTTTTTTTAAAAGGTTCGTATAGAAAATTTCAGCTCTCTATGTGGACGCGTTCTAGAATTATCTTGAGGACAGACGGACGGGCAGACTGACGGACGGACAGACGGATATGCAAAAAAACCAAATAACTTTTAATATTATGAGTGGGTGTGCAATTCATTTTTCTCTGTCATTATTATTTCTATGCGTTACAAACGGAATGACAAACTCCAATAGTATGCACTTTAGATTTCATCTAGGGTATAAAAAGTCCGACAGTTATAGCAGTATTATTATCTGCATGTCCGATTTTTGTTTAGCATTTATTTCAGCGTAGAAAATATTTGTCAACAGTGCTAAACGCGTAGGTGGTATTAATCAAAGAAATATCACGTTGTAAAATATTTAATTTTCATACCAATTTCCTATGTTGTGTTATTATGAGAGAGATATGATTATTTTTTTGCGTACTATTTCAAAACTTTGCGCGCGGAGAATGAGTTTTAACAAACTACCGAAAGGTAGTGCTATTTTGAAGCAAGAAAGCTCAATCCGATCTTATTACATGTCAATTTCCAGCAAATCATTGGTAGAATTTTTTCTTGTAATATTTCACTAGGGTTCAGAATTTCTTTTCGGTGAGGATAAATCGATTTTTTTTCGATAGCATTTTTATCTCCCTTAAAAGTAAATACGTATTACAGTTGTTATGTATTCTGAAAAGTTTTAATAAAGTGGTAAAATAATTGTCTTTTATTATCTGTAAAGCATAATTTTAGAGGTGCATCTATCAGTTACTTGGTAAAATACTGTTTTCCAACTGTTGGAAATGCAAACAGGACCTACTTTTCCAAGATTGATAGAAATACAGGGTGTCTCAGAACTACCCGACTATTTCAAACGATTATAAAAACAAGGAACTTATTTTAAATGTTTATTTATAGATACTAAAATGTACACAGTGAACGAAATTTTACTTTTTAAATATTACATTGGTTAAATGACGGCCGTTTTTTTGGCGACACTATTCAAACCCTTTGCGGACATTTTCGAAGACTTTTTGAATAAGTTGTTGAGGAATCAACTTCATCTTTTCTTCAATATTTTTTCTTAAATCTGCCAAACAGTCGTAAACAGTACTACTACTATTAAGATAACCCCACAGGGAAAAATCAAGTGGGGTTAAATCAAGGCTCCGTGGTGGCCACTCAATGTCGCATCTTCGCGAAATCACCATTTCGGGGAACAATTCGTGCAGTGCTGCCAACGAGTTGTTGGTGGTATGTGCCGTGGTTCCATCTTACTGGAACCATGAGAGGGGATTTAATGCTTACATTCTTTAAGTTTTGGACCAAAAATAATCCGTATCATTTCGATATAGCGCGCCGAATTCACCGTAATCGCTCTGCCTCTATGGTCTTCAAAAAAGTAAGGTCCAATAATGCACTTTGCCGACATTGCGGTCCAAACTGTAATTTTGGGGCTGTGTAATGGGCGTTGATGTAACGTTGTTGGATTGCTCTCACATAACCATTCAGAAAATGGGCCTCGTCGCTGAAGAAAATGTTGTCAAAATCGTCGAATCTCTCTACATTACGTTCATGTAATTAAGTCTTAAAACATAATCATTTTCGTTCAAAGCCTGCAAATCTGAATTTTGTAGGGCTTAAGTATTAAATCGTATCATATTATGCGGTGAATCGTCGCTCTAGATAGCCCCAATTGTGATTCTCGCTTCCTAATGCTAACACGGTGCTGTCGACTTACAGTATTCGCAACCAACTCGATGTTTCCAGGGGTTCTTGCTGTTCTTCGACGACCATGATGAATCTCGCCTATTATGGTACCAGTATCGTTGAATGCCTGGATCCAAGCAAGAACAGTGGCGTTATTTGGGGTTTCTCTAATATTGCGCAATCCATAATGTAGTCGAAATAGCCGACGAACGCGAATGAGCGACCGATCGTTCTCGAAACTCGCGCGCATGCAGAACGAGCGTTGCTCTCCAGTGTAACCAAACTAAAAATGTAAAGACAGATCTTGTCAGAGACGCCACTCTCTCCCCCCACCCAGCTTTATTTGCTTCTCGTTCACTCTCGAAATAGTCGGGTAGTTCTGAGACACCCTGTATTTTCGACCGATTTCAACCAAACTTATACCAAACTACTGCGACTTCCTGAAGTCAGATAAGATCCCACACAGCACAAAATTTCCCAGGGACATCCCATTCTTGTCCCACAGATCCCATAACTAGCCCGGGATATACAGGAAGTCTCCAGTATACACTTGGGACCTTATTTCTAGGAGTTGTCAGGAATTTCCCATAACTTATTCCCTGGAATATCCCATAACTACTTTAGATGGGAACATTTGCGGAATCTTAGTTCGAACGAAATACTCTCAGTATTTTACACACAGAAACATAAGATACGGGATGTATAGGACAATTTTGGGATCTCCTTGGGATATCCCACAACTACTTTAGATAGGAACATTTGCACAATATTAAATCGAACGAAATGTTCTCAGTATTTATCGGGCAAATACACACGTGGTGTATAGGACGATTTTGGGATATCCCTGGGATATCCCACAAGCACTTCACATGGGAACATTTGCAAAAAGGTAAATTCGAAAGAAATATTCTCAGAACTGGACAAGTACGGAATGTACAGGACAATTTTGGGACAAACATAGGAAAGTCATTTTTCAACCGTCCAGAAGCTTCTAAAATACGAATCATTTTCTTTATTTTCTCGGTTTATCGTGGTTTTCTAGTGAAAGCGGTACTGTGCGCTTGCTGTGCTTCTGTGTGTCGGTTTTGGAGACCGAAAACAAAGCAACAAAATATGTATTGAACGAATCCATATACGGCCTGCGTTGCTTAAGACTGCTATATATGTACATTGTACATACATGTACTCAATTATATTGTCGATTCTTTAAGCACTGCGGGTGTAGTGTGCTTTGTATGTATATATATGTATATATATATGTAGATTTTTGACTCTACAATTCATTCTTGGTTTTTCGCAGAGTTTGTCAGTTGTAATTTTTAGAACGTGATTTTGTGAGTTTTCAGTAAGAATACACCATTTGCGAGTGTAAAGATTTGATATTAGCGTGTGTTTAATGTGAAGTAAACTTATTATTTATTATTGCTAAATTAATTATAGCTCACCAAATTTTGCAAAAACATGAGCTCCAGAATTACGCAAGCAGTTGAATTTGTCAACAATGGAAGATTTGCCCGTCTGATAACCCGATCCTTTTTAAGGAGATGTCAAACTTCTATTGCAGCTGAAGGATGGCAGTTTGAACATCTTTTGTAAATAATAAATCTTAGCATCCAAATAATTGGTATTTAATTTTAAACTTAAGGAAAATTTGTCTTAAATTTAACAAAAAGTTAAGATAGCAAATAAGGTATATAATGCTGAAGTAAATTCTTTTTGAGTTTAACTGAGTTTTTTTTTTGCCTACCTATAAAAAAAATTATTTTTATTTTTTCTGTGGACATTGTGCGGTACGCCATTATAAATAATAGAACTTAAAAAGGTTGTCTCCCACACTTCGGCAGTCCCAGGGATGTCCTAAGTTCTTGATTGGGACCGGACGGGATTTCCCACGGATAATATATATATCCTAACAGGATTTCCCATTAACATACCACGGATATATTTGTGCTCTCTTGGATGTGCCTGAGTACAACCTCAGGAAATCCTGTGGGAAGGTGATGGGATCACCCAGGGACATCCGAAGCGCGGACATTCGGCACTCCCAGGGATGTCCTAAGTTATTATCTGGGGCCGAACGGGATTTCCCACGGACAATCGATATATCCTGACAGGATTTCCCAGTAACATACCATGGACACATTTGTGCTGTGTGGGATTACGTAAGAAATAAGTTATAGTCGAATTTTGGCGATAGTCTAGATAACTCCACGTATTTTATTATGGAAACTTTGGGAAGCAATCGGGCGATTTCTACGAATTAGATCTATTTCTATATATCAGTTTACTAGATCAACGCATTCTAGTTATTTATCGTGAGTATAGACGAACGTATTAGTCCATATGAGTGTCCGACATGCACACAGAAAAACGTACAAAAATCGAAATATTTTAAGGATGGTTCTAAGCAAGTGCATATGTATTTCTAAATAATCAATTTTTGTGTACTATGTATGTAATGTTTTCGACTAAACGCCCACACTTTTCAAAGTTACACTAAACTCAACAGAGCTAGCCACTTGTACACATAAGGGACGTATATAATAATATTTTGAATTGTCCTGTAGCAAGCAGTTTAACCAAATCGATAACTACGGAGCTTCCAACGCTCAGTTGTAGTTGTCTATTTTAGCACACATCTAGACATTGCTCATACCTATGTTGTTTTAAAAAAAACTCAAACAATATCTACCTTAGCTATATCAGGGTATTTCATATTGAATTGGCTATACAATATAAAAAAAAAACACAAACACACAAAGCATTGCTGCTAAATCTAATTTTCTTATTGACTTTACAATAAGGGATCATTGACAATGCTAATGCCTTAGACACACAGCACTCTTAATGAAGAAATAACTAACGACTCATTAGTCAATTCAATTTCCTTTATTCGACGTCAGAAATAATACATATTGATTTATAACTTATAATTCTTAACTGTATATACTAGTTATGAGCTGAAATGTATTGCTCAACAATTTAAACTTATAAACTAAGGAAATAAAAGCTTGAGGTATCCAGCTCACAAAACTACTTTTGACATATTCATAGCTGCCAATCTTGTACTGTTTTGTTCCGCTGCTGTTGTCTTCTCAGTATTTTAACTCTGGTGGCCGACGCATCAGTTCCGTTCCGCTTAATGTACAGGCCGTCCAAGCAGCGTGCCTGTGTTCATAACCGCACTTTTTTCAAATTCCATCAATATTAGCTTCATCGGGATCTACTGCCAAATCCGATGATTATATTCTTCTCCTAGTCATCTTTACCTCTAAACCCGCCCTATTGGGCGCTGGTTTGAGGTCTGCGCAGCTCCTTCCTGTCTTAAAACTTTCTATGCCTGGAATGCCCTTGTGGGTAATCCTTTCTTTATTTATCCTTGCCAGAATCACTTTTAATTTAATTTTGGCTTTAACTTTTCTTCTTTGAAATAACTTTACCATTAATTTCTTAATGATTTGAAAAATCACGCACGAGGCACTCCTTGTCCTAACGGAGGCCATTTCCCTAGACTCATTAGTCTATAATGATTCATTATAAACTGCAGACACACAGACATTTCTTTAATTAAGTTGCACTGGCAAACTTGTTTTGATATACTTATGACTTTACGGAAGCTATATGAATCGAATCAATGCGATAAACTTTGTTTTTGTTTATTTTTTTTTATTCAATTTAACGATTTGAAAATAAAAAAAAACATTTTATTAAAAAATATTTTGACATAATATTTTGCGCTTTGTATTTCTTCTTCTTACTTTTCAAATGGGCAGATGCACAGCTGAGCTTCAGATTTATATTATATGCCAAATCTAGAACATTTTTTCTCATTATAGCTATAATGAACCAAAAAAAAAAACACTTCATTAGTGTACTTCATTATGATTTGATTTTCGATCCATAATGACGTGTACTATGTGACACATGGCATTTTAATGAATAGTTAGTTCTAATGATTCATTAGATCGCTCTGTGTGTCCAGGGTAGTATTTTTCAAAAACCTTATAAACAAACGCTTATTTAGTTTATCATAGAAATTTGTCAGACGAAACCAAGTTATTGTCATAAAAAAAAAAAAATTGATGTAACGAGGAAATTCTTCGATGTGTTTTTTTTTTTTACATTACACTTACTACTCCTGATTTTCTTCAGTAATATCTCAGAACAAGAGTTATTTTAATGCTATTAAGTAGTCGTATAACAAGAGATGTAAGAAAATGATGTAGATCAGTTCCAGTATTAAATGGAACGTTGCATATTTTCAGCAATCAGATCTACCGATTTGTAAATTAAATTTATCAAGGAACAATGTGCTGATGAGAAACTAAAATTGATTTAGGATTCTAAATTACCTACATCATCAAGAAAATCTCTGTCGTATGTCACACTTCAACTTTAATTATATTTGCATTGACATAAAATTGAGTTTGGGTTTTGAGGATTATCGCCAATGCGCCACTAAAAACACATAGTAGTGTTTATATGAATTTGACTTAAATGTCAAGATTGTCTGTCACCATATATTTAATTGGCAATTAGAAATAATTTTCAATTATATAATTGGAAGTTATTTCTGGTCGTCTGTTGACGGTATAAACATCTCTCCGAAGGTAGTAGGTACTAAAATGTAAATTAACATTAATTATTAATAAATGATCTGGTGTGTGTGTGTGTACGGACATAATTCTAAGAATTACATAAATCTTCTTATATCCTAATTTTGGGGCACTATACCAAAACTAAGACAGATGAATTTACAGCTGATAAGATATCCAGCTGGTTTTATGTGCTTGATTGGGCTATTTAGATGACCGATTTTTGGGTAGGTATTATTTTCAGGAAAAGCCGATCGTTTTTTTGTAAAATATACAATTTTTAATTCATTTGCTCGAGGTTTTAGGTTCATGTGTGGACGTTTTTCAGGAGCTCTATAAAAAAATTGCACATAAGTTCAACTTTTAAAATCGGTAAAAATATTTCAAATACCTTTTTTGTCTGCGCGTATACATGCTCTTTTTGTTGTTAATAATAATACTAAATGACAAATAAATAGACTGGAATACAGATTACAATAAAATAAAAATACATTGTTAATAAATTAGAACAAAAGACAATTAACTTGTTACGAGGACAGTAGGTAAATGAGCGGTTGTTGCAGAAAAGTCTTTTTATAAATGACTAGCACTATACGGTTTTAATTTGTTCAGTATATATCTTTGGTTCTATGTCTATTTTAATTTATTAACAATGTATTTTTATTTTATTTTAATCTGCTTTCCATTCTGTTTATTGTTGTTTATTATTATTAAAAAACATTTATACGCGCTAAGAAAAAAGATATTTGACAAATTTTTACTAGTTTTAAAAAAGTTGAACTTATGTGCAATATTTATATAGAGCTCCTGAAGAAGGCCCGTACTTGGACTAGATCTGAAAATTGGATCTGGATATGCTAACATCTGGATATACTGATACCCGGATCTGCGAACCCTCCGATTCCTGAGATCCGGATCTGAACTATCCGGATCCAGATTAAGTAAAAAGCTTCAAAACTACATTGTTTCATATCAAGAAATTTATATTTTCTCAATGAAATTTGAAATTTTTTTTGCTTAGTCCAGATAATTTTGATTCAGATCCGGATACTAGGATCCGAATTATCTGGATACCCGAATTTGAGGAATCGAATCCTAATTATCTGGAATATTCCGGATAGCAATTTTTCCGGATACTTTCAGCTCTAACTTGGACCCGAAACATCGATCAAATGAATTAAAAAATTATATACTTGACAATAAAGCGATCGATGTTTTTCCTAAAAATAAAACCCAATAATCCATCAAATTATAACATACAAATCTATGCTTCTCGTAGTTTAAAATTATAAATAAGAACCTTTTATTAGGTTTAAGAAATAATTTTACATACATACATATAAGAGGCAACAAAATCATAAACAGTTCACTCAACTTCAAAAATTTGCGCATTGTATAAATTCACCTCGAGAAAGCTTCATCTTATTTATTCCAAGAGTCCATGATTTGCATTATTTCACTTAATGGAAAACCAAGACTTTCTTATTCTTATTAACTGAGCAGCAGAGAAAAGCATCGGGGAAAACTAAATTTTTGTGAAACCATCCTCTTGCATGCAATACGACTACTGGATTTTGTCTCTACTATGCTAAGCCTATACATCTTTGTTAAAAAACAAATGCCTATAGCAATATAGTCAAAGATGTTGGCGATAAAATTATACCTTCGCTGCAATGTTCGAAAACACCTTAGATGCATCAAGAAAAATGAACCCCTCCAATTACCCCAGCCAGTATCCTCACAATAAAATGAGGAATATAATTAAAATTTTTCCCTGGAAACAGCGAATACGATCATTAAAACTGATCATGTACTTAACCCTTCCCGTAATTGTAATCTTAACTCTTCGTTTCTTTCCATCTCCTAATGCAATAAGGAAAGCCCTTTTGAACCACTCACTCGTTCTTTGAGTGAAATTCCTCTGGTATGATTTTAGTCTGTGCTGTTCTGGCTGTTCCATCCGCCCGATCACGCTGCAAAGATCACTTCGTAAAAAGAAACAGACTACTGCAATGCAGCACGGTCGCACTGTTGCAAATCGCGATGAGCTTATATGTACGTGATGGAGCCGGGTTAAGACGGGCAACGGGCAAAATGAATTATCGTGTGCTCATATATAGACATTAAAATTAACCGTGTAGTTAGGCGGATGGCGAACGATCTTGTAAGTGAGTACCGCAAGATGTTTTGTAATAAAGTGATGCCGGAGACCACCCAAGTCGAGGAATTTCTTCTAGACGATTTCGTTGGGGCGAAGAGAGCATCCCAGAGAAGTATTGAAGAGGAGAACGATTGGAAGAGAATCACGAAACATATGCAGTACAGATGCAGAGAATATGAACGCAGTGGGAATGATGGGGGCCCGTTGGAGGAGATCCATTTAAATGGACTTGAGGTGATCCAAACCTGGAGCTGAATAGGATGTGATGGTGCTAGGAGGTATGACCTGACATCCATTGATCATGGCTTGATCGATGTTTGATTACCAGTGATTTCTGGGTGGTTCCGATATTTTTTGGGAGATTGTTCTAATTATTTGTTGTTCTTTTAGATCACCTTGAACATTATTCTTCTCCTAAATTTTTTTTATACAGTTTATCCGTGTCCACATAGGTAACAACAATAAATTTATTCAAATCCCACACAATGGTTATTTCGGTGCGTGGCATCTAAGCGGGGAATTATGGAGCCAGCGATTTGTTGCATGTAAATAAGCCGTCAACATATCAGCTGCTTCGAGGAATTTAGATGAATAGCATCCAACGGATAAGCATTCAGCTCAATTCGATAACTTTCAGCGACTGTCGTGTAAAGTGTGTTAATTCATAATAGTTGGTAAAAAAAAATCTTCGTTGTATACGATTGTGTTACAGTATTTACCGGTATGAAGTTTTCGGCATCGTATTTGCTTTGTATCTGTGGTTATGGGTCTTAATAACGTTCATGGGAAAGTTACCATTTTTGAACGTATGGCAGTGTGAGGCAGTTTTATGTAGGTTGACGTCCGTAACGGTTTGATTTATTAGTATGGATCGCACCTGGCCAAAGTATTTATTTTAAATTGTTTTCGTTTTTCTAAATTGATTTTTGTTGATAATTTAATGATAGGCGTTGGTTCGGTGATTTCTGTGTGAACTTCAAGTAATATTAGTCTTTATTGGATGGAATTTCTGAAGACTTTTACTTTAAACGAAGAGTGGTTCGCGGGGTAAAAAACAATTTTTTTTTTGCCGTAAAGTCTCTTAGGGCCATATTAGATTGTTAAATTCTCATTAAATCTATTTTATTTTTCCTAGGTAATAATATGGAAATTTTTAATATTTTATTCTAATTTTCTGTATAAAATCGGAACAATTTTCGGAAAAAACTCACCCAAGACATCCCGGCATGAGGTGTGCAAATATACCTTGACGTATACTGGAAAACTGTGCATACTTAGCTTTTCAATATACCGAAAACTTGTTCTATATAAAAATTCGTCTTTATTCCTTCGAGGTAGGTATACCTATATGGTATAGATCAGATAATTACTCCCTATATGACACTGTATTATGTGATAGCGCTTTATAAATTTAAGGCCACCCAATTGATGCGGATTCGGATAAGGTGTTTCTGTTGTGAGTTTTTCTGCAAGTACGAGTGGAAGATATGTTATGCTAACTTATAAGAGAAGAAAATATAAACCAATAAAAACTTACGGCATCATCGGTTTACTATCATTTTGAAGCTAACGAAACAACAACAAAGAAACGCAGTCTAAAGCCAAGCTGAGATGGTGTTGTTAAAAATAAAGAGATTGGGGTATTCTAATTTACTCGTAAATATCTTAAGGAATTTACCCTAAACATACACTGCACTATAATTATAGTTAACGCAAAGAGCACAAATTTACCCAGGGACATCCTATTCTTGTCCCCAGATCCCATTGCTTTCCCAGGATAAACAGGAAGTATATACTTAGGAGCTTATTTCTAGGAGTTATTAGAAATTTCCCACAAGTTATTCCTTAGGATATCCCACAACTACTTCCTATGGGAACCTTCTCAGTATTTTGCATATAAATACATACGGGATATGGAAGACAATTTTGGGACAAACATAGGAAAGTCGTTTTCCCCCTTCCAGAATTTATTTCGGTATGTGCTCTGATTCTCGTGTTCACGTGGTTCACTAATTTGTTGTTTGTTGTGCTTCCGTGTATCGTTTTTGAAAAACCAAATATGTACGGAAAGAAGCCATATGAGAACTGCATTGTTTAGGCCAGCTACATGCGAGAACTATATTAGAACTCTATTCGCCATTGCAATTTCTTCTTGTTTTGGCAAAGTTCGTTAATTGTACAGAACGTGATTTTTTAGTAATTTTGCCATAGAATTTAATTTAAAAGTGTGGAAAATATTGGATTTATGTTCTGTGCAAGTGCATACGCGTCTGTTATATAATTTCCAGTCATTATAAATTTTCTTTCTTTTTTTAAAAACGCCTACCCATTAAAAAAAAATTCGACAATCCCAGAAAATCTCAAACAATATCCTCAGATATTTTCCCTATAACCTGCCAACAAGCTAGGAAATACGCTAGACCTAAGTACAACCATAAAAAGTCCTTCCTGTGGGAAGGCCATGGGATCTACGAGGGACATCCCAACTCCGAACATTCGTTACTCCCACGGATATTTTAAGTTGTTAACTGGGACCGGACGGGATTTCCCATGGACAATTTATATATCCCTACAGGATTTCCCAGTATCATACCACGGACACATTTATGCTGTGTAGGTTGTGCCCCATTCCAAGTCATCAATGTGATCGATTTCATCATTTGGGCACACATAAACTACCGGATTGTCATAAGTTACCATGGGTTCTACCCCTACCGTATTCCAAGTCGAGCTACTGGCCATAGAAGGATGCGCCAATACATATATTAAAAGAGCCACAAATGTCTTAACAATTAATATCCTCTCGGAAAGTCAAGCCGCCCTCAGGACCTTCAGGTCCTACACAATTAAATCAAGGATAGACTTGGAGTATCTGGATCCTTAAAAATTTATCGAGAAGAAAAAAAAGTTATCCATATGTAGGTGCCTGGACATGAGGCTTATAAGGGCAATGAAATTGCTGATGACCTAGCCTGCTCTGCAGGAGAACAGAGCTCAAAATGATTACAGAGCTCTTCTGAGGCCTTTGCCCAGGATACTCATGAAACCTCGAAGCATCTGCTCCATAACTGCGAAGCATTGCGCAGGCGGAGATTACTCCACGCCGAATATGCTTTTCTTCTACCAAATAGTGTGTGAAGCCTAAGTCCAAGAATGGTACTAGACTGTATTAACAGTCTAAAACTAGGAAGAGAGCAAATGCAACGGGAGCTCACAATAGATCTTTCAGGTCGCAGTAAATGCGAGGCCAACGCCTGAAAATCTCTCCACAAATTTAAACCTAAATTTACCATGGGCTCGACTCAGTGTCATCATAAAAAATTTGCCCAAGAGGTATTTAATTAGATTCAGCATTTTTGAAATTATACAACTGTGAAATATTTCTGATAGGACACCTTCATCAACATCAACATTAGATATTATGTCTTTATCAGGTAGCGAATAGAAATAGTTCATTATCTCTTCCACATATTCGGAATTGTTTATATTCCATTACGCCATCTACAAAATCTACAAAATAATATTTGATTTGAGATTTGATGGTATGTATCGTAAAAAAAAAGAAATTGTGGTGAATTTCTTTTTAAGTGATATACAAACAATGATTGTGCTACTTTCTATTAAATGTCTGCAATAAACCTAAAACCAAAATAGTATTTGGTGTTACAAATATCGGGAATTCTGTGAAGTGGGAAATGTACTTCTCACAGCCTGGCAAAGAGAAAGAGAGGAAATTCCTGTCATTGTCGATATTGCAGGTATCTTGAAAATGAATCTCCAGTTCGCGATCCCAATTTGAAAATATAACTGTAGAAGGTTACCTAATTCATAGAACTTATTATACTATACAGCATACGGTTCTCTTTTCGCGAATACTTATAATTCTTAGGATTGACCTCAATTCAAACGATAATAATAAAATTGCAAAGAAAATCCTTCAAAAAAACTTGTAATCCCTTAAAATATTTAAAAACGTTCGTAATCCATTTAACTCAATTTTGGTCTTATATGAACTGTATTCAACTTTCTTAACGCAAATTTTTAAAAATAGAAAAATAGGGAATTCGCAAGATTCGTTAATTTAGCTGAATATTTTGTATAATGTGTAATTTAAGTGGTTCGAATATAATCCGTATTACTATAGAGGATAAAATGAAGCTTATAAATTATTTAGATAGCTCTAAGGATACGAAGACCAAGAGCTGTGACGTCCTCTAACGTTGGAAGTCAAGGTCCATTTCGAAGTTATTGTTGCGTGCCATTGTTCTTTATTTTAAATTCAATATTCCATATATACCATATTCTTCACAAATTTTGTGTCAAATTTCATCTATCTGGCATTTCAATAACTACTAAGCATCCAAATCCATGTAGCGGACAAACTACTCAGCTCATCTACTTGCGGACAAGAGCATGAGTACGCAGTAAAAAACCGGCCGAGTGCGAGTCGGACTCGCGCAAGAAGGGTTCCGTACCATCGTAAAAAATTTACCACAATGTACTTTTTATTTATTTTTTCAAATGAGAGTAGGCGTCACGTGAAAAAATAATGGTGTCATTTGAAAAAATAATTATAATGCTGTCATTTGAAAATCATTTGAAAAAAAAATGCCTCCTTATGATAATAATAATTAGTGAGAATAAAACGAGGAAAACACACCGAAAAAATTATGTTTCTTGTATGGGGCCCCCCTTTAATTTTTATAATTTGTTGTTATATCGCTAATAGAAATACACAGTCTGTGAAAATTTCAACTGTCTACCTATTACGATTCATGAGATTCAACATAGTGACGGACGGACGGACTGCGAAGTCTTAGTAATAGGGTTCCCGTTGTTACCCTTTGGGTACGGAACCCTGAAACAATACCCTACAGTGAGTGGCAACAATTTGTGCCATAAAGGTTAGGTATTTGTCGATAAGATTAGAGCATAAGAAACAATTTATTTTATATAGTAGTAACCGTAAGGTTTCCATTACGAAATTATATAACTTAGGTTATATAGACTAGTACTCGAAACCTCTTCGTAACCACTATAAATCACTTATTGACCTTAAATGGAGGATTATAAAAAGGTTACCGTAACTTGATTTAGGTAACGTTATATAACTAAAAGTTTTATAAAATGAGTAATAAAAATATTCTGGTTACCTTAATATAACCCTTATATAACCTGGGGTACTCTCGATTAATTTACTTTGGTCGCAGTGGTTGCGGTAATGTTTCGCTTACCTTTATAAACTTTGTTTATAATGGTGTTGGTAACGTTTCCACAACGCTTGGGATTTTTAGTGATTGAAATGTTAGGGAAATTACTTTTCGTTGCCTTTATAAAACAATATAATGCAAATATTTACCTAACCTATCTTCAAATAGAATTTTGATATTTTTTTTACTGCATTTTTATAATGTAAGGGTTTAATATTTTTACATCTTAGAATTACAATTTTTTTCTATACTTTGTTCACCTACACCTTAATGTAAGATTTATCTTACAAGTGTAGAGTTTATGAATAAATGCAATTTGAATTTGAATTTGAATCGGCATGTACCTACGTGGTGAAATTCAGCTGAAATTAAAATTTTACTGTGAATATCATTATAGATACTTCTAAAAAATACAGACCGCTCCAGAAATAAGCAATATTTAATTGTTTTAATTAAATATGAAAAAATTTTAAATTTTCATTTAGGTGATATCAATTGATAAAAGTGACATTACATAATTTAGAACTGTTATATATGTATCTAAAATGATGTATTTTCTTCATATAAAATTAAAACGGAAGCCATATATCAGCAATTTAAATAATTGGCTTAACCGACATTTTCTTTTTTATCTGCAATGCACAGATGAAAAAATGGCGGCTTGTACTTAAATGAACACATTACCTTTAGAAAACTTCAACTACTTTTATATAAACTCTGGCTCTGTTATATAAACTCAGTTACCCTTATAAAACTTCTAGAATTATTACTAAAAGAACTACCATATATATACCCTTTAGTCATAATATGTTACCTTTGGTAATGTATAGTAACAAAAAACAGACGTTAGTGATCTTATATACCCTTTAGTTATATTGTGTTACCTTTGGTATATCTGTATCATGTTCTTCTTATAATAATTTTTGTTGTACACTCCTCGGTAGTGTAGTGAAAAAAAAAAATGTCCTATAAAATCGTGCAAATTCAAGGGGCAGGTCAAGAAGACCTACTTGGTGTATTGTCCCAACAGCTCGGAAAAATGCATATTGAAATGGCCAAATACGAAAAAATTGACGTTGCTAAAAGTTTCCAATTTTTATAACAGTCACCTTCGTTACTAAAACGCCATAAATAAATGAAAATAGTTTTATAATAGCTCCATTCGATACTAAAAGTCATTTGTGTTTATAACCGTCCCCGTAGTTACTACAAGGCCACCAAAAAATGTTACGATATTTTATAGTGGGTATATGTATTACCGAAAAATCCCAATTTTTATTAAAGTTGCCTAAACCTGAACGTTGCCGAGTTATATACCGCAATAAAAACTTATTATCAATCAGTTATATAACGTGGTGATGAAAACAATTATAAAGCTTTCTTATATAACTTCTAGTAATGGTTACTCTAAGTTATATAGACCGGTGATTGAAACATTTCTACCACCAACTTATAAAACCTTTAGTAACTTACTTCCACGAGAACCATTAGTAATCTTAAAAAACTCTAATATAACTACGTCACCAATTGGTAGTATTATAAAACTCTTATATCACCACTCATATTCTTATATAACCCAGTAACCATTATATATCCCTTATAAAACTACCCATCAACTTCAGTCATCAAAAATTGGAAAAAATATTACTTGGGAAAGCCCCACCTTGGAAAACGCAGATTAAGTTTTTATTCCTAAAATATAGGTATTTTTTCACCCTCAAATGTAGGGAAGTTTTGTTTTTTTCCCGTAAAATTTAGGGAATATTCCCTCTAATGTAGGGAATTTTTCATTTTTTTAAATTTGTCCCCCTAAAATATAGGAAATATTCCCTAAAATGTAGCGAACATTCCCTAAAACGTAGAGGACTTAAATTTTTTTTTGTTCCCCTCCCCCCCCTCCCAAAGTGTAGGGAATATTCCCTAAAATGTAGGGAATAGGTGATAGCACCACACTCCAACATATGTGACAGAACACCACCCCCTTTAAAAAACATAAAAATGAGCCGAATAACTCATTTCTTTTGGCCCATACTACTAAGTAGTACGGAAATATTCAAAAACAAAACATGACTTGTTTCCAAAAACTATGTGTGAATTATATAAACGAAAATCTATTTCCATAAAAAATGTAGCATAATATCTAATTTATTGAATGTTCGCTTCCTTATATCCAAAAGAGCTTAACATTTCGGGAATTTTACGTACATTATAGGTTTTCTGGTGTCAAATACCTAAATTCATTGAGTGTTCCATTGCTATGAAGAAATTAAACTGATTTTCATTTTATATCAGAGAAAATTACATTTATTTTTAGGGAAAAACGTGTTTTAAATTTAAGGAATAGGCCTATTATTTTTTGCAGTGTAGTTAAGAATAGGCAGAAGTACTTGGAAATACTTTACGCAGCCCAAAATAACACAGCTAATATTTTATTTTTAAATTTTTAATACGATTTTTCTAAGCGGGAGCTAGAGTTTAGGGCTTGCGTATGTGTATGTACTAAGTGTTTGAAATATATTTAAATAAATGTGTCTAAATAATAAATAATATAGTTCGAGTTGATATTTATGTACAAAGGACACAAACTTTTCATCAGCCATCTTGAGTTGTCCGTCATATTTTATTTAGAATGGCGCCACATATTTATCGTATTTTATTCGTCAAACCCTTTCATTCGATACCCACGTCAAAGAGGTTGTGAGAAAAACGTAATTCTCCTTGCATCCGCCACATTGGATTTAGAATGACGTCACATAGCTTATGGTATTCTACTCGTGAAACTTTTTCATTTCGAATTTTTTATATGTAAAATGGTTGATAAAATGGAAGTAATTAGTTGAAAAATCCTTCGAGAAATTTGAAACGAACAAACAAATGTTGAAAGTGTAGGTAAATAAAGCCTATTAAATACAAAGTCATCCAAACCTCAAATGCAGCATGTACATATGTACATAATGATACACGAATAATTACGTTAAATGTGAAATTGGTAGCAGATTAACTAAAAAAGCGTAAACTGCATTGAAATTGGTTGAAATAACTCAATTTAAGAAGTTGCAGATAGTCAGTGCTCCTAATGAATAATTATCGAATGACTCATTGACACTGCAGAGGCATACAGCCATTTCTTTGATTAAGTTGTGCTGTCAAACTGGTTTTGACATACTTATAGAATCGACACCATAAACTAAGTTTTTATTTATTTTATTTTTCAATTTATTTATTTGAAATTGTACAAACATTGTATTAAAAAATATTTTGATAATATGGTTTTTGCTTTGTATTTCCTATTACATACATTCAATACATTCAGTTTTAGTACATTTTCTTCATTAGTGCTCTAATGAAGGAAAAAACATTTCATTAGTATACATAATTATGATTTGATTTTCAAACTAATTATTTAAAGCATGGATTCAGTTTCAGACGACGTAAGAATGGCAAAAGTTGGTAAGCACATGTCACTTCAAATTAAAAATTATCGTAAGTGCATATTATGGAATAAAAAAATGCAGAGAAAAGGACCCGATTTACTTATACATTCTGCGATGTGCCATTGCTTTCCAGCCCTTCATGGAAAGTAGTATAATAATAATGTTATATTACACTAAATGTTTAATTTAATTATTTGTTACTAATAAATGAATTTTCTAGTAGAAAAGTTTATGTACCGAAGTATAACTTACAATAAAAAACTTTTATGTTTTTAGTAAATTAGAAAAGCCGTGGGATATATTTATCCCATCTCAAGTATCTCTTAATCACAATAGATTTTTTAATTTTGTTTTGTGCATAAAATTAGTCAATATTATTTAAAACAATAAACAGTAAAAAATATTTCATTTTGATATTGAAATTAATTCACCTGGGAAAGGGTTAATATGAATATTGATGTTTTCTTGCTTGCTGCTTGATTTTCTAATTTGGTGTATTTCGGGTGTGAATATGCCAGTCACTATATATTATCGTTCATCATCATCAGAACCGCGATGAATTATCCATCCCCATTGTACGTCGCGTGGTTGTCTGTCAAGTGACCACTAGAAATAAAAGAAGCGAAAAATGATCTTTGACGAACTCTGAAAATTATATCACACGAGTAGTCTGATACTGTGGAACTCCACAATTTCAGTTGGTATAAATAGCCTGTAACAACTCAAATATCTTAGGCAGAACTCAGAATCGCTTCGCAATGGTTATGCTTTCGGCATATGATTACTGTCTTTTGGAAGAATTTTTTACATTCAACAGTAGTTAGTAATCCGAAGGAGCTTTATTCTATTTTGCTCCACCATAATCGGCACAGCTTTGGTGGGATTTATCCAGACAATAGTTGCCTTGCCTTTTCATTTTTTCAAAGATTGATCAAGGACGTTTGCTGATGGGCTTCTATCCATTTTCAGGATATTTTATGGGATATTGTCCATTGCTGTAGCGTTATCGTTGACAATGATTTAATATCTGTTATTAATTTCATTTTGGATGGTGTTCGAATATTAATTCGTAAATTATAGTAGTTTCGTTTAACTGGAGGACTTCAATCAATTTTTCATACAGTATGCAGTAGAGTACCCTTCAAATCAACACCATATAGAAGGAAGAACAAGGGCTTTTGACATTTAATCCAACTACATGGTATATATATTCGGAGATATCGGGAGATTTCCTGAAGAAGCGATCGAGATTGTATTTAATTAAAATCTTTAAAATAAATGTAATAATTTCTTTTCCATTTATATCCACGCTGACATTTAATACAGCAAAGCAAAAGAAGCGGCTAATTAATTTCAGATACGTTCCCTAGCTCTGATTCAGAATATTCCCTACACGACTGTCGGCACACTTTGACATATATGGGAATAATTGGTTGGGAAAAAAAAGTGCTTACTTTGGTGCGAACATTGAAAAAATCATTAGCGAGAAGTTGAAAAAGGGAGTACTCAGCTCGAAAAGTGATTCTAATAAAACCGTTCGAGCTTCTGCTGCATTTCTAATGAATAGATTGCCTTTGGTAAACATTTTTTATCAGTAATAACGCTTAATAATTATGTTCAGGAAAGAAAACGTCAACGCTCCAGCAAAATCAGCAGTAACAGGAATCTAGTAAATTGCAATGCTTGGCCTCATTTATTCAAGCAAAAATAATCAAAATTATCAATTCATTATTGTTGATCAGGCGAAATTCACTTATTCGAATTTGCTTAGTTTTCAACATAGAAATGCAACAATGAAGAAGGTGACACGCACTAGTCAAGAAACTTTCAAGTCGGGACCATCAACAGCGGATTTTGTATTCTTTCTTTACTCTTCTTGATTTGTTTAATTAATGTTTTCCTTTTTTTGATATTTTCATCAATTATCTTTGATGATCTTATTTAATTAACTCTTTAAATCTTAGTTCGTGTAATTAATTGTTTATTCACTTTAGTAGTATGTTCAATAAATGATATTTTATTTTTTTTACCTTTTCCAAAGCGTATTTAATTAAACAAATTAATTTAAAAACATTTATTTCGACGAACCCACTTATTTATTTGTTGTTTACAGCTCTCTGTCAGTAGGTACTTGGGTCTTAGACTAAAAGAGTGAACAACATAGAAGTGGGTCCACTTTTTGCAGTGTATTTATTTAAATGTATCCAGCAAACCAAATTTTCCGATTTCCTTTCGAATCTTCCGATCTCGGAATCGATTTCGGCCGGAGTACATTTCCAAAAATGTATGAAGCGGTTGACAAGACTTCGGAAGGTAAATTAGTTACGACTTCAGTAAAAAAAGTCTGAATAATTTCGAAAAGCTTCTTTCTCTTTCAAAAACTTACTAACTCAGCCAGTCGCGTTGTGGGAGCTCATTTCCGGGTGCCGAACAAAAACCCATTAATCTTTTTCTTTTCTTATTCTTTAATATTTCTGATCATTTCATATAAGTTTGATTGGAAATATTCGGTGTTTCAGGGTAGCAAAATGAGTTTTTCGGCTCAGCGTTTTCGTTTTCGTGCATCAATATGACAACCGCACCTAGAAATAAGCTCCCTCCTGTAAAAATTTAAAGTAAAAGTCATAGTGTATTTTATAAAAATATGTATACTTCAAAAGAATAAAACTTGCTTTTTTTTTTTTTTGTTCTATATTCCACTTTTAGTATTATTATTTATTAAACTTTTAAAAAAATTTGTCACTACACTGAACTGCACTCAAGAAATCACAATTTAAAAGTATACGAAATGGCGATTTCTTTACGAATTCGTAACGAAAGTTCGTAAGAAATTGAATAATCGCACTTCTGCACGAATTAGTAACGAAAATTCGTAAGCAATTGTTACGAATATTCGCACTTCCGACATCATCAAGAATTCGTAAAGAAAACTAGTGAAGTTTTTTTGCTTTGTTCAGTTTTCCGAAAATTTTGAGATTTGACTGAAGTTCGGAAAGTTGTGTTTGCTGGGTAGTCAGCCCATATTTTACATGTCAGTGCGTCCGGTATACAAAATTTAAAAAAAAAAAAAAAAAAAAATCAACCCATGGCACACATAGCGATAAGGGCACCGACACGGTAATATAGTAATTTAGCAATTGTAGCGTTGCGTTGCGGCAGTGGTTCTGACGTCGTGTGTGCAAACAGCCAAAGAATAATATACGTAACACATCATAATTAAGGACATCAAATTATTCTCATTACATTCCTGGCAATCATTATCTAACTCTCATCCGTAAATAATTATTATTACCGATTTTTCAAAAGAAAAAATCATATCGTCCCCTGTATATTGGTTTGCCCCATTCACCAAATTTAACATTTTGAGTTAAGTACGGTTTTTGAGATTATTACTGAAGTTGAATTCTTTAATCAGTGTTTCTCTAAGTTATATATGTATCGAGATACACAATGTCATGTTTGCCCCATGTCATAATTTTACCACAAAATCTAGTATTGGTTTACCCCAAATCAAATTTGTGTATAGGTACATGGGGCATAAAATACATGAAATACTTTAAAATATTTTTTTAAATATTGTTTTGATACACGTGCGGAAATTTAAAACTATATTTAAAATTGGATTGCTCCATGTGGCTAAGAACACAGATACGTATTTATAGTAAATAAAAATCAATTTTGCCAAAATCTTGGTTTGCTCCATGTAGTTTCAGCGATATTGCCTTATATAAATAGATTTTTTGTATTTATAAAAAAAGAGCCTTTTAAGCTAAATATATGTATTATAAAATATCTGCAGTACAGGCAAAATTTATTTCAGAGTCAATTTTGATGAACAGCTGGCAGAAATAAACTTGGAAAACTGAACAATTTAAGGACTGTTTAAAAAAAAGACCACCTATGAATAATGAAAGCAACAAGAGAACCCTTTCTTTTTTTGTTTTTTTTTTTTTTGTTATCAAATAATTTTTATTGAACTATTTTTTAATTAACTACATTATTCAAAATCGATATGATATAATACCTACATGCTATAAAATTGGTGAACTTTTTGCTTTACGTCCATCATTAAATTTTGTACAAACAGTATCGAACGTATTGGACGCTCTTTTATACTGTTTCTTAAAAATGCCTATGACAGCAGAGTGTTTTTAGCTTTTGTTTAAATTTTCTGTCAATATTAGACCAATATTTGTCGATTGGTCCTAGTTTTGACAATTTGAAAGATTCGCTTTATTGGGTACTGCATTGGGAATCGTAGAAATCTCTTGATTTTCTGCCGGCCAAAACAAAACTGATGCATCATGCTTTCTAAAAAATGAAGGGAAACACCTCTGAAGAAACTGGTTGAAATTCGTTTTCACTTAGCGGAATTTCGTTAGGTAAGTTTCATACAAAATTCGGCTTGTGGATTTTGCAATTTGGTTCTTTTCTGGTGTTCTGTTCGGTGTTTTCTGAATATGGAAACTTCTCCCTCCTCTTAATTCGATGGACCATAGCATATGACATACCAGCCTTATCAGCCATATTTCTCAACGACATGTTGGCATTTCGTTTAAAGTTGTCTACCAATTATTTGGACAATTTTTGGTCTATCGGAAAGTTCGATGACCTGGACACTATAGGATTCTCGAAATTTACTGAGAATATTTTGAATGGTCTACGGAATTTTCAACTGTTTAGCTAAGTTCCTTTGAAACATGGCTGCAATTATAAGTGCACACCTTTTTGTAATGCAGTCTTACCAGCGGTCCCTAATGGAAGCGGAAATAGGTGGTCGGTTGCTTTCTGAAACAGTCCTTATATCAATAAAATGTACCGATTAAAATCAACCAAGCTGGATTTAAAGATAAGGCAAAAGATATAAAATCTCTTTTAGTTTATCTTCCAGATACAAATAGAAATTATTATCAAACAGTTTTAATGCTCAAATAAGGAGTGTTATTGAGTTATTGCATAATTTATTATGTTTCTGTTATTTTTTATTAACTTGAATGAAGTAATATTTGTTTAATTAGGAATTTTTGGGGTCCCTGGTACAAACGATAAGCAAAAAAGGATTTTTTTTTTAAAATATTCTATCACACAATCATTTTATTTGGGGCGGCAAAATTTCAATGGAGAATTTTGTTTGCATTGTCCTATTTTCATTAATTCTTTTTTGCAGTCATTCAATTCTGTTGTTTGGGATCTTGTAAATGAGTCCAGCCAAGACTTGAAACTTTGCCGCTCTACATAGAATAAATAAAAAATCCCTTGTTTTGCGTTTCGTTTGTACCGGAGAATATCAAAAAAGCCTACTTGAAGATGTTGCAGTAATAAAATATTTCTTTTAACTTTATTAGTAAATTGTTTTGCCCCATATTATATAAGCAATGTTTGGAAATCTAGGTTCAAGTTAATGAAATTTTAATGAAAATTTTCTTCTATTGAAACAAAAATAATTCAAGATATAAATAAACGGAAAACAACTGAGTTTTTATGCAAATTTAAAAAAAAAACATTTATCGAACAGTTCTTTTTATAATACAGGCCTCAGGTTTAACTGCATTTATCTTGAAACTACATTTTTGCAAATGGGGCAAAACAGTATTCAGGCGACGATATAACAAACGGAGGTTCTTCGAAGCGGGAATAAGTTACATACATAGTATCATATTTTCTTGCAGTTTCTAATTCTAAATCTAATTTTTAAAATTAAAATCATTCATTGATTATTTCTTCTATTTTTATTATTTAAATAATAATAATAATTATTTTTAATTTTTATTTTTTATAATCGAAGATAATAATTATTTTTGTGATCAGAAATAAAAATCATTAGCTATAATAACAATAATAATTTTTTGATAATTTTTATTATTTAAGTAAATGAATAAAAATTGTGTGCTGCTAGTAAATTGAAGAATAAACTTTCTAATATTTGGTATTACAAAGTTTGATTGCGATATACGATCGTCAATAAAAATTACGAAAATTTAATTAAAGTTTTTATTTCTGCATTACTCGTTGTTCAACACTTTTTGTTAGTTTTTCTAATATTATTATCTGATAGATTACATCTAAGATAGCTAAGTATTAGCTTCAATGCAGATAATGCTCTTTACATATTAACTTGTGTAGCCGGGAAAGCGTGCATAATTAATGCAAGTTTATACAATGCCGTCGTTGCTACCAGTAATCCAATAAGTTGGAATCGACGTCAATTCTTTTCGCTTTATAAGTTCTTCGTACGCGGCCCTAATTTTAAATCTAGTTTCTGAATTATATTCATCGTCATCAGTGGACTCATCGTCAACTCCTATGTTTCTTATTGAATTTCTTAGATGAGACATAGTACTCTGTATTGAACTATCATTTAAGAAAAGTGGATAAGAAATCGCCATAGAAGAAGGAATTTCGTCTTTCTAATTTGAGGACTAAATGAATATTGATTAAGGGACGGAACAATAATAAAAGAGAGGATATTCAAACTACCGAAAAGATTATAAAGATTTTAATAATGGTAGTCATAGTATTATTATATTTAGAATAAAATGAGTAAAAAATTTTATTAAAATGTCAAATGGACTCTTCGATTTTTTGATAACTCATTTGATTAGTATTTTTTGCACATACTTTATTTAAAGAATGAATTCTTGAAGTAAGGTCTTTCAAGTATTTTTTCGCAACATCCATTTTCTCTATTGAAAGCAGTTGGCAGAAAGTACTGTTTCAATCTCCAGCAGCTTAAATTCTCTTTTTTTCCAAATTTTGTAATAAAATATTTGATCTTTTATCTCCTTCCATTGCGTTGGGAAAATTTTCAATTCCCTCTGTAGATGCAGAAATCTTTTAAATTTATAATATTATGTAACATTTGGTAAGTAGAGTTCCAACGAGTAACTACGTCATGCTGCGGTTTTTTCAATTTAAAAAATAAAATTCTGTACATAAATCCACACAAAATTAATATTATGTAATCATATTTCGTTACAATAAATTAACTCATCTTGTATATGAATAGGAAATTGTTGAAAGTTTATTATTTTGGGTATACAGAACTACTAAGTATGTCAAAAGGTAACTGCAACTAAAAATTTAGTAAACAGAATTAATTTGAAATAGAAGTGGTCTTAGATACTTAATTTTAAGAGCAATTTAATGATTTAAAAGTCAAAATGAGCACTCTTTGATTTTGGGAGAAATTTTTTTAAAAAACAATGAAAGTGGTGTTTTACCTGAATGTCGGTGTTCTCAGGCTTTTGACGAGCATGGTTAATAACATCAATATAATTATGTGTCATAAAATCTTTTACTGCTAGCTGTAATGTATGTACAGCATACTTCATAGACTAAACATTCCCAAATGATATTTTCTCTACTGCATCGTCATTGTTGGCGTCATCATTTGAAGAACTAGTACTAGGAAAAGACTGATCGCTTGCCAGCTCCTTTGAAGAAGATAGAAACTCAGCTACTTTTACTACATTTCGACTATTATCTGTTGATAATGTATATACCTGTGCTCTACTAATTTCAAATTCCTGCAATATCATTTCTTTTTCTTCTTTAAGATTTTTAGCAGTATGTCGCCGCGTTAATTCAAGGACTGCCAAAGTAGAGACAACACAATTTTCAAAAAAATAATCTTTCCTTTTAGAGCAGCCTTAATGTTTTCTTTAATAAGTCATTGTGCATAAAAAGCAGATGTCTTTTTAAATTAGTAGAATATGCACCCTTAAGCGAGAATCCACATGTTTTACATATGATTTCATCTTTAATGTCGTTGAAATTGAAAAAAAAAAAACCTTATCAAGCTATTTCCCTTCCTTCCCATTTTTCTACAGATGCAAATACTTAAAAACTAACTTTCTCAAAATACTTTTAACAATGAATGGGTTAAGTAAGGTACTTACCTTCAATTGATGTATTCAAACCAATTTAATTCCGTTTACAAGTTATTTTCCAAAACCTGATATCGTAGCCTTTTATTCGTTAATAATTTTAACCACAGTACACTCGATGAAAAATTTATCACTGGAAGATACTTCCTCACTTAATCAGCACACTTTACTAGATAATTCTAATTTACGTTTCCGATAAACAATTCTTTAAATACTTCTCTGGAGTATAAATTATATTTTCTGCTAGAACGAGTTGAGAATCGCGAGTCCTTGCAAAGTCGAATAAAACTTAGGCACTCTGTGTAACTGGAAGGAGGAAAATCATATTATGATTCTCTTGCCGGTTGTCTGATATTATCGGAATTTCATGGGCTAGTTCAATCCTTTCCTTTTGCAATTGTCTACTTAGCGGCAATATAATGGACTGTATTGATGTCATTCATTGATTGATAGATTTATCAAATAACTTCACCGCTTCCATGAGTAGATGCAGTGAGGACACATTTCTCTTTGTTAGAACCAGGACTCACAACACAACCCGTAAGTAGAGTTTTTTACTTTGGAGCAACCAACTTGTTTTTTTTTTTTTTTTGCATATGAGTATTATAATATTAATATAGAAATTATAAACTATTTTACGTTATTGAAATTGTGGAATGGACTGTAGTCTGTAATGCAGGTATTTTTCCTGTTTTATCTGGTGTTATTATCTAGGGTACATTTAACACCTTATGCGTTATCCTCAAACCCTCAGAAGCCGGCCTTGACTTGATGGGATCTATGCTTTAAGAGTAACTTCCTCGCAAGAGATCAAATTATACGACCTGCTGTGACCTTCGAATCGTCTGGGTTTAAGCTAAACATAACTTTAGGATATTGGGCATACTCACAGAGGAACGCTCAAACGCTTTTAATTTAGTAAAGCTCTGGCAGATATGAAAATTACTTGACTTGGGAAAGCTGAATTAAAGACCGCTTTGGTTGCAGAGAGAAGAACAATGTGGAAACTAATAGTTGCAAGGATACGGACGTAAGTTGTTTGGGTTATAAGCTGCTACCTTACTTGTATTCAGACAGAGATAATAACTAATTTTGCATAATTTCCATTAATGAGATACCTTTCCTTTCTACAATGTAGTAAAAATGAGCGCAAGAAAACATTTCTCATCTTCAAGAGTTTGATATTCAAGTATTTCCCAATTCATTTCAGAATAATAATTTCCAGTTTGCAAATTCGCTGTTAGTTTTTACTAAATTTCTGTTATATGGGCGCTTTTCATTTTTCGATCACACAATTTAGTACAGGCAGATACTATTCATAGTTTGCTTGAATTCTTAATCCACCACCTAACTTCTTTCTTATCCCAAGTAAGTTATCTTAAGCCTCCATTTTTATCACAGGATTCGTGTTATATTTATTATAACAGTCAACTCTTAAGGCTATAGCGCATGTGTAAAATGATGGACATAATACTTACCACCCAGCAATAAACTGAAATGAAGTATATCAATATCATCAACCGATTACGACTACAATCAGTACTACCCATCAGACCCTTCGAGGTGGTCCAATTAATCCTCAGAATCATCTCTGGAACACATGAGACTTACTTATTTCTAGAATGATGAATGCGCTTATGCAGCCAAAACACAGCCACAAGCAAAAAGGAAAAATATTCATAAAAAGGGACATCCGCGCAGACGACGAATCTTTCAACTATATGCGTAGGCCTTTTCCTTTTCAATCCATTAGTCGTGTTGCGACTTTATTGGATTAGTTTGATGCAAAGATGTCATGAAACCAGGATGTGAAGACAAGACGTAACTTGCTCTGAATACAGAAATTTGAGTCGAAGTATTACAAAAGGATCAAAAGGATAACATGACCTTAAGTCGGTTGTGATTAAAAATTCGAAGTCACGACACAGACCCTTTACAAGAATTCACGGGAAGTGTTCCGTTCAGTACCTACCTGTCCCGTCAAATGTGAGATTTTAATACCGAGCAACTTTTGTTAAAGTGGACACCCTTGATCATGTGGGAGATCTTCTCTTTCGACAGACAATAAAGTGACCCATAACAATGTTGTCACAGAAGAATTTTTGATGTCTTCATCTCTCAAGACAGAGTGACTGCTACTATGTGGGTGTTCCATACCTTTTGAGATCAGACATGACGGTCCATTCATTCACCGCTTAGCTCAAGTAACCACTCAAGAAGCCCCTTGAAAATGTTTTGACATGAACGGATCACACCCAAGAGAATTCATATCGGTCGTGTGAGATAATTTCTTGCTGACCAGTAGCTAAAAGCAGTTAGATTCGGACGTGGGTGATTGAACTTCTTTTTAACTTTGGGGGACATCATTAATTCTGAATGGAAAATTTTAACATTGCAGACTATTTATCATTACTTGCAATTTAATGAATGGTAGTAAAGATAGTTGATGGTGGTACCTCAGGGATTTAGTGCTGCGGTATTAATTTGTCTTTGAAGGGGTTTAACTCAAATATATTTGACTCTTCTTCTTGTGAAGAATTCTGCAAAGTCATTTGGTTGTTCTTTGGTTAATATTTTCAAGTTTGCGATTCTGAAGTGATTTTGAAAATAGCCTTGAATATGTCGGGGTTTTGGTGGGGAAGCAGAGTTTATGAATACGGTGTCATTAACAATATATTTGAAAAACTTACGTGATTTATGCATCAGTGTTTCATTTTTTTTTAATTTATAGTTTTTATAGCAAATATTAATTCTAGCCATATTAAATCAGAAGACAAATTGGGATTGGTTAGCCCTGTTAAAGTACCTACTTAGGTAAAATAGATGAATGAATAATATAATGATGCTAGCCCCTACTTAGTTTACATTTTTAAGTTCAAATATACATACCTATTGTCCAGGTTCCTTAATTTACTCAAGGAAGATATCAAATCTAAGAATGTATATCCTGCAACTAAGTACAAGTGTTTAGATGCTTCAAGCACTTCTTCTAGTAAGCATATCCTGGATTATAATAACAACTATTTTACTAAGATGAGTCTTAGGCTCACCTTAATTGGAAATTACGTTGATCACAACTCTCCATTGTCACAAAAAACGCTTCCCTTGAACTTACTCTTTGGATCATAGGAGCTGATTTTTATGCATCATAAGATCTTTAAATCAGCTCAATGCTGTTCATATTTCCATTAAACGATCCCTTCAGTTAAAGAACCAATGACTGAACTGGCATCGTCTGCTGTTGGCTATTAATCAAAAGGAGAGTGCATAATTTCAGTCTGTTGGAAAGTCATCTCTCTCTTACTTACGATTTCTGTTAACAATATATTATTTGCAATACAATGAAAGTGATGAACATCAGAGATGATTAAAAAAATATTGGCAATTATTGACGCAATGAATCTTTTATTGTAGCGATAACAGCTAATAACAAGTGAAGTTGAAAAAGTCGGGAACTCAAATCGAACAACCGCCAAAAATTCTGCAATGAATATTTTCACGGGAAAGGAAAACATTGTGTTGGACGAATTAAGACACAGAATAGCATTCTGTGAAAAGAGAAATATATGGGATTGCAGGTTGCTGACCAATATGTAGGAATACTTCGCAGATAGTTGGAGTACTTGCTCTTCTACGGGATCTATTTACACAATATTAGCACACCAATAATGGAATGTGTAATCCTTACGAATCAATATTCTAGCACCATCTAAAATGAAAATAATTAAATCTCTGGTCAATTTGTTAAAACATATAAAAATCCATACAAGTTGCTGAAAGCAGATTCATATACTATAGTAGCAGTCTTCCTATGAGAAAGCTTGAAATACCTGTACCCTCTTGAATGATTTTACGGCTAATTGTAGAGAAAATTTCCGACTGATCCTGAAAAAAAAAATTGAGGCTACAGTTCATCCAGCAATTAGAAAGCTTTAACCTGTATTTAGACAAGAATGTTCGTATATAAACATCATATCAACCATATCATCTTACGAATCTCTATGGAGTAAAGCATAGGTATCCAAATCAGTTGACCGGAATATTGATCCTTAACTGAGTACATAAACAAGCCAACTTGAAGGTAAAGTTCATCACAATGGTAGAATGTCAGCAGATCTCCAATAATATCACAAATAAGTAAATATACAGATAACGAATCGAATAGGATAATTGAAAACCAGAAGTCCGAATACAAGTTGTGAGTCAATTAAAAAAAAAAAATTGTAACGTCTTGCTGAAATCTAAAATCGAAAATGCCTCGACCTGATGTTGGAAGGCCTCAATTCTTTTTTAGAAATTTACTAGAAATTTGTTCCTTAGAAGTTTTATGCATTATTGGAGGTTGACAACGGCAGAAGAAATGAATGCTTATTGGCAATTGGAGGCCGACAAAAGGACAAATGAAAATATTGTAATCGGAACATAATTCCAAACGGCCACCAAAGTGATTATAAATTCTACCGAAATATTTTCTTTAACATATTTACGCGTCTACGCTCATAAAAATATTTACTTATTTGAGATAATACGCATAAAAATTCTAAAGATGTAATTTCTAGTAAATTTCTAAGAAAATATTGAGTGCTCTGCATCAGATCGAGCAAAACCCTCAAGAAATACTTATCAATCCATTGAAACAGAAATCAATATGTTGCAAGCTAGTCCGATTCTCTAAAATGTTTTATAGTGATCCTTATGGAAAAGTGACTAAACATTGATTTTATTTATGCTATATAGGCTAAACTACTATCTACACAGGGAAATAGTCTTCCAGTAATTTTCAGCTTGACTCCTTACCTTCAGGTGCTACATTTACTATATACATTACTTAACAAAATAATAAAATAGTTTTAATTAAAAAGTAACATTACCATTTTACGCTCAATAACTCTCTGCTGAGTAATAGTTACAAAAGAATATGTGCGACCGTAGTCCGAATCTGTAGCCAGATGGACTCGAATTCTTGGGACCATGGTACATTCACATATTTAATTATTACTCATTTGAGAGTTTTTTGTGGGGAATCGTAATCATTTAGTTAAGATAAATTTTTTTAAATAATTTTATTAGGAAAGATATAAAAATTTGGTTACGGTTAGGAAGATAAGAAAGCAAGCTTAAGATTACCAGAACATCGTTTTTCTATATGAAGAGTAGTTTAGGGCGCGCAGGAGCTATTCAAATCTAACTTTTGTCAGTTTTACATTAGAACATTGCAAATATTTTAGAATGTTAGGACTCCGTGGGTAGTGAGGAATTCTGTTTCATGACTTAGGAAGTATTTCTCGAGGGTTTTGGGTCGAAGCATCGTTAATTTTATATTGACATTGCAGCATACATTTATGTATATACTAGACGTACTTCATTCACCTATACTATAATTACATACATATTATATCACCCACGTAAACCATCCAACGTAAACAATGCAAGCAAAGTTTTTTTTTTATTTCAATATTTTTTAAAGAAAATATAATAAAATTTTCAGGGAAATTGTAAACAAATAACGATGTGTGCAGCGGCGTTGTTAATTCCTGAAAAGGGCTTGGATGGATTCTGCTAACATATTTCAATTTTCTGGTACAACCCAAGCATGGTCGTGCGATATTCTTATGTTATATTATTTTTGATACGATGCTGTAATTCTTTGAAAATTTTAGCTACCAGTTTGGGGCCGCTCAATTGCGGGATCTCTCCCTACCTTATCTAAGCCACTGGTTACGCCAAAAAACAAACAAGCTGACCCCATTCATATACTTAGAAAAATTTTCAACTGGATTCATAACATGAAGTAAACTAAGTATTTTATTAAATGTTTACATAGATTAGGCCCATGTGGGATTGGTTTAAGTTAATAAGTTAAGATTGTCATGATATGTATATCTGACGTGCGAGTCCCTGATACACTTCATTGAATTGGTCAATGCTTGTTTCAACAGCATAAACATCACTTGAACTCACTTTATGGGTGTTAATGTAAAAGTAGAAACCAGATGTTAGATAAAGATAGAGGGCCCCAGTTTAGCAACGGGCTCATATGTATGGTATACTGACAGATCCAAAAAGGATAACAAAACAAAAAAATTGTTATGTATAACTGTTAGTTAAGATGCCAACATCTTCCCTGTCTTTTGAGGCGTCTGTATAAAAGTTTGAATAAACACAGACATTCATCTGTACGTGCCTATGTGAAGTCTTGTTTTGCGTGCTGTCTAGATGTTCGCAGTGTTTTTTTTTCATTAGTTAATATTCTCCCTGTAGGAACTCTCCAGGTCGGAGGGGAGCCCTCAGGATTTTGTACTTCGGGAGAAAAGGGAATGGTTCGGAGGGTGTCAGGGATGCTTGCGATAGCACGGGTTAAGCTAGGACAGGTGCGTCTGGTGGGAGTGGGATTTAGGGATAAGGTGTTCAAGGTTAGGAGATGGAGTGGGAATTTGGGGTTGTGAAGGGTCTTGTGGAAGAGATTGCAGGCCAGCTCTTCTATTCTCTGGTAGATGATTAGGAATAGGGGTGGTGCGCAGTGCGCCGAGAGCTAATCTGGCTAAAGCATTTAAAGATGTCTGGATTTTTCGGATGTTAATGTTCGTGGTGTATAATCTACTTTTCCTTCGACTAGCTATTTTGCAATTTTTATTACAATCTCCAAGGGTGGGCCGGAGTACCTTCTGCAGATTAGTTTGAGTAGATTATTTCTGCTTTTCACAGAATTTGCAACAATTGATGATTGTTTGGACCAGTTGACGTTGGGCAAAAACACCAGGCCCACGATTTTGAGGTTTTTTTGAAGAGGGACAGAAGCTATATCGCCATCGAAAGAGTTCTCCGCACATTTTCATCTCCGTTTGTGTCGGCCCAAACTGAGATTGCTCTCATTGCTCTGTTGAGCACGTGTTTTACAAATGGGACCTCACCTGAAGCATAACAGATTATGTTGTCGGCGTAGATGTGAAAGAAGAAGACTTAGTCCAAACTTTCTGAAAGATAGTGAATGTAGACATTAAAGAGTTGGACTGAAAATGGTGATCCTTGTTGAAGTCCGTTTTGCATATTATGTTTAGAGGAGAAGTGTCCTCCGACTCTTAATTTTATCCTTCTCTTTGTCAAACGTCTTTTGGAGGTCGATAGACAGCACAACAGAGTGTCTTCCCCTAGAGTGTGCGCATGTCAAGTTGTGCTCCAGCTCCTGGAGGAGGTACTCTGTTCCCCTTCCAGGCCTGCAGCTAGTAACTTGTGGCAGCAGCTTTTCTTCCAGTAGCCAAGATCGGCTGTTGGCCATCAGCTTTCCAAGGATTTTGGAAGTTATGGAAAGGAATGAAATCGGTCTCGTTTCGGAGGAACAAGGGATATTTTTTGAGTCCTTTGGTATAGACCTAACCTCGGCAAGCTTCCAAGCCTGTGGAAATTTTCCCAGTTTGAGCACTAGGTCGTACAAGCCAAGAGATAACCATACACCCTGCCCCCTAGAAGATCACTTTACCCTCCAGGAAATTTAGAATTCTCTTAACTCCTTCCATGGAACCACTCCAGGTCTGGATAACATCACCTTTGGTATGCTGAAACAGGCTCCTCTAGCCTGGCCTTCTTAACTCATAAATTCTGCACAAGAAGAATTATTTCGATTTTCCTCTCTCAATGGAGCCATTAATAATGATAACGTTGAAGAGCTTTTTTTTAAATGGCACCATTACTCATTGGCAACATTACTCATTCGAAGTTATTATGAATTTCGGTACCAAGGTCGTGTCATAATACACTGTTCATAATTAATTTGTTTGTTTCACTCATTAACATTTTTATTCATTCTGAGTTGCTGAAAGAAATAACACTTGACTTCGGTATTATCCATTATTCTAACCACAATTGGTACATTAAGAGCAAAATTTATTACCCGACATTCGAAAGGTATTCATTATATCTTGTAAAATTTTAAAACATGCCTATTTAGTTACGCGAATTATCTCTTTATTGATATAATACCAGTATTCTACCAGTGTCCATTGTATACATTTCAGACCAATAATGCAATACCACAATACGTTAATTTTTGCAAAATTATTAGCACTTCATATGCAAAACATCAAAATTCACGCAAAATAAACCCGAAACCCGAAAAACTAAATAATATTTCCATGAAGACTTGAAATTCATATAACAGAAACGACTCGACGGAGACGACGCAACGCCTGGACAAAACCAGCATTTTTCATACCTAAACCCAAAGCGAAACAAAGGTGAGAAACTCGCGCAGGTAATGGCCAACGTTATAAAAAACTTAAAATAAAATAAATAATCTCCACGTCCAATTAACCAGTGGAGGAAGCAATTCAATTCTCACCTCGATGCATAACTTTGGATCGATGAGGTGATATCACTGCATTTGTTGTTGTTCTCGACTTGCTTATTAGACATAGTTACCTGTGTGGCACTAGCATGGATGAATATCTGAAGCTGAAGTGGCATTTAAGAAAATTTATTACCAACACACAGACTTTGGTGTTAGGATGAAACTGATTGGATAGGTAATCGCGCATGGATTTAGTATCATTTAGAAGAAAAAAAAATATTTTTAATTCTTTTCATAGACCTAAAGCAATTCTGCGACGATTCCCTTTTGATCATGTATCTAGTTTCGGACTGAAGAATAAATTATTTTCTAATTAGGTAGGAGTTTAACCTTTCAACCAATTCAGGCACAATAGTCTAGTAACGCACTTTCTAATTTATGCTATCAATCAAGAGACGTGCTGTATTTGAATTTTGTGTGAAATTCGAGATGTTTTAAGGAAGACAACGTTTAAAATTTTTGAGTTATTTATAAAAAGATGATGCTATCATTAATACAGACAATTTCCAGTGAATTATTGCATGGAATATTCCTTTGAATAACAGCATCAAAGTTAAATAACAGTTTGGAGGGGGAACGTTTGTTAATTTGTTTATTTTATAAATATTAATTAAAACAAGACTCGAGTAAATCGCGGTTAAGGATTTGCATTTGTTTCTGGTAGTTATTCGTCTTAATTTTTCCTACTTGAATGTCGGATTTCCGATTATTTATAGTAAGCGCTAGGTTTTCTTTCCTAAATAAGAACAACAGTTTAAGAGAAGTATTCTGTCTTGAAAGTATAACGATTTTGTATAGAAAGTTATCTTACATAAGAAAGCCATAATTCAAAATTTAATTAAAATATGTTCAGTCATAAGTCTTCAGATAAAAAGTTTAAAAAGTTGAAAATATTTTTCCTAAAACCTGTAACCTGTCAAATCTAGCACTCCTCTACAAGTCCTATGTATATCAGACCTAGAATGGAATGCAATTCTATTATCAGGACCCTAGCTGGTCACACAGCCTGAGCTTTATTGGGTATTGTCCAAAAGATATCCTTCAAGATCATTGGTGATTTGATAATTTCTTGTCATATCGATTCAGTCGAATGTTGGATACCTTTCGTTCATTTACCGATACATGCATGGTTGTTCTGATGATTATTTAGTTTGATCCTTATAAAACAATTCCTGCACGCAATACTCGCGCTGAAAACAGCGCACATTCTATTTTAAGGATAAAACTACATTCGAACGCACAGTAAAGTTCTGTGATGCTTTTCTATCCAGAACTGTGCGAATGTGGAACAGTCTACCTTTTTCTGTTTCTTCTCGGTCTGACAATCTGCGAAGATTCAAGAGTGACATACATCTGCATCTCCGCCACTTTTCTCATTTTGCCTAATCCTTTCCCTATCTCCTTCCTGCCATGCTCTGTTTTATATCGTGGGATATGCCCTGAGCTTGGCTTAATAATATAAAAAAAATTTGCAATAGGAAAGATACAATCTTGAATCCCAAATAAAATCTTGGAAACTTATCGTTTTTTGATCGCTTTGTTTAGATAATTTTATGCATCCATTTAATACCGTTAATATACTGACCTTGGATTCTGAATAATGTAGCGATTCTTTTTCCCTATTATTAGCGATATACTACAACTCAGTCCATGATCTGCCGGTTGATCCGGCTCCTACAAAGATTATTTTTCTCCGAGTACATATCCGCCTTCCTGCTTGAGAGATTCCTTCTAGTTTCAGCGAAAAACCTATTTCTCAATGCTGTTTTTGTCATAGCAAATTCCAATTTTCTTTGTTTACTTATTTCATTGCAGATCTAATCCTTATCAAAACATTTGTATAAACAATCGCTTATTTGAGAGCCGCTCTTGTAAAGGAATTTTTGACATAGGCCAGAAATAACTATGTGTACCTATAAGTTTGCAGACGACCTGTTGTAAATTCCGTATTTTTACTTCTACAGTTTCTGTAAGGAAAGGCGCTTTACCAATTCAGTACACTTTTGGAGAATCCCCATATCAATGTAACGAATTCTAGACTGAAATCTTATCAACAGAGTCGAAGGTCTGTTCACAATTACAACCCATATATGCTAGATAAAGGGGAAGTCGAATTTCTCCGTATTTAAGGATTAGTAAATTTATATTTTGTATAGTAAATATTTTTATACAGTATCCATTTTGCGTCAAGAATGAGATTATTTATTTATATGGGGTGTATACAGATATAGAAGGTAGAGAGTATTAGTGTTAACGATTTTTTTTTTCTTTATTGAACACTAAATTCTTTTACAATATGGCATAAAGAGCTCCCGTCAAATTTCTTATAAACTTCTTTTAGAGGCCTTATATATACTAACTTAGCTCCCAAAGCATATTAGCTCTAGAAGATTTTTTTAAAGATACAACAAATTAAATTAGCATAACTAATAAAAGCATTTGGTTGATAGAGGAAGCTCTAACGCTGTGCTTTGGTTGTAATGGAATCTTTTCACAACCAGGAAGCTATTTCTTTAATAAAACTACTCACCTACAATATCTATGGTCACTAGTCAACTAGTGATAACTCCATAATGTAAGTTTTCATTATAGCCATCGTATAATGATATGACCAAATATTAAGTTGAAAAACCGGACATATTACTAACGTATCACAATCATCATAGTTTTCTATTGAAGATGGAATTATCACGAGTAGACAAAAAAAAAAATAAGTGTAAGTCAAAACAATTTGAATAACATTTATAATAGAAAATTCTCAACTTTGGAGTTATCATTAGCTGACAAGTGCCCACAATAAACATTATAAAATTAAAGTAACCCCTTGATTGTACATAATAGACTTTTAAGAGATCTCTTAACCACTTGAATTTAGCAAGTAATAGATTTTAGCAGAATTACTATTTTACATACATTTTTTGGAGACATTTTAAATTTAAGAGGTTAAGAGGCTTTGGAAAATCTGAACACTCCATTTTCAGTCAGTCCAGCTGCTAAAGACAATTCACTTTACAAGAAGGAAGAAATAGTTAGAAGAAATTTTTGGCGAGGCAATGATGGGAATAGAGCCAACCCATACGTAAATTTTGCTACATTTGTGTGCATACATGTCATCACAATTATTTTGCTATGCTGTACTTCCTTATATGATTATCGAGGTTAATTGTGTGCATCTTTAATCAAGTTACAATAATTGATTATTGTACGATAAATTCACAGTACATAATGATAATTGAATTATTATTTTATGACTTAAATCGCAGATAAGGAATTCCTCAGCCATCATTACGTCCAACAGGATTTTCGTATAAACATGCAGCAAAAAAATTAATTGTGGCCAAAACTTTAAAGTAACGATATCATTGTCGAGTAATGTGGATTATCGTAAAGCTTTATCATTTCAATTACTTTAAAGAAAAAAAAATTTGGCATTCTGAAATTCTTTATGAATACAGCCTCAGGAATAGCAAACGGATTCAAGTGGTTCCTCATACTGTGCACGGCTCATATTGTATAATTATTTTATAGTTCATAAACTTGTACATTATATATGTAATATATACGTATTATATAAATATGTACTTACTTTACGCGAATTTCGAACGAAACAGTTTCTGCGACTATAACCTCTTCCATTACTGAAAGTAGAGATAAGAGATTTAAGCGTACCTCGGTGAGGAGCTCTTATGTTCAGAAATACTTGACAGCTATTTTTGTTTGCTATTATACCAAAGCTCTGAAAAAAATATCTCCACAAAAGTTTAAATCAGCTGACGAATGACACCTCTTTAAGCAGAATATCAATTTTTGCTAATGGGCTTTGACAGCCCAGTTAAGAGGATAAGAGCCCTTATCTCTTACGTAGAATCAGGAGGTAAAAGTCAGTTCATGTATGAATTCGTACGTGGTCTTTCTTGGGAAACAGGAGATGTTATCGGGTTGTACATTATACTTACAACTTTAATATAGATAAATATACACATATTTGATTTCTATTTGATTTAGTTGTCTTTAGTGAAATTTTCATACCAACACCATACTGTACTAAAAGTTCCTCAAAATGATTTGAAAGCCTTCTTACGCGACTGGGGGCTATATTTATGTATTACTTATGAGATACCAATGACCACTTCGAAAAGTTGATGAATTATATCAGAGAATGCTCATTGACCTTTTACTTTCTAGTATGCTCGTAGTCATAGGAATATTCATTGAAAGGCTTCTCAGAACCCAATATAAGACTCAAAAGAAATTTAAGCCATATCCGTCCATTTACAGATTAGTGTTATAGAGATCATATTACATTTTTTGTAGAGTTAAGTTATGCTCCGGGATATTTGTTAAAAACTCGTTCACTTAAAGTTTTACTCATCGTGCAATTTTCTTCGGATACATATCGTTGAAACGTGCAAAATAATGTCTTTTTATGCCCTTGATGAAATCTAAAGGGTATATACTAATTTTGTCATTCACCTCGAAATATTGATGGAAGAGCAAAATGGATTGGACACCCACATATAATGTTAAAAGTTGTTTTGATTTTTGCATGTCCCTCCGTCTATCCGTCAGTTTGTTCGTCTGTCCGTCAGTCCGTCTGCTCGTCTTTCCATCTGTTTGTCTGTCCGTGCTCACGATAACTCGAGAACGCGTTCACTTAGAAAGCCGAAATTTTTTACACGGATTTTAAGAAAAAAAGTAAAATTAAGTTCAAAAATGAGACAAATCGGGCAACTCCTTCGTGAGGTTGCCATACAAAAATTTCAGTATCCACTATATATTTGGACAATGCCTGAGAACGCCCCGACATAGAGAGATGAAATTTCGTACATGGTGCTTTTATAGTAATAACAAATAAAATTTCAAAAATGAACTAAATCGGGCAACACCTTCTTGGTGTTGTCATATAAAAATTTAGGCTTTTACATATAGGGTAAGTCCGGGTAAGATGACCACTTGAGGAAATTATTGAATATATTTGCAGAACGTGAAAAACAAAACAATTAAAACCCGCATTAAAATTTATATAAACTATTTGGTTACCGGACTAAAATATGGTAAACCTGAATATGCGATAACTTTTGATTTCCGACGAGGCTGTACAGATGGATGCAAATTGGCCATCAGTCCGTAATGCCATGGTGAGATTGCCAGTACATATTTTGACACTGCGGGAGAGATGGCCAATGAATTTTGTTTTTCTAGAATACATTTTCTAATTATATATTATGGGCAAATGGCTGCATAAAGCTACACAAATTCCTTCTGTTTATATTTAAATTTTTATTTCAACATAAAAAAAACTTTCATTCTGATAGAAAAAAACAATTAAGAAAGTGTAGTAGGTATAACATTCAGAAAGGAACTACTTATTCAGCGTTATTACATTGCACGCAGATATGAGCAAAATTCATGCACTGCTCGTGTAGCCGACGCAAACACTTAATACAACGTATCCAATTTTCTTTTTGTTTCGTCGCAAAATAACTTTCCAGACAACCAACACATTCATTCTCATCAAAATCGTCTCCTTTATCATCGCTTTCCAGAGTCACGTCAATTTACGACTCCGAACTCGAACTGAGTTTCCTTGCTTTTTTGCATGATTTTTTTTGTAGTATTTCATTTTGGGCTTTGCTTTTTTAGCTAAAATTTTGTTTTTTTTCGCAATTCGTTAATGTTCTCGGATGATTTTAAAACAATTCCAAGATTTTTTGAACTTCTTTTAATTTTTTCAGGGAGTGTAGAAATCGGAGAAAGCTGTTGTAGAAGATTTCCTAGATTATCATCTGTCTTCGAAGTATACTTGAGTGTGTTGACACTTCCCCACAACCAACACAATTTTTGAATTTTGCGGATTCTAATATCAGTGATAAAGGACATTTGATTTTTGAACTACCATAGTACTCGTAGCAGGTTGAGGCTCGAAAGAAGCCTTGTTATTTGGTGTTGAAGTTTGTGAGCTCTCCACAATTGCATCCGAAACTAAAAACGCATGGTTGCGATGGGAATCGCATCAGGGTTAAACGAGAAAATTCCAGCTGCTTTAAATTCTGATACAGCATCAGATATCGTGCATGATTTCCCCCAATTTTGCACGCACTGTTTGCAAGCAGTATAGAAATATGACTTAAAATATTTGAACACTGCTCTATCGAGTGGTTGTAGGTAGTGAGTCGTGTGGCTAGGAAGACACAGCAAGATTACATCACTCCCCCGAGCCATTCCAAGTAATTGCACAGAGCTAAGGTGCGATGCATGCCCATCCAAGATCAATAGCACCTTACCCGCAGGCTTTCTAGGAATAAAATGATCTCTCAGCCATTCGATAAAAATTGTTGTGTTGACATAGGCCGACTTTTAACACATAAAAATAACGGATCTGGGTGGCATACCATCTTGGTATTCTTCTTTTTATATTTCCCCTTGCAAATGCAAGCTGGTTGGGGAAATGTGCCTTCTGCATTGCAACAGCTGATGCATGATATTGTTTCTCCTTTTTATGAACACACTAGTCATGGATACATTTTTGGAACCTTTTTCAACAACTACAACATCCGTTTTATTGTTCAGTTGTAGGCCAGTCTAATCGGTATTATAAATACAGCCTGGTTTGTTCATCAAACTATTTTCTTCAAGAGTTTTCTGAAGAAGTTGGAAATTGTTTTCAACCTCTACTCTATTCATTCCTTGAGTTCGTCCAATAAATACACCTTCTACTTTTCTGAGGGATAGATCCGGATGTCGGCGTAGAAATCAGTTAAACCAGTCGTATCCCGCTCTCTTCTTTTCTTTGTTGAATCTGTTCGATATTTTGAGTTATTCTGCAAAAAAAAATGCTACACTACCAACATCATAAATACTCATAGGAAATGCAGAGCTTTGCATTCTTTTCAAATGATTTGCAAGAGTTAATTCGTTTTGTTCTCCTAAAGCAGACTCAGAACAGGTTCGTCCTTTAGAAGACTCATTTTTCTTAAGTCTTCTTTCTAATATTTTTCTAGGGAGCCATTTCTGATAGTCTGCATAGCACTACTTAAGTCCTCTTTAGTCCATGAGCCTCTACCTGGTGTTGCTTTACGCTTATAATAGGTCGGCATTTTTACTAAAAGAAAAACTTACATAATTGAAAATTGCTCACTCATCTGTACCGCAAATATCTTGGCAATCTCTCCCAATTATATGGGAGAGAAGGCCACCAGAGTGTGAGGAATCAAAAGGATATCAAAGTGATGAATTTGAGGTTATTTATGAATTTCCATCTATTTTTAACTCATCTAATGTAAAACACCACATTAAACGTAACTTACATAAAAGCTGCAGTGAAAATTATTGAACACTACGAATTTGAGGCAACGTAAAATTTCTATTTTGACAAGAAAAACAAGTAAACATGTGCAAGTAAGAGCAATCGTGCACTTACAGGTCACAGATTTATCGACGTTCTCAATCTCACCAGTATGGTTATCTCACCTGGACTTACCCTACTGTGAAAACGATCAGAATACGAAGTCCTATAAAATGGGTTATAATATTTTTTTCCGTCAGACGAACCGTTATAGAAATATATGCGAAAAACTACTTCAAAAATCAAACTTGCATAGATCGGTGACCATACGAAATTTCATACGAGCATTTATTTAGGGTATCATGAAATTTGGTCTTAGACCAATTCTATAGCTCTCTTACTTATTTATACCCATAATTCATAGGGTATATTGTACTGAGTTTGTCTTTGCGTTTGTACGGAATGGAAATAATGCTGTTAGAGTAAAATGGATTGAACACCCATGCATAATTTTAAAAGTTATTTTGATTTTTGCATGTCCGCCTGTCTGTTCATCTGTCCGCACGATAACTCCAGAACGCGTGTACTTAAAGAGTTGAAATTTTGCACACGGTGTTTTTTTTTTTGTTTTTTAAAAAAGAAAACTTACTACAAGTTTGAAAATCGAACGCATTAGCGATGACCTAAAGTTTTGTAAAAGGCGTTTTCACAAAAATAATATAAATATAATTTCAAAAATTGTCGAAATCGGGCAACTCCTTTTTGGTGTTGCAATATAAAAATTTAAGTTTCTTACGAATACTGTGAAAACGATCTGTCCTAGGCTTTTTATTTTACTGAAAAGTACTTGTTTCGTGGGTCTTTTAAAACTATACTATTTGCGTTAAAATCATCTGTAATTTAATTCGAAGCACGAGTCCTTTGTTGTAAGGTTTTCGACAGTTTTTCTTTATATTTTAACGACGTTTATTATTGTTTGCTTCTTGGCGTTCGTAATTATTTGCACATTTTCAGCAAATACTAATGTCTCGTATACTTACTTGCACACTTAAATAAAACTTAGTTGACCTATATAAAATAACTGACAGAGATTTGACATTTTCAGTAATTACAAAATCTTTCGAAATTACATAAAATAGCACTGCCACATAATATTTTTAAGTTTTCAGGACCCATTATAAACGAAATCTTAATGGTAAAAAGAGGGTATAAAAAAAAAATTATATCATGAAATGAAACCATGATGTGAAAAACCAGGTTATATTCATGTAAGGATTGAAATGCTGTTCTGAACCCTGAACGATTACAATCCAAATAAATGTCGAATTATTTGAAACAAAAGGTTGTAATCGAATGGGGTGTTTCACTTAACGCAAAAATATGGACAGGGATTGTTGATGTATACCATACCCAAGTAGCACCTTATAACTTAAAAGTCTTTACAATGAAAATTCCTGTTCTTACGACGTTGCAAAAGCACTATTTACGATCTTAAGGTTGTAATATTTAATACGATCGTGAGCAATTTACATAACGTTTCTTTGCCGTCTTAATGCTTGCATATACGACTCTTCATATTTACACATTTGAAGTCCTAATTCAAATTATAACAACGATAAAATGTACATGAAATACGATGAATATACAACTCTTGTAACTTAATTTTGAAATCATAATTCTAGTTGTTAAGATGGATTTACGACAAGTATTATGACTTAAGTTATATACGGCGGGTAGTTGTCATTATTCTAGTTATTATGACTGAATTTCGGCACTATTTTCTATAAATCGCATTTGTGTCGCTTTTGAGTCATAATAGCTACATCAGTACAGAAGTGTCAAAAGTGTGACTGTAGATTGACGAAGAGGAAATAAATATGGAAAACAGCATCAGAAGCAATGGTAGAAGTTTTTGTAAAAAATATAAGCACACCTCAAGCTATTATTGAAAAATTGGAAGTTATATTTAAAAAATTGGGAAAATGGCGATATCGTATGTTCTTCTAAGTTCGGTATTACTTCAACAAGTATCTCTTCAATTACAGAGTGTATTATCCGAAGTTATCTCATCTTCAACGTAGTCCCATATAATGTATTTCTTGACAATACACTGTACGAAGGTAACAACTCCGACGATGAAAGAAAAGTATTAGTGGAAATTATGTTTTAAGGACAAAATTAAATATTGGATAATAAAACACAAAGTTACACACGTATCTATTAATAATTTTTCCAATAAAAATAATTGCGAAATTATGGAATAGTTTAACTTCCAAAAAAACAGCAGATCGTTTTTGAGAACGGCACGATCTGTTACATTACTACCAATGGGAACTGAAGGTGAATATTGGCATAATGATGTAAACGATCTTCTATTACATTATGGACATTTTTTTTAAATTAAATATTGATGGACTACCGCTGTATAAAAGTTCGAAGAATCAGTTTTGACCTATACTAGTTCTAATAGAAAATTTTAAGACAGTTAAACTTTTCATAGCTGGTATATACAGTGGAGAAAATAAAACATCAAGAGTGTACACTTTTTATAAAAGAAAGTAATGTTAACGACCGTTTTGAAAAAATAATAGAGGTTAAATTAAAAAAAAAAAGGTAAGAAAATCCGAAATATTTAGTTTAGACAACCATAATCCTTGATGGAAGAGGAATATGTGGCTGTGCAGTTTTTGGGAATGCCATGAAATTCTGCATACAATGAGCTCTTAACTGTGACCGTATGCACTATAGTTTTTAAGATACAGGGTGTTTTGTGAAAAACTAGCTTTTTTCTTAATCACCCTGTGACTCCTAATCGGTTGATATTGCCCCCCCCCCTTTACCATACAATTTTTGGTTCATCTAGGCGAGTACTATCACCTTCTGCTCTATTGACCTCGTAGTGGAAAACACCCTGTATATGATTTATTTACAATCGAATGATGTATTTATTACACTCATAAAGATGAACTATACGACAATAATACGATTAGGCTAAATGTGTGTTGTTAAAGTGTGGTATGTATTGGTATTTTTTTTTTTTAAGTTGCATAGCTATCGCATATAAAGGTTTCGCAACACCTTTACGATGAATGGCAGTCAGATAACTTCACTGGGTCATAAAAGAAGTGAATACTACCTACATGATACAATTGAGACGTTGTAAATGGGTTGTATAGTAATAAAAAATAATTAATATATAGAAGTCATGATGTTTATGTTAACAAAATGTTTTGTCATTGGTATCATACACAAATCGGAAAAGTCACGATAACCTATTTTAATTAAATAAAAAGTAAATTTTGCGATAAAAGAGAAAGCTAACAAAAATTAGTTTTTGAAAAGATTATTATATAACAAAACTAGTTTTTAGAAATTGCTTGAAAGAGGGCGCGTTAAATTTTTTCGAAGTATAATACCAATATTTACGATAAATTCTCTTTTGCTGGAGCTTCCGAGAATTAGTAAATTTAAATTTCAATTCTTATAATATCACAGATATGTGATTCTTCGAAGTAATAGAAAATAATTCAACACCATCACATCTTTTTCATTTTAACAAGTACCCATCAAATACTTGCAAATCGCAATTATATATATGTACTTTTATATTATATATATATTTTTTAAGAATAAACTCAAATAATCTTTAGATATTTGTATGTAAATATGTACCTACAGTAATTCTTAAAACATAAACTATGTTATACTTGCGTTATAACAATGCTTTTATGATGTCATATATTAGTGGTATAGTATTGTATACGACATAGGAATGTTATTATAGCATCGTATATTGCGTCGCATAATAATTGTAATAACTTTAGATGACGTTGTGACAACATTGAATAGATTCCCCACTTTGTAGATATATACGTTATAAAGACATCTGAAAAGGATAATATTGCATTGAAGATGTCGTAATCGTAAATCGTATGTTTTAGGAGAATGTCATAAATGCATTTCTACGATTAGTACACGATCTATTGTGCTACTTGCGTAATAATCAGTATTGGAAATGTTTAATATCACACCGACGCACTGGTCTTCCGCAAAAGCTATAAAATGTACCTAATCGATCGAGACGATCGCTCTCTCTTAGTTTTTGTGTAGACTATAGTGGTCATCTGTTTTAGCAGTGAAAAGACTAAATAAGTATTATTAGCGGCAAATAGATAAATATATTTTTGGTAGTTTATAAGTTTAAGGAAGTGTTTTATACCTAATCTTCAATTCTATATACATATAACCATATGAGCTTGCATACATTTGTATCTACATACATCTTTTTGTGATACTTAATATATTATTTTGGCGTAGTTTTAGGGCTCTGTACAATAAAAGGAAAAATTGGAATTCTTATAAAGTCGCTCGTTCGTCCGTCGGTCTGTCTGTCACAGACGTTTTTCTCGAAATCTACTTGACATAGGAATTTGAAATTTGGCAGAATGTTATTAGTTTTTTTTTTTTAATTTGAATGATAGTGGGTTCGGCTCCTCAAAAAATTATATTTTTTTGTATTTTGTGGTGTATCATTTGAAAGGCCCACTTTTGTAAAGATTTCAAAAACAAATTTAAAAATGTTTAGTGAATTGATTATAAGGATGTAGCCCCAAATGTGCGAAAAAATACCGTTCAACCCTTCCTCCTAAGCTAAAATTTTGATATCATAGATTTAGTAGGTATTAAGTCATAGATAACAAGAAAACTGCCTCTTTTTTCGTGGGTCTCATAGTTGCTTGAAAAGGAAATTTTGTATGTTAATTTCTAAGACAACTTTTATTAATAAGACCAACTCTTATATAATTACTCTTGCGCCCGTCTGTTTGAATATTCCCATTGGGACGAAAAACCAACGCTTCTGAAAGGAGCACAATTTAATCGCTTCCCTAGTCATTATTTGGCAGCTCTTTAGAAGAATATTCACTGACCTATCCATAAATATAAGCAAAAATAAAGTAAGTAAGCCATCACTTGGAAGCAATATAGAATATTATTTGCTGAGCTCCAGCAGAAGTTCAAAAAGGGGTGATCTCATATAATTTTCCACTAATCTAAATTGCGGATTTTTCCACTATTGTACGAAGTAACACAATACTCATATCCAATGTGAACGTCAGAGTGATTAGGAGTCCGCTGCTGAAGTTCTTGGTATGAAGTGAGAATAAAATTGTTAATATTGGTTTATTTAATAAAATTTAATACCATAAATATTCATGAGTAAGCGCAAGCACCTTACTAATGTTCTCAGAAGGCAGTCTTGAAGTCCTCTTTTGAAGTTAAGGGTGAAGCACTACGTTGATTATTGAAAAATGTCATTAAGGCTTTTAAAAAGACACCTTCAAAACACTTCTTTGTCCTTAACTTAGCATGCCTCTTAGAGCGCTTCTTAATAAAAGGATTGAAGTGCTTGTCTGTGCGGAAATGCATATAATATAAATCAATGGACTGGAATAGGGAAAAGAAGCGCTTCAAGAGGTTTCCTAGAGCGCTCTTTTTTTTAGTGGGTTATTCAGTTGTCATAATCAAATTGGGATTAGATTTAAATATTCCTAGTTAAATTCGACCGAACGACTGTTCATTGATAAAGTTATTATACGGAGCACTGATTGCATGAGCCTGACTCTCCTTTAAGTATTTTGTTTTAATTGCTTAACAAAAATCGTCATCATTTCATCCTTTAAAAATTATATCGTGTTATATATTCTTGTAGAAGGTGTCTTACTTTTATTTTTGTGTTTTCGTAATTCTAATGGCGCCGCCCAAACTTCTGTTCTTCTTATTCCTAATTTTAATATAACTGTATTATCCATTTCTTCTTCTGAGTACCATTTTCTCTTAAGTTACATTATGTAAAGAGCACAAACATAACAATTTCTGTTTATAAAATTATATTCCATACAATAAAAATAATTTCAAAATCATTCTTCAATATCAAAAGTTCTTAAAGGAAACATGACTAAACAGATCGAACTCTTTAAACTTATCTCAATGCAAAATAAATAGTGGTCGGCATATTTCATTGATCCAACAAATCTGATGAGTGATGGAAGCTGATTTAAAAATTTATTGTTATTTGTATTTGAAGACGAAAACTCTCCCTTACAAAGATGCCTCTAGTAGTTTTCCGATATGAATTTGATCCAGCAAAATGATGATGCCCATAAACGGATGAATATCCTAGAAGTAATTCAATTCCAATATCGAATGTCAGCTGGCTTTTTTTATTTTTCATGATGGATTTTCCTTACGCAAACGAATACATGCTTCAATCCCATCTTTCAGACTTTCTAGAACTGTTATCGGATGAAAAATGTTCCGGCGTCATGAAACATGAAATAGTGGCGCGTCCACACAATAGGGCCATTAAACAAGCATTTAATCCTTTTAATCTAGAGACCAATAAATTTAACTTCGATATGTGCCTCCGTTCGGACAGTCTGGATCTATACACATTCAACTTTCAGATAAATTCGGACCTTTGTGATCGACACTCAATTTAAAAATGTCTAAGCACATCTTTTTACCTTTACCAGAAACCGGGGGAAGAAAAATTGCCCAAATGACACGAAGTGGACAGCATGCATAAGTAGATGAGCAAGAAAATCGGTATACCGCCCAAGTGCAAAGTCTTGTTCCAATAATTGAGCACTCGATCGCTGAATAATTCGTCGCCTGTAAGGGCTCACGTGTGTCTGCTACCTTTTCCACTTATCAGAAAGTGATGAATTATTATTGTGGGATCGGACGGGAAGCATTTAAGATTCTCGGTTCCGAGTTTTGTTACTGTTTGCTTCACACGATTAGATAAGCTCAGTCAATGTCGTTAGGGATAGGCAGAGACTGTTGATTATAAGAAGAAAAAAATCTAACTACTTGCATCTAAGAATTTATACTAAAATTGGAAAATCAGACAGCAGTAGTCTCAGCAAAACTTTTTTCATATTTCCCAATAATACAAAAAACTAAATGCTGCTGTCATCGAACATTTTTAAAACATCTATTTTAAGCTGTCGAAACAACCGCTGCCATCTGTGAAGGATAAACAAGAATAAACAAAGATCTTTAAGATCTCCTAGACATACATATATTTCTTAATAATCCGCTTGCAAGGCGGTTACAATCTTATAACGAGAACAGCGGAAGTAACAAAGAGTGCAAAACGAATCAGAGGTGCGGGTACAAGTCGAACCAAAGAGAAAATTTTCTAATTAACAAGATTACGTCTAATTGGACCACCAAGAAGGGAACTAGTATTGCTACTGTGCTTCTTTTGGTGCCACCTTAACCCATAGCCGTATAGCCACTAGGCCAACCGAGACTGACTGTCTGGTTGGGCAGGTGAAGACAACCGAAAAATCCGATAGATTTTTATCTCTGTGTTGCGATCAGGGAGTGGCGCTTGATTCATGATTTATCTATTCACGTAGAAACTTAATTCATTTTTATGGCAAAAAAAAGTACTAAAAATGTTGAGACTATATGTATAATCTGATGGTAACAGTTCTCTGACCTCATGATCAGATGAACATTACGATCTTGTGCACTTGACATTAAAATATCAACTATTTAACTGCGCGCAGATTGGGATTCTTGAGAATAAAGGCACACCTGCAGCCTACGGGCTTACTGTATGTAGAACCCGCAGATTGTCCATATATCTTTACAACATCGACAACGACGTGGGTGTTCTGCAAGTAGCAGGCCAGATTATAAAGTGGACAACGGATTCTCACCAGCACCATTGGAATAGTATCCTGATTGTGGACATAAACGCTATCCTCTATCTTACTGGAGCTCGTATAGAGCCGAAAAACAACAAAGAAATTGTCATCTGCCCGCCGCCGCCGCACGGCCATACCATCAGTTAAATGACGCACTACTGCATGCTGGACTGTACCAAAGACAGCTTTATTACTTAATCTACGCCAGGGTGTTATATGGAATTTTTAAGATTCTGTCGCTGATCATACACATTCACCAGGATCGCCTTCCGATTTCTCTTTCAATGGGGATCATAAAAAAGGAGTCTTGGTACCTACTGTCCAAAAGTTGTGTGGGCTGAGTTGTCACTTGAGAGTATCTTGTTTAAGATTTTATGAGATTTTTTATGAAATAGTCGAACTGGCTTATGAAATTATTCTTATTGATTGTACATCACGTGATTGTGTGATATAATTGGTAATCTGATGCTACTTGAATTTAAATTACCTGCTCTTCTAGAGTACCAAAGAAGTTAATATCAAACGCTATTGGAAACTATTAATTATCATTTATTGGCGCTAGAATCCTGAAAAATCGGGCTAGACATTTTAAAAGTTATCTGCTTCGGGGCAATTGTTCTAATTAAATCTTCAATATTGGGTACATCGCAACGGATAAATGACGAAAGACAACTAATGTGATATAGTTACCAACATTTCGCTCGATTTTAAATATTTAAGATCGTGGAATAAATCTTGGATTAATGCCTGAAAAATATGCCTATTATATGTCTTATACATATTGTATTTATTTTCTAGAGACAAAATAATTAAGACACTTGCAAAGAATGTATTCCTAGCGCTAGCCGCATCATTGCTATGTTTATCAATTTATTTGTTACAGGAAAGTGTTACCTTGCATTTGCTTGGTTTTTCTAGATATAGAAAGAGCCATTCAGAACTGATCGGTCACTTTTTATTTTTTTATCAGCACAGTAAAATTGAGTTACTAAAATTGTTTTTAAAACCTTTGCGTCGAACTGTACTGAGTGCTGTAGCGAGAATACCAATTTATGGAGCTATGTAGATGCTTACCAACTGTAGGCTCTGTCCATTTCGGGGACAATATCGTTGTGTTATTCCATATGGAAATTACTTTGAGCGAAGATATCAAAATAATACCCTAGACACACAGCCCGATTTAATTAATCATTAGTATTAACTATTCATTAGAATGCCGTATTTCACATAGTATGCGTCATTATGGCTCGAAAATCAGAATATAATGAAGTACACTAATGAAGTGCTTCTTTACTTAATTATAGCTATAATGAGGAAGAATGTGCTAGATTTGGAATATAATATAAATCTGGATCTTCGCTGTGCATCTACCGATTTGGAAAATAATAAGAAGAAATGCAAAGAAATGCAAACCACAAATTATATTGTCAATATTATTTTTAATATAATGTTTTTCTCATTGATAAAATGTTAAATTTAAAAATAAAATAAATAAAAACAAAGTTTATCCCGTTAATTCGACCCATATCGCTTCTTTAATGTCATAGTATATCAAAATCAGTTTGACAGTACAATTTAATTAAAAAAATGTCTGTGTGTCTGAAGTAGTGGAGTAGCTACAGCTTTTGCCTCCTGTGGCGGTCCCGAATTTATCGTCATTTTTAACTTAATCAAAATCAAGAGTGGTTATTAACAATTATTTAACATAAATAAATAAATGAATAAAAGAAGATTAAACAGATTTTACACATAATGATAAAACGACGAATTACATTGTCAAAATTCATAATATCTGTTAGTTCTCTTTCTATAGATAGTATCGCTAGATTTCGTAATCTTGAATCACTAATTGTGGAACGAAGATAATTTTTAATTAATTTTAATTTGGAAAAGCTTCGTTCACAACTAGCGATAATGATGGTTATTGTTAAAAAAAATTCTTAATAATATTTCTATATTGGGAATAGAGTTTTCCAACTATTAAAAGTTTAAGAAGCCTTCCTCGTTTTTCCAACCTTTTGCTGGCTCTTGTACATCAAGTGAAGACATAAAAATATGGATCCTTTTCTTTTCAATATGAAAGTGTTCCTCATCCATGTCAACAAATTTATTTACTTATAATTCAAAATTTTCATTTAAAAGATTAGATGGTATCATGCACGAATACTTCGCTGCAGGGGACATGTAGTTGCTCAAACCGTACTTTTTCGTGGATAACTCTATCCAATGACAAAAACATTTCTTTTTGTATTTCTTCTTCTAAAGATAGCCTCATATCCTGCAAATTTTCACCACTCATAAGTTTTTTGCTTCTAACTCGATGCTCAGTGGATATCTCCAACTGTTCACATATTTTTTTTTTGGTTTTGTAACTGCTTTTTGTAATTTTGTTCCTATGTCCAATGAAATGCATTTGTAAAGAATTCAGTTTTAAATCATTAATTTTCAAAAGGACGGATTTCCATAAATGGAGGTAGCACAGAAAAGAAAATGATTGCATTGAGTTCAGTAATATTGCAGCGTCTGATCTCGTTTTAATATTTTCTTCCTCAGATGTCAATTTTTCCAAAGCACTTAAAATGTTTAATAAATATTTTTTTTTCAACAGTCACCGCATCTCCTCTAGTCTTCCAATGAGTTTCCACTCTGCGGTTAACACCTTGACCAGTGTCAGAAACTATCAAATTTTACAAAAGAATCAATCAAATTTTGCAAAATTTGATGATTTTTGTTGGTGCAAAATTTGATCGAAAATAACTCCGAAATATTTTCTGTAAATTCCTAAGAAGAAATGAATGTTTATTGCTCGTCTCATTCCTCATTAAATTGCACTACATGGGTGCATAGTCATATAAAAAATTTACCAAATTCAATAAAAAAATTCATTTAATTAATTTCAAAATGACTGCTTTTGGGTAATATTGGTATAACACATACATACCCCCTGCTTCGGCAGGAGGCCATATCAACCATTAAGGAGTTACGGGTAATTAAGAAAAAAAGATAGTTTTTCACAAAACACCCTGTATCTTAAAAAATACATAGCGTAGCGTCACAGTTAACAGCTTATTATATGCAGAATTTCATGGCCTTTATGGGTAACTACTGCTTAACTAGCCCCGTACCCCTCCATCACACGAGTTATGGTTTCGGATTTTCTTACTTTTTTACTTAATTTGACGTCTACTTTTTTTGCAAAAAGGTCATTAACATAAATTTTTTAATAAAAACTGTAAACTGTGTGCTCTCCTTTTTTATTTGACCTTTATTTCCTATAACTCCTTTACGATTGATATGGCCCTCCCGCTACCATACAATTTTTTGTTGTTTAGGTGAGGACTATCATCTCCTGCTCTATTGACCTCTTAGGCGGAAACACTTTGTATATCATTAATAAAGGGGGGGGGGGGGGGGGAAGACAGGTAAACACAACTATAAATAAATGCATTTTTATCATGTATACAAAGTCTAAGAAATTGTATTATTATAGGCATAATTTTTTTCTAAACGAAATTAAAAAGCAATAGTGTGAAGGAAATGTTTTCTTACTTCTGTCCATGACCGATGGGGCTCTGTTTACAATAACAACAATGGCGCTAAAGAAAGTATTAACAGCTGATGTTTGTTTACATATGTGATTAAACTTAAAAATCTCAACGTCGATAAGGACTGCCGGGTTCAGCACGCATTTTTGTTAAATTAAATACTTATCAGTATAAATGATTCTGTGGATTACAACATTATTATGTTATTAATTTTTAATTTTTAATAATTTAGACAAAAATATAAAAAATGCCGCCCGTCTGCAGTAGTTAGTTATTTCTTCATTAAGAGTACTGTGTGTCTAGGTCATAAGTTAACTTTGACTTTGAGTAGGGAATATCAGAGATTCTCTCTATCTTTAATACTCTGTGATAAGAAAACGTATTCCTCTTAAGTTTGAGAGATATCGGAACTCTTTCCAGTGTGTTTCCAAGAGGATCGTTAGTCGTTTCGCCTTCTATTCTTGTGTCGAATGAAGAGTGACATTAATTCACTAACTTGGAAAATTGTTGATGAAGATGGCAATTAAAATATACTGCCTGATTGGATTATTGCTGTGCTTTGCCAATAGAGCTTAATATTTCGGCATCCAGCCTGATTGAGTCTGATTGTAGTAAATAATGTCTGGCAAAGGATATGAAGGTAATGAGGATAACATATAGAATTATATTTAGTACATCAGTTAGGGATGACATAACTATAATATGTAATAAGTATATAATATAAATATAAGAGCGTAGTTACTGCACCGGGGCCGAAGTTGATTTACAGGCAATTCATTGCATAAATTGATTTAATTAGGACCTTTACTCGGGGAATATATTCGTATATAATTCTTCACACTGCTTTTCATCTTATTATAACAGCTAGTATCTACCAACACAAAATAAGTTAAGATATTATAATAGTTAGGACACAAAGTTAAGAACCAGGTTAAGCCTTAATTTATCGTGATTGTAAAGGTATTATGATTTGGTAAAAGTATTATGATGACTTATAAATATCCCTAGAAATCATATACATAGAATTTCGGTAATATTGAATGTGGAAGTTAAATTTGAATTCTAGGATTTGGTTAGGTTAAACAGTTCATAGTTGTTGGGGTTATGTAAATACAATTCCAAGAAGTCAGGTCATAGTAAACTGAACCGTAGGTTTATTGAATAGGTGTAGAATCTGACTATGGATAAGTATATCACAGAAATAAAAAGTATTGTTAATTAAAACACTGTAGGTGCATTTTTCATGAGACATCTCGCAGTTGTAGTGTCTTCTTTCAAAGCAAAATAGAGGATGTTTTGCTTTATTCATTCCATAGAAAGAACAGAAGCAATATGATTCCTATTGATATGTTATAAACTCTGAACAAAATGTTACAGAAATAGAAAAAAGATGTGTTAATTCAACATTATAAAATTACTCACCGAATTGTTTTACATGATTAATTATTTTGGTCCATTTTCACTTGTGTTCAAAAAAAAAAATCTCATATTTTTCTTTCTTTCTTTTGACTACTTTATTCGATTTATTATATTTATATTATGTCGAAAGACCAGAATAAATTCCGATTCCACTGACTAATAAAGAAATATGAAATAGAATAAAGAAATGTTTGGAAGGAATAAAAAAAAAAAAAATTTTGGTATTATTAATGTCAGGAAGATACAATGAAATACACTAATCTAACTTGTTCGAGCTGGATTTGTTAGGTTTGACAAGTCGATTCTCGTTCGTTAAGCAAAACGGTTAGAGATAAGTTGTTCCCTTAGCGACTGAAAACACGTCATTAAAAAAAAAATCGTCTAATTTCGGTATGACTTGAATAGGGTTAAGAGCTAATAATTCGTTAACCATCACAGATAGAACATAAGTGTAAAGTAAAATTTAGAAGGAGATCCCCGGCTTTCGAAATTTTGTAACACAAATGTATGTTAGTTATCACGGAAAAAAAGAAAATAAAAAATATTGAAAACCGAAATTTTGAATATGAAGCCTCATAACTTTGGAGTGTGGTGCGATATGGGGGTGGTTTACCATTCATAGGAAATATTTCAAGGTTCTGCCTACAATGCCGTCTTAAAATATCCAGTATATCCTGTACACTGAGAAAAATATTCCACATATTATTAAAAGGATTTACTTATTAATCCAAATCGAGTTTTCACATAGAAATTACGAAATTAATAACAAGTACATTTAAAATTTAACACGAAGTCTCTTTACAATAAGATGATATACCTTCTTGTAATTTATTGCGTCATTTTAGTAGAACACATTTTTTAATATAAAAGTTGCACTAACGGGGATGTTTGTATTAAAACAATTTGCGATCCCATTTAATTTTATAAGTGATTCCTATTGAGTTACTTTATCAATAGGGAAATCACATTAACAGTAGATGAATCGATATTGTTGCAAATGATAAATCATGTCTTTGCGAGTTCATTCAAGCTGTCGAATTTAGTGATTTTCGGATTTTTAAAGTCAATTTGTAGTGAAAGTGAAAATTTAGTGAACCCTTTAAAAATGGTTGAAACTCAAACAGGTGCAGTTGATTTTCAAATAATTTTGGATGCACCAAAGTGTGATGTAAGTGAAGCGTGCATACTGTTGAATACGTACGGAATAAGCAAAAGAATACATTTAGACTCTACGGAAGGCAATGATATCCAGGATTTCTTTTCAAATTTCGATAGCTCTCGATTTTTCGGAGACAAAATGCTGATTTAACCCACTGTATTGTTAATTATTTTCTCACAAAGAATAGTTATATGAGCTATGCAGATATGAGAAAATGGGCAAAGGCTATTCAGGAATATTTTCCGAATGAGAAAGCTGTAAATACAGAGTATAAGTGTTGGTTGCAAAATAATTTAACTCCATGGGAAATTGTTTTTGAGAAATGGAAAGCAACTTCGTTTTTAAGAATAACTGAATTCCAAAGAGCTGAAAAAAGCCTAACAGAATTTTGAAAGAATGGTCAAGGTTTATGATAAGGACGGATATCAATTGGTAAGAATTATTTATATTTATAACTGACTGAAATAAAATTTTAGATTTTCGTCTTACAGGTGGAAATAGACTTTGACAATAGAATCAAAGTCTATTATAACGAGGAAATAAAAGCGAAATTATGCTGGGAGCAGCTAGCTCTTCTAAACAATCATTGACAAAAGTAAGTTTAAAAATATATAATTTTTTAGATTTTTATTAACATTTATCACTTACAGGCTCTAGAGATTGTATTATTGCTTTTTTCTGTTCTGCAACTGCAAAGAAAAAGTAAAGCACATAAGCCTACAATAGTTGATGGGCAGGAAGATTTTGTGCTGCATATATGCGAAATAAACGATCTTCAGCCCAAACTGGAGACAATAAGGGCAGAATATGCTAAGGAAAAAAAACCTTACAGTCGAAGATTAACGTTGTTGGGCAGAAATTAGACTATTTAAAGGAATTTTATGTTTTCTGTGATGGTGTTAAGTATAAATTGGCTACTTTTACTAAATACTTATATGTAATTATAAAACTTTGTTATTTATACCACATTCAATACTCACACATAAGTAAATTAGTTTGGACATTTCTGGGACAGAAATCCTCAGCAGTTTCAAATTTAGTCAACATATTAAAATGCTAATATTAAAGTATTTATACCAATATGTCAGAACTAATTTGCTTGTGTGACACTAGCTTTAAAATAGTTGAATAGCTAATGAATAATTTTAAATTGGTACACAGAATCCCAACAAATTATAAATTTTTATGGAAACAAGAAAACTGTAACCAAATATTTCAAAATACGTATGCATTTAAAAACACCTGTAAAAGCACGAAACCCTTGTCGATAATACACTTTCCAGTAATCTCAAAAATTTAGTCCCTCTTATCAGAATAATAATAAAGAAAGTGATATTAATTATAAAAGTTTAGAAAATGAGCTATGTACTGTTGAACAAATAAATCAGGGTATTATGAAATCTTCTGAATTAGATGAGTCAATTGTAATGTTTATTTTAAAACTACATGGAAAATCAGGATTTAGCAGAAAAGATGTAATCTAAATAATTGAAAATATTACAGAGCTTATATAGAAGCCAATCTCTAATTTGATTTCAAATTTATTAAAACCTGAAATTACGAACGACGGTATTCTTCAAAATATCGCAAATCCTTTTTATGAAATGGAAACAGAATATAAATTTATTAAACTTTTAGAAAGTCGCCACAAAGAGCTCCCAAGAATTTTATAATAAGTAATGAGTTATAAATTTTACATCAAATCTATTTGACGGGCCCCCAATACACTTTTACTACTTAAATAATGGAATGAAAGTCATTAGGATGAAAAAATATTGGCAATAAAGTATATATTTATAGCAGTTTAATATTACGATTACCAAAATACAGTAGGTATAAGACATTTTGTAGTATAATACATTGAATGTAATTGATTTATTATTGTTTTGTTGAATTTGACCTATTTTTTATTTAGTTTTTTATACATTTGCAATAACTTATGAAAATATGTACAATTATAAAAAGTATAATAAATTTTAAATGAAGTCTAGAAATCTTGTTTTATTTAGAGATAATCATATATATTGGTTGAGTTCATAATTATGAAAAGAATATTTCAAAAGAAAATAATATTAAACCATATTAAAAAAGTTAGTTCAATATGCTATTTCATATTAAAAGGTCAGTTATGACTTCTTATTATTTTAAAAAGTATTCACATTGCTTATTTATTTTATCATGATTTCCTTATTATTTCAAAGAGATTTCCTTTTAATTAAAATATGTGATCATCTTGAAATAAGAAGACGTCCAATTACAACATCATATAAATTTGAATGGATATCTACTTGAATTGTTTCACAAAAGTTCAAGACGGAAATCCATTTTGCTTTAAGCAGATGGTCATTTTTGATGAAAACCGTAGGGATTTCTTTTTACTTTTGTTCCAGTTTATGTTACTTTTTTTTCTCAGTGTACTTTCCAAGATATTGTCGGTTTTATAATAACTAATCACTCTGTAACCAAGGGCGGATCCAGACATTTGCTCTAGGGGTGGGGGGGTGATCGCCCCCATCGCCCCCTATAGCCGCACTTACCATCAGTTCTGGACAGCTTTGTATAGCTTTCTCTTTTCGTTTCAGCATGAAAATTTCATTAGCATTGAGATATCGACGGAGTTCTTTTATTTATATAATATAAGTTTTTGATGTCGCAAGCATAGTAAAATTTAACCTCACATAAAATAGATATTATACACTTCTTGCTTGGCTTAGTGTTTTTCATATAAAGCTCGCTTGCATTTCGTTCAAATACCATAATTTCCAGGGCTGGACAGCAATTTATTGCAAAATAAATGGTTAAAAAAAATTTCGGCGAATGCTAATTAGGTAGGGTTAATAAATGTATAAAATTAAATTAAATATTTGCAGGAAAACTGAATCAGAGATTAATTACCCCGGCTATGATAATTTTCCCAACATACTACTTGTCATCAAAATACCCGGCTTTTGTGAGCATTCGATTACAAAAAAGAGCAAAAATTTTGCTTGTACTGAAAATTCCTCAATGGTATAACATTAGCTTTTTTGAAAATAATTTATGACTAAAAAAGAAAAAATAATAAATATAACAAATAACTTTTTACAAAACTATCTAGAGTTTTTCATTTAATTAAATATTAAAATTATATTACATTTGTGTATAAATTTTAAAATTTTCATGGTACACAAAGAAAGCAAAGTCAAAGCAAAGTAATTTAATTTAGCATTTTAATAAATATTAGAAGTTCCAAATTTCATTGTTATTCACTGTAGTGTTAAAACTAAAACAGCCCAGGGGCTAGATTCCGCAACTGTGAAAAATTTGCCAGTACACACGATTTAGAAAACTCACCGTGAGGGAAAGTGTACAGTTAAATGCTGAATGCAAATTTTTCTGTGCTGAATGTTGTTTGAGTGAGAAAATAGTCTTTTTGAAGAAGTTATGTTCAAGAAGAAGTATTAGGGAGACTACAGCTTAGAAAAAGGTAAAATAAATAATATAACAAAAAAATATGAAAATGACGCTTCATAAAAACTCACAAGTATCTCTTCGAAATTCACGACCAAAATGGCGGACAGAAAATATCAGTTAAAGTCTACAAAATTTTGACAGAAAAATTCATTTCCATTTTTGCGGAATCGAAGCAAGATGGTGTACAAGTTTTGTGTGCACGCGTAAACTAATAGTTGCTGAATCCGGCTCTAGAGATCTTACTTTCTTTGGATACCTTGAAAATTTTAAAATTTATACACAAATGTAATATAATTTTAATATTTAATTAAATGCAAAATGATGGCAAACTCTAGTGAACTCATTAAGTGAAGGAAGAAATTATTTTCTAATTTTATAATGCGGATTTAGAAGATTTGAAAAGTTTTTTTTTTTTTTGTATTTTCAATTTCATTTGATTGGAGTATAAATTTTGATTTATTAGAGCTCTAGGGGCGGCGATCGCCCCGATCGCCCCGCGCTGTATCCGCCCTTGTCTGTAACTAGGTTGGGTGACATTTCCTGCCATACAATTTTTTACTAATCTGAACAAGAGGAATCATTTGAAAAAAATATAGTCACATATTAGTCTTAGATACCCTGTCCATATTCCTTGTGTCAGTAGTTCTCAGAGACTTGAATTATGGCACCGATGCGCTGCCGTTGGAATATGCGGCAGAAAGTGGACGTCAGTACACACACCCAAAATGGAGGTGTGGTGCCGTAACCTAGCCGAAGGTATATGGGACATTCCATATCAAATAGGCGACATGAGTAACATGACCATCAGCAATTCTTTTTTTTTTTTAATTTTACATACTTGGAGGGTTTATGAAAATAAATGTGCAAATTAAAAATTTTCCTTATACATTGCGTATTTCGCGTGTTATGGCATTTTCAAATTTCGAAAAAAATGCTGTCCTGGTCTTCTTTAAGAATTCATATATATCTTTTTATTCATGCTAGGACAGTGCAATATGGCTCATTTCAAAGATAGGATTTGAAGCTATCTAAAAAAAAATAGTACCTTAAAAATATATGCGAAAGAGGACATCAAGAATAAGGATTTCATCCGTTATCCCTAAATACCCTGGAAGATGTACTTTTAATTTTTTTTTAAATTTTATACCTTAATAATAATAATCCACTCTAAAACCTATCAAAACTTCAACTTGAGACTTTAACGAGATCAGGGATTCAAAAATCATGAAAGCTTCACCAATCATGCATTTGCCAAAATAAATGTTAAGTTTCTTGAAAATATCATAATAGTTAGTAGGTATTATCTGTGAAAGCGGGGCAAATTAAAACAAACTGACCCTCTGTGGTGGGTGGGGTGGGTTCCCGTTCGTCCCCCGTGGTGCTCCCCTTATTGTTATAATAAGACAAAGTCAAATACAAAGATAGGAATTCGCTCAAAGACATGACCACTAGGTTGTAATTCTTTAGGAATGAATTTTATGTATTATTACTGTATAGTTCCAAAGTACGACTTACACACATAGATCGGAGACCTCACTTCTATTCGAATTTACTGAATGGAGGCCTTCTTGGTGTGCTCTTACCTCCATCTCAGTTTTCGGTCGAGGATAATTCCGAAACATTTTATGCTGAAGGTACCTTATCCAGTCAACTAGGGCAGATGATATTTGGTATTTTGGTTCTGGTAATCAGTAATTAGTTTAAAATTATTTGGACTCATATTATGCTGAGAGGCCAGTGGATCAATTATCTATTTTATACAGTGTACCTTTTAGACAATATTCTATTGCATTCAATTTGAGCTTGGTCTAGATGGGGGTGACAGAGAGCTATTTGTTCAGTCTGTGTTACTCCAGATGGCTGTTTGAATGCGTATTTTTTACAGTACTCAGAGAGTTGAATTACGGCACCGATGCGGTACCGTAGTAATCTGCGGCAGAAAGTGGATGAAACTGGATGTCAGTGCACGCAATATGAACGTGCGGTGCCGCAACAACGCCGGAGGTTTATGGGTCAATCTATATCAAATAGGTTACTTATGTGACATGACCATCACTGATTTTTTTGAAAGTTTTGACAGTTTTCGTACTTGCAGGGTTTTTAAAACAAAAATACGAATTAAAAAATTTTCCCTATACTCTGCGTATTTCGGAAGTTTTAGCATTTTAAAATTTCGAAAAAATGGTGTTCACATTTTACTAATTAATGCTGTACACGGTAATCTAATTTGATAATATCTGCAACAATATTGATCATTTGCTTTCTCTCTCACCCTCTTCCGAAATCGCCCTGGCAGGTGATCTTAACGTCCATAATATTCCGTGGCTCAGACATTCTTCTACCATAAACCCTGCGGCTGACCCGTAGAACTCTTGTATGAATCTTTTAATCTGCAACAAATATTCCATCTCAGTCGATTCCCTCTTCGGTAATTCAGACCACTGTTTGATCACGGCGCAATTTACCTCCTCAAAGCTGTGCTGCCCTACTTCTCCACCTTCAAGTAGGCTTCTCTGGCACTATGAAAATGCTGATTGTGAAAGTCTCAATCAGTATCTTAAAGCGATTGATTGATCGGTCTGTTTTGCTGCGAGGGATGTTGACGAATGCACATTAGTACTTAGTAACATTCTAAATATTGGCATGCGTGAATACTTCCGTATTCCTAGAGCAGATCTCAATAACAGCAAAATCGCTATTGGTTTAACGATAAGTGCAACCAAGTAATAAAAGGGAAAGAGTCTGCTTTTCGTATCTAGCATTTGCATCCTTGCCTACAAGACTGCACGGAATACCTGTAAGACTATTATCCAGAGAAAACAATTTCTTTTTGACCAAAGAATATTGGAAAACCGCAAAGGAAGCAAAGCTTTCTTCATCCTGGTTAAAATGATCAGGAATAACTTCAGAAGTTCCTCAATACCCTCACTGCTTAAAAACGGTGAAGTGATTGTTCACTCCGCGGATAAAGCTAATATTTTTGCTGCTAGATTCGCTTCAAATTCTCATCTTCCATCCAGTTCACAGATGCCCGTTTCGCATTTCCCATGTGCTTGTGTATGAGAGCCAATACACATCCGTACGGGAGATATGTTCAAGAGTCTTAGAAAAATCAACGTCTCTAATGTCGCAGGTCGCCTCTGTTATTTAAAAGCTGCGCCTCATAATCGGCTAAACCTCTGCGCAAACTATTCTATTTGTCTTATTTGACAGGAAAATTTCCAACTGCGTGGAAACTAGCCCAAGTTCGGACTATTCCCAAAATAGGAGGGAGTAGCGATTCTTCAAATAATCGGCCAATTGCAATCACTTCGATTCTATTAAAGGTTTTGAAATCTCCCATTAACTACAAACTAACGAGATATCTAGAAACCAATCGCTTACTTGGAGACTTGCTGGGAATGCCACATCTGTCAAACGAGATTACGTAATAAGTTTATTGAATAACGAACTTACTTGGAACAAAGCGAATCGCGTCGAATTCAATGCATCTAAAGCCCGAATTTGTCTCATCTCTTTAAAACAAGACAATAATTTTTGATGGACTCACGATACACCGTTTTTATGAATTCTTGACATTAATAATTCTCGTTAAACTAGTCTGATCACAACTTTTCTGCTGCCAAAGCAGCATCGAAATGGCTTGGATTTCTGAAAACGTGTAAGAAATACTTCAGTCCATCGAATCTAGCGATCCTCTACAATTCCTACATCAGACCTATCTGCGCTGGAGCTGGTCGCACAACATTAGCTTCATTGAACATAATCCAGAAGAGAGCCTTCAAGCTCATTGGTGATGTGGCAATAACTTGTCATATCGATTCGCTCCAGCATCGCCGCAATGTTGGATGCCTTTCACTCCTTTATCGGTACATGCATGATTAATGTTCCGATGAAATATCTAGTCTGATTCCTTGTAAAATACTTCCTGCACGCAATAATCGCGCTGCAAATCGCGCACATCCCTTTACCCTTAAAATAACTTTCGGACATAATGTAAAATTCCGTGATGTTTCCTGTCTCGAACTGTGCGAATGTGGAATAGTCTACCATATTCTGTCTTTCCTCCGGCGGACAATCTGTGAAGGTTTAAGAATGACATACATCGGTACCTCCGCCACTCTCCTCATGCTTCCTAATTTCCTGCTCATTTTCCTTCCTTCCAAGCTGTGCTTTGCATCATAGTGTATCCCATAAGCTTCGCTTAATAATGTCAAAAAAAAAGACCTGGAATAAAGAAATATTGCTCATTTGAAATATAGGAGTTCAGTCTATCTAAGAAAATGCTATCTCACAAATATATGCGAAAAGGGATAAGGATTATATCCGTTATCTTCCAGGGTAAATAGACGTACTTTAATTTTATTCACTGTTTTTTTTTATATCTTTCTTTTATTATCCAATAAAACATATTCAAAATTTCATCTTGAGATCTTAACGGGATCAGGGACTTAAAAATCATGAAAGCTTCATCAATCATGCATTTGCTCATAATAAATTCTAAGTTTCTCGAAAATTTCGTGAAAGCTAGCATGTAATTATTTATGAAAAAGGTGGAAGTTAAAAAAACTGGCCCTCAGGAGGGGGGTCCAGTTCGTCCGCACGTCAGTGTGCCCCTGTTTTAAAGTACCGCTTGTGCTGTTAATTTCATTCTGTTTAACAAACAAAAATTAATCATTATTTGTACTTTTACTACGACTTTAATCAATTATATATATATATTATATTCACAATTTATTTAAGATGAGGTCCAGTAAAAACAAATTACATTCTTCCTTTTCCTCTTAGTATATGCGAGAACAATTTTCCACCTCCCCCTGACTACAATAATACAAGTATAGCACTAAGAAGCAATAATTTTATATTCATCAGTGTGTTGATTTTGTTATTAAGGTTTACATGCTTATATCAATTCTGTAATTCTACGCGCTGTTTTATGACTTATGTATAATACGGTTAGTATTTCGCTACTCAATTGGTTAATTTCTTCTTGCCTATACGCAGAAGCAACAAGTACATCTTGCAATGAAATGAATAATTGCGGATATGTTCTTGAAAAGACGGATCCACAGTATAGAAGGATAGATACCTTAGAGCATACATATAAAAATCTGACACAGGTTTTACAAGGGCATCGAAGAGAGCAACTGCTTTAACTTCCACCCACCTAATCTTGTGAAAAACCGGGTAACCATAGTGATTGGACACGATTAGCTGAAGAAAACTTGATATGTTATATTAGAAGTTGCGCGGACTAACGATTCTCATTCATAATTTATCTATGAATCATCCTAAAAATTCTTAGCGATATACTCTATGACTTATTGGTTAAATTGCAATGTACCTACTGATTTTTCTTGTCGCGGATGCTGCAGATACTTGAAGAAAAGAGAGTATACGTCAGAATAAATAAATTAAATTAATAAAAATTAAATAGAAATTAAGACAAAAAAACTTATTTGTCCATTAATGATATTCTGCGGAAAAACTCCCCCTTCCAGATAACTAAAACAAAACAAAAAAGAAGGACGCACAACATAGATCCAAGCCTGTTGCATGAAAATCTCATCATCACGTAGCTTATAAAGATGAGGGGAGCCACCTTAAGTCCAGCACTATAATAATATGAAACGGCGGTTAACTGCGAGAAAAGTTAGACTTAGGGGCATATTTACCAACCTGTCGCAAGCTTGCGACGGTCTCAAGTGTATTCACCAAGCAGGTTTAAGACGGTTGCAATGAATTTGTGACCAGTTGAAAGTAGTCTTAAATAACCTTCAAAAGTAAGAACTATCAACTGTGTTCAGTCAAGAATGGATGGTAATTTTTGTATCATATACAGTATAAAATAGTAAAGTAATATTAGCATTTTTTAGCCTCCAGTGATTTATTTGATATCAGAAGTAGTGACTCCTCTGGAAATGAAAGCTCAAGTGATGAACAATTAATCCTCGCATTGGAGTGGACTTATTCATTAACTGCAAGAGATTTCAGAATATTTAAAAAAAAGACGGTCCTATGTTGATGAATTCAGTGAGAATGAATTTGAATATTGATTCAGAATGCCCAAATACATGGTTTTAGCGCTATCTGAGCAGCTAGAACCTTCGCTCAGATTTTGTAGTAATAGAAATAATCCAATTCCTGTCGTTGATCAACTATTGATTGCGCTTCGATTTTATGCTACCTGGAACTTTCAAATGGTAACAGGAGATCTCTTTGGAGTGTCGCAGCCCACTGTAAGTAGAATATTTAGGAGGATATCTGTGACTTTGGCAAAATTGGCCAGCACGCACATAAAGTTTGGATGCCTTCAAAAAACAAAAGAGGAGTTTTATAATTATGCGGGAGTTCCATATGTAATTGGTGTAATTGATGGTAGATATACATTTTTTTATCACACACTCATATTTGCCTTATAAATAATTATAGGGACCCATATTCCTATTGAGTCTCCTGGGGGAGAGAACGCTGAACAATTTAGGAACAGAAAGGGAATTTTTTCCATTAATACCCAGATTGTTTATGATAGAAATCTTAAAATTCTCGATATTAATGCACGGTATTAACTACGACGCAATATTTGGAAACAACGCTATATTGCTTAAAATAATATCTTTTCTAGATGGTCAGGTAGCACTCATGACCAAATGATTTTAAATTTCTCAAAATTGCGCGCCAGGCTTGAAGCAGGTGAGTTCGGAAATTCCATAATGCTTGGAGTTGCTGGATATGCATGTAGCAGTTATTTGATAACGCCTGTATCCGATCCATCCACAACATCAGAGAGAGCTTTCGAAAAATCATTTTTGAAATCCAGAATTACAGTGGAGAGAACCATCGGGGTTTGGAAAAGACGTTTTCCATGTATAGGACAGAGATTGATTTAGTTTATTTTAGAACTCCGATTAAATGTCGATACAACTGTTATTGTAATAGTTGCAACAGCTGTTTTGCATAACATGCTGAAGGAAAGGGAGGTGCCACCACCAGAAAATAATAATATTATTGAGGATCCGCCAACTGTTATGAATAACGCTCAGTCAGATTATTCAAAAAGGAATTTCATCAGTAACTTTTTCTGAATTACTCGCAATAAAACACCGTCTTAAAAATGAAAAAAATTCTTTATAAAGTCATGTCCCATAAAACAAAAAATATCCACATTTACACCAATCGACATACAGAAATAGTATTTACTTATTTTTCAGGATATTTAGCACTTATTTCTTCAATTCAGTAAACTGTTCCTAACAGCATAACAATTCACTTACTAACTAGAAAAATCAAAATGGAAAAAAAATTTCTCTTCGGTCTTCACGAGCATCTGTCTTAATTTTCTCCAAAGTTACTAGCTTCTTCTTATACAAAAGCGTCTTTGCCTTGTTTTTCACTATTTCCGCCTCCAATTTCTTCCTTTTTAAAACAGCTACATCCTCAATAAATCTTTTCACCCTCTCATTTGTTTTCTTCTTTCTTTTATAAGATCTGCTAGAAGATGATTCTGAATTGAGTGTTGCGATTATTTCAGCAATATTTAGCTGACTATTTTCCGTGTCATCCAAGTGTTAAATTTCATAAGTGATATCGTCATCAGTAATCTAGAAAAAAAAATCTTTAACACAGTAGAAATAAATGTTAAACTCTCTCGCAATTTTTCCCAACCTTCATTCTTTTCTTTAAGTGAAATGCTGTCAGTACGTTTACTTTCAATCACTTCTTTGTGTTTAACAGCAATATTTATTGTATTTTCCTTTTCTGGTTTAGTTAAATTTTTGCACCTTGCATTATCTGCCATTTTAATAAGGGATTTAGTTAAAAACTTAACTTCGACGATTGTTCTCCGTCTTTATCAGAAATGTCAGAAGTAAAACACATGTCTTTGACATTTATATTGCAGTTCGAAATTATGTTCGAGAAACATAGTTCAGACAACTTGGTGAATACCAGACTTGATAAAAATGTTAAGACCGTCGCAGACATAATACTAGCTTAAGACAGGTTGGTGAATACGGCCCTTAGATACTATTGTTGAATTGCTTAGTTTACTGATTGTAGATAATTAAATTATATGTCGTATTTTGAATTGCATGATTTAAATTTTTATTGGTAGATAATGAGTTCAGATTTAATATTACTTAAATTGCTTATTATTAATATTAGTCAAGATTCTTCATTTCAGTGATTAAATTGATTGGTACAGTTCGTAAGTTCCTATAGATTTTCAAATTTTCCTTGAAGAATTTACCAAGTATAATTTTGAAAACGTCCTATTATAGTTTTTAAAATTTATATTGTTGTAGCAGAGATAGCTTAATACTTCGTATAAAGATCCGACAGCTAGAATAAAAATCCCAAACGCATTTTGCATCTGAAGACCTCTGAGTTTGCCTCCACTTTAGCAACAAGCAACATATTAAAGTTTCCAGCTACACTACGATGCGAACTTAACTTCTCAGTCATGGTCCGCAACACACCAAAGATGCGGTGGGTTCGTTGATCATGAAGCTGAAATTTGCAAATAGAATATTTTTCGCAACATTGTCATCGATTGCTGTATGGCTGCTGATGATGAATGGGAACTTTTGCCTCTAGTGGGATACATTGAAGAAATGTACTGAAATTTTTTTTCTCCGAACATTCCAAACATATTTATTGTCATTCTTATTTTCTTGTATTTCGGTATGAAATTATTAAATCAATCTAATCAGATTTTGGAAATGATTTAGGTAATATATATATATTTCTTTTATTTGAATTTTCGCTATTGGCTTTAAACGTTGGATTTTGGTTCTGTATTTTAGGTATCGATTTCTGGACTCTGATTTTAAAATTCGACTTTGGCTACGTGAATCTTAAATTATTGAGCATTGTTTTTGAAATTTTTTCTAGACTTTCGACTTTATTTCTTATTTAAATTATAATTTAGTAAAGAATATCAAAAAGTCGAACCTGAAGGGTAGTTTGCATAAAAGTTGAAAAGCGCATTATCATACTGAACCAAATCTGAAATTCTGATGGTAAAGTAGCATCCCCGCCAACAATAAAAAATACATGTCTATTGAAAAAAATCAAAAAATACACAACCTGTCAAAATGTCAATTTTTCATGGAAAACTTATGGAAGAAGGTTGTCGCTCTCGGATGTGCAATTGCAGGATTTATCCATTTTAGAGCCCCCTTATCATCAACTAATTATTGAGCCTACAAATATATTGTATAAACAATGCTTGGAAAGAGAAAAAACAGTATGTTACTACCGCAAACGATATTCTAATTTGTTGTGAAAATATAAAGAGTTGAAAGGAAAAATCAGGACAAACAAAATCAAAATAGAGCACTTAAGGATAATGTGTAGGATATCACTCAATTATCATTATTGATAAAATACCCTTTGTTTCCGAAGAAAGCAAAGAATTTTCGAAAAGGGTTTTAAAATCAAGAAGCTGCTAACACACATTAGGTATCGTCTCCTTCTTACAAATATATGAGATATTCATTAAAATTTAATTTGCCCTGTACACAGTCTTTATAAAAGTGGCTGCCTATTGAATGCATTCCGCTTGGTATAAATGAAAATATTATTGAAACCTTCCGGGAACATGTTTTCGAATGGTCTGCTAAAAGTAGAGAATCTAACTTATAATTCTAAATTGGATCAAATTGTTGGTCTTGAAAATTTAAGACATAATGAACTGCGGAACGCGGTTGGAAAAGAAATTTGTTTCTTTGTGGCAAGAGGAATCTTATCCAACTGGAAAATCATCATTGTTACTACGTTACAGAAGAAGATCATTGGGGAAATTTCATCACATAAAATAAAAGAAATTCTAGAATGCTGTTCTAATATCGGCTTAAGTTTTAGAAGAGTGATATGTGGTCAAGGGCCAAATAATAGAAACAGTTTCTCCCGATTAGGAGTAACAACATTTAAGCCATATTTTAATTTCAATGAAAAGCTCTATTATGCATTATATGATATCCTCACGTAAATAAATCAATTAGGAATAGTTTTCTGAAGACTGATTTTATGCACCATTGGAACAGTTACGTGGAAATTCATTACTATCGGAGAAAAATAATGTGACAAAAATGGGCCATAAGCTTACTGAAGAACATTGCAATCAGTAGAAAATTTATTTGATTTAATAAGATATAGAGGTGGCTCAAATAGATACCCATCAGCTAATGAAATTATGAACATATTGGCCCGAATAATTCAAATAAAATGTTAAAATTTATTTGTAGCAATAAATTGAAAAATTGTGAGGACGATAATGAAGAAATTATCATTGTGGTTGTTTTGAAAGAAATTGAAGAAATCAATTAATATATTTCTCCCAGCAATGCACTAAATAAAAGTGAAGAAGTTAATCGAGAAAACGAAGAATTGTAAATGCATGAAGATGATTTTATTGTTGATAATACAGGTCCAAAAATAAAAGAAGATGATGCTAACTCTTAAGGTCTTTCGATGAGATATTTTCCTGGGTACATGATTTTAAAATTACTTTCAATAATTAACAATTGCGAAAAATGTCTGGAAATAATGGTGAAGTCTGAGAGCTATTATGGTATTTTTCTGAGTTGTTTTTATAATATAAGAACTTCTTCAATAAATCTAATTTCGAATGACTTGTCACGCTCATGGACAATTTCTCTGAAATATCTAAATACATCTAGCAGCTTTTAAACATATATTTAAGAAGACACCACATATCATTAACATTAAGGCATAGAACAAACAAACCGATCAGAAAATTTTTTTTCTACATATCATTCCTGTTATCATTCAAATTTGTTGATGTGCATTGAACAAAAATTGTTTGTGGAGTACAAAAAATCTTAGTAAGTAATACCAGCAAATCCTCACATTCAAAACTCGAAATAATTAAAAAAAAATATTACTATACAGCAATTCCATACAAAACGATCATCTATTAGACCCGACCCATTCAATTTCTATGAAACTTTAAGAATGCGTTAAATACCAAAAAATATTGGACTCGTCTTTTTTTGTTTAGCCTGCCGACATCAGGTGTGGGATAGAGGGTGACTCAAATTTTAATGTTTTCACAGTGGTCCTTGTTTTTAATTTGCTAATTACTTACTTGATTCTTTTGTGCGATATTTCAAATTAATGGTATTAAATGGAACTTTTCAAAGAAATAAAAACAAAATAAATTTAAAAAGAATGTATTTAAAAGAAAACATTCTCACTCATTGCTCCATTTTGATTTTGTTTGTTTTATTACTGAAGCCTTCCGACCGTTTGTTTTACAAACCGCCTCGATTTTTCCTTTCAACCCTTTATATTTTCTCAACAAATTAGAATATCGTTTGCGGTAGTAGCATACTGTTTTTTCACTTTCCAAGCATTGTTTATACAATATATATGTAGGCTCAATATTTTATTGTTGATAAAGGGGCTCTAAAACGGACAAATCCTGCAATTGCACATCCGAGACTGACAACCTTCTTCCATAAGTTTTCCATGAAAAATTGACATTTTGACAGATTGTGCATTTTTTGATTTTTTTGAGTAGACATGTACATATTTTTTATTCTTGGTGGGGATGCTACTTTACCATCAGAATTTCAGATTTGGTTCAGTACGGTTATGCGCTATTCAACTATTATGCAAACTACCCTTCAGGTTCGACTTTTTGATATTCTTTACAAAATTATAATTTAAATAAGAAATAAAGTCGAAAGTCTAGAAAAAATTTCAAAAACAATGCTGAATAATTTAAGATTCACGTATCTAAACTCCAATTTTTCAATCAGAGTCCAGAAATCGATACCTGAAATATACCTATGCGGAACCAAAATCCAACGTTTAAAGCCAATAGCGAAAAATCAAATAAAAAAACAATATATATATATAACCTAAATCATTTCCAAAATTTGACTTGATTGATTTAATAATTTAATACTGAAAAATACAAGAAAATAAGAATCACAATAAAAATGTTCGGAATGTTCTGAGAGTACATTTCTTCAATGTACCCCACTAGACACAAAAGTTCCGATTCATCATCAGCAGCCATACAGCAATCGATGACAATGTTGCGAAAAATATTCTATTCGCAATTTGTTTCCTTGCCCCCTAAAATTTATCCTTCATGATCAATAACCCACCGCATCTTTTGTGTTGCGGACCATCACTGAGAAGTTAAGTTCGCATCGTAGTGTAGCTGGTAACTTTAATATGGTGCTTGTTGCTAAAGTGGAGGCAAACTCAGGGGTCTGCAGATGCAAAATGCATTTGGGATTTTTATTCTAGCTTTCGCATCTTTATACGGAGTATTAAGTTATCTCTGGTAGTAGCATATAAATAGAAATCATAGTTAAGGAAAACTAATCGTATTAGCATGACACGGCAAACAAATGCATTGGCACACCTAAAAGTTTCAATATTATTTATTATTATTTCAAAATTTAGAGGTCATTATACTCACCCGGCTCAGCCTTCCTCATTATTGAAAATCAATTCAGCGAAAAACACCTAAACTTACACCAAGTGGACATTTCCTATATTAGTTATACAGTATACCAGATTTTCACATACAGGCTGTTCGTGGCCCAGTAAGCTGTCCTTTACAAAATTTTCCCTGAAATTCGAAAATAAAACAAACAAACAAAAAGAGCGCAGCCAATATTTCTACAATTAATGAACTTCACGCCTACTTAAATTTCTCCTACAACAACTCCGAAGGAAGGAAAATGTAAATCATTACAAATAATTCGATTAATTTTTGGGAAATATGATGTACTGGGAAATTTAGTGAAAAACTGAATATTTCGAAGAATACTATAAAAATACGTGGAAAATTCTACAAGTACAGCAATGCTGATATGTGACAGTCGGATTCCCGCCAAAAAATAAGAACTGACTTCTGGACAGACGACCGTACAGCGTGGAGATCGCCGAGCAAGCTGTTGGCAAAATATATTAAAATTAAAAAAAAAAACAATAATTCAAGTAGTCGATCGAGGAAAAAAAACGAAAAAAACAGGTAAGAAGACATTCAGAAGAAAATAAAAAAAAACGAAAGGTCGAAAAACTGGAGCAGTAGAGTAGGAGAAAAAACAATAGGCCCCGATGGAATTGGAAAGGGGACCTGGACGGGGTCACATATTCAAAAGGAAATTGAGAAATAAGTGCAGTTGGTCTTTTTCTTTAATTTCATTTTTTTTGTTCATTTTCTTGAAGAATTGTTTCTTCAATGTAAATATTATCTACGTATAATTAAAGACTTTGAAGTGCTGTACGCCGTTTCATGCTAAACGGTTTGAATTGCGCATTAGCAAACTTATTATACCCGGAAGAGTAAGTGAATTTTTTTTTTTTCTTAAATTATAAAATCGACTTCTTATGGAAGTTGGTGTTTTAATTTGATTTCATCACTCTAAAGCTTGTGGAGTCATACAACAACATGGCGTCCAAATAGTGTTCACGACCGCTCTAACCCATACTCGTACTTTTCTCCACAACTAGCTGGGGATCGTACGCCCCAATAAGTTCCTAGCAAGATAATCGTTGGAGCTGATTTCGATGACAAGTATTTTGAAGAGATAGTGACTAATAGATTGATCAATAACATCGATTAAGATAAAATATAAATAAACATTTTTTAAATCCGGCCTCACCTAAACCAACAGGATTTATGAACCATTAAAGTAAATCATCCGCAAAACCCGACAATAATAAATATCCTCCACCGGAATGTGAAATGAATTTTCACAAATAAATCAAAACTCAGTGAGTGCACCAAACTGGCGGTGACACTTTTTTATCACTTCTGTGATATAAGTTTTGAAAGTTTTAAATAACGAAGCAAATTCAAGATAGCTTAATGTCTGGGTGCGTTCATACCTCATTGCTATCATAAAACAGATCAGAATAAATTTGCATGACTTGGTTGTTGTTGGACTTTGATTTTATTACCAAATTGCCAATTAATTATATAAACTATTAAAATTAATGAAAGTGTGCAAATATATAATAATCTAAATACAACTCGAAGAAGTACCAAAATGTTCAAACTTTTTTTTGACAAATCTATGTGTGAAAGATAAATAGAGATAATTGAGCCTTCTGGCTTCTAATCAACTTTGCAACATACAAGCTTCGGATGGTACCCTACCAAAAAACTTAGCAGTACTTGTGTTGCCACAACAATTTCGTTAGTTATCCAAGGGTAATTAATCTTAAGGCAATTATATCTCATCTCCTACTTTCATGAAATGCACACCCTTATTACTATGTTCCATTCTCCTTAATTAAAAGAATAAGAACAAAAATTTCACACAATACACCCCTCTTTTATACCCTAGATGAAATTTAAAGGGTATACTAAGTATTTCATTCCGTTTGTAATCTATAGAAATAATGATGGTAGAATAAAATGGATTAGACACCCATATATAAAATTAATAATTATTTTGATTTTTGCACGTCCATCTGTCCGCCTTCACGATAACTTCAGAGCCCATGTACATAGAAAGCTGAAATTTTGCACATGGGCTTTAAAAAAAAAGTAAAATTAAGTTCGAGAATGGGATAAATCGTGTAATTCCTTCGTAGGGCTGCCATTCAAAAATTTCGTTTTCACTACATATATTTAAACACTACCTGAGAACGCATCAACGTACAGCGTTGAAATTTTGTACATAGTGTTTTCATAAAAATAGTAAATATAACTTCAAAATTGCGCTAAATCGGGCAACCCCTGTGAAAATGATCAGTCCTATACGGTTTTAATGTACTGAAAAGTTCTTCAGAATATAAAATCCTATAAAATTGGTTACAATGATTTTTTCTGTCCCATTAACCGTTATAGTTCAAAAATCAAACTTGCACAGAGGGTGACCATACGTAATGACATACCAGTATTCATCTAGGGTATCATAAGAATTGGTCTTCGGCCAATCGTAGCATTTTTACTTGTTTATAAATGCTATAAGAAACGGCTTGGTACTCTTTAAAATTTTTCGCTAAAAGACAAAGCTGAGGTATTAAATCACTTGAGTTATTACAATAATTACTAGAAAAAATGATTAATTAATTACTCGACTAATTGACTAATTGAGAAATAGAAATTTGTTTTCAAAATTTAATTCGTATCCACAGGACGGTATTAAGTTCATAATTGCCAAACCCATACAGATTTTGCAAGCAAAATTGATTGCTTGACCCGATAAAAGATTCAAAAGAATCGTCCATCGTCATTCTGATGATCGCAGCTGCAGTGTCTCATTTTGTGTTCCCAGTATAAATCACCACCGCCCACGACCTACGCTGCTGTCCTGCTAAGATCAAGGCTTTTAATCTTCGGCAGATAAAATTGGAGAGGAAAGCTCCCACCTTTTGGTAAATTATACAAAGTTTCTCATCAGTAGCTGACACCAGCACAAAATGATAGATGACCACTGGACCATTTGGTCGGATTAGTGCTCCTTGGTGCACCACGAAGAAAGACAGCGATTTGGACAATGTAATTGGTATGCACGTAGTAGTTTTATCCTTCCAGTCATTTATCTGTCCATGTTAAGGCGAATTTTGTTTGTGCTGAAAAACAAAAACGCGAAATTCCTAAGGTGTTTGCATTTCTGGTTGGCTGACTGTTCAATGAAGCCTGCTAAGAGGTCTTCGGATCATTTGTCAAAGAATTTTCCGCTGAAGTGATATTTACCGACGCGACGGAGTAATAAATCAGCTTGGAATGCCCCTTAAATCATTTATTGAAAAGTTGTGTCGAAAGTCACGAGTTCATTTATATCACCTAGTCGGGCTCTGTGGTTTGTATTAGTTTAAAAATCAATTCAACATAGAAGGCTCGCACAGTATAGAGTAAACGGATGCAATCTCTTCATTAACACTATATATAGAGCGATTATTATTAAAGTTAGGCTAAGGGGCTTATCACCTCCTGAAGCTCTTTAGATTGGTAAACCTGCTCAATATTTCAAATTATTTTTGGAAATTCCAGATTAAAATTGAAGAATCCCTCTAATGTACATTTAAAATTTAGCTGCTGGCAATTTTCGTCTGATCGAAAACATAAAGCACTCATACTATTACCCAGTATCTATTCACCGTCGGGTTGTCTAGCGATGTCAGTTTATTTCCCGGCATGAATTCCAGCCATCTCAATGCAATAATAGCAAGCAGCCTCCGACGACATCACGTCAGGGTGTAATTAAACAGAAAATCGCGAATGCTTATAAATTAATCGGCGCTTTAAATTAAATGCAATTGCAGCTGCGGAGAAATTAGATGCAATTATGCAAATTAATTGCCGACACTTTCATCGTTCTGCACTTCTGCTGCCGCCATGTCGACTAGGGCTATCGGGTATAGTAGAGTCTCCGTTTTCTGACTCTCGAATCCCATCCTAGCTGGCATATGCGCGACGATGCATGGGTGCTTTGAGCACCTATACGCCCGCAGTTCCGTTAAACCCAATTAGAACTCAAGACCATTGGCTAAGTGTGTTCCTCGAAAGTTGTTGTTCCTCTGAGGAAAATGCGGAAAATGGAAAATGTGGAGATTTATGTGGCGCTTTGGAGGGTATATATCGCGATAAGTGCGCTGTAAGTGGAATACGTCGGCGAGTTTTCAGAGTAAATCACTCAGCGTCTGACTTGTTAGTCAAATGGACTAATTAGCAACGCCATTTCGGCTATTTCAACCCTGTAGGGAATCTCTTAGGTTTTAGTTGTGGTAATTGGGTGAGGCTTAAGTGAAGTCCCGTTAAATCGCTTGAAATAGCCGCCTTATTAATTTTTGCCTCAATTCTGACTAATTAGAGGATGATTCCGGAAATTTATCCCTTTGATTCTTCTGTCGGGATCGTTTAATTAATTGATGGTCCCGAAAAATGCTTTGTCTAGTTGGAAGGAGGTCGTCTGTAAGTAATTTATGTGAAGAAAAAATTACGCAGAAAGAACACTTTCTAGTTGCTTACCAAAATCTACTTGGGTCTTTGTCATTCTGAGTAAAATGCAATTAGATACGCCTAGTCGCTCTAGAATGTAGATCTGACATGGCCTCTGTTAGGCCATCAGTCTTCAGAAAAGATTTAAATTTTTACTAGATTTATCTCACATGTGTTAAATAAATCAATATAAAACGGAAAATGTCTATGGACTTTTTTCGGTATTGAAATTTGCTTAGACAAGTGTATTTTCGATATGCAAAATATATTTTTTGACTTTTATTCGGTGCCTCTTATAAAAATATTTTGGAAATTTGTTTTGTATTACAATTATGCGCATGGCTAATTGAGGTAGCTCAATTTCATATATACATTGTTGTAAAAAAAAGTGAATTATCTTCCCAAGTTTACTTTATATTTAAGATTAAATAAAAAAAATAATTTAATGCATTGTTTTAGTAATATTAAAATTATCTGGTACTCTAGTAAAGTGTTTGTCAACTAAATTAAGCAATTGCTGATGCGTTTGGTCCAATTACGAATATAACGGACTGCCTTTTGATATTTTTAAAGATTTCTTATTTGGGAGCGTTAATATAGATATATCGTAATATGTAAAGTTATTCACAAAAATAACGTTTTAATAATCTTGAAAGTACTTATATTTTCAAAATTTAATTAATTTAAGCTTCACTTGAGAAAATGCTTCTCGAAATTTAAATTTACTTCCCGTAGAAGCTGGAGGTAATAATTTCAGCAGAGCTATAAATGATTTCGTAGAATTATTCCATTCTACAATATTCAAAAGAAATAGAGTTATAGTCAATTAAATTAATTGTTATAAACTTTTTATGATACCTCCGCAATCCTATAAGGATATTTTGTAATCTAAAATTTTAAAAAAGGTTTTCATATCTTTCCCAATTTTATGTCAACTTATCACTGTTATCTGGACACATTAGCCCAAAGTCAAACAATATCTAGAAAGTAAAATAAATATAAATTTTTTTATTTATTATTTCATATGATACATGTACGAAATATCTATTCATAATAGTTTGACTTAAATTTTAACAGCTACTTACCATTTGCGGATTATAATACTTCCACGGAAAATTTAAAATCTCTTCTGAATGTTTTTCCTTTAATTTTTTACGATATTTGACGGTTTTTCTAAAACTTTCTTTAATTTCAATACTTTGTGCAAAAACGACTGCATTTTGTGAAACGAAATGTATTTCATTTTTTCATTACTACTTTCTATTAATGATATTGTTGTTTCCGTTTGGACTACGTTTTACTTACAAGAAAAATAAAGATCACCTGCAACCACTAAATAAAAAATTAACTTCACTCTACGTATGCGTACTTCTGATTAACTGACTCATTTACAAATGTTGCACTAGTTCTAAATTTAAAACAGTTTTGGTGTCATTATCTCAACAATCCCATTATTATACCCTAGATGAAATCTATAGGGTATACTAAGTTTGTCATTCCGTTTGTAACACCTCGAAAAAATTATGGTTGAGCAAAATGGATTGGACACCCGTTCATAATATTAAAAGTTATTTTGATTTTTGCATGTCCGTCCATCCGTCCGTCCGTCCGTCTGTGCGCACGATAACTCGAGAACGCGTATACTTAGAGAGCTGAAATTTTATACACGGACTTTAAAAAAAACGTAAAATTAAGTTCGAAAATGAGACAAATCGGGCAACTCCTTCGTGGGGTTGCCATATAAAAATTTCGTTTTCCGCTATATATTTGGACACTGCCTGAGAACGCGTCGACGTAGAGAGCTGAAATTTCGTGTATGATGTTTTTACTATATTAGCAAATAAAATGTCAAAAATGGACTAAATCGGAAAACTCCTTCTTTGTGTTGCCATATAAAAATTTAGGTTTTTTACGTATACTTTGAAAATGATCAGTCCAAGATATTTTTATTGTACTAAAGACTTCTGCAGAATAGAAAATCATATAAAATTAGTTATAACCATTTTTTCTGTCCGACAAACCGTTCTAGAAATATATGCGAAAAACAACTTCAAAATCAAACTTGAATAGATCGGTGACCATACGAAATTTAATACGGGCATTCATCTAGGGTATCATAAGAATTGGTCCTAGACCAATTCTAGCTTTTTTACTTGTTTTTTATTATTTTAGGTGAAAAGGTATAAAAATAAAACTTCATTGGCTTTAATTCTACTCTTTGGAAACTACAATGTTCAACGGTCTCGCATTCGCATAAGATGTAAGGACCTAGCTGTAATGATTCTGAGTTTATTCCTCGATAGCCTTAAAATATCTACACTATAAAAAATATTTCTATAAATTCTGTGGCAACAATTTGTGCCACAAAGTTTAGGCATATTTCGCTAACTTGAAGGAAAAGTCAACTTTAAACTTTGGAGATAGGTAAGTTTCACCAATCTATAGGGAGTTTGAATTCGATAGGCTTTAATGAATTTTCTATCGGGAGAAGGGAAAATGTTTACATATAAGTTGGGTGATATTCAATAAATTAATGAAATGCATCATTAAATTAATGTAAATTTTTCAACAAATTTTGTGGAAATATCCGTAAAATTTAGAGACATTTTTGAATAAATTAAGGGTAAACAAGTGTTTGAACTATACATATTTCCATGGGTATTATGGAATAGTGCATAAATAAGTTCAAAACTTTTACCTTGAGTGCGGAAACTTTTAAATAGTTAGTATGAAAAATTACCTTTGATAAAGAGCCGAAAGTAGGAATTCTTTCCAAAGGAACAAGGGAATTACGTATAAACGTAATGCATGAATGAATAATGAATGAATTGCACAATTGGTGTCTAAAAATATCTCTTTACTTTTCCCTCAAATTAAGTTTCCTTAAGATAATTCTTATTTTTAAAGGAAATAAGAAAAAAGTGACTGAACGAAACAAAAATCTTTAAATAAGTTGATCTGAAACAAAAAAACAAACTATAGGTATACATAGAATTCTACCAGTTAGGTTGTACCTACTAATTCAAAATGAACATATTATTTTCGAAATAATAATTAATAACAGTTAATTAAGGTTTTCAAACATACGATGTTATATAATTTACAAACCGTTTCCTATTATTGATGCTGTTACACTCTTGTAACTATTTAACATTTCATTTTTTAAATATTAAATCACATTATTTAACAAAAATATTAATTAAAAAAATTAAATTAAATAATTAAAGAATTAACAAATTTCTCATACTTAAAGGTTCATTCCATAGGAATTCAATTGGATTTCAATTTGAAAAAAATTACTAATTCGCGCACGTTTTAACCGCACAAAGCTCAGAATAGAACTGTACAGTGTACACATCGCGTTTTAACAAGATAATGTGCGATATATTTGGAATATTTTTACTAAAGTGAATTAAGTGAATTACAATTAACTTAACTGGACTGTATACATGCGGTATACTATATAGATAGATATTATTCCATTCCGCCTGTATAAATATGACCTATAGGTTGGGAATTTTCACTATACTGAACCGGGTTAAACAACTTAGCTAATGATATTTTCTACACTATGTATGGATATAGTGCAAGTTTTCCATTCGATGGAGGTATGTTATATCTGCCGAATGTAAATAAGCCTAAAATTAGAAGTACCATAAAAGCTACAGCTGTACTCGTATATGTAGAAGACTTCGTCAACCTATATGGATATCCTTGCGAGATTCGAGAGGAAAACGCTCCGAATCTGCACTGGACTCTACCGAAGGCCCTGTGGAAAGCATTATTGCAATCAGGTCCTGTACGAGAAAGCTGGTATTTCTCCGATACAGGACTATCTGGATGAGGTAATGAAGAAGCAGGTAGCCAAAATCCCCAATCATCCAAACCCAATTGTACAGGAACTAACAAATTTTCCCCACTTACCTACTAACAAATATTTATCGCCTTTTTGTATATTAAACTGTCATAGAAAATACTACCGCGATGGAATTTTTACTTTTTTCAGGGAAAAAGGAGACAGCTACAGAGGCTAGGTGTGGATGACGGAAGGAGGACTGCAGCCTGCAGGAGAGGATATATGCGACCTGCTTCAGACAAGACCCGAAATAGGGTGACTAAAAACAGCACCAGGAAGTGAAGACAGTAGCACCCTGATGTAATATCTAAGTTATGTAGCTAGTACTTAAGTTAGTTAAGTATTAGAATTACGAAATATTGTTAGTTAATTATAACTAGGTAGCGCTAGCCGTAGTTTAGAAGTAAGTCATATTTTAGTTAGTAATTCATGTATTTAGAAAATAAGAAAACTCAGCTAGATAAATTGAACTCAGGGCCAAAGAAAAGCCCGTAGGAATTATAATCAGGGAATAGGTTTAGATAAGAAAAATATTGTTAGGTTAAGTGTAAAAATTTATTCAGCGCAAATAAAAAAACTTGAACTTGAAACTTGAACTTCATGTAAAAGACGTACTATTTTAAAGCTTAGGTTCATGTTATTAGTAACGATTTTATTAAATAATAACATTTGGTAGATATATATGATTAAAAATATATTTTGGAATGGACAGAGAAAATTTGTTTATCTCAATCTATCATTGGTGGGTAATATGGACATCGTTAAACCGAAAATCCTGTCTACTATTTTCGTTTTTCCATAACATTATGAAATTGATATTATTTTCCCAAATTAACCAAATGAGATTATATTTCCATTAGATTTAGTTTTAAGATTTCCTAACTTATTGATAACAAAAATATAAAATGTATGGAAAATAACACAGCTTAGGAAAAAGTACATCATTTTCATCTCAAAATTCCTTTTATAAAGCGTTCTGTACACCATTTGAAGAGGAATTTACCCAGAATATGTTTTTTTATGTACTATTTAATTAACTTTAGGTAGCCGAAAGGTATATTCCCATTTTTAAGGAAACACTAGACTTATTTTACATAAATTCCTTGCACTAAATATAGGGAACCGTACATTATTTTTTTCAGTGTACGCTCTGCTTTACTGAAGGTCCTTGAATGAATCTTTCGGCTTTTCTCGAGCCTGTCATTTAAGTCCATCTCTGGTCCATTTGGTTTTGGATCCAGTTTTGAATGGCTAGCTTCACGGTGCTGTAAGAGACAACAGAATGTTTTCCGTTCTAAGAAGGGCATGGATGCTTCTTTTTCAGCCAGTATGTCTGCATTATCATTCGTATCTATACTTGAGTGTCCTGGCATCCATTGCAGTATTAGGTGGTTCTGTGCACCAAGGTTTGTTAATGCTGGAATGCTGGGCCAAATATAGGTGGGGGGGGGGGGTCATATGAATCGAGCCCCAAGACCACGGAGGGGCCTCTAAAACCATGGTAACTGTAACTGAAATAAAAATATTTTTTTGTCATAAATTTTAAATTATTTTGCAGAAAAACTTTGCATAATAGCAAAATACCATAAAACTTTTGTAGAGCATTGTACCATTCTTCTTTGTTCCTTTTACCTTATAGGTATGTACCTATATTGTTTATATTTGGAACGATCCCTTCTTATAGGTACTAATACTGTTTTAATAAAAAGAAAAATGATATAAGTTTAAGCGTGTTGGTCCAGTTTTTGGTCGCGATTGTATATATAATTATTTCTTTCGGGAAAATATACGAACTGGCCTATAATTCTCCCCTGTTTGCAAATTCAATATTTTTTATTTGATAAATATTTTTTTTTCACAATTAAGATTTAAGAAATATTCTAAGAATTGAATCTTTTTATAGCATTTTTAATTAAAATTTGTATTTCGTGAAATAATTTCATTTAAAAATTACGTCTATTAGTTTCCTAAGCTGTGAATTAACAATACTCTGTTGCTACATACAAAACTTCCCATCTTTGAAAAAAAAAAAAATCTAGACACAATTATAAAATTCACTAATTCACCACCCTCTACTTTTACATGCAACGGAATTTGATACCATTTAATACATTTTATTTTTCAAGTTCTTTCAATATAGGGCTGCCATCCATCCGGGTTTACCCGGATTTGTCCTAGTTTGGAGGGCGTCCGGGTTGCGTCCGGACGGGTTTTCTACACTGTCAGGGGTTTTAAAATTTTAAAACCAATTAAATAAAAATTTAATTTTTGTGTGTACTGAACGTGTACGTACAGTATAGTTGATAATGCCGACACTCAGATCGACTTGATTCTCACTAATAAAGAGACCTTTGTATTCATAAAAATTAAAATAAATAATAAGGATTACAACATTAACAACAATTTGATAAGTTTTACTGGATGTTTGTGCCTCCATGGACTGCAATTAAAAATCGGTTTTTTTACAAAACAAAAACATGAAAATTGATTACACAAAATTGATAGATTAGTGGATGAATTTACAAAATTTCAGTCAAAATCTAAGCGATCAGACAAGCTTTTAACGGCAAATCAACTTTGGCTTAATTTTTTCAAAACATCGAATGCTCATTTGTACACCGAGGAATTTAAGATTGCACAGTATTTTTTGTATGCCAGCTCATAATGAGAACAAAGAGAGAGTGTTTTAACAATTTCTCAACGGTGGATGAGAGAATAAAACTCACTGAACATACAAAAGGTTTCGCCACTAATAAAAAAAAAAACATAATTTAAAAAAATTTAATTGTGTTGATTTTTATAAATTTTTAAGGTAGAGATAAACGGTGAGAAACCTTTGCTCTCTAGTCTCCGGTTTACAGAAACTAAAATCTGCAAAATGTTTACACGGCAATAGACTTTTCTCTTAGATCAAAAAATTAAGTCTCTGAAGATCATAAGAAAAATGCTCTAGAGACACTTCTCGAAGTGCGTATACGAAATTTTTTATTTGGTCTCCTAGAGATCTCCAGAGATCTGTGTTAAATCTGTTTTAATTGTGAAGAAAGAGATTATTAGACAGAAAGTGAAAAAGCTTTAAAAAAAGCCAAGCAAAAACTTTACGGCATAAATGATAAAACAACAAAATTGTATGATTTCTTTTTTTCAAAAATAACCAGAACTCTATTGACGAAATATTACCCTTCCTTAAAGCCATTACTATTCCAACTTGAAATTTTAATAATTTACTAACAAATAGACATAATCATGGTAGAGCTAAATGCATTCAACACCCACGAATTAAAGTTATTTTTGATTTTTGCATGTCCGTCCGTCTGTCCGTCCGTCCGTCTATCAGTATGTCTGATGACCATCTTATCTGTCTATCCTCACGATAACTCTTTCTTTCTTTCTTTCTACTTTTGTGATGAGTTGCGAGTCTTTGGGCCTTAATTTAAAGGCTGGAGAAACGCACCTCTGGCAAAACCCTATGGGGTATAACAGCCAGCAAACGAATTTGTTATATAGTTGTATGGTTGTATTTCATTATGTGATTGTATTGTTATGGGATTATATTGTTATTTTAATTGTGTTTGTATTATTTTATTTTGTTGTTATGTATAGGTCGACGGAACACAAGTAAGGTTTCATGAAATTGAAACTACCGTTACCGACGCCACGCTTGATTCACTATTACAGTTGATAAGATCAACTGGTGAGTAAAAATACGAACACTACACACTAAACACCACAAATATATCCGAGAGATTGCATGTCCGATGATGCATTGAAGGCAACATCAGCGAGAAAGAATATCTCGGAAACCCCTACTCTGGTCCAAGCGACGAGGCGAGCGAACTTAGTAATACGTCCGACCGCGTTGATGTACACCTTGGAACTGCGCACGATAACTCGATAGCGCATGTACTTAGAGAGTTGAAGTTTTGCACACTGGCTTTAAAAAAACGTAAACCTAAGTTCGAAAATGGGAGAAATTTGGTAACTCCTTTGTGGGGTTGTCATTCATAATTTTCGTTTTTCACTATATATTTTGACACTGCCTGAGCCTGAGAACTGATCAGCGTAGAGAGCTGCAATTTTGTACATGACGTTTTCATAAATATAGTAAACACAGTTTCAAAAATAGGCTAGATCAGGCAATCCCTTCTTGGTGTTGCCATATAAACATTTTGGTTTTTTATGTATACTGTCAAAACGATCAGTCCTAAACGTTTTAATTATACTGTAAAGTTCTTCATAATACGAAATACTATGAAATTGGTTATAATCATTTTTACTTTCCGACGATCCGTTCTAGAAATATATGCGAAAAACCAATTCATAAATCAAACTTGCACAAATGTGTGCCCATACGAAATTACATACGGGAATTTATCTAGGGTATCATAAGAATTGGTCCTAGACCAATTCTAGCCTTTTTACTTAATTTCTGATAAAAGGTATTCCTTAAAATACTTTCTCTGAAATAATCTAATGACCATGCCTCTGTGATAGGTATTTGGATCCAAAATTATAATTTCCTTAATATAACTACACATGCCAAAATCCGAAAGTTTTGAGATTTTCAAAGTCAGTTTAAATTTAGTTTAATTCGGGTAGCATGCATCGCAGGAGAAAAAAATTAACTTTCAGCAAAAGAAGAACGTTAGGAAAGTACAAATTTTGTTCTATTTGTTATGGAATAACCCTATGATAAATTAATTAAAAATTTACAAAAAACTTTACCAAACTCACTCCATAGTTAACTGATAGAGAAGAACACACAAATAGTCTCCGGAGATTTGGAGACGAAAAATGAGTAAACTTCGAAGACCAGAGACCTAACATGGAAACCCGATTGATTTGAAATACCTGACGAGAGACCGGTGACCAAAAAGATCTCTACCGATTTGGTCTCTGAAGTTTTTTTGCGTCTCCAAAGTATATACATAGGACTCTGGACCTCCAGAGAAAGTGGCCTCTGGACCACAGGTTAAAGTCTCCCGCCATGTAGCCTCGCTTTTCCTGAGCCAAGGAAGCTATTTTGAAGGCTATATGGCAGACTAAAAAGTATAAACTGTAATAAGGTGGAATTGTTAGTTCTTTTAATTAATATATTTATGATTTACTTCTACAAAAGTAAAATTGTGTTTTTAATTTTAAGAAGATTTATTTATGTTCCTAAATGTAAGATAGATTTAATTTAGTTCATTGGCATCTTTTTTGTAAACTGAATAATTTAATAACACATAAATAAAGAAAGACACTGTATAACAATTTGAACGTATTTTATTCGTAAGTAAAATAACAAGTTATTTGGCAAGAATGTCCGGGTTTCAATCTAAAAAGTCCAGGCCTTCGGACTCGTTGACCTAGTTTAAAGATATTACCGATGGCAGCCCTATTTCAATACCTTCGTTCCTATTTTTCTCTCATGTTTTTTTTAGCAATTGTATTGAATTCAAGTTTTCCAATGTGAGAACACAGGTATAACAAGGTATAAACAGCTAGTCGATTTCATGATGGAGCGGGCAAGTAATTCTAATAAGAGTGGAAGGCGTTTTGAATCCTTACGTGAAATCTGTAATTTATTTAAAATCCTATGGACTTTTGACGATTTAAATGAGGATGAAATAAAAACCTCAATGCTTATATTACAACAGAAATATTCAAAGGAAATTTCATGTAAATGCGACGAATTTAATTTTATGAAGAAGATTTACACAATCAATTTTAATTCAGAATTAATTCCAGTAAATTTGCTGCAGAACATACTAGAAACAAATTTAATTGAATTGTTTCCAAATTTGTTTGCAGCACTAAGAATATTTTTAAGCGCTTCGGTTGCTTCCGCAGAAAGGAACATTAGCGTTTTAAAAAGAGTGAAGAAATTTAATAGATTGACAATGTTTCAAGAAATGTTAAACAGATTATCAATGTAAATACTGACATTGCGCGGACAATGGAGTTTTCAACGATTATATAAGAATTATCAGAAAACAAAACTCGAAAGGCATTTATAAAATAATTTAATTTCTTTCACTCTTCACTCAGTCCAGTTATTAAGGTTATACAGCAATATAATTTGAAAATGTTTAAGATTTCATTTAATTGAAATTAACAAATGTTTACAAAAAAACTTTTGCACGTTTTATTATGTAATTGACATATTTTTATGGGGATAGGCCCCATATTTTTGGTTGGCTAGGGCCCCATGTAAGCTCCCTCCGGCCCTGCTTGAGTGCTTTTCAAAATTAACTTCGATTTGATATACAGGGTGTTGCCATCTAGGTGGTACAGAGCAGGAGGTGATAGTACTCACCTAGACGAAAACAAAATTTTAAGACAGGGGTGAGTCCACATCAACCGTATGGGAGATACAGGGTGATTAAAAAATTATACTAGTCTTTCATAAAACACTCTGTATCTTAAAAAATAATATGCTCTATACTAGGTTGAAAGTGCCCCTCTTGCATCTGAGAGCTGGAGAGTCTTCTGTATTTGTTAAGTGAGCTATAGGGCAGGATATATGCCGCTTTATTGCCTATGCTTCTTCTCAGCTGTAGATCAGGTTATGCGTCGCTTTACGATCTTTCAAGCTTACTATATTGAAGACAGTTGACCTGATTTCACGCTTTTTAGGGCTCCGTACCCAAAGGGTAACAACGGGAACCCTATTATTAAGACTTCACTGTCCGTCAGTCAGTAACCAGGTTGTATCTCATTAACTGTAACAGGTAGACAGTTAAAATTTTCACAGAGTGTGTATTTCTATTGCCGCTATAATAATAAATAATAAAAATACGAATAAATTAAAAATTAAAGGTGGTTTTATTCTCATTAATTTTTTTTTTTCAAATGACAGCATTATTATTATATTTTCAAATGACGGCATTATTTTTTCACATGACGCCTCATTTGAAATAATAAATAAAAAGTACATAGTGTTAAATTTTGTACGATGGTACGGAACCCTTCGTGCGCGAGTCCTATTCGCACTTGGCCGGTTATTTATTTTTCAACTGTTGTAGACGGGTGACATAATTCACGTTAATTGAAATTTCAAGAACATCGTATAAAAACTAAAATTTTAAGTAAATAAAATTTTACAACGAATAATTGTTGTTATAAACAAACTGAAGATGAAGAGTGTGCATTATATAGATATTAGAGTAATAAAGAACCATTATATTCAATTCAGTGTTATATTTAATTTAAAATATTATAAAACTTTTGTGCGAAGTTTTATTCAGTTAGAAAGAAACAGTTTAAAATCGAAGATCAATCTTTGGAATTTGTAGTGATAAGGCTTTAGCTTATGGCGGATTTGGTGGTGTCAGCTGTATCTCGAGAAAACATTTCTAAGCCTTAGTTTAGAGCTTTTTCGGCATTCGGAATCTCACTATGCGAGAAACGAAAGGTCCTATCATAGTAGGTCAATCAAAATCAAAGAAATAAAAAAATAAAAATAAAAGAAAGTAGTTCGTTTACGCTTTTCATGTAGCTAAGAGCTAGGGAAATAGAAATATTGTATGTTTAATAACATATTGTCAAAACTAGTTAGCTTTTAAAGAACTATGATGTACCATTAATTAAATATTAATTCCCTAAATAAAAGTTGAATCTCTGATACATATTGTGTTTAACTCAATCGCCGACTCTACAATAAATAAGTCAAGCTTAACGACCCCAGCACTAAATATTTATCACGGAATTTTGTGCAAAAAATAAAATTATAATAATATGTACTACCCCTCCACCTCCCCAACTAGCATTTAAACCTTAGAGTAGTGAAAAATTAGTTTTATCACTAAAACTCAGTGCAAGATTCGTGATAACTACTAATATTAAAATTAATTAAAATTAGACGTCATAAGGTGACAATCAATCATTATATTCACTGATAAGCGTCAGTGTCTATAAAGTGAATAGCACTGGTGATAAAAAAGGCTTATTCTTTATAAAAAATCACTACTAAAGGCCAAAACCGATCTATACTTCATGACGATATTTATTAATGATCAGAATATTTTTATAACTCCAAAATTTCACGTCGAGATAATTTCACTCTATAGTGCAAATTACATAGTGATAAACAGTTAATTTTCACAATCGAAAATCTTTATGAAATGAGAAATTTTTTTAGTTATATATAGTGCTTTTATTAGTGACTAGGACGCTCTCGCCAAATTCGTCGGTACTCTAAACCGACAATCTCTAAAGTTATGTTAAAAACATCATAATGACGTGCAGGTCACGGTTAAATAGAGAACTATATTGTGTCTGTAAATATTTGAATGCCATTAAGGAGTGCCTTTAACTATAGTTTTGAAGCTAAGAAATTACAAAAATGATACTGCTGTAGATTATGTCATTTAAATTAAATGGTAACAGATTGGCGGTGAAAAGTTTTTTGTTCCTCTATCATTTAGATTATATAAAATGAGGTAAAACATATAAAAAAACTTTCTCGTCATTTAATTAGGAGGTTTCTATCGAAAAGTCTGATTAACTTTTGACAATACAAAGGCCAATCGAAATATGAATCTAACTGTCGACACTACACATTACTTCTTTTCTAGCGAAAACTCTGCAAGTCATTATGGCTTTAAAAATACCTTCATTGGTCACATACAACGAAATCTGTAATATGGCTAATAATCTGTCAAATTAAATGTCACTTAATTGTTCCAATTTCATCATTCCAGAACAACAGGGTGATAGGAGAAGTCTAAATATGCCATATCCATAAATATTCATGTCAGTCATTATATGAGGAAATTCGTAGTAAAAATCACGATCTTATTACTATACATAGTCGGGATCTTATTACTATACATAGTCGGAAAATATTTTTTCCGTTATTATCACTAAAATAAAGTGTGGAGCACTGCATAGTAAAATTCCTTTCAAAGTCGGCCATATTTTTTATGAAATAATTGCCACCATATTGGGTACAAAAATTTGTTCGAAATCATTTCTTTTATTTCATAATGTTAGGCGTTTATACCATTGAAAATAGCCAAGAACAAGTTTTTGGAGGCACTTTTGAGTTAATCCTAACATTATTTTGGCTGAAAACACGTCGACATAAAAAATTCGAACTTTTCCAAAAATTTATAAATTATTTTCGAGGTGCCTTGATATTTTTCGATTTAAAACATATTACTTCTTCAGTAAAACTTGAAGCGTTTATAATTCATTTGGGTAAATATTGCACAATATTGAATTCCCTAATGTATATAATATATACATACCTACCTACATTACAGAAGATTACAACCAAACTCATGTTAATTTAGACGTTATCGTGAATTAGTGCAATACATTTCCGTAGAAATATCACTTGCATATTAATTTACATTACACTTATCCTCATCACGTTTTTGAATGTATAGTGCTTTTTTAAAATGAAAATCGCATCCTTGTAACGTGATATCAACTAAAATTAATCACTCCATGGTAATAATTCTAGTGAAAATAACGTTACTGTCATGGAAATGGAACGTTTCATTCACTCATAATCATTCCCCAAAATGGTGTACAGATCAAGATTGGGACGTGTTATGATAACAAAAATGGTAGTTAACAACTCTATAGAGGGACCATAAATGCTAGTTGGGAAGGGCGGATACAGAACTCTAATAATTCAAAATTTATACTCTAATCAAATGAAATAGAAAATACAAAAATAAAATCTTTTTAAATCTTTTAAATCCGAATTAAAAAAATAGGAAATAAATTCATCCTTTACTTAGTGAATACATGACAAAATTTCTCTAGAGTTTCCCTTCATTTTTCATAAAATTATATTACATTTGTGTATAAATTTTAAAATTTTCAAGATGTACAAAACAAGGAAGATTCGCCACTATGAGTTTACTCGTGCACACAAAATTTTGTGTACACCACCTCGTTCCGATTCCGCAAAAAAACTTTGTACATTTTAACTGATATTTTCTCCCCGCCATTTTGCTCGTGAATTTTGAAAATGTAGCTGTGAGTTTTTGTCAACCGTTATTTTCAAAATTATTTGTTATATTATTTATTTTACCTTTTCCTAAGCCGTAGTTGCCTTAATACTAGTGAATTCATATAACTCATTTCGTATAACTCAACTTAACTTCATCAAAAAGACACCATTTAAGTGCACACTTTCTTTCAAGGTGAGTTTTTTAAATCGTGTGAACTGGTATATAGTTGCGGAATCTAGCCCCTGGGCAGTTTAAGTTTTAGCACTACAGTGAATAACAATGAAATTTGGAACCCAATGTTTATCAAAATACTTGATTAAATTATTCTCAAAAAATTTAAAATTATACCACTAAGGAATTTTTAGTAAAAGCAACATTTTTGCACTTTTCTGTGATCGAAAGCTCACAAAAGCTCGGTATTTTTATGAAAAGTAGTATGTTGGGATAATTATCATAGCCGGGGTAATTAATCTCAGATGTAGTTTTCTTTCAAATATTTAATTTAATTTTAATTTAATTTTATACATTTATTAACCCTACCAAATTAGCATTCCCCGAAAATTTCTTTAACCATTTAATTTGCAAGTAATTGCAGTCCTGCCAGTCCAGTTTGAATGAAATGCAAGCGAACTTTATATGAAAAACACCAGTAGTAAGACGTGCAAGAAGTGTATAATGTCTATTTTATGTGAGCCTAAATTTTACTATGCTTACTGATCAAAAACTTGCATTATATAAATAAAAGAACTCCGGCAATATCTGAAGCCCAATGAAATTTTCATGCTGAAACGAAAAGGGAAAGCTATACAGAGCTGTCCACAACTGAAGGTAAGTGCGGTTATAGGGGGTGATGAATGCGATCGCCTCACCCTGCCTAGACCAAATTTCTGGATGCGCCCTTGAGTTGGGCCCCAACAACCGTGTCGTGGCCCAATATTCAATTCGGTGTGGTTGTGACATCATGACTTAACTAGCAGCAGGTGTACGACTAATTAAGCAGTTTGCAGTATCTAAGCATTTTACTTCGCACGGTTAAATGCTTGGCGATTGCGAATTGTTTATTAAAAAACTGTCGCATCCACTGCTGTTGTAATTAAGCATTAAGCCAGGGTTAAGTAATTCACTTCGCATAGTGAAATGCTCAGCTGGGCTTACTGTTTGTTTACTAACAGTATTGGGGTCTCCAGCTGACGGCAGTGACTGATGTAATGCTTTGCGATTAATTGCAAGGTATTGCACTGGTCACTGGGTCAGAGTCGCCTCCGCCTGTAATGATTTTAACAGGTGACCCGACTTGCGAGTGGATCAGGTTACTCAGTTGTGTTTTTTGCGATTAGGAGTTAAGAGCTAGAAGTGTGAATCAGAAGCTCGAGTTATATTAGATATTATTCGAAGTAGTTTTATTGAATAAAGTTTTTTTTATGTGGATTACGCGAGTGTTTTACTGGGGACACGACAATTTGGCGCAGCCGGGAAAAAGAGAAAAGGTATAATAAGTAAAGCATTGCAAAATATTTTTGTTATATTATACATATATACATATATTTTTTTTTTCTGATCAAAATTTTTTTTTTAGAAAATAACAAAATATATTTGAGTAGAGTGTAAGAGTGAAAAGTGATATATGTACGTACATGTAGGTTATAAGAAGATTTTTGAGAAAGTGTAATTGGTTCTGGCGACTACAGAAATTGATAGGGAAAGAAGCGTTTTTTTTTTGTTTGTGCGTGTAATATTACTCTTGTTGTTTTTTGTTTGATAAGTAAGTGGGTTAATTAATTTCTTTTTTCAGGAACCTACCAACAAAATATTTTGTTTTATTATATGTTTATTTAAGTGATGTATGCGTGAGTTAAAGTGAGAATGCGAAATTTTTAAGTGATTATTATATGATAAGAAGCTAATAGCCTTAAGGTGGTTTCTTTTTTCTTTTAAATAGTTTTCAACGTGGCATTTATGTAAAAACGTTGATCGTAGTCGTGAATATTATAAAAGAAAAAAAGAATATATAAGTTGGATAAGTGGATGTTATCATTCATCGTTAAGAGTCCAATGTTATATGATTATTGAATACTCCACGCGCTCTTTGTAATCAGCTTTTTTAAATAGAGTTCATGAGTTTCGGGATTGAGCTTTGTTGAAGTGTCGCTTCCAGTTTGAATGAGTCAAATATTTCGGTTGTCACACTAAGTCTTAAGTAAAAGTTACAGTGAAAAATGGTGTATTAGTGTAAAATAATTAGTGTAAATGTCAGTAGGGAGAAGTAACGCGCTCACAAGAGAAGAACTACGTCAATTCCAGGCCCAAGAGAAAGAGCTAGAAAGCAACAGGCAGGAGTTGAAGGAAATCCAGACACGGTTACTGGGGTACGAACAAGACTGGCAATACATTGGGGAACGACTCACAGGAGAACTGCGAAGACATCTAAACAGTGAAGAAGCAGGGAGTTTGTTAGAAGAATTTTATTCGAACACTGAAGGAAGTACAAAGGGCGAAATATTGGACTCATTGGTAGCCATAACGTTGGAAGTTATTCAAAAGCAGGAAGATTTGAGAGAGCGAGTGTTGCAAGAAAAGCAGGAAGAAAATACAGGGCTTAAGGGAAGAATAGACTCCCTGAGATTACAATTACAGGAAGCAGAAGAAACGGCAGCGAATTTAGAGCAGGAGTTGGGAATTGCGCGATTATCATCTGAAAAAGTGCAACACGAGGTGAGCAAATCAGGAAAGAATAAGGGATACAACCCAAGGAAACTGATATTTTGGGAACAGAAAAAAGAGACAAAGGTAAGCACAGGGTCTAGAGACGCGAAATTGGTTACGAAACAGAAGGATATAGCAGAAACAAACGAAATAGCAGAAAGCGTGCGAGACGAGGTAAGAGCCACCGAAAGCGGCAATTGCAACGTTAACAAACAAGGAAACAAACAAGTCAATATGGCAGATTCTTATGAGAAAATCATGGACATGGTGTCCAAATACGTTCCCATGTTTTCCGGAGACAGGTCACCGAAACTAGCAAAAGAGGTACACCGCTTCCTAAACTGCTGTAAAGATATCTACGATCGTCTCAAGGCCGAGGAACAGTCGATATTCATGAAATGTGTAAGATATCGACTGATGGATGATGCATACTATTTAGTAAGTTCCGAGGAGCCAAAGGATTTTGAGGCATTGCAGCAAACTATCAAAACTGCCTATATGCCTAGGAAATCCTACAGCGAATTGAGAACAGAAATGATAGCATGTCGACAAAGACCAGGAGAAGACATCAGAGAGTTTGCAGACAGAATGAAGGGACTGTTAGAACAGATTAAATCAGCGGTGTCGGCTAAATATCCGGGTAAAGATGAAGGGTTGCTGGCTGAGCTAGAGGCGGATGCGGTAGCAACATTCAAAGCGGGTATCAATGGTAACTCTACCCGAGTGTATTTGACTGGACGGAAATTTGAGTCACTAGAAGAAGTAAGAGAAGAAGCCATTTATTTTGAAAGAGACGCCCGAAGATTGCAAGTTAGAGAGCCGGGAGTATGGTATGGGGATCAGCACAGAATTAGAGCAAATGTGCAGGAAGGACGGAACACGAACAATTTCAATGGAGATGCACAGACATGGCCACAAAGAACTTTTCCACAGAGCCAGGAGCCAACTCAATCAAGAAATTATGGAGGATTCCCAGCGAGAGCCTTGCAGCCGAGACCAATTCAGTGCTTCAAGTGTGGGAAACAGGGGCATATAGCTAAAGAGTGTAGGCTAGGGAGACAACCTTCTTATTGTACTAAGTGCGGTAAATATGGACATGAGGCGTCGGTATGTAAGAAGCAACAGGTCCGGTTCGCGGAGGCCTCAACAACCAATCGAAGTGAGTCTAGCAGCACGGTTCCGAATATCCTTTATTGCCAATTCTGCCGTACCTGTGACCATTACACAGATATTTGTGTCAAGAAATATTTGGCAGAGCAAGGAAGCCAGCAGGGAAACGGGGATTGGCAGCTGGGAAATTTCCCCCCAGCTGCCTTCAATTAGCCAATCCGGTAAGTATAAGCGCTACTGAGAAAAACATACATGAAGTAGAATTAAATTTAGTAAGTAATTGTAGCATCATATTAGAATCAGATATAGCGCTTGAAGGTAAATTAACCCTTTTAGTGGATACAGGATCTACTTGTAATTTAATTAAGGCTAATCGAATAAAGAGAAACACTGTTATCCAACCCCAGCGGTCAATTACAATAGGTGGATTATTTGGAGCTCAAGGAAATTCACTAGGGTCTTGCAAGGCCAAGTTACGAATGGGTGCTGACGAACAAGACTGCGAATTCAATGTTATATATGGCACGGACTCCATACCGGTTGATGGGATATTGGGGATGGAATTCCTCAAAGATAAGGCTGTAATAGACTGTATTAGTAGAAAGTTGTCGATAAGAAGCATAGAAGAAGCGCCAGAAATACCCAGACCTCTATTCGGCAGTATTACGGGGATAGAGAAAGTTGCGACCATAGTTTTGAAGGGATACAATTCAGAAGATATATACCAGTCACCCGTCAGAGAAGAAAATCGAGAAGATATTCCAGAAATGGTTAAGCAGCGTATGACAGATCGGATCAGGGCATTGCGGGACATTGTGTGCAGAGCTGGGTCAGCCGCAGAAAGCATCGACCGATATTTAAAGGAGAACTACGAAAATGAAAGAGCGAAAAAAGGAAAAGTAGAAAATGCTCAGCGGGCACCCACATTGAAGGACGAATTGGAAGGAACTCAAGACACAGAGCAGCCGAAACTACAGCAAGAGCAGGGAAATACTTTGATTGCAACCCTTTCTGCACCAGAGTCATTTGTAAATTGGCCTACAGAGCTTTGGGGTGGCGAACAAGTACGGCTAGCGAGAAGTAAAAAAGGGGAAAAGCACCTTCAAATGGAAGCTGGGTCTAACAATGTAGAAAGCAAAGCTTATACCAAAGCTCAAGCTCACAGGCGGGAGGCAATACCACATCCAATCAGAGTCGAGTACAGAGAGGGATCTGAATTCCGATTGGAGCCGAGATCAGAGCAACTGGTGAGAATTCAAGTTGCTAATAAGCATGAGATGGTATGTATGGCGGAAGAAATCAGCCCGGGTGTGTATTGCGGAAATGCCTTAATCAGACCGAACAACGGACACGCATTTGTGGGCATTGTCAATGCCAGAAGTGAGCCAGTCGAAATAAGGAATTTCAGGCCAAAATTGGAAAACCTGAGTAAGTACACCATACAACCACTAGAAAGACAGAGAGGGAAAATTCATTTTAGTCAAGAACGACTGAAGCTAATGAAGCAGGCTCTCATGCTAGGGGAGGAGCTGAATTCCGATGAAAGGGAAGCTGTAGTTCAAATTTGTTATGAGTACAGTGATATTTTTCACTTACCAGGAGATAAATTGACATACACTACTGCGAAAACGTTTAAATTGCCTTTAATGCCTAACGTTGGACCCATAAATAGGAAGCAGTATCGTATGCCAGAAACTCATAGGGAGGTGTGTCAAGAGCAACTTAAAAAACTGTTAGAGGATGACATCATTGAGCCAAGCGATAGTCCATTTAACTTTCCAGTGCTGCTGATTCCTAAGAAGGGAACGGATGACGCAGGAAAACGAAAGTACAGGTTATGTGTTGACTTCCGCGAGTTGAACAAAGTATGTATCCCATTTTCATATCCTCTGCCTAGGATTGAGGACATTTTGGATAGGTTGGGTCACTCTCGGTATTTTTCCACATTAGATTTAGCTAATGGGTATCATCAAGTGCTAATAGACCCAGCTGACCGCGAGAAGACGGCATTCAGCACGAATTTCAATCATTTTCAATATAAAAGATTGCCATTCGGGCTAAAAACTGCTCCTCCGTTCTTCCAATCTTTATTGAATGGAATTTTAACGGGTCTGCAGGGGATAAAGTGCTTCGTTTACTTAGATGACGTAGTAATATTCGCGAAAAACTTGGACGAGCACAATGACAAGTTGAGAGAAGTATTTGCACGTTTTCGAGAGTACAACCTAAAGCTTCAGCCTTCTAAATGTCAGTTTTTGAAGAAGGAGGTGGTATATCTTGGACATGTTTGTTCAGAGCAAGGAGTCAAGCCAGACCCACGTTTAGTGGAAGTACAAAAGTACAAAAGTTTCCTCGTCCAAAGACGACCAAGCAAGTACAGTCATTTTTGGGGTTAGCAAACTATTATCGGAAATTTGTGCCTAACTTCTCAAAACTTTTAGCACCCATTAACAAATTATTGAGAAAAAACATCCGATTCAACTGGGGAACGGAATGTGAACAGTCCTTCACAACCGTTAAGCATCTACTCACTTCACCACCGGTGTTAGGTTATCCAGATTTTAAGAAGGAGTTTACCGTTATCACTGATGCAAGTGGAGAATCTTTAGGGGCGGTTTTAGAGCAAGAAGGTAGACCAATTAGCTATGCCAGTCGGACTTTAAATCTAGCCGAGAGGAACTATTCGACAACGGAACGGGAGATGTTAGCTATTGTTTGGGCCATACGCAACTACAAGTGTTACCTCTTAGGAAGTCACTTTAAAGTTGTAACGGACCATCAGCCACTTCGGGGTATGTTTAAGGTAACGGACACCACCTCACGGATGGTGAGGTTTCATCAAAAGTTAGCGGAATATGATTTCGAGATCATATACAAGAAGGGGAAGGATAATAGCAATGCAGACGCCCTGAGTAGGATTCCGAGAGAAAATACACTAGCAGAAAGTTCAGGCAAGCAAGAATACCCATATTTGGCAGTCACTCGAGCCCAAGCTAGGAAACAAGAAGAAGAGCAAATATCAACTCATGAATCCGAAAGAGATTGGATAGACATGGATGAAAATGAGATAAGCGAAGTTGATGTACTGGATAAGCGCCAGCCCCAAGTGATTGCTAAACCAGAAGAAATTCAAATGGTATTAAAGGATTTCCATAATTCCCGATTTGGGGGACACTTCGGGAGGAACAAAACTCTGGAAAGAGTGAAGCGGTTTTATCGATGGAAAGGTATGAAGGGCAATATCGCGAACTATATAAAACGATGTACAGTTTGTCAAAAAAATAAGCACGCTAAAGTAATCAAAATGCCATTGGTCGTAACGGAGGTGTCAGAGAGACCCTTCGATAAAGTGTATGTTGACTTGGTGGGACCGTTGCCTGTCAGTCACAGTGGGAACAGGTATATCCTATCTATGATGGATGACCTGACCCGATTTGTAGATTTTGTAGCTATACCAAATCAAGAAGCCAATACTGTGGCACGAGCACTGTTCGAGCAAATTTTCAGCCGATATACTCTACCAAAACAATTAGTTACTGATCAAGGAGCGAATTTTACAGGAGAAGTGCTGAAGGCCCTCTGTAAGATGTTGAAAATAAAAAAGTTACAGACTACTGCCTATCATCCGCAGTCAAATGCCGTAGAGAGACAGCATTCCACGTTAGCAAGCTATTTGAGAAGTTTTGTAGATCAAGACCCGCGGAATTGGGACGAATTCCTGCGGACGGCAGCTCATGCCTACAACAACTCGGTGCATTCGGGCACAAAATTGACACCAATGGAAACTTTATTCGGATTCGTCTCGGAAGTTCCCAGTAGCTTGCAGCGGAAGCCTGAACCGCTATACAATGCCGATAAATATCATAATGTGTTACGGTTTAAATTGCAAAAGGCATTCGAACTAGCAAAGCAAAACTTGATCAAAAGTAAATTGTCCGCCAAGAAGTACTATGATAGGTCCGCGAGGGCGATAGAGGTGCATGTCGGTGAAAAGGTTCTGGTTAGGGACCCGGCTCGGGCGGGAAAACTGTCGTCAATCTTCAAGGGTCCTTATGAAGTAATTTACGTTCATAGCCCAGAGAATGTAACAATCCTTATCGGGAGAAAGCTCAAACGGGTTCACGTGAATCGGTTAAAAAAATTTGAATGATATTGTTATTTAGTAAATTTTGTTTTTATTTCACCTTACAGGTAAAGCAGCAGAATCGTACAAGAACGGACGAAAGAAGAGACCTAGTGGCCCGATTCGGAATCCGTTCAGGAGACGGACGCTAAAAGAAGCCCAGAAGAGCCGGCAAGGCATAAACATATACATTTGTAGAGGAAATTTAATATTGGAAGGAAAAGATCATTAATAAAAAAAAAGAGAGAATTTAAAAAAAAAATAATAAGTAAAAAAAAAAAAAATAAAAAAACAGAGAGAAGTAAAAACAAAAAGGGTAAGAAAAAAAAAGAGAGAATTAAAACGAAACTAAAGTAAAGAGAGTAAGAAAAAAAATAATAACATTAAAGTAAAGAATAAGAATTAAAGTAGCGAGAGAAAAGAGAAAAAAGAAAACATACTCATTGAAAAAATTGGTAAATAAAAAGAAAAGTTAAGCAAAAGAAAAAAAAAGTAATTGGAAAGAGAAGTGTAAATAAGAAAAGAACACTTATAAAAAAAAAGGTAATTGAAAAAAAAAAAGGGAGGAAAGGTGGTAGAGAGAGTGAGAGAGAGAGAGAAGGAGGAGTGGATAGATAGTAGAATAAACTAAATCTGTACCGTGATTTATTTTATTTTACTAAATAATAATAAAAATCGTACTAAATAAATTATATACAGAGTGGTTTCTTTTATTTTTGTATACTAGGTAGGATAAAATTAAGAAGGTTGTCATATAGTTAGTTTGGAGAAGTTAAGAAGCTGAATATGGAAGCAGTCGCCATAATCTTGTTGATGTTCATCAGTTTGTCGTACGCTGGGCAGGCTGGCTACAATATAAAGCCCATAATGCAGTCCGGAGTATTGTTCGAGCACGTAGGAAAAGCAAACTTTTACACTAGGCATTGGACTATTCTATCCAAAGTAGAAATGCCGGACTTGGCGGTCGAGCTGGAGTTCGCAAACAATTGCAGCAAGCTGGTTATACAGCTCTGCACAAAAATCAACCACAGAGAGAGAGAACTCGGGAACAGATGTGAGCTAGCCACTAAGGAAATAGGAAGTTGGATGGCGAAGATTAGGAGACAGGATGATGAGTTGAAGCACCACACCCATGCGGAACCGACTCTTCGAAGGAAACGATCTTTCTTTGATGGTATAGGGTCCCTGTCAAAAACACTTTTCGGAACCATGGATCACGCAGATTCGGAAAAAATCTACTCGGCTTTGAGGGATCTAGATGGAAAAGAAAACCGCACCTTCACTTTGCTTCAAGAGCAAACAACAGTGATGACATCGACGTTTAATCTATTCAATGCGTCGCGCGTTCAGGCAGCAGCAGAGCGAGAGGAACTTTGGAATAAAATCAATGCCATCACCGCCGCGCAGCAAAGTCAAGACCTGGAGATAACAACGTTAACACGGAGAGTGGAGATAAATGAAATACTGACACTAATGACCCTCCAACTGCGAGAACTCAGCGATGTCCAAGAAGGTTATGCGAACATGTTAGTCGCACTGAGCATGGGAAAACTTCACCCCATGACAGAAATTATGACGAACGCTACAAAACAATTGGATTTAGCAGAGGAATTTCTGGACTTCCAATTGTTGACTCAAATTGCTAAGGTGAGCGCAATGCAGGGTCCGCAGCACATTATGGTCAGAATAGACATTCCTCAACCGGAGAGAGTGGCTTTTGAACTGCACAAAGTATACACCATTCCCGCAGCAGTTGATGAAGACGGCTACCATGTATATGAGTTGGGAGCCGAATTTCTAGCAGCAAATAATCACGATCGCCAGTATGTCCTGCTAGACTATCAGCAATATGAGAAATGCCAACAACTAACAACCCTCGAAAATCATTTGCGTTTCCTGTGCCCACAGTTGGGACCAATCGTCACAGCCATTGGTGATAGCTGTGTACTCAACCTTTTTCGAAGTTTCAACGTCAACCCGCTGGCATGCAAGGAAAAAATTCTCCCAAAATGGAATAGTCTAGTCCGCATGATTACCCGAAATCACTGGTTGTTCGTGATGGCCGACAAGACGAAACTAGAGATAAACTGCCGCGATACACCTACAGCGATTGGAGAACTATGTTCTACCGGAGTATTATCAATCGAGGAGCACTGCCACCTTCAGATCGGCGACCTTTTGATCACATCAGAGGACCACGCTCAGCGAAATATTACTCTTTGGCAACCCTCATTTTCGGAATTACCATCATGGGATAGCGTGAGCACCAGAAATAGATCTACAAAGCCTATGGCTGATGGCGATCAAAATCGTAAGGTACGGCTGCTAGCTGCCGACAATGCCAACCAAGCCTGGAGAGATCATGCAGCCGAGATACAAAAAATAAATGAGGACATCACACGAGAGGAAATACATCGACAACAAAGTCAGCCCCACACCATCTATCTAGCCGCCACCTCAATAACTGGGCTGTTAAGTATTGCCAGTTTTATGTTAGTAGCAGGAGTTCTGATCCGCAGGAGATGTCGGAAGCAAAAACCAGTACCGGCTAGATCAAGCAGGTTGTCGATATTGCCCATCACCCGGAGTTCAATAAAACCCACTGTAACAACAGGACAGCCTACCGAAGACAAGGAAACGAACGATGGCCTCCAAGTAATCGTGCCTACTACAGCAACATTGCCCACAGCAAACCTGCCTACGATAGTCGGAAAACAGCTGGTACAGCTAGCGTAGTAACAACTGTTGTAGGGTTAGATATTTTTGTTACACTAAGTGTTATATTGGATAGGACAATGGCAACCTTTAGATAGACGGAATCACTCTGAGTAATTAAATCAATATAAATATTGTATTCAAGTTAAGTGTAAGAATTGCTAGAAAAAAAAAAACATTTGTTCATTTGAAAAAAAAAATTGGAATTAGGTATAAAAATGTTTAAACGAAAGTAAATAGTGTAGTTATGTAATATGATTAGATAAAACAAATATATGTAGTTAATGAAATCTAGAATCAAATTTTGTATAAGTAAACCTAATCCTAGAAATAATTGTACAGTTTTTATTTGTTATTATGGTAATACTATTTTTAGAAATATCAAAATTAGGGCTAAGAATATAATTAAATTGTAATTGAACAAAAAGATTGTTTGAAGAAGTAAATGAGATCACGAAAAAAAAAAATAATAAAAATACATGTTGTTAAATTAGAACTGAATCAAGAGAAGTAGATATTGCTAAGATAAAACGTAGAAGATGTTTAAAAAGAAAAACAATTATTGTATATATACGATAAAATGTACAATGTAGTTGAAACTAAACCGAGCACCCTGATCTAATTCCCCTGGGAATTAGTCTTTCACAGGGGGGAGGAATGTCGTGGCCCAATATTCAATTCGGTGTGGTTGTGACATCATGACTTAACTAGCAGCAGGTGTACGACTAATTAAGCAGTTTGCAGTATCTAAGCATTTTACTTCGCACGGTTAAATGCTTGGCGATTGCGAATTGTTTATTAAAAAACTGTCGCATCCACTGCTGTTGTAATTAAGCATTAAGCCAGGGTTAAGTAATTCACTTCGCATAGTGAAATGCTCAGCTGGGCTTACTGTTTGTTTACTAACAGTATTGGGGTCTCCAGCTGACGGCAGTGACTGATGTAATGCTTTGCGATTAATTGCAAGGTATTGCACTGGTCACTGGGTCAGAGTCGCTTCCGCCTGTAATGATTTTAACAGGTGACCCGACTTGCGAGTGGATCAGGTTACTCAGTTGTGTTTTTTGCGATTAGGAGTTAAGAGCTAGAAGTGTGAATCAGAAGCTCGAGTTATATTAGATATTATTCGAAGTAGTTTTATTGAATAAAGTTTTTTTTATATGGATTACGCGAGTGTTTTACTGGGGACACGACAACCGAACCCCCTACACAAATTTTTTTCATCTATCTTTTTCTCCCGGACACGACATATACAACTAAAGAGATCAAATCGCTTTATTACCCTCCTACGCCAAATAAAATAACGACCCCATCAAAATTGCCAAAAAAAAAACGGTAAAAAGCCTTTATTTGTACGATTTCATTTTGAAGTTAGCCACACCATTCGACCACACTCGTCACCCTTCCAAATTTGATGCTCCACATGCCCTATTGCGTATAACGCCTACAGAGTGTGGTACAACCCCCTGCCCCCTCAAACCCTACGCTTCGAACATTTCTCCCCCCCCCCCCCCCAGACACAAATACAATAAACAAAACCACACTCATCTAGGACCCTTATAGGGGGAGTTATGTACTCGTGAAAATAGGGAATATCAAATTTACCGTTGGCCAGCCAAATCTGAGTGGGACTACTACCCGCGGAAAAGTATTTCTCAGTTTTTTTATTAGACCTCTAGATCCTGAGATCATTCATGGAGTATTTTGAATTTCGGAGAAAGAAAATTTTTTGATTTTTCGTTTTCCCTTTCCCATTTTCGACATTGCGTCATTTGACTATCTAGCTTTCTTCGCTTATTAATTTTGTATAAAATTTATTAGTGTGTAGGTAGTATTAAAATTGTTTTATTTTTTTCACAATTATGTTCACGCATCATATTGCATGTTTACATTTTGCACTTGTTATGTTATATGATAATATGATATTTACACATATGTATTATATGTGTGTTTATTTGTGCGTACAAGTTTTATCTGCTATGAGGTAATTACAACCTTTTAATGATTATGTATATGAATATGCTTACATGATGTATTTTATATGGGTTAATCATGATACTTTAAGATGTGCATTTAAGATGTGTATATTACAATTTTCTCACAACAGAAGACTTTGTATAGTCAATTGAGTATAAAATGTGTAAACCTTTCTTGTAATTTATCCAATGCACTTGCATGTACGTGATTGCCCATGATGCAGGACTAGAAACGCAAGTAATTATATTTTTCCGTAATTGTTTTTTCAGCTTCAACATTAACCATTCTTTGAATGCTGCGATAAAATTAGAACAGTTTGAATATTTATTTATTTATTTATTCTAATGTCAACATTATCATCATTATTACTATTAGCCTTAGTTACAATTCTTTAATATCCTTTTTTCTTTTCAAAATCCCCCTTTCAGACAGCTTAGCTGGTTTAAGAAAGAGCTTGAAATTCATTTAATTAACTACAATCTATTTATTCCTTATATATAGCCTAATAAGAATAGCATGTTCTAATTCAACTTAGTTATATTTCACGAAGACTACATATATGGTTTCTTACTTTCTTTGTGAAGATGTTTATATTCGAACTGATTTTAATCTCAAAAGGAAGTCTGTTGAAGATCTCACTGGATGTCGCCAATAATCCTTTACGAACCCTTTCTGTCCTTGCTGCTTCTACTCTTATATCATTCCTCTGTCTTGTATTGTGCGTATGGAGATCTGCTGCCGTAGTGATTTTGAGGTTTGTTTTAATTTTTTTGTTTTTCAACTTATAGACAAATTTAGCTTTCTCCACGAAGATTATTTGCTTTAGACTAAGTTTTTCCGTTCTTCTTAGTATTTCCTTTGTAGACGTTAGCCAAGGTATATTATATAATGTTTTAAGAGCTTTATTCATAGTTATCTGTGTTCTATTAATTATGTAGTTGGAGCATTGGGACCATACAGGTATGCTATATTTTATGTGTGATAGTACATGAGCATTATATATTAGATTTGCTGTTTTGTTATTTAATGTCAAATTCATTCTTTTGATAGCGCCCAACATCGGTATAATTTTATTAATTTTGCTGTTTATATGACTGTTCCACCTTAATTGCTCATCTAATATAAGACCAAGATATTTTATTTCCTTAACTCTCTGCAAGCTCATGGATCCAATTTTTATCTGTGGGTCAATATCTTCCTTATTGACTTGACGAAATATTATAAATTTGGTTTTTTCTTCGTTCAGCGAAAGTTTGTTTCCATCTGTCCATTGCTTATATCTTCTGAGATTCCCGTTCATAGTTCTTTGAAGGATTTCTTTTGTTTTCGCCCCATATATAATGTTTGTGTCATCTGCATATATATGATAGTCTCCTTTAATTCCTGCATTCTGCATGTTATTTATGTATAGTAAATACAGATTAGGTCCCAGGATGGAGCCTTGTGGTACACCAGTGCGGAGAATCTCCGGATCGCTATGTATTTTTTGTATTTTTGTAAACAATTTCCTATTGGTTAAATAGCTTTCCACCAGTTTATTGGCTATACCCCTTATTCCAAGCTCATCCAGAAACTTCAGAAGAAGATCATGGTCAACTGTATCAAAGGCTTTTCTAAGATCTACAAAAATTGCTCCAGTATATAGACCTTCATCTAGATATTTGTTGATTACATTCATTGTCTCGGCTGTGGCCGACTCTGTTCCGCTGTATTCCTGAAAGCCAAATTGTTTCTGATCATATCCTCCAGTTTTGTTTATAAAACTCCTGAGTCTTTTTTCAATTATCTTCTCGAATATTTTTCCAACACAACTGAGAATTGCAATTGGTCTGTAATTACTCACATCCTTTTTATCTCCACCTTTATATATTGGTAGTATTTCAGTCTCCTTTAGTATATTTGGATAAATTCCGGTTGAGATGGTTTGATTTACAAGATTGGCTAAAGTCGGGCTTATTATATCAACCGCAACAGCAAGATCATTCGTAGTGATTCCGTCAAGTCCAGGTGCAGATTCTTTTCTGAGACTTTTAATTACAAATTCTATTTCTGCCGTATCAGATGGTTCAAGAAAAATTGATTTTGCTTGCCTTTTATTTGCAGTAGGTGACTTTGTTGGTAACTTTTCCTTAAGTTCATTGCCAATGTTGACGAAGTACTGATTAAGTGTGTCTGCTATCGTCTTTGGATTAGTTTCTATTTTCCCTGACTTCCTTATCTCAGTAATAGTTTCTTTATTTACATTTTCCTTTTTTATGATAAATTTATTAATTATTTTCCATGTTTTTCTTGTGTCGTATTTTGTCTTCTGAAACTGTTTGTCAATGTATTCTTGTTTCACTTTCCTTATATGTGGTAATTTCAGGAATGATAGCTTGGAACTTGTTGAACTGGCTGGTAAAATAGTAATATTATCATAAGTGATGCTTGCGCGGTTCCGAGAAATAACGACAGAGTGCTGTTGAAGCTCGCACTTCTATCATGATGCAGATATAGCTCTACAAAACTGATAACAACGACTTATTACAAAGTTTGTAGCATTTGAAATGATATGATACATTTGTAGCAACAACAATTATCGGATTAACAATTCACAATAGGCAACAACAATTTAAAATTAAAATCAATGACTACAATAAAGTCTGCGTATAGAAATACACATAGTTACTATTAGGGTAAGATCCGATAGCCCTGGACACTTAAATGAATTGCAAATAAAAATACCAATAAACAAAATTTCTGTCTTTATTTTACTCTTAAAATAAGACCAAGAACATCTTCAATCACATTAATTAAAAATTGTTGTTCATATCAATAGTTTTTCGAGAAATATTTAAAAAATACTTTGGTCTTAATTTTTTGGTGACAGAAAACAAGGCGGATACCCCGGACATAGTAATCACTGGAGACCCAATAGTTTTTTGCACTTACAAACATTACAATAATACTGAACATCTAAAGAATCTATATAAAATAAACATAATCTTCATGGGTCCAGTCTTTGCATTCATGAGACTGAGTCCAGTCCTCTTCAAATGTTTTTCCACATATGATGCATTCGGTCTCTTTTTCTTGATGTTCTTGGAAAAGACTTTGAATATTTTTCAGTGTTTTCAGTGTTTTTTTAGCACCTTTACCGTTTTGTGTCTTTGCTTCGTCTTTTTTTAGTGCTTTTACTTTTCTGTCATTCCTTTACATCTTTTTTATATGGTGAAGATGTTATAATCTCGCTCTTTTGGGTTTTTCGATCCCGCGTTACCAAGCTGTTTTTTTTTATGCATCGGGAAATGGTGATAAATGTTTTAATAAATCAATTGCACTTGTTGAAAAAAGTGGTACAGTTGCAAGCAACGCACAAATAGTGCAGGGCACTGGCGATGAAGAATGGGCTACTGAAAGGTAATTGGATATATTGTCTTTAGAAAAACCTTCTTGCGAGTTAAGCTTTTTAATTTGTTCACAAATAAAAAATAAGGATTAAATAAAGAAAACAACACAACAATTTAAATTGAATTTTAATTTATTGGAGAGAAGCAAACACAACCATTGATGATAAACTTTTTTACACGATATTATAACTTCCGACTTGTTTAACTGAAAAATATAAACTGTACTGACTATTGAAAGCTTAATTACCTCTTTTCTAGTTCATTCCCGTAAAAACAGAAGCTTACATTTTTTCTATTATCCAGGAATGCATGAGAATAGTTGCATTTCCTGAGTTCTGTTGATTAAGCATAATTATCGCAATAAGTTCTATCGACTAGACGAAAATTGTCTGGGAACATTTATATTTTATATAAATGAAAATTTTGTGAAGGTTGTTCTAAGGTGTCATGTTCCGTGATTTCGGTTAAATTTGCCGACGTAACTCGTCCCTCCTTAAATTGAGGACTCTCCTGAGTCACATTATTGATTTTTAATTTTAGTCTTCTATGTTTACAGGTATGAACTGCGATAAATATTTTAATGCCTATAATTATTACAATACAACTACTTCCAAAAATACAGTGCATTTTTCTTTGATATATAATTTCCTTAATTTCTTTATATTTATATTTTTTATTTAAATCTTCAATTTGTTCAAAATAGTCTGATATTACAAAGCATTGTTTGAACTTCTTTTGGTTATTATAAATAGTACGATTACCAATTTTTATCGAACAGTTATTGAAGTTTAAGAAATAATTACCATTCAACATCATTCTACGTTTGTCACTAGTACTGCTGAAATTGGCATTATGTTAATTTTTCACTAATACTATTCCTCTACTTAGTTCTATGACTTCGGATGCATTATTGTATACTCTCATACAATTCTTTTTAATTATTCAATTACTGGAAATATTTAAGTCTTTCAAATATCTATTTTTAACATAATCAAAAATTTTATTTTCATACTTCACAATTTCTTGAATATTAAATGTTAATTCTTCGTTTTTGTCGTCAGTTATTGGCGTTATTAATATTTTCTGTAAGAAAACTATTTCTCATGGTATTTTAATCACAAATATTATATTATTTTGGTTATCTATTGCGGTATCTAATTTAATATTTTGCAGTTTTTGGAAGTCAATGTTATATTCCGTAATTTTCTCGTCAGCTAATATGTATGTTACTATGAACGATGCCTAATCTTGCTGACGCTATGGTATTTTGTATATGTTCAATATGTCCTGTAGTATTTTTAGTTTTAGTGCAAAGTCTGTGTAAAGTGCAAGTACCTCTATTTTGTCTAGCCTCTCTGAAATCTTCAACCTATCCTTTTTAATTACATCTTTTAGCTTTGCGAAGGTTTCATTGAAGTTTCGATTGATTTTGATTTGGCCATTGAGAGTATTTATATCGTTGTGGTTATTTATGTCAATGACCTTAAGATGTTCTTCGATTTCTTGCCTATCATCATCGTCCATCGTACCATAAATCCATTTAAATGGTGTACCTATGAAATTGAACAAGCCGTATGTGGTTCAACTGGTACTTGAGGGTTAAAGATTTTTCTTTTAGATTTGCCTGTCTTATATTTATCTTTAAACTATTTACAATGCTTTGGATTTCTTTGGGACTTATTGAATACAACATATTGTAATAATTTTATATAATATTAACTTCATCTAATTTAATTTCGGTGTATCCGAAGTTTATATTGATTTTATCAACCACTAGATGTGCCTGGATTATTGTGCACATCCATAGTATTTGAAAAGCTTTGAAGATCCAGCTGCCCTGAAAATTTATTTTGAGACATGTATATTATCTAATGTAGTTTTGATAAATTTGGGTTCTTGTTTGTGTCTAACACTTTTATAATTTTTTATGTAACCTTCTTTCCTATCTTCAGAATATTCCTCCCTTTTAACATGTCGCTTATTAATATACCTAGCCTTTCCCTTGTAAAAATTATTGTATATATATTTTTATGTCGCAATTTCCTTTTTGAATATTTATTGGTTTTTCTTTAGTAGTTGAATGGTAAGTATTGTTGTACCACTCAATAGCCTTACACATTTTTTCTTTGATGTTGAGTTGTTTACCCTCAATCCCTAAAGTTCTAATTTTTTCCCTTAGGGTGTTGTGTAAACGTTCTACATCGGAATTCCCAGTGTGGTTATTGGGTTTAACTAAGTGAAAGTCAATATTCTCGTTTTTAAGATAATCTTTTAAATTAATACTTCTAAATTCATTTTCGGTGACTAATTTACGGAATTTTCCTTTTTGTGCTTTTCTCAATTTTTCTATAATTGTCTGATTATTCCTGTCTTCAAGGTAGTAATCTGACGCGAATTTGGAAAATTTATCTATAAAGTTAAGAAAGTTAGCCTTGGAATTAGTATAAGTGTCCATATATACGATTTCCTTAATATCTTTAGGGGTTTCAGTTACCTCGAATTTTCGTTTAATAGGATTCCTATCGTATTTAACTCGACTATGTGTGTCGCAGTTATTAATATATTTTTCTACTACAGTCTTGAGGTTGGGGAAGTAAATAATTTTCTTTAATCCTTCGTAGTTTTCATTAATTCCTGTGTGTCCTGTCTCGTATTTGTAATATTTTTTGGATTTGTCTATATATTTCGTCTTCGCTGTCCATGCCTTAAGCATGATGTACATATCTGACAAATCTTAGACTTTGAATGTCGTCAAATAATTCTATAAATCTTTTGTTGTAGTCTATTATAATCAATATCGCTCAATTCTGTTTATATGCCTGTGTTTCCTGGCTTTATGTATCTTCTTAAGATGTCTGATAAGTTGTTATTCAAATCATCGGAGTCAATATATATTTTCCTATTTTTATGCTTTATTTCTAATTCCTTTTCCTTTTTGTTAACTAATACAATTTGAGTTTTATAGCGATTAAGCACTGTAGCCGGTATGGGAATGTGATTATTAAGATTTTCCTCTTGTGAATGTATTGCTCTAATACTCTCAAGATCTATGTAATTTTCTACGGAAAGTTCGGAAAGTTCTTCGGAATTTTCCATTTCTTCCCCAGTGTCGTTACTTGAATTATTTTGTCTCGACTACGTTTATTTCATTTGTATCCGAGTTTATTCGGCTAAGGAAGTCGGCAACCCTGTTTTCCTTCCCTTTTATGTAATCCAAATTAATGTTATACTCGCCTAATCTAATCTATAAAGCCTTGGATTAACATCTTTTCATCTGGTTTTTGTATATAGCCACTTAAGAGGTTGATGATCTGTTAGCAGATCGAAATTTACACCATAGAGAGAGGGTCTAAAACAGAGACCGTAATTGTTATAAGATATATATTAAAAATTACTTTTTAATAGTTATCTTTCGAGCAATTTTTTTTTTTTGTTAACCTTTAACCATTATTTAACAATTTCTTCTATTTGATTATGAAATAAGAGTTATCGATAACTTTTTTAATTCTTCTCAATAAATAAGAGTTATTCTTCAATTTATTTTTATTGTTTATCGGATAACCATTATTTCACAACTTTTTCTTTTTGGTTATTAAATAATAACCATTTTGATTCTTCTCAATAATAAGAGTTATTTTTGAATTTTATTTTATTGGTTATCAGTTAACTATTATTCATTACTCTCTTTTTTCTGGTTATAAAATCTGCAGACCCTTCTCTTTGAGCTGAAATCATTATCTGCAGATATTAAGCAATGCCCAAAAAAATAATTAGAAGAAAACACTAAAATTTCTGCACTAAGATTACACTCATACAAATCCAAAACTTACCTACTTTTTCACTTAGAAATGTATTAATAATATATATAACACTTTCTTAGAAAATCCCAAATAAAATAAATATGAAAGTAACGACTTTGTTCTTTTTTTCCACGAACTATTTTAAAGTTACAGCACAATTAAATACAGATACCTGGACCCGCAATTAATTAATGTACAACAATAGGTTTTCAAAAATTGTTTTTTTCTGAAATTTTTGACGGGTGTGTTTAATATTTGTAAAAATATTCCAAAGAGTAAGTTGCATCATATTCGAATTGCCCTAGTCTTCTTTCTCATAGTCTGCCTTATATTTTAAATATAAAAGTTTTAAAGTTTAAACCCATGCCAGAGTTACTAGCTTATAAGACCAACGAAAACGCTTTGGTAATCCAAACCTATGCCGTATTAAGTAAGCAGTGAAAAAACGTTGTGGTTTCTAGGGTGATACAGCATTAGACTAATATAATAGACTCGAGAAAGCATTAAGACTTGAAGCTGTGAAGTGCTTGAAAATGAGAACACCTATTTTCCCCAATGCAATGCTTTGAAGCGTCAAATCAAATTTCGAAACTATGAACATAGTTTATCTTTACCCGATTTTATTCAACACAGAAACGATATTATTAACGAGAGAAAAGTTATAGTTGAACTAACAAGGAGAGGATCCCTCCTCGTCATCACCGATTTCGTCTAAATTCACAGTTTATATTGGGCTTGACAAGAAATGAAAGTGTCGCAAGTCGTAGCTCCAGATGGCCAAGCGAAAGCGAAATAATGCCGAATGTAGGTGAACCCGAGGTTAAAATTAAGACTTTTCGGAAAATTTTGTTAATTACCATCATGCGGGTATATTCGTAACATTTAAGCCACTTTCTTTCCGTTACAATTATCTGTAATCTGTTATCTTTCATATACAGAAATCCAGAAGTCGTTACCCCAATTAGTTTAAGAGCATTTTCCAAAATAAGATTGCGAAGTTTGCTAATGACTTTCAACTTACGTTAATTAGCAGCATATACTGTGAAGCTTGCACCTTTATCTCTCGGCCAAATTCAAACCGAATTTCAAAATTCTTTTTGCTAAGTTCATTGTGAGCTTTTTATGACCTTTTTTTTAACCCGTAGTGTGTTACTAATTCTTTATTATAACAAAACTAAAAACTAAATTATTTTCCATGGGTGAGGGTATTTATTTTAGGTGGAGGTACTTATTTTATATTCTACCATCTGTGTAGGATATCCGTACACAATCTCATCAAAATGGGATAAAAAATTCAATGGTCAAAAGGTCATTCATATACACCAATGGAAAAAAGTTTCTCATTTCTCGAATTCAGGTGTTCTGCGGGAGGTGGGGTAAATATTATCCAATTTGCAAAATTCCTCTGATTAAGCTGCGAAATTTAATGTTCAACGGCCAAAATTCTATCTGTAAAATTCATTTCGAAATGTTTTTCTACAACTTATTGATTAATCCATTTTTTGTTTTTTTTTTTTCATGGATGCGCTTTTACTAAGAGATTATCTGTACAAAATTTCAGGAAGATCGGATGTCATGTACCAAAATAAAAAAACAATAAATCTATAAAAATGTTGCATACCCACTTTTCGTCATCTACCGGCGATTTTTGAAAACGCACGAAAATGTCACTTACAGAATCGAAAATCTACATACCTTCTCTGTGGTTGGCATTTTACCCGAATGAATTTGGCAGTTTAGTTCAAATTCTCTTGCAATTTAACTGCGACAATTTCCGCAAAAATTTGCGAATGTGAGGATTTTCCAAGGGATAAGCCTACAAAACCTCGGGCTCCCCTACATAATGCATTATTTCAGTTTCGTTTGTTCATCTGCAGTTCCCACTTGGGTCACTTTCATTTCTAGTCAAGCCCTACTTATACAGTGAATTTGGACCAAATCGGTGATGACTACAAGGGACCCTTTCCATGAAAGACAAACAAAAGTGCACAAAATTACCCGAACTTAATGTACCACAAACTAACACAAATTGATATGGGTACTTCTAGCATCTAGCCACAGGTTTGTATTAGCCAAATATTCACCATCACCTACTTTGCACTAGACTCCGACAAAAACTAAATGGATCGAACATTATTGCAATCCATAGAGAATTGCATTCTTGCGATAGTAATGAGCAGTTGCATTTATCAGTATAGTATTTTTTGCACGGGATTTATTTTGAAAACGCCATTGAAAGAGAAACAAAGAATAACTGTCACCATTAATATAATATTAGAATTGGTGGGTATCAATGGTCAACTAAACGACACTTTTTTTCTACCACACAAATTCTTTTAGCTGATCCTTGTAAATTTGTCCATACTCAAAATGAATTCAATATTCATTTTCAGGATATTTTAAATCAACTCAGATCTAAATCAGACATACTAGATGAGTAAAAGTTCGGTTTGCAATAACTGTTGAAAGTTTGGAATAAGGTCAGACTTACAGATGTGTATCTTTAAAAATACACAGAAATACTATCATCTATAAGTTTTGAATAAAAAAATTGAAGCAATATTTGTTTCAAAAACTGCAGTATGAACCTCTTTAATAGTTCAAGAGATAAAACTAGACGAGAAAGAAAGAAAACGTAATGTAAACGGTATTAATGAAGGTGCTATGCAAAAATTATATTTGAATTATTTATGTATATTGTTTCACATAACATTAGTTCTGCGCGATTTTACGTTACCTCGGGTTCATCAGTCAAATACCGTGTGCTCGTTACTTTGAATTGCGAGCACGAGTCAATCGCGATAGAGATATTATAGCAGCGACGCCATCATTGTAGATTTATAGGCACTTATTTTAGAGGGCTTAAGCTTCATTAAAAAAAAACTAAAGCATCTAGATGGTACTAGAGCTAAAAGTGATAGGAGTATTTTAAAACTGGACTCGTTTTTAATGTGCAAAAATTTATAAGATTAGCCTAATAGAATTTATGTGATAGAAACCCTGTCGACCAGTTCCTTGTGGATAAACCAATAAAATCAATTTGAATCCAAATTGTGAGGGAATGGTTAACTAATAAAATAAAAATCAAAGTATAACTCTTATATTTTTAGAAGAATTAAAAAACTTATCGATAACTCGTATTTCATAACTAAAAAGAAGAAATTGTGAAATAATGGTTATCCGATAACCAAAACAAATTAATCAAAGATTAACCATTAAGATGAAATTTTTATTTTATTGGTTATACTTTTTTAATTTACACTAAAAATTGAAAGTTCATTTCATGACGATAAGATTGGTCCTATTCATTTGAACATCCGATCCGGTCCCTGGTCTAAAATAATTTGTGGACCAAACAATGGCCAGAAGTACTTTTTCGGAGACTGTATACTTGCGTTCATGTTTATTTAAAATTCTGCTGGCGTAGCCGATTGGATGATTATCTTGCTGAAGAATTGCTCCAATTGCAAAGGTACTGGAATCCGTTATTAATTTAAACCTTCTACTGAAGTCAGGGTATTTTAATATACGGGCTTCTGTTATAATATTCTTAAGTTTTACAAATGAATTTATATAATTTGGGTCATTGAGGTTTAATCTAACGTTCCTTTTAAGGTATTTGGTCATTGGCTGGGCTACTTTGGCATAATCCTTAATAAATTTCCTGTAGTAGCCAGTAACGACTAGAAACGACTTTATTTGCTTTTGTGTTTTTGGTAATTTCAGTTTTAAGATATCCCCTATCTTGTTGGGGTTAGGTATGACTCCTTCAAGTGTCAAAATATGACCTAGGTACTCCATTCCTTTTGAAAAGAACTTACACTTATCCATTTGGATTCTTAAGTTGTGGCTACGTAGTGTATTGAATATTTTCTTTATACTGCTTATGTGCTCATCTAATATTGTGCTGAATATTAGAATATCGTCTAAATAGACGACACATATTTTATTTATGTGTTCCTTTAGGGCAGAATTCATTAGACGCTGAAATGTTAAAAGTGCATTCTTCAACCCGAAGGGCATTTGCACATACTCGTAATGTCCTAGAAGCGTGGAAAATGCTGTTTTCTTCCGATATTCTTCTTCCACTTCTGGTGAAATCCTTTCGCCAGATCAAGGGTCGTAAAATGCTTATACAGTATGTTTTCTATATTCGTTTCGTCGATTGTTACCTCGTTGAGCATGCGATAATCAGTACAATTCTCCATTTTTCCATTCCTGAATTATGGAGTTTTTTGGGTACGATCCACAAAGGACTGTTGTATGGGGAGTTCCTTTCTTTTATGATTCCTTGTTTGAGCATATCTGCTATTTGCGTAGATATTTCTTGCTCATGAACTTGGGGATTCTATATATTTTGGAATATATAGGCTTATCGGTTGTTGTGATAATTTCATGCTGAATATCGAGAGCACTATTTAAATGGTCGAGTTCTTTAAAGAAGAGATCTTTATATGATCTTAGTTTAAATTATTTTCCTCTTCAGGGTTCAAAGATTTAAAGAGATTTTCGAATTCCCTACCGTTTATAACTGTAAACTCTAACTGATGGATCTCATCTGTTTTATATGGGCAACTATTGATAAATCTTATTTCAATATTATAAATTTTTAAACACTCGTTTTCCATATCTACGATATCCACTAAAGGTTTCAGTAAATTCTGCCCAATTATGGCATCAAAACATTTGTTTCGAAATTTCGATAACTTCCACATCATGTAAGCATCTTCATTACATTCAATTGGTAGATTTGTTTTGATTTGATTAGTGACATGTATACTAGTATTGAGGCTACTGAATTTGATAGGTATTTCTAACGGTTGTCTTTTATATTTTAACAATGTCTCTTCGTCTAAAAGTGAGGTAGAGGAACCTGTATCGATGAAGCATTTGATCTTATCCCCATCGATCGATGGTTCTACTATTGGTAAGTAAGCTTGTGAGGACTCGAATGAAAATTTACCTCATGTTGGATATGATCAATATCCATACGTTCTACTCTATTTAAGGTAGAAATATTATTGGAATTGCTATCAAAGTTCCGTCTGGGTTGACCAGGATTAAATTGATTTCTTTCATTTGTGTTATCCTATATTGTCCCGAGTTTTGTCTGAAGTTATAGTTAAGATGTCTTGGGTAATTCAAATTTCTATTGCTGTTATTAATATTATTATTGTTATAAAAACGTCTTGGATTGGATTGATTTCTATGGCTATCACTGATTTTATTTTAATTAACATGGTTATATGTTTTTGATTTTTCTCTTATCATTCCTAAGTTATCTAATAAATTGAATAAATCACGTATATTTGTAATATTCCTATTTAAAATTATGGAAGCTAAATTGGCATCAATATTATTTAAAAATGTTTGTAAAATCATTGAATCATTAACACTAGTTCTAAATTTAGTAGATTTATCGATATCGTATTCATACTTCTCGTTTAATTTTGCTAAAATACCTTGCAAAGTTATAAAATATTCTCTTACTTGGTAATTCCTTGCAGAGAGAGCTTAATGATATAACTGATGATATGAGTGTTGGATCCTAAAGTTATTTATTAATTCCTTTCTAATTTGGCTCCACTTGGCGTTGGATATCAAGGACCAAAGGACATCTAAGGCTGGTCCCTGAATTTTATTGATGATAATTCGTTGGTAGACATATTGCTTTATTTGAGGATAGCTATCAAAGAGTGGAAGGGTGGTGTCCACTTCTCTTAGGAAGGATTTCAAAGCATATTCGCCGTTAGATCATTTATGGAGATTGAAAATGATGGTGTAGGTGCTGCTTGTTGTGTTGACCCTGATTGTGCTTGAATGGTTTCGGGTACATTCGTCATTTTATCACTACAATTATCTGTTATTTGGTCACGATTTTCGCTTTTATGGTACACCTCGAATCTATCTGATTCTCTCACTTGTTTTGCTTTTAGCATAGAAAAAAACGTTTCTCACTCAAATGTTTCAAACGATTGTAATTTAATTTAACTTAGTCACAGTACTTTTCAGCGAAATATATGTGAATATTTTTTTTTAACCACAATAGAAATTCACTATTTTTATTATTTTCACTTCAAGTTTTGTTTTGTGTACGATATTGTTTCTCTTTTTTCAATTTTCAGTGTTGGTTGCGTTTTGTTAATCTTTGTTTTTCTCTTTCTTCCAATTTTTTTAAGTTAGTTTTCAATCTTCAAATTAGACTTAAGTCCGTAATGATTTACTTTCGAATTCCAATGCTTTAGAATGCAATCCTACCGATTGCGCCAGTTAAGATTTTTAATTTGTTCACAAATAAAAACAAGGATTGAATAAAGAACACAACGCAACAATTTAAATTGAATTTTAATTTATTGGGGAGAAGCAAAAAAGATAACGCAACCACTGATGATAAACTTTTTTACACTATATTATAATTTCCGACTTGTTTAACTGAAAAATATAAACTGTACTCACTATTGAAAGCTTAATTATCTCTTTTCTAGTTCTTTCCCGTAAAACCAGAAGCTTACATTCTTTCTATTATCCAGGAATGCATGAGAATAGTTGCATTTCCTGAGTTCTGTTGATTAAGAATAATTATCGCGATAAGTTCTGTTGACTAGACGAAAATTGTCTGGGAACATTTATTATTTATATAAATAAAGATTTTGTGAAGGTTGTTCTAAGGTGTCATGTTCCGTGATTTCAGTTAAATTTTCCGATGTAACTTCCGCAACGTCTGTCATTATTGACGGAAAAAAATCAATCTCAGTGAAAATTTCAGGGTTAAAAGGAAAAATGCATGTGCATTTGAAACCGTTTTGTGTTATGTTAAGCCTTGCTGCTTTGCTAAATCTTCGTCCACAAGCGCAGGTTTTCTAAGCATATGAGTGTGATATTTACGTGCATATTTTATAACTGTTAACTCTTAATGACTAGCATGGCCATTTACATAAGATTAGGAGGGTAGGATTTGTTTCTGTAGGCTGAATATGCTGTTTAAAATGCTACAATCATTACAAGAATACGTCACCGTTCATCCATCCGCTCTCTTGTGCAATCGCAATACTCTCTGGTGGAGCTCCTATCATAGAGCAACAGTTCTTATCCATTTTCTTCCAAGGAAAAATGAAAAGGGGTCCATTTTAAACCGGACAGTGACATTCATTGCAAAAGTTAATGTGATATTTCGACCTCTTTCTGCATACGTTAATTTGCCAACCTGTTTTTTCCCTTTTATCGAAATGATTTTATCATTTTTATGTACAGTTGATACCCCTGTTTCATTGGCGTTGTAAATTCGAAAAGGAGGGAATTTGTATTTCTCGTGATCAAACTGATCAAACAAACAGTTAACTTGCGGTTTATTAAATTCAACAAACCGCGCAATGCTAGTCGATTCGTGAGTTCTTAAAACCATATCCAGATATGTTTTGGTAAAACTGTAAAAGAAGTCTTCTCCTGCCATTGTTTTCTCATTATTAAATCTATGAGGGATTTTGAGACTGTCTGCTTCCTACTCAATGTCATTATACGATTGCCCAATTCTTAAATGTGTTCATATAGTTGCATAGAAAAGTTCTCAAAAAATGTGGATTCAAATCGCCCCAACTTCAGGTAAAAAGTAATCTCTTTGCCACTTTCGAAACTTTGATACGATACCTGTCTGCCTCTTGTTTTCAGCCTAGTATTGTGTTCATTTTGCGGATAAATTTTGTATGGAAATTTAGCGGTGAAATTTAGTAGCGAAATATTTAGCCAAATCGCTGAAGAAAGTGGTATTGTGTTTTATTAGCTAAAAGTTTGTTTAGTTTTGACAAGTAGATGGCAGTAACTTCCACAAACATATGTTTAGCATCAGATTTATCCGCTCAATACCTTTTTTCCGCGCTAAAATTTTGACGTTTGAAGTTGAATGAAATTGGAATACAAGAGTGGCAGTGTATTTTTATTATTTTTTTCCGACAAAAATTCCGTCTTAATTTAGACAATTGTTTTGAGAAGAAATAAAAATAGTAAGTATAAATATAATTTTTCTTACTATTTCGAGATTGGGTAATTGCAATAGCAATCTAATAGAACACGAAATAATATCACAAATGCACGACAGCTGATTGGCAAAGGCAGCCATCTATAGTTGAAAACAATGAACAATTTTAGCCGTAAAAAAGGTCTCTGTTCGATTGCTGCTAAATATTTATCCGCTAAATGAACACAATACCGGGCTTTCCCGATAACTTGCCATCCATCACACATTTAGCTCCTTCTTTCATTTTATTTTCGTCACATTTTACTTCTATCATTAATTTTTCCCTTAAATTTTGGCATATTTCTAGTCTTTCTGCAACAATAGTAAAAACATTTCAAATTAGTGTTCATAAATAAGCAAACTGACAAAACAATTGAAGTTTGTTATAAAATATTGAGAAATATAAAACTTAAAACCGTGTCCGGGGGTACCCGACAACATTGTGTTCGGGCGTACCCAACAACATTGTGTTCGAGGGTACCCGACAACATCGTCTCCGGGGGTACCCGATTGCTCTCACGCAAAATTTTTAGACATAGCTCTTAAGTAGTACAAGATATGTTATAAATATTATTACAAATTTAAATTTAAATATTTGCGCTTACCCGCCATCCAGGGCTACCCGATCTTCCCCTATTTAGTATTTATTTCATCATATCATGTCCCTCCAGTTATTCGATTGGATAAAAACGTCAATTTGCCAGACAAAAAACCATCAGATCTTTTAGCGTAATTTGGGACTTTTTTTCAAAACTCCGCCATTTGGTTGGATTTTAATTTGTTTTCACAATCCTGCATCATGTCACAGGGAATAAATACCTTGTGTTTTTACGGGCTTTTTTTGATTTCAAGCCCTCTGAAGGCCGCAATCACTGCAGTGGTAGAGCTTTTTTTCTTTAGACTCGGAAGCTGGCACATAGCGCGCTGAAAATTGACTATTTTCATACAAAAAAATTACTGTGTATAGATATTTTATACACAAATATATCTTTGAAATTTCAAAGCATTCGATGCAATACTTTTCTATCAATAAATTCCCGAAAATCACATATTTTTTGCAGTCACACTAGTTGTGTCCCTTAAAGCAAAATTGTACGAAAAATGGTCCCCAATTCAAATAAAAATCAATCAAAATGTCAATCACTGTAAACCAAAAAAAAGGCAAGAAATTCTTGAAAAAAAAACGTGTCCCATCTTAAAATTAAATTTTTTACTTCTTACATCTTTTCGTTGATTACATTTTAGAAAAAAAAAAAAAATTAAAACTTATTTTCTTACCCTTTCCTGGCATTTTAATCCTGAGCTCATTTTCTAGCGAGTACCGAGGATTCGATATAACTTATCCAATTTGACCAGGGCGGAGCAATTAAGAAAGGAATTAATGGCGCTTCCGAATTTTCCTTTATTTACCCTGAATGAGGTTATCCACCCAAAGAATTTTACCGAAGAGGCGACTAAAAATAAAATTCCAGAAAAGTTGTTGTTTTTCTTTCAACATTCTCCACACTTTGCACAAATGAATTCAACTGCCTCCCACTCCCATTTACAGGTGACGCGACAAGGGGGAGATTCATTCGCAATTATCTGACGTCCCGAGCCCCTTATGTCCAGTGAGCACGTTTTTAATTTGAAATTTTAGAGGGCTGTTTACTCTGTTTTGCCCCACAATTCGAGGTGTTTTATTTCAAAAATCCTAAATTAACCCTTTTTTCCATTTGACCACGTCGAAGATATAAAAATGTACTTTAGGTATGGGGGAGGTTATAAAACAGCGCGGAATTACAGCAATAAAATTGTTCTAAAAAGCGAAAGAATAGTGTGTTTTTGGGGCGGGTACTGATTGGAATTCTTGATTTGATACAGTCTCAACTTTCATAGCGCTCGCATTTGCTTCATTTCAATTTTAATGGGGACAAAACAAATTACATTCCGACGCGAAAAGGTTTTATTCTGAAGCTTTTGAACTCCTTCTTGAGTTAACGTTTTTATTTTGCACTTTACATACATAGATATTAATTCTAGTCTATATATATGTATCCATCGGCTGCTATTTTTTATCCTGGATGCATACGGTAATAAGTGAATACATGCAAAACATAACATTATTTGTTTTTTAAGATATAGTGGTCAATATAATAGACAACCGTTGAACATGAGTAAAAAAAATTTCCCCATCATAAGTGGTAAAATGTAGATAGAAAGAAAGTTATGAAGGATTAAAGAAATCCTTAAAAATATTATGTAAAATATCCCGTGACCGACTACGATATCTCATCCACGAAAATGTTACAGACCGTAATCGCAAAACAAAATGGAATAACATGACATTTCTTAAGTGAATGCAAATCATAATATAATATTATCTTTGATAGTAAAATCATAACGAAAGAAAATTGCGCAACGCAGCGTTGCTCAAAATAGTGAGTTTTAATAAGCTATCACTAATTCTATCAAAGTTCACTCTTAATAAAAATAAGAGCTGCTCACGTTGGCAGGATATTGTGTCTAAAACCAAAAATGATTTGTTGGCTATACTATACACCACAGTTTTTAGACCCATGATGGCCACCTACATATATGTGGTTCTTGCATGGTAGTCAAACACTAATCAAGAAATAATGAAAGCTCAGCTGTAAAAAAAGATCAACAGCGGCTTGATGCCATAAGCCTATCCGACGGCAGCCAAGGAAAAAATGAAAAAACTTACCTTCTTCACAATTTTCCGAGACGCCGATCTTTTGATGACAAGAATTCGTCCATAACTCTGTCAAAAGTAATATTCCGAATTTCTTCATTTTCGATGCACATTATCGCCAGAGAATTCAACCGTATCGGTGACATGGTACTACGAAGCTGTGTAGCCAACTTAGGGATTTTATCCCTAGATATAGGGATAATTTTCGGTTTTAGGGATTTAGGGATAAAAGTTTCAAAATTGACGATATACAGGAATATCTTGTGCACTAAAAGTTTCTACTAATTTATTTAAAATATTGACTATTGACTATCAGAACCAGCTTAACACAAGCTCGCTGCATGGCCACGTTTAATAAATAAACGGTAAACAATACATGCGTTTCATCACTTAGTTGGTGTTAGTATTAGTATGTTAAAATAAACATAAACCGAACACCGGATAAATTACATGCAATGCACAAAAAACATTAAACAAAAAGATTAAATATTATATAAACGTTTTTTTAAAACATCAAGAAAAAAAACGTCAAGAACAAACTGATCAGCCATATTATTAACAGTAATATACATGCGATTAATAGGTTCATACATGCTAAAGTTAGACCTTGAAGAGTTAACATGCAACAAAGGTAGTCTTCCCAAATTGTGCCCACTATCACGAAAAGAGATTTTCTTAAGCAACAATGGGGAATCAATATTCGCGTTTAAGAGCTGATCCACAAAGGTTACATCGGCAACCATGCGACGTTTCTCAAGCGGGTGCATATTTAAAAGCTTCAAGCGATCCTCATAGGGTGGAAGAATTAATGAATTATTCCAGGGTAGGTGCATGAGACCAAATCGTAGGAAGTTCCGTTGAACAGACTTGATACGGTCGATGTGTATACCTTCAAATGGAGACCAGACCTGGCTAGCGTATTCAAGAAGTGGTCTTACAAAGCAAATGTACAAACGCAAGGTTATGGTAGGATTCGAGAACTCTCGGGACCAACGTTTTATAAAGCCTAGCATAGAACTACTCTTTGATACTGTGTAGTTTATGTGGGAGAAAAATTTAATCTATGGTCACATTTGATACCCAAGCCACAAACAGCACCCACACGGCGAATCGAGGAATTCGAGAACACATAATCGTAAGAAATTGGTTTCTAATTTCTGTGGAAAGTCATAACCTCACAATCGTAAAAACTGTGAAGGTCACTCTGTACCTGCTCACAATCGTTAAAAGATTTAATCTGAGCGAAAAGTTTAAAGTCGTCAGCATAAATCAAGACCTTGCAGTACCTCACAACAGAGACAATGTCATCAATAGACAGAATAAAAAACAAGGGGCCCAAGTGACTCCCTTGAGGTACGCCAGACGAAACTTTCAAGACTATTGAGATGGAATGTCGAAATAAGATTTGATATGTTCTGTTATCTAAGTAAGACTTCGTCCATAAGAAATGTTAGAGGAAACCCATACTTTTTCGTTTTAAAGACTATCACGGAGTGAGATAACTTGTCGAACGCTTTACTAAAGTCTGTATAAATACAGTCTGTCTGGTAGGCTTTTGCAAATCCTTCAAGCTACAAATTGAAGAAACACTAGTACAGAACAAGAATCACTGGAGTGGACTATTAAATTTACTCTTCTGTTGTATAATGAAAATTTCCAGTTTGGAAGATGCATATTTCAGATTATTCGCTTTCAGATTTTTTTTTAAATGGTATTATGGCTAATAGAGCACTCTATTTCTAGTGTTTCAAGTTCAGTACGACAGCAAGATATACCAAAAAAGAAACGAAAATTTAGAAATGATCTTTACGAAAAGCTTTGTGATCCAGAACTCAAATATTTTTAATATTTTTATTGTGCTTGTGCCTTAACTTTAATTTTTTATAAAAGTCCATTTGGGGGTTGGTTTGCAAAAGGTATAAATGATTTGACATATTTTGGTTTGGCAGGACATTTGGTGGTAAGAGCGACTTGAAGAGACATGTCATCAGATTGGTGGAATGTTAGAATGTTAGCCCAAGGTATATAGAAGACAAGGTATTCCCTTTAAAATTTTGACACATTGCAGCTGACAGCATGTGACTAATGCATATAAATTTTTATATGAAAGACAGATAGAGGAGAAAGAGTATTGTGTTCTCTGTACCATACTTTTATATACATTTCACGTTATTACGTCACTAATGGCGAAACGTAGGTCATAATGGGAATACATTGTATTCTAAATACCTTGTGCCAAACCAATATCACAATATTTTTCTGGTTCAGATCAGCATAATGCACAAGTCGCTGAAGCCGAAATAAAATTGGCTAACGTTTTTTCACTAGATAATATGGCATTTACAATTGTTGATTATTTATCAACCTTATCAAAAGAAATATTCCCTGATTCTCGTAAAAAAATATGCAGTGTAGTCATGCTTAGACTACCAACAATAACAAAAACAACTTCAATTTGCTCCAGGAAAATGTACGCCTTTGACTTTTACTTAAATAATATTGCTAATTAGTTTTGTGTTGGGAAGATACAAAAAGTGCCAAAATTCTAAAATTTTCATATTTTCTCAATTTTTCCATTGTACTGAATCAAACGCACAATAGATTGTTTCAAATTCAAATTCAAAAAGATTTATTGCAGCGGTTAACTTACTACAATAAATTGTTTTGGCTCACGGCTGCTGTGACCATCCGAACCTATCCTATGTTCTTAGCTCAAAACTTATTTTAGGAGAATTATATTATACAGGGTGATTCAGATCAAGATATCTTCCGGTGTTCCTTGAGGTAAGATGATCATAAAATTGTTCGACATACCCCCCCCCCCCCCCCCCCAGAAACCGTCATTTAGAATCTGTGGCCAGTTGAAGATTTCGCCAATATTCGTGAGAATAAATGAGTATATCTTTTGAACCACTCTATAGATTTTGGTTATTGTTAGCTTATTAAATAGCCAAGAATAGTAGCTGTCGAAGAGTGTATTGCTCTGTATGTTTTAACTAAGCATTTTCAAAATATTCGTAAATATTTCCAAAACATTGATTTTTTTACACACAAATTTCATAAATACCGTTATTTATTTCAAAAACTTTTGTGTGTAAAAAAATCAAAATTTTTGAAATCATATTTGAGAATAATTTAAAGATGCTTACTTAAAAAATACAGAGTAATACAGTTTTCGACAGCTACTATTCTTGGCTATTTAATAAGCCAACAATAACCAAAATCTATAGTGTGGTTCAAAAGTTATACTCATTTAGTCCCATCAGGGTTCACGAATATTGGCGAAATCTTCAACTAGCCACAGCTCCTAAAGGAAGGTAAGGCGGGGGCATGCGCGTATCCAGTCCTGCAGCTTAGGGGGGGTCACAATTAAAATCTTCGAGGGGAAGAAAAAAGTCGGAAGCAGTTACTTTTAAATTTTTTTTTAATCCTATTTACGTTATATCACAAAATCCAATTTTCGGTTTGATTTGGAGAACCTATCGATAATATTATCCACATCAATGTCGATCTCAGGGTGGACATCAAGGACTTATAATCAGATACGCCGTCCCGTGCATAGATTGTAGAAATAGATGTAAGCGATTCTGTCACGTGTGAAGTAATTGACTGAGAGCGAGCTTGCACTTTGAGACACATTTAAAGGGATATCTACCTTCATCGCTAACTAATATAGAAAGTTTATCCTTTTCCTACAAATTAAAAGTACACAAGAAGTTAAATTAAACAACACTACCTGAATTAATACGAAAGTACAAGCAAAGCAACGCCAACTACCGCAGAAGAAAGCAAAGGGATTTTATTTTTATAGTTTTGCTGCAAAAATTTTGAAGAAAAATTGTAGAACCAATTTTAGCGGTACTCATATCAATCCAAATGATGGTTTTCAGACACCAAAATTCGAAAGAAAAATGTTCAAGCAAATTTCTAAGAACAAAATGTATAATTGCCAACGCTCATAAATATCTTTAGCGACCAAGACCAGCCAAGGCACCTGAATCAATCTAACTCTTTTGAACCATGGTCGGCCACAAGTAGTGCATGAAAAATCTAAAGAAAAAATGTCAAATCTCTCAAAACTGAATGCTTGTGCACTTTTCCGAAGGAATGAATCACCAGTATCAATCCACCAATTCGTTTGGACCGTTGTTGCAAGAATTTAATGCTTCCCTACGAACGTTAAAATTTTGAACAACTCAATCTTGAATTTGTGTCGCTACGAAAAATTATGGATAATTGCATAGAACTAGGGTTCTACTGGAAGAACTCTAAATCAAAATACGTTAAGTAAGTTTGTATGCTTCTGTTGCGAGCTCCCCATCAAGTTGTCATATCATCATAGATTTTATGTCGGAAAATTAGATAGGTAAAAAAAATTTCTCATCGCTGACCAATTTCTTAGAAACAATAACACTTTCAAGTCTCGAAATTGTGTGCTTTTTCATCTATAGGAGTAATCGGTGCAACAAAAATATAAAAGCATTATAATAACCTTGCTGCTAAGCATTGCGTATCTTTCTGTAAATAATCAAACACTAAAATAAATATGAAGTATTCCAAAATTACTTACCATTCTGTGATAGGTATGATAGATGACTTTTCGACACTATATAAAACACAAGAAAATTCTAAAAAATCGTACACGTTTCAAAAACGAGGAGCTACGAACGAATGACTATTATACCCAATCCAGACTCCACTATTACTACTCAAAAGAAGACAAACAAATGCCCAAACCAGCTCTAGCTGTCGTCCCAGATTAAAAAAGTGCTAAAAAAAAACTTTTACAACTAATTCTACAGGCCAGCGCCACATTCAATTTACCGCAAAGGTGAGGTGGCGCTTTGGGGGAGGTCATGACCCCCGTGACCCTCCCCCTGTATACGCGCCTGGGCGGGGGTATGAGGAACAATTTTTTGATCAGCTTACCTCAAGGAATCGCGTGGTATACCGGAAGGTATCTTGTTCTGAATCACCCATATAAAATAAATCTAAGCAAAAAACAAATCATTTCTTATATAGTTATTTTAAATTTTTTTTTAAAGCTGGAATCCATTTTCAATTTAATGTTTCTTAGCTTAAACAGTTAGTCTTATTTTAAATACCTATACCTTAAAATAACTAATATTAGCGAAGTTCCTAAATTATTGCCTAAGTATTAATAATTATTTTTCGTGTAAAGCTAGTTTTATATTTGCTCACGGGTTTACTTGCGACCATTATATAAAACTATTTACTTTGTCTTGTTTGGTGGCCACTGGTCGTAATCCGGGGGTTTGTCAAGTCGTATGACGTTTCGTCTGTTTGAAGTACCCAGTGGTACGTCTCGAAATGTATATGTCGTATCTTAATCTGTTCAGAATGTTTAATTTTATTAGAGTGCCGTAGCAAAGTTTACCTAATAATAAGTTAAGAAGCTGTAGAGCAAAATGGGCAAATTTCTGGTGTTTTTTAGAATGAAACAACTAATTTCATACACTTTCGTCTTTTGCATGAATGGGGGAAAAGAACTTGTCTATGCACTACTGTAGTGCAACTGAGACAACGTGTTAAAAACAAAAATCGAGAGAACGTAGGATTACCCGAACGACAAAATCTTATTAAATCCCTCAAAATCCTTTCAACCTATTCATAATAATGTACTTCGGGCCACACTACCTCCCATTTTTAAGAAAAAGATAAATTTCGCTTTGGCCCAGATGCTGAAAGGAGATGTAAAATTCCTCTCAAATGAAATTCTCATTTTTCCCGAAAATATCAGAGAATTCAGCATGAGTTCTCCCACTTAATCTCTTCATAGCAAAACGAATGTAAACAGAAACACGTGCTGTTCAAATATCATAGGATTACAGCAACAACATGTGTCCTTCTAGTCCTTTTACAACAACAACATGTGTCCTAACATTATCAATATTTCATGAAAACCGGTTTTCACAAAAGCGCGGGAGCATTTTATGAGAGTAAAACGTGAAAACTCCGCCCCTTCTCATTTATTTACGAAAATGAAACATTTGCCATTCTGTTTCGGTGCATGGAACTTGCGCTTTCACATTTTTTATCTTTATTCATAAAATTTTTAAAGAGAGTTTGAGTTTTTTTTCGATTTTTTTTCTTTCTTCCTTCCTTTTCTTGCCGTGTGTATTTTAAATGTAAAACACTCGGATATCTCACCAGCTTCTTAACTTATTATTAGGTAAACTTTGGCCGTAGTTCCTGTATTGTCCTGAAGATAACGTTTGAGGGTGGGAAGAAGGAAATTAGCATTTTCTTTGTCATACGTCAGTAGGTCAATTGGATCTTTATCTGTACCCGCAGCCTTCAGCCTCCGCAGAAAATCTCCGCACTCCAGCATGAGGTGTCTAGCCGTCAGTACTGTGTTACATGGTCCACAATTTGGCGCCTCCTTCGTCCTGAAAAAGTGAATCTTCAGTGCCAAGAGGTGCCCCAGCCTAGTCCTAGCCATGGAGATCATCAACTCCCTCGGCATGTCGGGCATTAGAGGTGGTCTGTTAGTAGTATGATGTCTAGCTAGGAAAGAAGGGTCCTCACTCCAACATAGTTGGGCTATGGATTCCCCCGCGGCTTTGCAGAATGCTCTTGCTGACAGATATGATGGCGGAACAATCTCCTGTGCACCTGGCAATCTGACGTTCTTTTCCAACCAGTCTGCCCTTTCGTTGCCCGGAATTCCAGTGTGCGCTGGACACCAGGTAAGCCAGATCGGTCTGTCCTGTATTTTCTGTCTGATATCAACCGCAAATGGGTCCTTGTTTCTTACATTAGCAATTGAGACTGTCTGAGAAAATCGCCGTTGTACCTTCCTGATGTGAGGCCCACCTAACCGCCTCCCAGACAGCCAAAATCTCCGCCGTAAAGACATTCGCCCAGATTGATTTTATCTTTGAAGATGTACCTATTCTTACTTTTAAATAATATATAAATAAATAAAATTTATTTATAAAACCTCAAAATAATACTGTGCTTTTATATTTTATATATATATTATACATTTAAGCCAATTATTTAGAGAATTCTAGGGATTTTTTCTATCGAAATTCAGGAATTTTCACAGGAGTCTGGTTGGAATCACTACTACGAAGGTAAGTTTTTATAAGTTTTTTCTTACTGAATAAACGTTCGGACATTGCTGCAGTGACTGGTAATATGAGATAGAGCTGTAGAGCTGTACATACATATGTGGATCCGGGGCACTTTTTGTTATAGCCGAGCTATCTACAATTAAGAGTTCAGCTAGTTCTCTAATAGTTGAAATTTCTCGAGATCTTTCCAGCATTATGGATCGAAAACTTAAAAGTTATTGAGGAAAAGTTGCCGATAAATCTTTTGAATAATACTGGCGGTGGCGATTTACTTTTTTAACAATTTAATTATCTGTTAAGCCACTCAGAACTTGCGGTTGAAACAGCAAAAATCTTTCCGTCAAGCTACTCATACTTTCAGATAGCACTGTAAATTGTTGAATTATGATATCCAAACAACGGTCAATGGTTAGAAGCAAAATTTCGGAGTTTCTCTCCAGGATTCTCTTTACCTTCATTTATAGCCAACTCATAAAAAGAAACTTCTTCACATGACATGGCTGGCGTTTTTTTTTTTTTTTTTTTTCTAAAGCTGGATTTACTTTCCAAGGTGTGGATTTTTTTATTATCGGGAAATCATATCTGAGTTCCATCATGTTTTTCTGAGTTTGCTGCAGCATTGAGGTGACTGCCATGTCAATACTATCAATGGCTGGGTCTTGTCAATATTTAGAAACAATATTGATTGCGCGGAGTATTTTGCTTTGGAACACAAGGGTAATTATAAATTCTAATGAATTCATTTGTTTTTTTTATTGCATTCGCCTCAGTCTTTTCTATAGATTTATATAAAAATAGGACGATATTTTCAAGATAGATCATGACTTGTACAGATCCGTTTTCCAAAGTAAACAAACTGTAAAAACATGAAGAGCACTTCATCACTTCATATGAAAATATTAATTTTGTAGGCTTTCGTGGGCCCCTAGAAACTGTGCGCTCTCCGCGTGACGGGGCCTGCGGGGCCGTTAGTTACATCAGTACCTTGATCATTAAGTCAAAAATATTGGGAGAGTGTTTGCAAGCCGTCAAGACTTGATCTAGGAGAAATAAAACTATCCTCCACCGGGATATGAGGATCATAGATGCAATGGAATTATTGACAACCTAGCGAAAAAAAAGTAGCGAAAATTAACTTTATCGTACCAGTGTCATTTTATGGCACCTTCAATTCTTACCTCAAATCTGTCTTGAATAATTTGCACAAAAAACAAAAAATACTTTACTGAGAAAGGCTATACAACGACTTCGTGATTCAGAAATATATTTTAACACCTCTGGTGAAAAACAAATGAACTCTTCCTTCTCAGAAGAACAGAGCTTAAAATAATTACAGAACTCTTTTCAGGCAACTGCCCCTTGCGGTATCCTCCATATATCTAATCTAGTCTAACATTAATACGCACATTTACCTCGGCACAGATAGTAAACAAAAATCAAACGAAATTTTGAGACATTTATCCAATTCCAAGTAGATAGTAAATTGTTTTTTTTTTATAATTATTATTAAGCTAAGCTGAGGAGATAAAACTCTACATAGTAGGAAGGAGATGGGGAAAGGAATTAGGGAATCTGAGGAGAGCGGCGGAGGTGCTGATGTATATCACTATTAAACTTTCGCAGATTGTATGCCAGAGGTAAGACAGAAGATGGTAGACTGTTCCACATTCGCACAGTTCGAGATAAAAAAGCATAACGGAATTTTACAGCACGGGCGAAGGTAATTTTAAGGGTAAAAGGATGTGCCTGGTTAGCAGCGCGAATATTGGGTGCCGGAATCATTCCAGAAGGGATCAGACTAGATATTTCATTTCATTTCATTGGAACATTGACCATGCGTGTAGCAAGGTGCAGCTTTTAATTTACAGGTGCGAAAACCCATCAGGTCCTGCGACTTTGGAGACGTCGATCCCCTTAAGTACCTTGAACACATCTCTCGTATGGATGTGTATTGACTCTTGTACACATCCGTACGGGAATTGGAAAACAGGTGTCTGTAAAGTGGGTGGAAGACGAGAATTGGAAGCCAAAATATTAGCTTTATACAGCGAGTCCACAATCACTTTACCATTATTAAATAGTGAAGGTATAGAGGAACTACTGAAGTTGTTTGACTACAGACCAAAAAACTTTGCCAAGTTTCTTTGTGTGACACTCTGATCAACAAGAAATTATTCTCTCTGAATAATGGACTTACAGGTGTTCCGTGCAGTCTTGTATACTTGTTTCAGTTCTGGACATAGCCCAATAACTTTGAGTACTTTGCGTATTCAAGGAATTGCGGTAAATATGACTAATCCCAAATAAAAAGGTCCTGAATATGTGAATGTGAATGGTTTGTATTGTAAAAACTGAAGAATGAACCGTACATGTACCGATCACCTACTTCCAGGGTAGTCTGACACATGTAGTTCGAGCAGAATTCTTTCAGATGTTTTGCTGGATACGATATGAAGTACCGACGGGAATTTATAGACAGCATTCAGCGGAGATTCCATGATAATTCATGAAATTAATGAAATTTTAATAGTGTCGGACTACTACAAATCCTGATTAATGTTATCCTTGGCAAGTAAAAGTTAAACATTTAGTGGCCAGCCATTGGATTGTAACAGAAGACAATTTGCACAAACGGATCGTAATAGATACGACGGTTTTACCATAAGTTTTGCAATAGAATAATAGTAACAATAGTTTGGTTTGCAATCGATTTTATTGTTTTTAAAAGCATTCGCCTTGATGATGTACATTGTACACAATTTTGTATATTTTGTATACGCTTAAACCAACTTTTATAATGTTTTTTTTTTATTTTTTTTTTTTAAGTCCGATTGAGGTATTTCATAAACATGGTTTTTGAATGCTTCACGCAGTTTGTTTTTTATGAATGGGAATAAAAGGAAATCATTAGGTGCCAAACCAAGACTACAACGGATGATAATTTGTTGTTTGAGCCGATGATGTGTGAAAGCTCACATTGTCATGATGAAGAACGATATTTATCTTTGTTTTTTTTTTTCGTATTTCACCAAAGACTTAAGGCAAACAAATGGTGGTGTTACAATTGACCGTTCTATGATTCTCCAAAGCAACGGTAGCTATATATTCATTTATACCGTAGAAATAAACGACAATTTTCTTCGAAGTGATTCGTGAGCGAACAACTTTCTTTGGATTTTTACCAATCGATTTCTGTTTACTTTCAGGCTCACACGAATATATCTAAGATTCGTCACCTGTGTAGATGTTACACACGTATTTTGAAGTACCACGATGGTATTTAAATATGGAAATAAATATCGCAAATATTTTTATTATATAAAAAAAATTTGAAATACATTGCTCACGTGCTCATCGACCAAAATGTAGTGCCAGGCAGGATATGTTGTGTACGACTCTAGTGATAAGAATTTAGAGTTTCAGGAGTAAAAAATTAGTACAGAAAATATAAAAGTGAGAAATCGGAAATGGAAAGAGGTATCAAAATAGTTGGAATATAGGTTCAGGTAAAGATCAAAAGGATTTTTGGGGATTGCTATCACTTCAATTTTTTCGGTGCTGATGATCAAGATGATAGAGAAGTATACCTACCACATGATGACAGTTGTGGTTCGAGTAAAAAAGAAATTGTTCCAAATACGTCCCTTGCGTATATGTTTTATGAATTACCCAATAACTTTAGGTACACCATAGATGATAACTTAAATTTTTTTATACATACCTACTTGTACAGGGTGTGCCAGACTAATAAAATTTCGCCAAATGATTCCTTTTGTCCAGACAAGTAAAAAATTGTAAGGCAGGAGGGCAGTAAATTATCACCCAACCGAATTACATGGTGATTAGTAAAATAATGTGCTCTTTTATCATTAAACAGCCTATAACTTGAAAAATACAGGGTATACGGTCTTCTTTAAGGCGGAATTATATGCAGAACCTTAAGAAAGAAATGAACGATAAACCACCCCCATATTGCTTCCCTCTCCAGAGTTATGTTTGGTTTTTAAATTTTTTCGGTTTTTTTTTTTTTTTGTAAATACGCCGACTAAGATAAATTTTTGTTACAAAATTTCGAAAAGCCAGAGTCTTTTCTTTAATTAGACTTTATACTTATGTTCTATCTGTGACGGTTAAGGAGTTTTAGCTTTTAACCTATTCGATAATAATAATTTTTTTTTAGATGACTAAGGGAACTAATTATCTGTGACTGAATAGGTTAAAATCTAATAACTCCTTAACTGGTACAGATAGAAGATAAGTGTAATAGGTTTAATTAAGAGGAGTCTCTGGGCTTTCGAAATTGTGTAACATAATTGTATCTTAGTGAAGGTATTTTTAATAAAAAAAGCGGAAAAATAAAAAATAAATGAAATTTCAAAATTCTGGAATGGGGCGGATACAGGGTGGTTTAACATTCAAAGAAAACCTTTAAGGTTCTGCATACTATGCCGTCTTAAAATAGACCGTATACCCTGTATTTTTCAAGATAGAGGGTGTTTAATTTAAAAAATTCAGATTTTACTAATCAACCTGTAACTTGGTATAATGATATTTTGCCCCCCCCCCCCTCCTGCCATGCAATTTTTACTTGGCTAGACGAGAGGAATCATTTGGGACACTCTGTATATAAGGGTTACAAGCAAAGAACAATCCAAGTTCACTTTTTCGAAAATTTGATTTATGGGATAATTAAAAAACTTTAGTCGTCTACTTTGGATAAATCGTATCGAAAATATTTCAAACTGTCCTTAAAATAAAAAGAAAAACCAATGGCTTTTATGGTGACTTCCAATTAAGACCAGGCAAATTATCGTTACCTTCGTATTTTGATGAAAAATAATCAACTAAACAGACCGTTTTCTTTCGAATGCACAGCATATGTGTGCGCTTTGCCTCCATGTACCTTACATTTTCACAAAGAATTTTTTTTCGTTATTTGTGTTATTTATCCATTTGACGTAAACTGTAGTCGCTAGAGTAGGTTTTTACAAATTGAAGAATATTTGCTTTCTCTTTTTTTCACTTGAACTTCTAATGGTAATAAAATATTTCACCAATAGTGAATAAGTCCTTGTAATTCGTCTTATTTGAAGATTGAAAATTCTATTCACTTAATAAAAATTATACGGTTATAAGGTTATTACAATCTTTAGTATTTGAAACTTTTGATTCTGTTAAAATGACATTTCCTGTTAGAGGTCACAGTTACATGGAATGTGATATGGGACTTATAATACCGGAGACAGACTAGCAGTTTTAATATTGATATTGGAATTATGTAAACTGCAATAAAATATTTCAGAGACACACTTGCGGTTTACAATATTGAGAAATTAATTACAGAAATTACATTTAATTTGTCATTTGACTTACGAAAGTTAAGCGCCCGTACAAAATGCGAGCAAATATTATGAAATTACTTATCGAAATAAACACTTCAACTTGACAAGTGTCAAATATTAAATGTCAGAAAATGTTGCAGCCAACATTGTAGTATAAAATTTGGTTTTAAAAAGTTCTTATATTAAATGATAACCGCGTAAATTTTTCGAAATTTCAATATTGAGTTCCAATGTACTACATAATGAGTGTACAACGAGCGTATACCGAGCTGTTCCTCAGTATATAGATATACAGAGTTGCGGTTAAACGAAAATTGCAATATTTAAATTGCAAGTCTGTCTCCGGTATAATACAGAATGTTACAATCGAATTACCGGACCAGTGAATTAATGATCACATAAAATCCTTTCGATACAAGCCTCAGCCCTTTGGTGTTTTGAAATGTCAGCAGAATATGTTCAAACAATGGACAGAGTATTTTACAAAAGTTAAAGATGAAAAGCGCTATTTGCAACTAGACAGATTTGAGAGATACGTATTACCAAAGATGACAACACAACCTTACAAATAAAGGCAAATTATATTGGTCCATATAAATTATCAGCGATAAGCAAAATATCGATGACAAGCGTGCAAAGGGTCCTACTCTATTTTGCTTACGTTTTTTTTTTATTATGTTGCCAAAGCTCAGGGGATAAACTATGATACCGTAGCATAACCTTGGCAGGAAAAGAATAAAGGATAAGGGATTGAGGATTATTTGGTTGAGACAAGTAGGTGACGGTGCGCATAACGCTTGAATGCTGGTAAACTGTTCCATATTCATACTATTCTGTTAGTGAAAGATGCACGGATTGTTATGGTATGGCCGAATTTAACTTCAAAGGTATTAGGATGATCTCGGGTTACAACTTGTGTGGTACGCATAGGAGGAATTCTACAAGAGATCAGGCTAGAAATTTCGTAAAAGCAATGACCATAGAATTAGTGATAAAAAATAGATAGACGTCCGACATTACGTCGGTGCTCTAGGGATTCAATAATTGCTATTGATATGTCATCGCTAATAAGCCGGAAGGCCTTCTTTTGGACTTTGTCTAACGTGGACAATGCAGGGTGTCTGCGCTTGCACAAATATGGGAGTTATATTCTGATCTAGGCCTGATATGAGACTTGTAGTTTTGTGCCAAGTCGGATGGAGTAAAATATTCCTCGCATGTGATCAAGCAAACTAAGATTGTTGTATATTTCAATGCCTAAGATGTTAAGAAATGGTAAGTTCGAGATATCTGCTCCATTGACGGAAAAGGGTTGAGTGGAAGTTGGAGTATGTTCAAGTGATAACAAACAACATTGCTTTTTGGAAGCATTAAACAAGACCCAATTCGCTCTGCCCCAAGCGAGTCTTGTTGTGAGGTCATCGTTTAGTGAACTGAACACATGGCTTGGTTTGTCAGCCATAACGTTCTCATGGGAATAAGCTATAGAGTCGAACGGGTACACGAAATCAAGGATGCTATCGTCTGTAAAACTATGATTATGATTGAAAGCGAGAGCTAGCAGGTCATTAATAAAAATGAGGAAAAAAGTAGGAGAGAGCACAGAACCTTCCGATACACCGGCATGTATTATAAACTGGTCAGTAGTAACTCCATCCAATATAACTTGAATTAAACGGTAAAAGAGAACACTTAATCTATTTTAAGAAAATACGGTCAAAACCTAATGCTTGAAGTTTAGCTGAAAGAGCAAGATGCCAGACTCTATCGAAGGCTTTCGAGATATCTAATGCGATGATCTCAGATGTACCAAAATTATGGAGACATTGATTCCAACGCTCGGTATTGAATTTCAATAAATCTCCCGTAGAGCGGCCAGCACGAAAGCCGTATTGGCGACTGTCAATAAGGTGATTAGTTTCTAGATATTTCATCAATTGGGTGTTGATGAGTCTTTCGAAAACCTTAAAAAGAATCGAAGTAAGGACAATTGGTCTATAATTTTAGGGATCGCTTGTCTCTCCTTTTTTGGTTATTGGCTGAACATGTGCAAGTTTCCATGCCCAAGGAAAGACTCCTGTCGAATAGGACAGATGCATAGAGATTTAGCTAAAGCAGAGGGGTAGCACTTGAGTACCAGGGGCGAAATACCATCCGGCCCAAGAGCCTTAAACAATTGAGACCAGCGAGCATTTTGAAGACCTCCCTCGTACGGAAATGTAATGGTCTTTGCTTGTAATTGCATGGTGGTGGTGAAGGAGGACTTTGCGAAGAAGGTGGCAAGAAAGAATTCGCAGCTAAGTAACCTGCAAACAAATCAGTTTTGTCCAATGATTTCGTGTACATATCTCCGTTGTTAATTATAGAGGCGGTACCGAAGAACTGGTGAAATTATTCTTGACTGTTTCAATAAAAGACCAGGAACTCTTGCTACCCCTTCTGTCTAATGTCGAATTGAAACTAAGCTCGCTGAATAATGGATTTGCAGGTGTTACGTGCTTCTGTATAGATCTGACTCAATTTCGCTGAGTGGCACAGTTTAAATACTCGAAATGCAGCTTCCTTGTTTTCGATGGTTGTATAACAGTCATTGTGAAACTAAGATGAATTGTTGTTGTTACTTTTAGTACAGAGCAAAAAATTGTCTATGATAAAAGTTCTCCGGACTTTTTTTAAAAGTTTTTCAAATATAATGTAGCTCAATAGATAAAAAAAATGTCAATAAGTTATTTTTACATAATAATTGGTAAAATACAAACTTAAGTTAGGACATTTTGAAGTGGAAAATTAAAAATTCGAAGGTTTTGCACGCTTGTCGTCGATATATCTAAAAACATAAACGTCCAAGGATTGACATTTTTCTCTACTGACAAACGTCTTTCAAATTTCTTCTGAATAATTTCATGATCGTCAAATTCTAAAGAGGCTATGCGGTGACGTAGCACAATGCCTACACTAAATCATGTAATGGATGACATCAATAACTGAACAATATTCTTATTAATATTATGTATAAATTGCAATGATATGTCATATGTCACAAATTTGCTTTTTTATTCCGAAAGTGGTTTGTGGACTTACTGTTTTTTTCCCAGAAGAATTCTACTTTATGTTAATGACACTAGTAATATAAAAGTGCACTTACCCTATACTATGAGTATACTCACTTCAATAAAAATTTATCCAATACAATATTCGAAAACGAATCGTGTCAACGTGTCACATAAACTTTTCATCATATCAAATTTAAAAAGCTGTGTGTGCACTATTTTGTCATATTTTAGTCTAAAGTCAGCGAAAAATGCAATGTAATCAGAAAGAATCAAGAGGGTTGCACTTTCCAAGATCAATTTAATCTGAATGACTTTGGACTTTTAAATTCAAACTAGTGTTGATGACGTAGTTTTCAATAAAAAAAAAATAAGTAGCTAAATTAAAAAACAGAGGAAAGGGAGAAAGAAAGCTATCCATCAAATTGAAAGCGTATGCCCTACATATGCAGCGCTCCTAATGAATATGGTTTTGACGTACTTATGAGACAGTAAAGTAAAGAAATGGAGTGAATTGACGCTACAAATTTAGTTTTTATTTATTTTTTTTATTTTCAATTTAACAATTTGGAAATAAAAAAATATTATATTAAAGAGTATTTTGATATTATAAGTACCTACTTTTTGCTTTGTATTTCTTTGTTTTTATTTTTCAAATGGGCAGATGCACAGCGGACCTTCAGATTTATATTATATGCCAAAATACATTCAGTTCTAGCACATTTTTCCTCTTAGAGCTCTAATGAAGGAAAAATCATATCATTAGTGTACTTCATTATGATCTGCTTTTCAACCCATAATTATGAATACTATGAGACATACGGCATTTTAATGAATAATTAATAAAGGGTTGTCCAATAAGAGGTGTTATTTTAATTAGCCCGCTATTTCGGTAGATGTCACTTTTGGAGCTGCCATTTTTTGACATTTGACAAGTAGACTAACTAACTACGCCATTAATAAAAATGGAACGATACACGATTCAACAACGCATTGAAATTATTAAAATTCACTATAAAAATGGTGAAAATGTGGCAGAGACGGTTCGTAAAACTCGAACATTTTTGGGTCATCGTGAAGCACCTTGTCAACCGCAATACAGAAATTGGTAGAAAAATTCGAGCTGTCGGGACAAGTTAGTGATGTGAAGAAAATGTTGAAGAAAATCCAGGTTTGTCCATTCCTCGTCGTTCTTTGGAATTAGGCATTCCACAAACGTCATTACACTGTATTTTGCATAAAGATTTGGGTCTTAAGGCTTATAAAGTTCAGTTAACACAAGAACTCAAGCCGTGCGATCATTTACAACGTCGAGTCTTTGCTGATTGGGTCCTTGAAATGCATGAAAATGATCCGGAATTCCATCGAAAACTCATCTTGAGTGATGAGGCCCATTTATACCTCGACGGCTTCGTCAACAAGCAAAATTGTCGCATCTGGGGCTCGGAAAACCCAAGAATTATTGTTGAAAAGCCTCTCTATCCTCAACGTGTGACTGTTTGGTGCGGCTAATGGTCCCGCGGGGTCATTGGACCTTACTTTTTCGAAAATGAGGCTGGAGCAACAGTTACGGTGAATGGATTGCGCTATCGACAGATGTCTAATGATTTTTTATGGCCGGAATTGGGTGGTATTGATCTTAACAACGTTTACTTTCAACAAGACGGCGCTACGTGCCATATAAGCACTGAAACCATTGATCTTTTACGGGAAAAGTCTCCGGACCATGTTATCTCTCGAAGAGGTGATCACAGTTGGCCACCGAGATCTTGTGACTTCACTTTGCGACTTCTTCCTTTGGGGCCACGCGAAAGAGAAGGTCTACGCCAACAGCCCAGCGTCGATTCAAGACCTCAAAGATGGAATTCGTGAGACTATCGAGGACATGGGGCAGCCACTTTGCGATTTGGTTATGGAAATTTTCATGAAAAGGATATGGTCCTGTAGGCGTGGTCATGGTTGTCATTTGGCTGATGTTATTTTCCATTATTAACGGCATACCTCTCATTACAATGAAATAAATATCCGATCATTGAATATCAAAATAACACCTCTTATTGGAAAACCCTTTACTTATGATTCATTAGATCGTGCTGCGTGTCTAACTATTTTTAATCATCATACGAACGATACATCCGTTTAGAAGTTCGAGGATTACTTCGAAATTATGAAGAAATATCTTTAACTTCTTCTGCCTTCCGTGGAAATCAATTTTATTAAATTTGATAATTTTTTGACTAAAAATCAATTACAATAATTTAGTTCGTTTTAATAAGTCTGCGCTGCAAATCTAACACTTAGGCTGATGACACTTTGCCTCACCTCTTACCCGGACGGTCTTCATTTTTATTTATTAATAATTTGCACATTTTTTTTTTAATAAAAACAAGAACAACGGTCTTCTGAATAAATTTATAAGTTTATTTCAAATAATTTCTCATAGCTTCTTACGCATACTAAATCATAACCTCGTGTAGCTATCTCTTACAATAATTAAATAGACTTAGAGCTAGTAGCCTACTATTATAGTATATCACATGTTTCATATAATTCTATAAATTAATTAGTTGAACGTTGCATGTATGAAAGTGTGACGATTATATGGATAACGCCCAAACAAATGAGGCGATTAGCCACAGTCGATCCGAGCCTATTATCTGAGTGCCGGCATTTAAGCTGGGAAACAGGTATTTACAATAAGAAACGTAGAAAAGCAGAAATAGAAATTGAAAAATGGGAGAATAAGTAATAATAATGAACACACGTATAACACGGTTAACTATAAATGCAATGAAATCTATGTAAATGATTAATTAGCGACGCGACTAATTAGTGAAATCAATCACTACTCGGAATCGGCAGTTCGATATATTCACGTAGAAAAAACAACGAGAGTTGAATCTGACACAAAACTGACGATTGAAAATGTAAAGTGATTAGTTCTGATTTATTTAATGAAATTGTTACGACGCGACATATTGCACACTAGTAGTCCTCATTTCTTATCTGATAAAATATTTACAATCCTGAGCGTTGCCGTTTTGATGATGCAGATGGATGCGGTTATCCAAATTCTTCGCCTCGGTAGTTTTCTTAAATTTAAGAAATTTGTACAACAGGTTTCGGTTTCTTAACGCCTAATGTAGAGAGTATTTACAGGTCAAAATAGTGGACCTTTTTAAACAATTATTATGAGGAATTCTTTTTTACAATTTTTAAATAGAACAATCTTTACATGGTAATCTGGATAGCATTAAAGATGGCCGTTCATTCGCATCTCAAGTTCTTCCTCTTCCTTGGTAAGGGGTACTGTTGTATGATTGTAAAGTCCTTGTGCCATCAATTGTAGAGCCAAAGGGTTTTTAGTTCCGCTGGCTTTCTTTATTTTTGCTCTCTTATTCTGGAACCATATTTTTATTTGTGCTTCATTTAGTCCTAATTCGCCGCTTAGCTGCTGTCTGCGACGTTCAGTTAAATAGCGGTTTTCGTTGAATTCGCGCTAGAAAGAAGGAAAAAGTAAAAGTTAGTTAGTTTCGAAGTTTACGCAAAATATTTCAGAAAATAAAGTTATAAAGGTATTGTTCAAGCAAAGGTAGGCGACATAATCACAAATACATAGAAAATATTCGCATAATGGTGGACCCTGGTAGACAAATCCTGATGAGCTCATCAATGAACTCCTGAATCAGATGAACGTCCTGATGAAATTTATTCGCATTTGAATCGAAACCGGGAAAAAAATATTTTATTTACTTATTCACAGATAGTGTGCATGAGATATTCCATCTCTTTCACTTATTTAGAAATATGTACTTTGCTTCTCTTTTGTGCATTTTATAATATTAGATGAGCACTTCGATGAGTACATAATGAGTGGCACGATGAGCTTATTAATGAGCATAGCAATGAGTGTCACAATGAGCTTATTAATGAGCATATCAAACTCTGAGACGCTCAGGCGTAAGGATTTGAGCATACTTGACTTAATAACTTGTCTGCCCTAGGCCTATGGAAAATGCCGCCCCTCTACTCCTTGTAAAACGCGAAAAGTGTCAGCGAAAATACCAAATAACCCAGTACTAATATATATAGTCTATGGTGGAGCAAAATTAAAATAATGCTTTTGAACTTGGAGTAATCTAGTAAGCAAAGATCCAGTTCGATGATCCAAAATTTTCATAATTCCAATCTCCATACGTATAAATTTCTTTTTTGGGGTGCTATGGACACATTTTTGAATTTTTAAACGTTGACTTGTGGGTTCACAGAGGGCGCGACTACTAAAAAAATCTCACCAAGATTAGTCGCTCCCCCCCTAAATTTGTCGCCCCCCCCCCTAAATTTGTCGCCCTAGGCCCGGGCCTGCTCGGCCTATAGGGAAATTCGCCCCTGCTTGTTCAGCATATGGGCGACAGTATTTTCGCGGAAATACAAATAAAAAAATTAATTTAAAATAAATAATTTAAAAATTTAAATAAATAAATCGCTAAAACAAATTCAAATTTTCTTAGTATAAATGTCATCTGACAAAGTGAGGACAAAAACAAATATTTATTTATTGCTGGTTTAGTATATAGTAGGCAGCAGTTTCAAGATATGCAATGAGCCCTTCGATGAGATTTAATGAATGCTCATCAGAAGGCTCATCGGGAGTTAATTTTGTATATGTTTTTTTGTTAACTGCAAAAATATTGATGCTTTTCATCAGTCAAATTAATATTGGTTTACATAATAACTGTCCCTTGCTGGGCAAGAGACAAGGTAAAACTGTAAGCAATTTCCACTAGGGGAGCGAAACACTTTTATAATTTTTAATTTGACTGGTCTTTATTTATTATCTAATACAAGTTTATTTGGCTCAAATTTTAATTTAACGTATTCAAACATTAAAAAAAAAAATTAAATAAAAAAAATATGTGCACTATTGTTTTTTTTTACACGATTTCACAATTTTTACGGTTAAAATCGAATACTTCCTCAACTTTTACAGTACTTTAATATTATACGGAAATGTAGCTGCTTAATGAGCAAAAATTCGTTAACTCGGTCAAATTTCGATCACCGATTCTAGTTAATAAAAGCTAATTATACGCGGAATTGCACTTGCTTTTAATATATAAACAGAAAAAAAAAACATTACAGATCAAAACGTGTCATCAAATTGTTGTCAAAGTTGAAAAAATATGCAAAAAATTTTAAATATAGAAATTTTTTCGTTTGTAGCTTCGTGACTTTTCATTCCAACAAAATAAGGAGCATGGGGTTTTTCGGGTTCTTCGTTCACGTTCCTACCACAAAAAAATACGACAACGAATAAAAACTGTCGGTTATAAATTGTTACATACATGGACCTTTCTAATGAAGATTTCTTGGGGGTGTATAAGAAATTTCTTCTACACCACAACTTTTAGTTCCACCAGACCTACAACCTACACTATGTCTCGTGAAAAAAATTGTTTCACTGTAACACAGTGTAATTGGTCTGCAGATTTTATAATTCAACTTCTGTTAGAATACCGTGAAGCTTATATTTTCTTAACTTATCGCACGACAACAAAAGTTATTTTAAATAACATATTATCTAGTATCTCATCTACTGACAGCAGAGCGGGTCCGCAAGTAGTTATATGTAATCATAAAGCACTGAGAAATATAATTTGTTGGTAGATAGTGTTATATTTCTCAAAGGCTTAATAGAGGATTTCGTACAATTTCGTATAAGGAATTATTAATGTCTTATTTGAATTATTGACTTACCAGGATTAAAATTTTGTTCAAGGAAATAGAAGGTGGAATGGTCTTCCTTATTCTTTAAAGAAAGAAAAGTGAAAAGTAAAATAAATGAAGGAGAGTCTCAACAAGATTTCCAGACAATTTCGTTGAAATACTTGAAAGTGAAGTGGAAAACAAGAGACAGAAAGTATTTTTAGAAGCAAAGAGGAAATATTATTAGATTTCTTCTAGAATTTTTAACGGAGAAGAAACAATATTGTTTTTATTGTTCAGCGAATACAAGGGCGGATATAGGGCGAAAAGATGGGGCGATATTCCCTCCTAGAGCTCTAATAAATCAAAATTGATACTCTAATCAAATGAAATAAAAAATATTAAAAAATCTTTTTACAAAGACTGCTTCTAGATCCGCACTTAAAAATAGAAAATAATTTCTTCCTTCATGAGTAAATCACAAAAGCTCTCTAGAGTCTGTTGGGAAAATCATTAGAGTCGGGGTAATTGATATCAGATTCTCAGTTTTCTTGCAAATATTTATTTTAATGCAGATACAGATACAGATATCAACCCTACCTATTTAGCACTACTCGAAAATTTCTTTAAGTGTTTGTTTGAAAATAAATTTATAAAAAAAGAACTTTAAAGACGTTGCCTTTAATTTTTGCAACAAATTGCTGCCGAGCAGAAGAAATTATGGTGTTTAAACGAAATACAAGCTAGCTTTATGTGAAAAACACCAGCAGTAAGACAAGGCAAGAAATGTATAATGACTATTTTATGTGGTACCAAATTTTACTATGCTTACAGACAAAAAAACTTATATTATATTAATAATAGAACTCCGGCGATATCTGGATGCTAATGAATTTTTCATATTGAAACGGAAAGAGAGAGCTGTACAGGACGGTCCACAACTGATGGTTCAAACTTCAGAAGCTGATAGAGGACGTCGAGTTATGAAAGAGCAAAATCCGTCCCTTAGGAGGGAGAGGGTGGTTAAGATTTTGGTATATTTCCTCTTAACATCCTGTAACACTCTGTAACTGTACACCCATAAAGGAATGATGCGAAATGATGACTAACTGACCAAGCTTTCCAAGAAATATTTCACTCCTATTTTTTTCAACCTTAATCCCGTTTGCCGCCAAATCATTTTGATATTAAGCAACACTGATGACCGCCGAATTGTGTTTCGCGCTTAATGTTCCAAGTGGCGATACAGCTCCACAGAATTTTGAAAAGTAGCTATTTATTTTGCAGCTCATTTATACAGACATCTCGTAACAGTATCCATACATTATGTTTTCATTTCTTACTATACATGCCAAAGAAACCTTCATTTGTAAGAAATAAAGAAAACTTGCGTCAGAAATGTGTTTGACGAACAATGCAGTTTTATCATATTTTGTCCCTCCCATCCACCAAAGACTGAGCGTTTGCCAGTGTTAGCAACAAAACTATGAATTTTTTATCCCACCAAGTGTATATTTCAAAACACCCTCGAAACTTATATTTGTAGAAAAGTCAATTTTCTCCTTTAATAGTTGAATTGATTAAGGTGAAATAACAAAAAAATAATGGAAATTTAGTCACATGGTTAAATATTACATGAATAGCAGCAGTTATCATTAATTTCTGTGTATTCCTTAGTTTTCTAGCTACCCCCTTTTTTTAACAGAAAATTAACTTGAAATAATTATTCTTTCCCTCATTAGAAATGTTTTAAATATAATTGGGAGTGGGGGAATTCCACTAAAATTTGCATTAATAGCGAAAAGTTAGATTCCATGGCCGCGTTCAAAATTTATGCTCTGGAGCTATTTGTTCAGGCTGAGCTGAAGCTATTTGTGCAGGATGGAGATTATTTGTTTGAAAGTAAAATAAGCTAATATCTGCACGAAATAATCTTGAACAAGCAAATTAGCTTCTGCAATACTACAACAAAATGCTTAAACAATAAATTTAATTTGGAAGAAAAGGTATACTGAGAACTTATTTAAAGTAATAAATTCAAATTCAAAGCAATGACTGCATTTAAATTTTCCATCTTGTGCAAAACTTTTTCTATAGCTAATTTTTAACTCCAGCGCACGATCAAAGCTTAAATTTGGTAAATTATGCGCTCGAAGACTGCCACAAACTAGCTCTGACTTTGCAGAAAATAGCTTTAATTGACAAATATTGAAAGACACTTGACTTATATAATAAGCAATAGATTTCTATCTTATTTTCAATTTTAAGTTTAAAACGTTGATTTGATTGCCCCCCCCCCCCCCCCAAATTATGTAAATTATGTAATATATAGATAACTAACATGTAGTATAAAAATAATAAGCACAACCATAATATTAACTAAATAAATCTTAAACTAAATAAAAACAAATAAAATAAATAAATAATAATAAATAATAACTAAATAAATCCTGAAATGAAACAAAATCAAATAAAATAAACAAAAAACGATGAATAAGTGGAACATAAGTAGATGTAAAAGTCACCTAGCCGAACGTAGGAAGATCCACTTCTCGATAATCTATGTGGCAGTACAACACTCAACGATTTGTATTATGTGGTTGACCACCGGATTTTTCTCACGGCTAGCCCATTTTTTGTTTTTTTTTTTTTTGTGCAGTGCAGCTTCCTTTTTTTTGTCTGATCTACGACATTGCTGATAAGCTTAAGATTAGAAATCAATTCAAAAACAGCAGTATTTGTTTTTTTTTTTTTTTTGGTTCAATAGCATCGACTATATTCAAGGAGACCTCAGTTCCGGGGAATTAATTAACGAGATCAACGGGTTAATAAAGGACCGAAGCACGAGACCACGAGGAATTTAAATAATCAACGCAAATTATTCAGGGAAGTAAACGCCTTATGGGCCCCGACGATTCTTCCTACTAACTTTCATTTAAAAAAAAATATAGTAATTAAAGAATCAAAATCTAATTATCTTTATTGTAAGTAGGACGGCCGATTAGGGAAAGTACTTACCGCGATAAGTGTTTAAAAAAAATAAGTAAAAACCAAGAGCATGAATTCTCCATATGACACAACTTAATACTATTTAATATGTTTTCTTTGCTCATTACCTAATCTCAACATAACCTGGAAATAACCCTTGGCTAAACAACTTTGTGGGTAAGGGCGCCGTTCGTGACATAAGTGTGAAATTATACAAAGAGTTTTAGGGTACTAAACGTGCATGGATTTAAATCGGGTTTTATTTATTTAGAATGAGTGAATGGCGAGCTTTCCGATGGGGGAAAAATCACGTTTTTCGGAATTTTTGCAGTGCGGGGTGGTAACAACCCTTTGGACCGTGTATGAATTCAAATTAAAGCTCTTGCTGAGTGCTATTAAATGGCATATTTGTTTTTCTTCTGTACGAAACTTTATACAAAGGAGCGGGGGCGGGTAGGTTGGTGCGGAGGTTGATTATATTTTAAACGCTGTGGCATAATATTTTGCATATTTCATGTTAGCATTTCAATTTTATATGTTTGACCAATATATGGGTTTTGATGTGAAATAAACATTTTCTTTCTCTGTGAAAACAAAAGTTTATTTGCAAAATAAGAAGTGCTAGAACTCAGATTAAATCTTAAAATTGAATATATTAACAATATTTTAAAATTATATTATCTCGTTTGGCTATGTTTGAACTTTTTGCAAGAAACTTTTCTTGTATATATCATTGAGAAAGAAGAAATATTTTTTAGTTTCTTATTTTAGTTATTTATTTTAAAAGTTTTTTTAATATATTTAATACATTATTTTAATTGACAGTCTTGTTTGTTTACCTTTAAGTAAACTTTAAGATCGCGCGAGCTAACCTAACATACCGTTGAATTTTACACCTAAAAATCTTGATTCAGCACACAGTTTAATCTAGCACAGCTAGGAAAGTCATTGCATTAATTAAAAAATATTTATAAAGTAAACTTCACAAAAAGATAAGAACTTTGATGTTTACATTTTCCACTGATTCGGTTATTCTTTACTTTTTTAACAGAGTACCATATTTCCTCTCCCAAAAATCCAAATCCTATCCCTCCTTTCTTTCCCGGGACCTACCACTAACAAATACTCCAAAAGGAGAATGACATCCAGTATGGCTGATATGGCGCATCATCCGTGAAGCAAAAGAGAACAACGAAACGGATGTTACAAAGAAGACCAAAGAACAACTGAATGCGGGTTAAATAAATAAAGATGTGCCCCAAGGAGCAAAGAGGAACATTAATGATAAAAAGAACATCGAGGGAAACATCGACTATGCAAAGAGAAAAAATGGCGCAAAACTCACTTGATCTGACTTGAAAGAATACCCCACGGTGTTATACAATTACTTTCAGTGAGATATTGAAAAAATTCGGAATGTTTTTTATATATATAACTAAAAACCTGTTTGTCCTTTTTTCGTAAAAAAAAGTGCAATTTTCAATCATATAATATTTATATGGATACAAATAGCATATAACAATAATATTGTCTGACGTGTATTCTAAATTAGTAACAATGTACGGTAGAGGAGAAGGAGGATAGTTGCAACAAATTTACTATTTATGTTAATAACTCCGAATTTTAGATCATAAGAAAAAAAAATATTTAATTTTAGAAAAAGCTCAATATGTTGGAAAGTAATAAAAATTAAGAAACTTTATATCTTATGTTTATTTTTTGCACTGAAGAAATTCCCATGTTGAAAAGTACCCCATGTTAGGGGTCATTTGCAACATTAGATGGCGCATATTGCAACTACTAGGTGTAATGTTAAATCGAACTTATCGAAAAGGGGATTTTATAACTGAAATGTATTTATAATTACAGTCAGAACGTATATTATAGTTCTATAAGTTGTTTTGAATTACATTGTATTACCTTGAAGGTTAATAATATAACAAAATTTAATCTTGGCCACATATGTAGGAACTTATCTGTTTTTATTTTTAATATACACATACATATATTACAGAAAATAACAATAAACAAAAACTTAACAATATTTCAACGAAAAAATAAAAAATAAATAAAAACTAAATCATACTTTAATGTTTTTAGCTGTTTGTTGCAACTTGCCTGACATCACAGTTCAGAAAAAAAATAATACACTGTAAAACAACGAATCACTTCATCCATACAGTCTTGCGCAAGACTAATCCATAAAAAACATATTAGAGTGCAATAATGAGTAGCAAGAATTTCCAAGAAATAATGTATAGGTACTTATTTGCAAAGATAACCTCAACGTTAGACAATTTTTTCAAAATCATTCCAAAAACATTGTCACGGTCTGTGAGAGACTGAATAAGCACATTGAACGAAACATTTAAGAGTGATGCTTGACATGGGCGTTCGACTTTTGGTTAAAATTGTTTCTGAGGAGCTAAAATCGGACTGATTCAAGTTGCCTCTATTGCAACTCTCCCCCATTCCCCTACCTAAAACTTAATCGCTTTTATATCTATAGTTAATAGATATACATATGTAGATAGAAAATGGTTCAAAACGCTTCCGTACTTTACATGAAGAAGTATATATTCACCTGCACATCCCACCTCTGCATGACCTGTAAGGAAGTCTTCCTTATTAATTCTTTGGAAGGAGAAAAAAGCATTCTTTATTAATTCTTTGGAAGGTAAGAGGAAGCATTCTCTTTCAATTCTGTGAAAGTATTCATTCTGCAATCTCAGTAAAGGTACGGAGCTATTAAGGATGAATTTTACGGAAGGTTGGAAAGAGCCATTCAATTTATTCTCTCAAGAAGTTGGAAGGAAGCACTTTTTTTTTTTCACTGAAAGGTAAAGGGAAAACCTCTTTCTGCTTTCTTAGAAAGGTGTGGAAAATAAACGCGTCTTCACTTATTCGTATTTCGTTTTGACGAAAGAATCGTAATAGTTTATATCATCAGTTTCTAACACATGGCGACCAAAAACTTTCGGTCCGACTTGCGTACTGATGTACTGATCCTAATAGTATTCGTATTTACAATTATTAAAATACTGTTCTGTGCGACATAAATATATTTCAAATTATATTATTAAGTAGGCATTAAAAATTATTGTAATGCATAATAATTGTAAATTAAATAATATAGAATCTAGATGTCAGCAGAATTGTCAACCGTTGTCATCGCAGCTGTCCACGGATTCATTGGGTTATTACGTCGGCATCATACCGCAATGCAAGCAACATGCAATTAATAAAACGCACGTATCGCAATCATTGCGTCTACACCTTTTGTCTTTAATTGCTAGTGGAATAGGAACCATATTCACTAGCAGTATTCAGCAACAATCCTGGCTGCGCCTATATTTACGATGTATAACGTTCCGTAAGAATTCGGATACCCATAAAGGCGCCCATACACGGTCACGCATGTTGGCCATGTTGTAGGACAACGATGTTGTCATGCAGACTTAACCGTGTGTGTACCTGTTTGACTGTGTGACATGCAGTGTTTCAAGCGGTTCGAAGAAAATCAAGTAAAACAGGACTGCATGCATTTTTTACAGAAATTGTGAGAGAGATAGTACAATGTACACGGAAATTTATTTAAGAGTGAAGAGAGAAGCAAACGCGTTCTGCATTTTTTCCATACCTCGATCTGTCAATGTGTGCGTGTCCGGAACCATAAAAAGACTTCAAGTGTAGTAAGTTTTTATATTTATTGAAACTAAAACATTGTTATTGGCAACCCTGATTTGTGAATTTCGACTACTCGTGCTGCCATATTGTTGTTGTTACTATAATTTTATAGAAAATATTTATTAAATCATCTGTCAAAAATGGAAGAAAATAAAAATAAGGTTTTAATTTGTAATTAAATATTTCGAAATCGAAAGTTTTTATCAATTTGTTTATAGAAAAATTGAAGTTATTTCGGACAAAGCTTTTTGGTCATTTTCTAACAACAATTATTATTACAAACGATTAGATATTTACAATTTGACAAACTGACAATGTGACACTTTGCGATTTGTACCATAAAAACTGGAGGGGACTGTACGTGAGAGCTATTGCAGTAATTGCTTATTTCAGTAAACTATCTCCCTCACAATTTCTGTAAAAAATGCATACCATCATAAAGTAAATCCTGCTTTAGTTTGATTTTAGGGGCATGGCTACGTGTTTGATAACATATTGTACCGTATAGGGCGATGTTTGTCACGCATTCGTTATTCTTGAATCTTGAGTGAACTCTATTGATGAAAAGATAATAGTTAGCAGTTCTAGCAGCTTCTGATATGTGTTTCTGTCCTGATGTTGGACAGCATGTTTGACAGTTTGTGAAGAAAACCTTTCATGTGTAACACACCAAGTTGGACAACATGTTCCTCGTGTATGGCTTAATATAAAAGAATTCCGCTCGATAAAATTACTTAAAAATTATATGTCCATTCTAATTTAATTAAACCATTTTAATTTTATTTTTTATTTAGTTAGAGACAAGGTAAATAAAGAATCTGCTAAGGATACACGGATTTTGAAGATCTCCTCTAGCCCTTGGATGTAAGTGTTCAGCCCAGATCTTCCTCTGACGGACAGAAGACACATTACTTTTTCTCCGAGAATGTGCTACGGTCTACATCAGAAATAAGAAGATCGTAAAACACACTTCACAGATGAAATCTAGTGGTCTTAGCAGCCATCTATTCAATGCTCTTAAGACGCTGTCGACCGTCGATACTGCATAAAAATTCTAACAAAATATTTTCGAGTAAATGTCTAAGCAAAAAAAAAAAAACGCTCAACATCAATTTTCGAGTGAAAGGTTTTCTTACACCAAAATGCCAGCATAGGTTAAGGGAGAAAGTACAGACATTGCTTCCTCGACACTTTTTATATTTTTAAGTTAAACTTTTAAGGTATTTACTCCATGCGACAAATCGAGATAGGCTCCACAATAGCAAGGTTAACTTAACTTATTAGGTTATTTATATATATTATATATAATCACTTAGTTATTGGTTCTTTCCTCACCGCTATTTTTCACAATTTAGAAAGCTTGCATAGTTAGAGTAAGTATTCGTCACTTTAATTTATTCCAGATATCCAGTTCTTATTATTCTTCTCATATATGTAGGTACAGTTTTGAATATTATTACGATACAATTACTTGGTACTTACTTTTAATCGTGCCAGCTGTTCACTAGAAAACGCAGTACGAGGTCTCTTTTCTTCAACTTGTGCTTTGTCTTTTGGCTGTTTAGGGCGGCGATATCTTGGACCTAGAAGAGAAAAGAATTTGTTATTCTACGTATATGACGACTGTATTTTCAATTGCTATGAGTGAAATCCCTGTGAATCATTGACGGCTCCGTTTAAAACTAGTTCTTCATAAAATATACAGAAGTGTAGTTATTGACATTAGCAGCTGTCAATTATTGCAAAATAATTCCATATCTGTACAACTGTATGAAAAGCGACAAAGATAATATCAAAGTTGAATAATAACAAAAAAGCAAAAGAACAGAATTCCTTTAACTGACACAACATCATTTAACGACCTCTGTTGGTTAATAAAATTAAGATTCCGTTAATATATGTATGTAGATAGTAATCAATCTTTCGCCTTGTATAAAGGTGTTTATTAAATTATTTTCCTTCTAAATAAATTCTGAAATCAACCTGTCAACAATACCATCGAATTGACAAGGCTAAAATTGACTATTGTGGTGACTTTTCAATGTGTCAGGGCTCAGTGCGCCTGTCACTTCTTCTCCAATCAAAACCGGTAAGTATTGTATGTTAATTAAAGCCGAAGTTTAGAATTGCGCAGACGCACATCATTTATCGGCGCTACTAACTATAGCTTTATACCGATGAGAGAATTCAATGTACGTTTTAATTTCAATTCGTGAATTAATTAACGTCAACCAATTAAGATGACTCTCAACCTCAGGCATAATAATATATAAACACAGGTGAACACCTTGAGCGCTGGTATCATTTGTCATCTCCTGTCGGCTCGCTGCTCCTTCAATGTTAATTAGCTTTGATATTCTCGTTTTAATTTCCAACTAAATAGGAAAAAATTTCTTAATTACACGATCTACTGAAGCAAGAAGCTAAACAGACTTAACGGCGTTCACTAATAGAGTGTGGCACACGAGTACGAAGACCTCTTCTGCTTGTCTAAATCTATTCGCCGTTGTCCGGTCAGGTGAAGCGATATGCTCACGCTGCTTCTGTAGGAACTTGTTGACAGGTGGAAAAATGAAAAAAAAAAAAGTACATCAACTCAGAAAATTAACTCTTTACTTCTGTGGAAAAATTTGACACTTAAATTCCCACAAATTGCTAAGCCTCCCCAACTATTTTTGTTTTATCTTCTTTTCTACTTATAATTATGCTATCAGCAGCCATGCAACGAAAAGAAAGTCTTCGAGCCCATAAATAATTTTAACCAGCCGCCTAGGCTCATCGAAATTAGCTAACAGAAATAAAACAGAATTTTATTACGTTTTGCGAATAATAAAAAAAACTTTATCGTAAGTTTATGCTAATGGGACATTCGATTATATTTTGGTGGTCCTGATTAATTGAGCCTTTCTCGCTGAGAATTTACTAGAGAGATCTCTGTGCATTATGCCGCGTGTTTGGAGGTAATGAAACTAAAGTCGATGAGCCGTAAATCGCTCGCTGTCTCTGCTGAAATGCCATACATGGTGTACCTCCTGGGTGGTCTCACAGACAAAGAACTCAATTTCGAGATATTTCTGATGAGTGATTTTTTGACGTAGCGACTTAATTGTTCCCCGTCCAGAAATAGTTCGATGCGATGAACTGGATTCGGTCGGGCATACATGTATGTAGTATACTAGGTCATGGAGTGCGGAATAGAATTGCAAAAACGTGTCCGTGACTTCACAGGCGATTAGCTTGAAATTCGATGAAGAAATATAAGAAGTAAAATGTTGCTATTAAAAAGAATAATTATTGTTTCTCCACACCTTCTCAACCTTTAGGAATATTTGTTACATTTTGCGCTTTATATAAAAACTTCACTAATAGCTATACGGGGATGTATAAAGGATGGTACGAAAGAAGAATCAGATGTTTTCTTAACAGATTCATAGCTTTTGTTGGATATATTGAGACTTAAGTGGCAATAAATGTTTATGATTGTATCAACCAGTAGCGTAGTGAAGATATATGGCTTTTTTAGTTACTTCATCAGCATTTAAACGTTATTTGTGAACAGTTAAACCTTATTTGACGAGCCCTTTACATAATTACAATAATTTACTGTGGCTCGCTAGTTAATTGGAAAATATTATAACATAGACAGTTTTAGTGGAACTACCAGTGCAAAACAACATTACCTGATTATCGAAGGAATGGAATTGATAATAGAATTAAAATTCTAGATGGTTGAAATGTTGTTTGTATGTACATACGACTCACATTACCTTTATATAAAAATAAATACAGAGAATCATGAGACAATGTGTTATCCATTACACAACTGCAACTTTAAAAACTAAAATTTTATTTATGTATACTGTCAACCCAATACTCACTCGTAACCGACGCAAAAATTTTTTCTTGATTCTCACAATAGTACCTACAAACCTCAACTTGCTTTTTTTTTCTCCTAAATTAAAAATTACTTAAGTGGGGCTTAACTAATTTTATTTGGCCCTTGCTAAGGAAAACCCAATTAGCATTCATTTTATTTTTCTAATAAAAATTTTCACGTAGATATTTCGACTTAAGACATACTAAACACACACCGAAGTAGTACTCACGCGCGATATCTGCTTGGAGTAGCTTTGTGTTACATCTAAAAATTCTCATGACGCTGGTGGCTAAGTCTCTTGTATGAATAGCAAACATTGTTATACTAAGTTAGTGACATTTCAAGCATTTGTAGACACCAGCAACATCTCTTGGTAAATAAATAAATTAAAATGCGGTGTGGATGCAGAACGTACTAAATATCAGTTTTTTTTTTTTAACAAATAAACAAAATTATTTTAAATGTTTAATATTATAATAATATATCATTATTTAAATTTTTTGTCTGAATTTAAATAGCTGCTGTAGTTAAGATTTTGTTTAAGGATAATATGTTTTTCGGAGTAAATAAACTAACACTATGCATATCAATCTTAACTATTCATATAGTATTAAATTTACGGGATCCTCTATGGCCGGAATTGGCATTTAGAAACATTATTTACATAGTTGATAAACTAAGCAATAATTTAATTTTTTAATCATAAAATGTTGCCATATAATTCAAAAACTGACACCGAAGCAAATCTTAATTAGTTAGTTAATCAATTTCTCCACGACGTTTCTGCTATAATGGTTCACAACCATGTGTTGTGTGTTTCCGTCATTGAGGTCAATTGGGCAGAAGGTGATAGTAATAATACTCATCTAACCAAACAAAACACTATACGGTAGAGGGGCATCTCAACCATTTCGGAGATACACTTGTTGTACTACGAGCTCATTGTATGAAGAATTTCATAGCTTATCCAACTTCTGCTCAACCAGCCCCGTACTTCTCTCCTCACCAGAGTTCTGGTGGCTTCAAATAAAAATTTCGGATTTTCATACCTCTTTTTACTTTTTTGAAAAAAGAAAGGGAGATTAACCTAACTTTTTTTATTAAAATTGTAAACTGTGAACTCGTCTCTTTAATTTGACCTATTTCATCTATGTCCTAAATATAGCCGTTTAAGAAATATTATCTCTCAACCTAATCAGGTGACCGTACATCCAGTACTTTTTAAGATACCTACCTACTAGGTTTTTTTTTTTTTTTGAAAAACTAGCAAATTTTCTTAATCACCCTGTAACTCCGAAATAGTTGAGATGCCGCTGTCGCCTCGCCTGTAGCACAATTTTTTCTCTTTCTAGGTGAGTACTATCATCATCTTCTCTTTGGACCTCCATGACGGAAACATCCTGTGTACAAAGCAACTTATATAATTTGGACGGCATCTTTTATTGTATACATCAAATGTGGTATACATAGGCTAATTCATTGCATCCTATAAATCCATATAATTTACCGTGGTCGCGGACAATTCATCGCACACAATTAACAGGACAATTTGCCGCCGCCGACACAATTCATCGTCGAACAATTCACAGCACCGCGTGTATAACTTGCATTGGAAAATGGGAAGGTGACCATCGTCCTTCCTTATATATGCATATATAAAATTATGTCAGAGAGTATTTCACCCTATTAACATTCGAATCGAGTATTAACTTTTCGGGGTCCGATTCTGTTAAATCGTAAAAGTGTGTTTGTGGTTAGGTCATTGTCTCTTTCGAATCACTAGTCAAGGTCTCTTCATTTTTTGTAATATTGCCTAAGATCAGCGGATGAATATCCTATGATGTACTCGCATAGCCTTAGCTGGAAATGGAATTGCCTATTATTGGGTTGAGTCAAGGAGATGGCGGTGTGCATTTCGGTTGAGTCCTTAAAGCTCATAGCTGATGAGGAAAAGTGAGGATGGTAAACTATTTCACATTCCGGCCGCCTTAAGGCTTGGTGTACAGTAGGATTGCAAAATTAAACCGCGTAGGAGCATATTTACTTTTAAGGATGTAAACTAATCTAGTTTATACATTTTCCTATTAAATTGAATTTTATGAACGAAAAAGCTCATATCCTTATTCTACCGATTAACTAAAATCACCCACTATAACAAGGGATGTAAAAAATGTTTTCCAACAATCCTTTCTTTTTTTCTAATCAAATAAAACTAAATTTCAATTGTGACATGCTTGACATAAAATCCTTTAATTAAAAGGACGGAAACTCAATCTAATTTGCATATAAGTTATACGGCTGTAAAGAGAATCACTCGGGTACCCTGCCAATTACCCTTTTAGCTCTACTCGTAATAGATACAAATTGTCCCCTTTTAATTTCCATCAGAATATGAATACGGTGCAGAGGACTAGTGACAGGGAAATTATAATTACAAATGTGGATAAAGCGTTAACAAGCATTGAAAGCATGTGCAATATATACATATGTACAATCCTACTAGAAAGTTTTCAATAGACGCCCCCATTTGGTGACAGGAGAAACGAATCGATCTCTTGAATTATTGCTTCCGGCTAATCACAGGCTGTGACACAGATATACTTTGAGAGTTGGAGTAGATAAAATGTCGCACAGAAAATCATTTGTATGTGTGTGCATTTATTACCGTGTTAATTGCTCCCATTACTTTTAACTGACAATATCGTATAAATGGGACTTCGTAGAGACTCGATGAAATGAATATTTAAAGTGAAAAGTGATGAAGAGGTTGAATGAATTGCGTCAATAATGTAGGTACATATAATATATCGGTCGAAATTTTGTATCAATAGAATGAATGGTAGTTTTGTCGATAGTTAGTTTATGTGGAGATATATGCTAATGTATGTATAATCATCGACAAATATGTATGAATGGGTAAATAAAAATTTACAGACCTCAAAAAAATTGATTGTACTAATAGGGCTACCAGACAGCAAGGCATTAGTGAGAATGGGGGTCTGCAGTCTGCACAGATCAATAAGAACTAGCTGGGCATAGGATAGCAGATATCAGTGTGGGTATGCACCATAACTGCACGTGAAAATTGTTGAACTTATTTTTATTTAAAGCTCTTGCATAAAACAGGTCCTTAAACCCAACTATTTTTTACTGAAATATTTAGATAATTTCCTTTTTAGGTTTCCGTACCTACATACATCAGAAAGAAAAAACACGGAACCCTTATAAAATTACTCTAGCGTCCGCCCGTAAATTTGTCATACACGTTTTTCTCGAAAACGACACCTTCAATTTTAGAAAAATGGTCCTCGTGACGGGAATATTTTTCGACAGAAAAAAGTTATGAAATATTTGTTTTTAAATTTTAATAGGTGGGGGGGGGCGTACTAAAAAAGATTTTCTTTTTTGTTTTGTATCATGTTAACTTATAAGCCAACTATTACTAATAAGTCAACTCTTATAAGATCACTCCTGGGTCATTAATTCTTTAATTATCACAATTTTAGATTAGATTTAAATAATTTAAATTCGTTGATAAAGTTTTGGTATGGAGTATTGATAACACTAGCCCGACTTATATTTTAAATTTAATAGAGCTTAAATTCGCTTTATTTAAATAACAATTGACATTTATAACTTCTATATTTAATAATAAATTTAATCCTAATAATTTCTTTCTACAATACTATTATATCTACATCTATGTGTCTACTCTCTAAGATTGATGGCCATCACCCGCCTCTCGCCATATGAATAATATTGACACACCTGAAGACCGTCCGAGATCTTTTTACGAAAGTAAGAAACTACCAACCAACGTGGTGATTATGATAGTCCCAATGATTTTCTAAGCAACCGCGATATATCGTCCTTTCTTTCACCTGATCTTGACCTCTCTTTGGAACGATTCTAGTCTGTATGTACCTTCAGTTAACAAACATAGCCGTTTTCCGAAATGGTATAACCGTCAGCTCATAAGAGTACTCAAGGACAGACACAGACGTCTACATAAAATCAGTCCACACCTGAAATTTACATGACCTTTTCTTACATTAGGATAATGTCAAAGTTACTCTTAAAGGAATGTTACCAGAAATATGTTGAAAGCACGTAAACATTCCCTTATCAGTAATCTCAGGTCTTTCTGGGCGTTTAGTAAAAATTTAAAATGATTTAATATCAATCTAAAGAATTAACACATTATGGTAACACTACTACATCTCCCAAATCTATAAGTAAAATACTTTCAAATTACTTCAAATCTGTCTACGACGATAGAGAGCCTAATATTTCTTCTAACTTTCAACAGAACCACTCGTTTAATATCAAACTAGACCCCATCTCTCCTGAACATGTTCTTATAATTTTGAACGATCTGGATAGTAATAAAAATGAAGGTCTTGACGACATTACTAATATCGTCTTCAAGAAATATGCACTGAGTGTCTAGCAGAACCACTCTGAAAATTATTCAATCTTTCCAAAAATAGCACAATCTACCCGGCAATTCTTAAAATATGTTTTGTTATGACCATTTTCAAATCAGGTGACCCAAAAATCATTACTAACTATCGACCTATCTCTATTTCCAATGCAGTTGCACTTATATTCGAAAAAGCGATATACAACAACAGCTTCAACTGAACAAAATTAATATTTCGAAACAGCAGCATAGATTTATACCTGTTCGATCAAACCTAGCTTTATTTACGGAATCTATTGCCTCTGCCTTGACGAAACCAAGCAGCTAGACTTTAGTAAGGCTTCTGATAAAATAAACCATAGAATGTCTCTCTAAAATGGCTAGCTTAGGCTTTCATCTGGACAAAATACTTTGATTCTATTCCTATATGACCAAGAGAGAAAATATCGTAGCCTTTAACGACGAGCAGTTCACACAAACTTCTGGTATACCACAGGGCACCATACTTGGACCATTAATATTTTCTATTTACATTAATGACTTACCTGCCTTCTTCTAATCTAATTGCCTATTATATGCAGATAATGCCAAATTATACAGGATTATTAACAACGTCATTGACCACGTCCTTCTTCAAAAGGATATTCTTCGATTACAAAAATGGTGTCTAGAGAACTGCATTGAAGTTAACGTCAGTAAATGCAAATCTATATCCTTTTATCCTAAAAGAGATTTTATCTCCTTCCTTCGATTATAGAATTTATAATATATCTATGTTTCGTGTTGATGAATTAAATGATTTGGGAGTTATTTTTGATTATAAGGCTCATTACAACATTACAACTTCATTACATCCAAAGCTTTTTGTTTAATTGGTTTCATTTTCCATACTCGTCAGTCAATTAAGTGTGCGCTTTCATATACTATTCTTTATAACTACCTAGTAAGAAGTATTATTGCATATGCGTGTCAAGTATATGGAATCCATTCTATTTCTCATATAAATCGCAAATCGAGGCTGTTCAGCATGTAGATTCACTAGAATTACATTATTCAAGTTGGAAAATATTTCACTGGAATACCACGAGAGACTAACCGGACTCGATTTGTCTACACATGAAAATCGAAGAGCCTATTTGGATACAATGTTTTTATATAAAATCCTTAAAAATCAGATATCTTGCCCTTCTTTGCTTTCCCACATAGATTTCCATATTATTTTCCATTTCAGAATACAAAAGACATATAACTCTACATTTAATAGCACAGACATTTTCAATATTGGTTCCCTAACATTTAAACAGTTGATCCTGCTTGAGATCGATTAATTATTGGTTTATTTCCCTTCCGTTTTTACATATTGCTTTGCCCTATTGTTTCTATTTAACCCAGCTTCGGGTTTGATTTGGGATATTATGTATTCCTCTTTAACAATTAATGTACTTTTCCTAACCATTCTTAATTATTAACAGTCTTTGAATTTTATTGTATTATAAGTTGAAAAAAATTTTCAAGTTCTGTTTTTGGACAAAATGACTATTTTATATTTTTATTATCGTGATCGCTTGTAATACCATTACAGCAAACTTCATTGACATTGGCCCTATTCGAAATGCTATCCACAAATGATTTGAAATTAAATACACATAATTTCTTTTTCGGCATTTTAATTTATAAAATTTTTTTTTTTTTAAATTTTTCTGTTCTTATGAGAATTCTTAGGAGGTACATCCTTGCATAATTTAACTTTTCAAAATTGTTCAAGATTAAATTTCGGGTTCTTTTTAGCAATTTTTGTTTTCTGGATTTGTCACATACCAGACACGATAAACGGGTACCATACAATTATTTTTACTTTACTCTAAAACCAATCGATCATTAGCAAGGATTAGATATATCTATATATCTACATATATATCTATATACATATCTATATATAGTACAGGAATTTGAAGATACATCAATAAACAAATATATTAGTGGCTACTCGAAACTCCTATAATTTTCTAAACAACATCTTTCTTCAGCAGTAAGATAGGTACTAAAGTTAAAACGAAGTTATATGAAAACTAATGCTAGTAATAACCTATTCCATATACAATTATCTAAGGGAGAGGGACACTAACTTGAACGGGGAAAAATATGAAAGCTGTATTTTAGAGAAATGTCTCTTGATTTACGAAAGAAGTATGCATTCCTCATAGAAATGAAGCTGATGATCTTGTTGTTTAAATCACCAATTCCTGGCTGTACATCTTGGAAAATATTATATACCAACATATTCGTTCCTTATAAAGCTAACAATCTAGATATATGCGATCTGAAAACCGCGATAGTGTCGATGAGAAAGATTTAAAAAAAATATAATAATATAATAATTAATAAAAATTTATAATTTGTGCCACACCCAAACTAATATCTTCCCCATAAAGGAAAAATTTGAACAAATTTCTACACTCTGTCAGCATAAAAAAATGACCTTAATATTGAAACTACATGAGATATCAACATTCTTTATAATTCTGAATATTTAACACAGTAACAGGAATCCAGAATTAACCATACCCGAAATATCACAATTATCAAGAGTAATTTTATTAAATAATTTAACTTGCCTTAACTTTGTCGACATCTACTGTCAAAGCATGCAAAAACTGCAAATTCGAAAACAAGGAAGTATTGTTCGGTTGGATTTTTCAAGGGTTTCACCAGGATAATTAAATATTAGCATTAGATTACTGTCTAATGTTCGTTGTGGAATATTAGAAGACTAGACCAATACTGTAAGGATATTCGACGGATATATATAGAAGAGCTCTTAAAAAAACTTTCATACACATGATATGATGTACTGGGCTAAGCTGATGCAAGCATGATGGTACGATCTCGGAACTAATACATTGTTTCTGATTGATTGGTAATAAAAGGAAGGTATAAAGACATTAATCCTAGCAAAACTACTATCGTTACTTTCACAATATAAACGAAACCTAATCAAATAATGAACATAGAACTCTCTCAAGAGGTAAATTTTCTAATGGATTATACTCAGTAAGTCACATGGAACCGGCATTTGTTGAAGATTATACAAATCGCCACAGGTAGCTTTCCGTATATGTATATACCCAAGTATGGTCAAAAATGGGGTTTGAATCCAAAAATTCTAATCAACGATCGTTATGCTCATTATTATCTACGGTGCCGTCATATGGTGGACCATAACCAAAATTAGTGCTAAGGTGCTAAATGCTGGCTCCGAAAAACCTGGGTACTTAGTGAGTTATCAACAAATTCTTCGAGCATTTCAAAATAATTCATAAGCCTCAAGTTTAGAAGACACAATGCCCACGACTCTTAGAAGACCCCAAAGCTGAAACAATAGTGGATAGAATTTACCACACGCATCACTTGTCTGGTACACAGATGGACTGAGATGTATATTACCATAAGAGCACAGACGATAGTAGACTGCTGATTCTGCAACGAACAGGTAGAATCTTCAGAGCATGTACTCTGTGAATACGCGGGATTTGCTCACCATAGGTCTAATGTCTGGGCAAGGGCTTTTTAACTCCATCAGACGCCCAGAAAATCGATCCTAATTACGTGATTTCCTAAAAGCGAATATTGACTGGACCTAACACGTTAGGAGCATAGCACAAAAAATATTTTAGGTCCTGTCAGTTTCTGGCCTAAAGCCGAAGAAGGAGTATAGGTAGGTACTGTGGAATTTTTGTTCTTCGGATTTAGGCCAGAAACTGACAGTACCTCGATACTTATTTTATTAATTTTCTCTGCTCATATGCAGTAGGTTGAAAATTGCCTGTAGACTCGTATTTTGTATGGGTCTCGAAAGAGTAAAAAACTCATTACCACTTTCCAGATATTTTAAGTGTCCATCTAGTATATTCCTCTAATCCCTGTACATTGGTGCAGTAAAAAATATAAAGGGATCAGTGGTAATGGAATTGATAAAGACAAAACTCCAGAAATGACTAATATCATTCCAGTGCATGTCCTACTTCTGGTAAATTTAATTCAAAATTAACAGATTAGACTCATATAGCAACAAATAGACATGAAACTATTTTTATTGATCAAATTTTCCGTGTTGTATGAGTTTCGTCAACTTTTAATTACTCTTTCCTCAGTCAGTTGTTACCCTATTTCATTGCCTGTCAAAACTCTGCAATGCATCAACACTTTGCGTTGCACTAGGATAAGATACAAACTAACTACCTTAAATTAGCTCTTAGAGGTATATCTTATTTGTCTAATTAGAATTACACATTGGTAACTGACGAGTTTAGTTCTAGCATACACTCATTTAGGATACCTATCTTCTAAGATTGAAGTTAGTATTATAATCCAATATTCAGTGATACCATTGTTCATATGCTGATCCCTAGCCACTTTCTAAATTCTAAACCTTTGGTGGACCATAAGTACATATAAGTACAGATTGCAAACATTTTTGATAGCTCTCGACTGATACATATAAAAATCAACATTCGATATTTATCATGAACGCAGACAGGGCCAATGTTATAGATTTTTTTTATAATTATCCTCCGTACACCTATTTTCACAGGAACTAAAATCAATATATTCGCATGGCAGCTCTATTGTTTCGAAGTGACATAGCTACTTATGTATATACGTCTGTATTGTAAATTATTGGTTGCATGCAATTTTTCCTTCTTAGCCTTGAAAATCGACACATGAATTATTGAATTGTAAGAAGTGGGCGAGTTCTACAGTTGTGTTCTAAGTGTCTCGTCCTTACATGTCCAACCATCATCGTAATAAGAGCGATTGCATAACATTATTAAAAATTAATTAAATAACAAGCGGCTTGGATTTACTGCGGCTCTCACTAATGAAATGATTGCAATTGAGTAATTTATACCAGCTGTCAACTTCAGACGATTACCATATTGCCAAACGGTTGTATTGTGAATGTAGTTGTGGAACATGCAGGCAAATATTATGGTGGGAAATTTGAAATGAAAAACTAACTACAGGGAAAGTCAACGATCTGTCCAACTCATTTGTAGCAATTAGAAATGCAATTGGAACGTCAAAGTACAGGTATAATTAAGTCACAGACTAAGCTGAGTTTTAAGCATTTTTTTTTTTTTCATTTGACTGTAATTGAATTTGACACGAAATTGTATGGAGAAATTGTTAATAATTAATGTTGGACTGGAAGAAATTTTTATCCTGCTAAAAGTTGCATTCCCAAGCGAAGGGTGGGAAAATAATTGAAAGAATATTTTTATAGAGACCGAAAGCTCCTATGTGATTTTTAATATTTTATCCATTCGGCTAGAAGATTAACTATTCTCAGCACAAAGTGGGACAGCACTGCATGAGGATGACGGGACATATCGCTAGGACAATTATGTTTTATATTCATCTACTATTGAGCAGTTTATTTTATGTAAAGCAAATATGATGATATTACCATTTTTGTGGGCTTTTCGTATATTTCGAGCGAAGGATCTAGTAATTCCATTTTCTGAAATATCCTCATTTGATGTGGAATTGAAACTGTTTGGTTTTTCTGTTTGTTCTTATTTTTCGGCCGAAATTAAAAATAGGTTGGAGGAACAATTACGAACGTAAATAAAAATGGTATTCAAACTTCTGGGTCCTGAAAATTTGGACTTAATAGTTTCAGCCCTACACCGAAAACTGCATTTGTTGATGAAAACATCAAGCATCCTCTGCATCAATATGTAATTTTAGTTTAATTCAAGCAGTGTATAATAGTACGAAAAACAACCCGTTTCGAACAGCGAGTGGGCTCTTACTTTCATATATATATTTGTGATGCTTACGGCTAGAGGTAAACCTTTACGGTTACTTGTTTCTAAGATACTAACCAAACTTACAAATTTTTTTTTTCCAACGAGAAGAGGCTATTTTAAGATATCCAACCGATAGAGCCTGATAACGCACGCAACTCAAGGTACATTTGGAAAACATCACAATGCAATATATCAACAAGTTTTCATACCAGTAGTGCAAATTCTATACAAAAAAAATCAAAATGTGGGACATAAATCGCTTCTAGTTACCATTCTTTTGAATGGAAACTTCCTGATTGCTCAGAAACTAAAAAATCTAAAATTGGTCTAGAACCAGTCTTTATGATACCGTAGATGAATGCCCGTATATAATTTCGTATGCTCAGCTTTCTGTGCAAATTTGATTTTTGAAGTGTTTTTTCGTATATATATTTCTAGAACGGTTCGTCAGACAGTAAAAATGGTTATAACCAATTTCATAGAATTTCGTTTTCTGAAGAAGTTTTCAATTAAATAAAAACGTCCAGGACTCTTAGTTTTCACAGAATACGTCAAAAACCTAAATTTTTATAGGTAAGAGGAGCTTGCCCGATTTAGTTAGTTTTGAAATTTTATTTCATATTTTTATGGAAATACCGTGTACACAATTGCAGCTCTGTACATTAGCGCATTTTCAGGCAGTGTCTAGTGAAAACGAAATTTTTGTGTGGCAACCCCACGAAGGAGTTACATGTGCCATTTCCAAACTTAAATTTACTTTTAAAAACCCGTGTGCAAAATTTCAGCTCTCTAAGTAGACGCGTTCTCGAATTATCTTGAGACAGACGGATGGACGGACATGCAAAAATCAAAATAACTTTTAATATTATGGTGGGTGTCCAATCCATTTTGCACTACCATTATTATTTCTATGCGTTTCAAATGGAATGACAAACTTAGTATACGCTATAGATTTTATCTAGAGTATAATGATAATACTTCCCTCATCAAGTTGTATTATAGAGTTATTTATGTTCACTAAAAACTGTCCTTGTGTTTGCCTAGAATTCTGACAAAAAAGTCATCTTCCTGTATAATGCCATGCCAATGAATCACTGGTATATGGTCTCCAGCGATATTTGTTATTACCTACTGGTGGAAGGTGGTAAAAGGAGCCGACGATGTAGGGCCGTAAAAGAATGGGTTGAAAGGTGGTAAGGACGATTTATTTGGGCAAGTCGAGGCACTTCATGAAATGTGGGTAGGCAGATAGTATAACAGTTTGAGCTTAATAACTTTTTACACGAAGTGTCTCAAATTTTTAGACTCTTTACGTAGTGCTACAAGTCTTTTCGCTGATAGTGTATTACCAACCGATATAATCGAATACATGCCGGCATCTGTGAGGGTCTGTTTGTTCGAGTCGAGTCATCTCCCTCTCCTAGTATTCTGTTATATCGGTTGGTATTACACGTAAAGGCTTGTAGCAGTTCATGAAGTGACTAAAAATTTCAGACACTTCGTGCAAAAAGTTATTAAGCGCAAACTGCTACACTATCTGCCTACCTACATTTCATAAAGTGCCTAGACTTTTCATGAAGTGTTAAGTTACGTCAAGTGTCCAAGTCATATACATATATTGAAAAAAAGAAGAAATAATAACACTACCACTACCGCGTCGATGTTTCACCCTTAATATGGGACGAAATAGAAGCAGAGTTAAATGAAGATGGCAAGTAAGAAAATTTTACTTCTGTATATCTTATCAAATTAAATCAATATCTGTAAAATGTAAATATAAATTCCCCGTGTGTATCAAATCATCCGTCTGAAAATGTTGAAAAATTCTTCAGAATTCTTCATTCCAGGCTTAGGCTCTCTGATTTTATCTCTGATAGATTGATTTTCTTCTACGCGCAAAAAGCATTTTCGCAAATGCAATTCCATCCTGAAAATGTAAGAAACTTCGACAAATCTTCATTTCTAGCCATTGCAGAAGATATAGGGAACCATTACGAGGGTAGGTAATCTATAGAATTTTATTGCCGGCGCTACCACGTGATATAAGATATATAAGGCAAATGATGCGAATCCCTTTGATTGCTCAAACCACCCGATTTTACCCAACTGAGGCATTCAAGATTGGTCTGACTATTCCAGCAACAGTTAAGAGAAGGTGTCTTCTGCTATACCATGCGATTCCTTGAGGTGAAGATAAACATGGCGCCTAATTTTATACAATTCCTCGCAAAATTAGCAAAATTAATGACATTATGTATCATAATAACAGAGATATCTCAAAAATGATTGCATGTTCCATATACACGTACGTGGGTTCATGTGTAGGATTAATTGAAAGGTAACATTCTGATGTTTCCAAATCTTGCAAGAAAATCAGGCATTTTGACGATAAAAGCGTTAAAATTTAAGATCATTAGGATGTTTTCCCGATTTTTTAAATTTGAATAGATTTATAACAATGGCGTAGAAGCCATAACAGAGGAAAGCAAATAAATTATTTACTGCACCACATTAAGGATGGCTATGTAAGTATGTATCTAGATTGTCTTGGAATGGAGCAGGTACAGAAAAACTGTTAAAGATGCACCTATTTCATCAATCTGGCAAATGTTTTCCTAACATGAGGCGAAGGAATGTCAAAATATTAACGTAGTGTGAAACGAAAATTGAAATGCAAAGACCTGCTAGATTTACGAATTTTAATTTCAGCCTCCTAATGCCCTAGACACACAGCTCTTTTAATGAAGAAATAACTAACGACTCATTAGTCGATAATGATTCATTATAAACTGCAGACACACAGCCATTTCTTTAATTATGTTGTACTGTCAAACTCGTTTTGAAATACTTATGACATTAAAGAAGCGATATGGGTCGAACTAACGCGATAAACTTTGTTTTTATTTATTTTATTTTTCAATTTAAAATTTCCAAATGAGAAAAACATTATATTAAAAAGAATGTTGACAATATAATTTTGCATTTTTCAAATCGGCAGATGCACAGTAGAGCTCCAGGTTTATATTATATGCCAAATCTATCACATTTTTCCTAATTATAGCCAAAAAACACTTCATTAGTGTATTTCATTATGATCTAATTTTCGAGCCATAATGACGTATATTATGTGACACATGGAATTTTAATGAAAATTTAGTACCAATGATTCATTAGATCGTGCTATGTGTCTAGGGTATAGGGAATTGGAAACTGGTGCTTTACAGTTTTGACTAATTCAAATATTTTGTAACTATTTCAATAAAATGGACCAAATCGAAAAGGCACCAGACTTGGGCATGTGGATTGAAAGTTTTTTGATTGTGATAATGTTTCAGAAGATAATTTGGAATGCACTTTATATAAATACTTGAAAAATATAATTTTTTTTTAATTTATTTTTATATGACAACCAATGCAACAGCAAATACCGTGAAAGGCATTAAAGATATGCAGGCAAACCTGAATTGGTTTTTTGGAATTTAGGCAAGTGTTTATTCCTGTGAGCAATCATTTACGAGAGGAATACATTACGGTATAAGCCACGAAATAATCTCCTTCGGATCGGATATCCTCCGCAGTTTTTTATATAGATGTATATCTAGATAGAACAGTATCATAAGTACAAAATAAAAATGTAGTTCGATAAGGCAGCCACATAACCCCGCCTGGTGTGGGGGGGGGGGGGTACAGAAATTTAAGAGCCCCGAATTGATAAATAAAATTTTCAAAATTTCCAGCATTTTATCAAAAATAATATAACACAAAGATATCGCATTAACATGGTTGTGTTGTACCAGAAAACTGCTTCCTTGCATTTGTGAGGAGAATCCGTACGACTCCTTCTTAAGCACTGCACACATCGCTCTCTGTTTACAACTTCTCTGAGGATTTTATTTTATTTCCTTTAAAATATCCTGAAATAAGAAAAAAAAACTTTGCTTGCATTGTTTACGTTTGATTTTCGTGGGTGATATATGTATAGTATAAGTGAATGAAGCAGCTATACTATAAACTTACATGTATGTATGCTCACATTCCAATATATATACCTCGACCTGCTGTAAAGAAGCCCTAATTTTCTTTTAAGACTTTTTATGCATATTATTGGAAACCGGCAGAGAATCTGAAAATAACTCCTGTCGGCCACCAAGAGTGAATAAAAATTCTGCAGAAACATTTTCTGTAAATTTCCAAAAAATGCTTAAGTGGTTACACCTTGAGATTTTCAAAAATTCTATTTTTCTTATTTTTTCTTGTTTTACTAAATAAATATACATTGAAGAATATTTTAAGCGTTCAATTTTAAACTTATCTCCGAAGTTATAGCAAGTATAAGTAAGCGTGGCAGGGAGTAGTTGTTTTTTCTTTTGGTTTTTTTTTCCCGAAACTACGTTTTTTAAACTAGTATACAAGATATCTCAAGATCTGTTTAACCGATTTTAATAAAATTCAAACCACATATTCTTTATAATATTATCTATCAGATGTAAAAAAAGTTTTTATAATAAATACCAAATTTTACACCTTACTTATTTTTTCACCAGGGTGATTTATATACAGGTATACTATGTATATATGTATTAATATATGCATATGTCCATACATAACTAGAAATATGTTTATATTCCACAACTTTATAGAATCGACTATACCTGAGGATTTACAAATTGTGACTTCCATTTCTAAATACATATTTAAAAAGGGGCCTTAAAAATTTAGCGGGTGGGCCCCTGAGTTCTTATCTACGCCACTGTTTCGACAAAATTATAATCGTTTTTACTATTTTTATTTATTTATTTTTTTATTTAACTGTGTTAATAATATATACTTTTGCTCCACTGTAGCTGTTGAGAAGTAGGTATAATTTATAAATTGCTTCACCCGTTTCTGAGATAAAATCTTTTTAAAAACGCATTCTATTAAACAACTTCCAAGAAATGGCCGACAATTTTCCGCACATATTTTAAAAGTCTCATCGAAAATCGTTCCTCTCATCCCCTACCTTATTTCCTGTCCTTCAGAGAGTATTTAGTTCAGCAAGATATTGTATTGAGAAAATACGCCGTAAACATTTTTGTGTGGAATGTCTGTCCTCGGGCTGTTGTCGGGTTCTTGATACATTACACGACATTCCACTAGGGGACGTAGAATCGTTCTTATATGTGTATTTTACAAAAATAATACAATTTGTCGGTATCTGGACTTGTACAGAATGAAATCGGGATCACAGTGATTATATACACATTTTTATAATAGCAACTAAACAAGCTTGGGATTTCTGAACGCAAATTAGAGAAAAGTGATCGTCATCGTCGTTATATAGTGAGTAGACACAGAGTTTTTTTTATATTATGTATAATCACAAATCATATCATTATTTTTACCATGTAGACTATTGAATCAAACAAAATAATTCAAGTTTTCAAAATCCCATATACCTTCTGCTTCCTTACACTAACTGAATGATAGCATGGAGAGCTATCGTCTTGAAAAATAAGTTAATCGGCTATGATGACTAATATTTATAAAAACGCAAACTTTTTCGTGACATCGTATTATATGTATTTATTTTTTCTGTGCCTCGTTAAACATGAGCCAGATATAGAGCTATCCTATCAGTTATATTCACTGGTTTGACCTTATATGTATTTGTTCGAATCTGTATACAGATCAAAATAAAAACTCTCGATAATTTTTTTTTTTTTTTCAATAATGAAATTCGAAATGCATTCAAATTACTCCCATAACTTATTCGCTTTACTATCCTTTTTTCATCGATCCAAAGGATCAGGAAGTATCTAAAATCAGTATTTTAATATATGATTTGAGTTGAAATTTTGTGCATTAAATACAAGCTTTTTTTGAGCAAAGTTTACCTAACTAGTAAGGAAAATTGGCGGGCTTGTGTTATTATTATATATTACATATATATGCTGGGTGGATCACGGGGAGTATATATACAGGGTATCCGTAATTTGTATAATATCCGAAGGCGACGGATTGGTCATGTTTGGTTGAGCAAAAAATTGTCGGGTGAGGAGAGGGTGGGGGGGAATTCAAACGAGATAATGGGAGTTATAGTAATTTGGGTATATTTGTATAGTTCACCCTATAGCTTCTGAACCTTACGCCCTATGACAGTAACGCACCCAGGATTTGGCTTTGTGGAGGAGGGGGGGGGATAATAAGTCCCATTCATCCCCCTTTCGGTGCGCCCCTGCCCAATGATGATGATTTAAACCTTGATTGATAGATAATCGTTGGAACATTCCAATGGTCTATAATTTTCCAAAAGATAATTGCCTACTTTCTGGCACTTATTAGACTTTTTCAGTCATTTTCGTTAGATACGCTTAAGAAAATGTGCAAAAAACGCAGACAGGTTTACATTTTGGGTACAGAGTGTGATAGGTCATTTTAAAGCTAAGGTCTTGGGCTTCTTAAATCCAATATGATAAATTAATATTGATGACATGTTTTTTGATAAAAATTGTAGTTAAATAAAAAAAAAACAATTAAAATTTCCAAAATTTTAACTTTGTTGGGCCATAATTTCAAAACGGAGAGGACAATTTTTTCCTCTATAATATAGACCACTAGAGAGCTCCAAACTACAGGGTGATCCATAAAAATATGCCCAAATATATTTAAGTCCCGTTATCTCGAAAACCGTTAGGAATCCCCCTCATACCACACATACAACTTTTTGCTTTTCTAAGCATGACCTATCCGTAGCCTTCGGATATTACACCACTTACGGGACACCCTGTAGATTAATGTTCAAAGTTCGAATATGGAATTAGCACCACACTTGAATGTTCCTCGAGAAAGAGGGAGGAAGACAGTTTTTTTTATATTAATGTAGCCTAGCACTTAACGGGGTACAATTAAAGAGTATCATTATTATTCTAACAAGTAGGTAAGTACGTCAAGTGAAATGGCTCTAAGTGTTTCATAATATATGTGTGAATTTTCACTTTTAAAATATTATATTGAAAGATGATGAGCCCTTTCTGGCTTTCTGTCCCTTTCAAAACATTGAATATCAAAATTCAAACCCGTTTTTCCAATTTGGAGAAGGATGCTTTATGTTTAAATCAAACTCACTACTGGAAATGACAAACGTTTCAATAAAAAAAAAAAAAAAAAAATCTTGTTGACTGCAATTTGTCTCATTGCAATTTCATTAAATGCATAGAAATGTTTTATATATTTTACATGTGGATACATGACGTACATAATATATTTTGAAATTATATAAGAATACGAAATGTTTTGGTGGCAATGTCATATATATTTCAATTGTTAGATCGAAAGTGGACCAAATCGGAGGTCCAATTCGTAATAATAATAATGACGAAGACATAACTGCCTGTGAAACTATAATTCAACGGAAACCAAGCAAATAAGTTACGGAAATACTGTCCGAAGTGATTCCTGAAGGGCTTTCACTAAAACATAAACTTCCGGAACTTAAATTATGGAAGACGACTTGAGACTAATTCAGCACGAAAGAAGAGCTGCAGAAGAAATAAATGCGAATAGATTAGATGATTCAGCTCAAAAAAATTCCTATGAATGTCTTATACTGGTTTTGAACTTCTTGTATCGGTCATTGGGCCAAGTATTCGAAATCAAAACACTAAAATGAGGCCTGCCATATCACCAAGTGATCGACTACTAGTTATTCTTCGCTTTGTTTTTTTTTTTTGCGAAGCCGGTTGGATATCTTAAATAACAGCAGTTTTTACGGAGCGTTATGACAAGCCTTGTTTGTAATTTACAGCGTGTTTCCTCCATGGTGGTCAATAGAGCAGGAGGTGCTAGTATTCACATGAATAAGCCAAAAAATTTATGGTAGAGGGCAGAGGGGGGTGGGGGCATAGTAACCTATTCGGAGTTACAGGGTGATTAAGAAAAAAAGCTGGTTTATCTTAAAAAGTAGGGGGCGTGCGGTCACAGCTAAGAATGCATTGTATGCAATTCCGACGACTGGTCAACCAGCCCCGTACTCCGGCTATAGATACCACATAGCCTGTAATAGGTCGAATTAAAGAGGAGAGTCTACAGCTTACAGTTTTTATAAAAATAAGTTATGTTAATAACCTTTTTGCAAAAATAATAGAGGTCAAATTAAAAAAAAAAAAAAAAAAAAAAAAAAAAACGTAAGAAAATGCGAAATTTTTAGTTTAGACCATAATAACTCCTGAGATTAGAGGAGCACCGGGCTGGTTGAACAGGCCATGAAGTTCTGCTTACAATGAACGCTTATTTGTGACCGTACACAATGAATATTTTAAAATACAGGGTGTTTTTTGAAAAACTGTTTTTTTTTTCTTATTCACCCTGTAACTCCGAAACGGTTTATATACCCCCCCCCCCACCCCCCGTCTTACAATTTTTTGTTTACCTAGCTGAGTACTATCACCCCCTTCTCTATTGACCACCATGGAGGAAACACGACGTATAAGTGAATTGTATACCATCGAGAAATTTTCTTAAATTCCTTAAATATTAATATCTCATTTCTGCACTTGAGTTTGGGCAAGTTACATTAAATATACTCAGCTTTTACTGGCAGAACCATAAAGAGTTTCTGACGTTGTAATTTAGCGTTATGTACATACATAGATGAGACTAATAAAACAAAGCAAAAGAAATAAATATTTCATTTTTTTTTAAATGTCTTAGAAGACAACAGTTTAAAAGATTACAAGCTTGATATTGTCTGTGAATGTTTGTACTGTAAGAACTATAGAATACTAATGGCTTTATTTAAATAAGTTTTACAATAGCTGTAAAAAGCCACAGTTTGGTATGATCATCAACAATATAAAAAGTAAATTTTTTCATAACACTAATTCAACTTCTGTAAGTTCTTTAAAAACTTTCAGCTAACAGAAAGACCTGTATGTAAACAAAAAGTGCTTCAACAAGACTACTTCTGTAAATAACTTCCGCAAGTGACAAAACTTCTGGTAGTTCACTTTCAGTTAGTGGTTACGCAAAAAAAAAAAGTTGGGAAAAGTCACTTTTGGAAGTGACTTCAGAAAGTTTATATTGCTAGTGGACGCACGCATTAATTCTGCTATAAATCATAAATTTAATTTGCAAATACTGTCAGCATCAGAAAATATCAGAAAACATGTTCTGTCTATCAATTAAGTATAGAGAAACAAAATTTTTAAGTATTTAGTTTTTAGTCGGTTTCCCAAGACGCTGGGAAAATCTTTGTACTTATATAAAGACTAAAATATAGTCAGAGAGTCACGATATTGTCAACTATAAAAGCCTCAAAATATAATGAGCGTGACATGATTTATGTAAAATTCGTCTGATAAATATCGAAAACATCAAAGAAAAATTGGAGGAGTCATAAAATGTAGCAATTTCTCAAACTAAGTTCATTTAAAATTTAAAAAGAATGAAACAATTTATGAAAGAACTGCCAAACTTGAATATTATATGGTTCGTGTCGACAAATTAAAAGATTTTTTTCCCAATCTTTTGTCAACGAAATAACTCAAACTTAGCTCTTCACAACTTTTTGTTTGAAGTTAGCATTTTGTAAGTTCGCTACCATCTAACGGATGCTGCTCTGTCTATATATGATTGGGTATGTTTTTAATTTATTTGCTTTATATTACAGCAAGAACTTTTAGCATTATTATCAAGGTCACAAGAGTTACGTATAATGAAAGTGGTATTTCAACTGACAAATAGAATGTGAAAAAAATATATCAAGACAAAACTGTCGATTACAACGAATTCCACTTTCACAAATTGACGATGTAGGTACTGAAAGATTACATTTCTTTCTGTATACCGTTATTCCCCTAAAGATTATTGTCTATAATTGGTTATATATCAACATTCTAATTACCTTTATGAAATTCAAATTATTTTTAAAGCTAGGTACAATGATATTATACTGGAAATTTGTTTTAAATTAATTAACATGACCACAAGTATAAATAAATAGATAGAAATAATAAAGTGATTTTTTTTTCTACCTAGAAGGAATACAAGAGGACAGATGAAAATTAGCTCCATCTGATTTTTCCCAAAGCCAAACAAATTCTTACTTATTTTTGCATTTTACATACATACTATATATATACAAGATATCAAAAATAAAAATGACAAGAAAAATTAAAATAAATGAAAACTAATTGATAAACAAAAGTAAAAGTAAATGTAATGAAATTAAAATAACAAATTATTTGAAAAGAAAACCAGTGCTCATCATCGCATTATTCCAGAACAGAAAAATCCTTCAACAGCGCCAGGCTAAATTCATGCGTACCGCTAAGACCTCTGACATGATTAGCAAGGGTATTCCAGAACTTTTGCAACAAAAAAAGAGCGCTGCCCCACAATGTATGAAGTTCTACGAATAAGGAGGGTTTTATGTCTATATGTGTGTAAAAATCCAAAAAGCTCTATCTGATAAGAAGTAGATCTCACATTAACTAGTATATGTTAACACACCAATGCCCTAAGACAAGATAGTAACTTTGAAGTTGCTAATATGTTGATAATGTTTTAGGCCATATATATACCGTACATTATCATTAAAAACAGTATTAATCTTGCGATAATACTCAAAATCAAAAACAGGGTAGACAGTACTACAATAAATGAAATGTGGCATCAACGTAGATTTTACAAGTTTTAGCTTTAGATTAGTAGAAAGTAGCCTAGCGGATAACCATAGTTGCCTAAGGCCACTATAAATCTTGCCAAGAGTCTGTTTAACATGATCACAGCAACTCAGGTAACAAACAATACAGGTAGATTTTAAAAGAATTAGTGTCAATTGGTTCCTACACGCCCAAGCAGATATATTCAATATGTCGGAGTTTACTCTATCAATGCAGTCGTCTATTAAGCCAATTGGTCAGGATAAATAAATTTGAACATCATCAGCGTAAAAATGTATTTTAACATCATGAAATACGCCCGGTAGGTCATTGATGAATAGACAAAATAGCAAAGGTCCAAGAATAGACCCTTGTGGGACTTCAATATGTGCTCCTTTCCAAGCGATGTTTCATTCCCTATCCTGACCTTCTGAAAGCGGTCAGTCAGAAAAGCACTGATTAATTTAAGCGACGACAATGAAAAATTATAATTTTTTAAGTTTAGCAAAAAGTAAGCCATGATTAACTGTGTCAAACACCTTGCTAAAATCAAGCAATACCAAAGCTGTGAAATAATAACTATTTAATGCTTTGCGTATATCCGACGTTACTTTTAAGAGTGCGACCCGATCGATAACCAGATTTGCACCGAGAGATTAACCCATTTTCGAGAATTTGTTTAGTTTGAAATGTCCGGTTAGGACTCGTGTAATAATTCTGAGTTGATTCCTAGATAGACTTAAAAGATCCAGGCTCTTCCTTGGTGGTGGTCCTTTAATGAATCTTTTGGCTGGTCTGGAGGAGCCTACCATTGAAGTCCATCTCTGGTTCAATTGGTTTTAGATCCAGTTTTGGATGATAAGCTTCACGGTATTGTAAGAAATATCGTAAAATAGTTCCAGTACTATGAGGTGCATGGATGCTCCTTTTTCAGCTAGTACATCTGCATTATTATTCCCATTTATTCCTAAGTGTCCTGACATACATTGAAGTGTTAAATGGTTCTTTGTATCAAGATATTTTATAATACTTGAATGCATTTCCACATTAACTACGTTTTGACCTTAGCTGATGAGATGGCTTTCAACACCGCTAGGCTCTATATATAGACTTATTGTTAATCTAAGATCGATGGTATATACCTACTTCTCCCTGGAATATCGAGGGTTTGATAGATATACCTATAGAGCAGGACATACCTTGGCAAAGTATACTAAGTTAATCACTTCCTAAAAGTTACAAAATCAATATAAAAAACTGGAACTAATTTCACTTCTGCATAGATTAGCAATAAGCTTAATAAGTCCACCCTATATAAAGAATGTTTTTATGCTATTTCGGTTCGCCTTTGCGATCTTTCCAGAATTCTGTTTTTTTAGCTATCATGTCTCCTTCTCTATTAACTTATTCAGAACAATAGCATAAAGAACTCCACAGGTCGGGAATTTCGTATAAAACTCATGTACAATTGCATAACATTAAGATAGAGTATCATGTATATGACGCCTCACTTGTATAAGAGTCAAAGAAAAGAAACACTTTGAAATATACAAGTAGAAATATAATAATAAATATTATGCTTACTGACCAATCATTAAGAATATTTGAGGTCCAGTCCAAAACACTACATTTGCATTTTCGAAAAAAAAAAAACTTTTATCGATTATATTGTCTCATAACGGTTAAAAATCTATGCACAACAAAGTACCTTTTACGTTCTATTTACGATAGCGCTAAATTCATAGGATTTATTACTAACTTGATGAAGACATTATGTCTAGTATGAAATACTACTTACGAAACCGCTCCCATATTTAATTTTCAACAAAAATTATTTGACCTTGGACTAACCATAGCTACACATTAACTTGTGATAAGATTACATCCTACGTAAATGAGATATTTAAATTTTAAATATAACTAGAAAAAACAAAAACATAATTTATTTTATAATCTTAGGTGCAAAAATTATTGAAGTGAAATTCAAATGCAAACAAAACCTTTCATCTAGCATAAAACTCGCATGATAAAAGACAATTCAAAAGTTAAAAATAACTGATTAAACCCTTAAACGCCACTATCGGCAGCGACACTTATACAAAAACACGTAAAAGCGGCAGAACTTCACATGCAGATACCGACTCGAACCTCTATAAGTCATGTTGTCAACCACCAGCACTTAGAGTATCCATTGACACCCTCTTTACATCTCCATTTGAATCAGCTCTAAATCTCTCACCAGCCTATAAAGCCCTACACACTTTTTTCGAATTTTTTCAAAAAGAAAACGTCTCGGCACCAGGCACACAAAAAGCGGACCGGTCCTGTCCTTCACTTCAGAGCGCAATTAGCCTCACGCTGCTATTTTTACTGCCAGTACCAGCTTTATCGTGCCGAAGGAGAAATAATTTCGACAACAAAAAGATGCGGGTGGGCCAAGTATATGCCCATGAAAGATGTTTTACGATATTTTAATTGGAACCGTTAGAATTTTTTAGCACATTAAAATGATTTAAAAAAAAAAAACAAATTGATAACATATAAATCAAGCACTTACCGGAACTGGGTCGGTCACTGTATCGAGTACAATAAACCCAAGCGGGCCACAGATTCTGACCATTGTCATCTTTGGTGGATCCAGTTTCTGAACGTGTGTCATCAGAGGATTCCATGCCGGAGTCGCGACTTATTGATTGTGGTGGTGGGATTGGCTGGGGACTGGTTGGCAAGCGGCATGACGGTGATGCTGATGTAGATGATGCGGTTGACGATATCGATGACGCTAACGGCGGACTTGACATACACATTCCTGTCTGAGGCTGGCCAATCTGTGATACCGTTTTACACAAACTACCCAATGGTGGGATTTTCACATCTCCAATCTGATGTTGCTTAAATTTTCGCGTGCTGTTTAAAATTTCCTCGTGAATTCGAGGGTATGCGGAAGGATTAAAGCAATTAAGAAAATTTGCTCGATCCACAATCATCGAAGCTGCGGTTGGATTTGCGACCGCTCTGCTAAAATCAATTGCTTCCGTATAAAGTCGCGTAAAAGCAGATCGTTCTGTGTGGCAATCATTGTTGCTTCTCACTGTCTCGAATGGCCTAAATATTGTCGCAACGGGTTTCTTTTCTGAGCAGCACATTTTTTTACCAAAATTATCGCTTAAAATATTCGATATAGAAAAACTAATTACAGGCATCTGTGGGGGTGGTTGAATTCGATCGTCAGAACTGGAATCAGGTTCATCATGATCCTGATCATTCTCGCCATTTATTGAGTCAATTTCTTCTTCCTCCTTGATAGTAGTAGCTATTCCATCAGCTGTCTGCGGCGATAAGTTTCGTACCTGTAGAGACATCTGTTGATCGAAAGCGGTAATTTCAATAGGAGACAAATTTCGATTATCGCAATAACTCGTACAATGGACACTATTGTTAGGACTGTGCATTCGCATATCAAGAATCAGAGACGATGAGGTACTTTGTGGTGAGTGTGGTACTCCGGGTGGACTTGGCGCACTCTGCGGACTGCATCGATCTTCTAATGCCATTTCTCCAACAACACAATCAACACAATTAAAAATTCACTTAAAGAAATCAAAATCACTTAAAAAATCTCTAAGGTTTCCTTTCCAAATCAATTATAAACACTTCCAGCAGTCACTTCAATTACCACTCAGTTATCATTCCTTTTTCAATCTTCACTTCAATTAGAACTCATATAAAATCGCGGGCACAAATCTCGGTAACACCATTTGACTGCTTCGCATCTCGCGAAATACAAATCTCCAGAGGTCAAGAAAAATCACTTAAAACCTCAGTAAACGCACGCTTTCCCTGAGCACGAGATTGACGCAACCCTCGAGTTGTGTGACACACTCAGATGTCACCTGTAATCTGACAGACGTTTGAGTGAGAACTCGACGAGAATGACTGGATTTGGATTACTTCAGTGTCCGACCCACACACACAACGCACACACCCGAGCCCGCGGAAGGCATTTCTTGTGCGCCGCGTCGTGAATTCCGTCGTGCTCTGCCGTCGGTTGGTTGTCTATCCTGTCCTGACTTCTCTGGAATATCTCTATTAAATCCAGTAGGCTGTAACCAAGGTACACACACACTTTCCTAATACAATTCATTGATATACAACGAGAGCCTCTTATTGGCAGACTTGTTATATACTTTGAATTCGTTTGGACAGAAATTAGGGCGTGGTCTGATTGTGACTCTTCCCGTTTGGTCGTTCCCCCTCCAATAGTTTAGATTTTACTGCAGTCAACCGGATCAGAGCAGGCAAGGTGAACACAACTCAATTACGGTAGCATACTCGTTGTTTGTTTGGTTATGCCTTCATCTTTGTTTACTTGATTTCCGTCTCGGTTGCTCCAGAACCGCACAGATGAAGCTATCGCCGCTGATTAAGGTTGGGGGATGCTTTTATATTGAATTGTTTGGATCTGATTTCTGAGGAATTCTTTTTTTCCCCTGTTGTAGCCTGTGTTGACTTTAGCGACTATATACGTATATGCTAAGCTATTGACTGAGACAATTGGTGCGACCGGGACAGACTACGCAAGTTATGTAAGTTGAGCATCACGGATGGACGTGGGGATCGTTAGCCAAATCAAAAAAATTATCTGTGGGACAACTCTATTTCGAGAGGACCGATATGGAACGGCCGGCTCGGATTCACCACATCGATTGTTTCGTCGTGAAATTTGCAGTGATTATGGGAATTATGTGGCAATGGCGGCCCAGGTGTGGATAAATCTCAATTTACCAAGCGATTCTCCACCTTAATTGAGTTAATCGATTTTCGTTATTGCTCCATTTCGTAAAGGTGTACTGATTTCGGTCGACTTGTGGCTATTCTTAATCCGACCGAATTTGAAATTAGGCTTTCTAAAATAGAAATAAAGTGGGAAAGATGTTGGAATTGGAATTCCGGTTTAAAAGATAAAATTTATTGTCCATAAGTAGTTTAGGTAAAGATAACAAAGTCTCTTAAGATTTTTATTGTAGGTTTTACTTAACCCAGCGTGCATGCTTGGAGCAAAACTTTAAAAGTCCTGTACGAATGCGGCAATTCATCTTTTGATATAGTAATTAGACAAAGAATTTTTCTAAATTAGTAGAAATGCGGGTTTTCTTCACAATCAGCAAAGGTATTTATACTACAGCTTATTCCAGAGATATAAGCCCAGCCCATTGTGAAACTTATGTTTGCATTTGAAAAAAACTTGTTGTGCCTAATTAACAGTTTATAATTAGTACCTATATCTAACCATATAAATTCATTTATTAGGTATACTTAGACAGATAGTTCATACGCTTAGAGAAAATTTAGAGCTAAGATATAACATCATCGTCTTTTTATTTCCCAGACAAATTCATCGTAAGTCCACATATAGGTACCTATTTACAAATTTTATGTTGGAAATGCCTATAGGTGCTTATTTATTACGTTCTGAAATCATGGGAAATGGGCATGGGGTCTGTTGAGACAGATGTTTTCTAAGATATAGTATTTATATACCTACATACTTTTACAAAATAGGCTACTCTGAATAAAATTGAAAATTTGTTCATCTATAAGTGAGCTCCGTTTGTATACTTGTATACCTACTCCATTTTTTCATGTAAACTTCAGCCTAGCACATATTTATCATTCGAATTCGGTTGATATCAAAATGATTTTCTGGTTGAGTCCTTGTTATTACTTGATACACGATCACTGCACATAAAATTGTTGATTTCACATTGTTCATGGCTATCAAAAAGTTTACAATTTTCTTGTTCAATTTGAAATTCTCGTAGCAATGCACATTTACATGAAAAAGATGAAGCTTTAAATTTCGTTAATATCACACTTAAAGCCAAACAGGAAAATTCTATGCTAAGAAAAAATGCCAATCTGGCAGCAAACGGTTACGTTAAACAGGTGAATTTACCTATACTGGCAGCTCTTTGATTTTGATCTTGACGCGAATATAAATTAGTTTGTAAAACGACGTCTTTCCAAAATTTTGTATTTATAAATATAATTATTTGAATTAAATAAAATAGTTCCAGTTCCATCAATATAATTCATTTAGAAATGCTTTTAACAGTTCTTCGATTCCTTTATATTTCATGGACATAGGTAGGTATCTACTTAAAAAAAATCGGCCAAAGGCAAGTCGGACTCACGCACGAAGGTTTCCGTACCGCCGTACAAAATTTAACCCTATGTGCTTTTTATTTATTTTTTCAAAATAGATTAGGCGTAATTTGAAAAAAAATAATAATAATGCTGTCATTTGAAAAAATAATGCCTACTTAAGAAATAATAATGAATGAGAATAAAGGCAAGCACACCGACGCGGTGGCGGTGGCCGTAGAGACGGTGGCGGCGGTGAGATGTGACATATTGAAATGTTTTCGAGCGTTCACACCAAACGCGGTGGCGGTGGCGGTGGCGGTGGCGGTGGCGGTGGCGGTGACAGAAGCGGTGGCGATGAGTTGCTGCATGTCGCATTCTCACCGCCACCGCGATGGAAAAATTCATTTCAGGTGAAACAGTGCTGTCTTCGCAATGAGTGAAGAACTAATTTCAAAAGTAAAATTAAACAAAATTTTCTATGACTTGTCACATCCAAAATACCGGGATATTAGAAAAAAAATAAAATATGGGACCAAATAGGAATTACCTTAAAACAAAATGGTAAGTAGGCAATGCACAAATGTTTTTATTTATTTGAAAATTAAAATTATTTATTAAAATAATTGACCAATCTGTGGCGAATTTCTTGGGCATAGTTTGAAGCTTTTTTGCATAATTTGGCAAATCCTTTAAGGCCGTTGTTGTAGATTCTCGACCATCAAGATTGCTATCTAACTGTGTAAGATCTCCGGGTTTTGTTAAAATCAAAAAATTATGCAAAATGCACGCAGCTTTCACAATATTTATTGCAGTTTCAATTTTTACTTCCAACGGCCTATGAAATATCCTCCATTTTTGGGTTAAAATTCCAAATGAATTTTCAACAACACGTCTAGCTTTACATAAGCCTTTATTAAATTTTTCTTTGGTGGAATCTTCACGTGCTTTTCTATAAGGAAATGGTCTCATTAAATATGGAGTCAATGCAAAGGCCTCATCTCCAATCAATACGCAAGGAGTAGGTTCGGTTTGATTTGGTAAAGGCCTGTCTGAAGGTACATTAAACGTTCTGTTTGCAAATCTTTTTCCCATAGACGGCTCTTCGAAAATACCACCATCACTATTTTTTCCATATCCACCTACATCAATGCAGAGAAATTGATACTTAGGTCCAGCTATAGCCATTAGGACAACGAAAAATTTGTTTAAATAGCAGTAATAATTCGAACCGGTCTTTGCAGGACATTTCATAGTTACGTGCTTTCCAACTATGCTTCCAAGACAGTTTGGAAATTCCCACTTTTCTGCAAATATATTTACAGCTTCTTCCCATATTTCCTTAGTAGGTTCGGGCATACATATATATAGGTTGTAGTTGTTTCCAAATTGCGTCACAGACTTGTTCAACAATGCCACTAACTGTAGAAAAGCCACATCTAAAACTGTGTCCAATAGTTTTGTATGAATCCCCAGTAGCTAGAAATCTGAAATAAATATATTTTCAGGTGAGGATTTAAAATCAAACTGGAAAAATTTGCGAGACAATTATGCGAAACATCACGGTCTCAAAAAAAGCATACTGGGCAAGCAGCAGTAGGGGTTCATCATTATAAATCATGGCCATAGGCCCAACAAATGGAATTTTTAAAACCATATTTGAAATTCACGCACACACATTCAAATGTTTGTAATGATGATGAATCAGAAATTTCACTTGAAAATAGAGATCAGCTTTCACCGGATGATGAAAATACTTTACCAAATACGCAACAAACCAGGAAAACAATGCCTTCCACTTCTACTGAAGAAGGATTTCGCCAGCCTGAAGAATCTGTTTCAAACAAAACTTCTACGTCTTCTTGTAGAAAAAGGAAACAAACAGGAGCAGAACCCTCTCAACCTTCTTCAGTGGAAAAAGTCTTAGCATATTTGGAAAAGAAGGCTACCAAACCGACTGATTGTTATGATGACGTTGATCTCATTTGCTTGGGTTATGCCAAAACAATAAAAAAAATTTCCCCTATACGGCGAGCAGAAACAAAATTCAAAATTGCTCGGATTTTAATGCAAGAAGAATTAAATCATCAATTGGAGGGAAATAATATAGCCCCTGAGGCCAGAACCGCTTCTTCTTCGTCTTCAAACAATTCAATGGACTTTTCTTATTCTAATTCTCCAGCATATACAATAATATACGAATGACATTACAATGAATATAATGAACTATTTTATTTAGCGTAACTATTGTACCTCGTTGAAGAGATGAAATACTCTATTTTTTTATTTCTGAATAAAGGTATGATATAACACAATAATGTTTTTTTCTTACCTTAGTGTAATCGCCAAACGTTCTTCTGGATTTATACTTTTCTGGTAATTTGTGTCTTGCTTTCTTATATCTTCTTTTATCAACTCCAAAATCATATCAAAATTATCAAACGTCATTCGAAAATACGTATAAAATCTTTCTACATGTGTCGTAAAATTGGGTACAAAGTATGAAATTCTCCTTCTTCTTCACGCACCAGATTCACTTTATGTTTCCACATTTTTCGTTTTTTCCTAAAATATAGACAATATGATATAAAAAAGACTGATATTTTCCTATTAATAATATAAATACCTAAGTGGCTGTTCTTCTTCCTCCACCAACGCTAACAGACGCAACAGTTCTTCTTCAAACTGAACACTAATTTTTCTCAACAATTTTTTCAAAACTAATTTAAACTTGTATATGTTCCGTCAACCGCGCCACCGCGTCGGTGTGTGCTTACATTCACCGCACCGCCATCATTACCGCTACCGCTACCGCCACCGCGTCGGTGTGTGCTTGCCTTAAAGCGAGAAAAAAACGCTAAAACAATCACGTTTCTTGTATAGCAATACACACTCAGTGAAAATCTCAACTGTCTGCCTATTACGGTTCATGAGATACAGCCCGGTGACAGACAGACAGACGGACGGACATCGGAGGCTATTATCAAGGATCCCGTTTTACCCTTTGGGTACGGAACCCCAAAAACGAAGTACTTTCTTGACTTTTCCTCCATTTCAAATTTCATATCGACTTTCACGCTTTCCAAAAATACATAATGAACTGCTGAAGTACAATGGACGTAACGCAACGGAACGGAGAAAAATGTCAAATTTACGTAGCAAAACTGAAGTGAACTCTAGCTGTTTTACAATGGGAGCTACAACGTTGTCTTTAAGAACATGAAAGAAAATGACTCATAGGAGTTTTTCAAACATAAACAAGTAAGAAAGCTAGAATTGGTCTGAGACCTAGATGAATGCCCATGTGTAATTTCGTATGGTCACCCATCTGTGCAATTCTTATTTTGGAAGTGATTTTTCGTATATAGGTATTACTAGAACGGCTCCTCTGACAATAAAAATGATTATAACCAATTTCATATGATATCATATTATGAAGAACATTTCAAAACAATAGAAACGTCTAGAACCAGTGGCGGATTTACATATTTCTCAATTACAGGCTGTTAAATTTTTACAGCCCTTACCTCTGCAATCGTCAGTTCGTAGATTATCTTTACAATTAAACAATTTGATTCAAACTGCACATGAACTCGTTTCTTGGATATATGCATGTCTGAGCTAATCAAAGCTCAATCACATACAACTAATAAAGCTATGACCAAGGGCGGTTCTCCCCCCCCCCCCCAATGAAAAAAACTTGCAGCAGATCTTCTGAATTTTTCCTAACAAAATTATTCATTTCACTGCACATTTTGTAAAAAACGTAACAATTTCTTGAAGCGTTCAATATCATACATTTAGGAACGCAGGCCCTATCTAGCACCTTGGCCTTAAGTCATGGTTGTTGAAGCCTATAGATGAAACAGGAAGCGCGAATACCTCTACATAAGCGTCGCTTTGCTCGGGTTGTTTGAAGCCGGACGGAATGCGATAGAAGGTTTGTTATAATTGAAAACGGCTGCCAAAGGGTTTTTGATAAGCCTTCCATTTAAAGACGGCTTCTTACAACATTATCGGTGCGTCGGTGGTAAAACAAACATTTATAGAAACAATTATAACTCGAAATCGGAGAAATTCAGCGAAACTACACAACGGCGAACAAGTCATTGTGCATTGTTTTAGTATGTAGTGAGTGTTAATACATTCAAAGCAAGAGATTAATTTTTAAATAAATTTGTTTTTTTATTATTTCAATAAAAAAATTCAATAGTTTTTATAGCCCAAACGTTAAATAAAAACAAAATAAATCTGCAGATTGGGAAAGTCTCAATGAGTATCCTAGAGAATTTGATTGGTCGCTCTGTTTTGCTTCAAGGGATGTTGATGAATGCACATTAGTACTTAGTATAATTCTAAGTCTTGAGCAAGCCTGAACACATTCAGTATTTACACAGCAGATCTTAACAACACCAAAATCGCTCTTGGTTTAACGATAAGTACAACCAAGCAATAAAAGCGAAATAGTCTGTTTTTCATACCTATAAATAGCATCGATGTCCAGAACTGTCCAAAGAGAAAAATGTCTTTTTGATCAGAATGTTAGAATCTTGGCAACACGCAAAAGCATCCCAGGTCAAAACCATCAAGAGCAACTTCAGCAGTTCCCTATTACAATGAAGTGATTGTTGATCCTCTGCATGAAACTAATATTTATACTGTTAGATTCATTTCAAAGTCTCCTTTCCCACCCACTTTACATCTGCCTTGTAGACACATCAACACAAGATCCCAATACACATCCATATGAGAGATATTTTCAAGGTTCTTAAGGAGATCAACATCTCCATAGCTGCAAGTTCTGATAGTTTCAAGCCCCCGTTAAATAAAACCTGTGCCTCATTCTTGGCTAAAGCTATGCGAAAACTATTCTAATTGTTTTTTGACAGCAAAATTTCCAATTGCTTGGAAATTAGCACACGTTCAGCCTATTCCTAAGAAAAGAAAAGGGTAGCGATCCCTCAAATTATCGACCATTTAGAAACATTTCGATTTTTTTAAATGTTTTTGAATCTAGCATTAACTCCAAATTAAAGAAGTATCTAGAAACTAATGAAATACACAATGATTGCCAATATGGCTTTTGTTTTTCGGACTCTTCTTATAGAACATTGAAGCCGTAGTCTTCATAATTTTGGTGAGTCCAAAATCGTTGCCCTAGATATTTCAAAGGCCAAGCATATTGTCAGGAATTCAGCCCTTTTGGGCAACCTTAAAGCACTAGGCCTCTCTCCTCCTCCTCTATTATGAATTTAAAGTGTTTTATATGGTCGCTTAATACGGATTATATTAGATGGCGTTACATCTGAATCTCAGACAATAAATGCCGGGGTGCCGCAGGGCTCTGTTATCTCTCCATCTCTCTTCTCAATTTTTATTAATGATTTGCTTTCCTTTACTTCAAATCACATCCATTATTTTGCCGATGACAGTACCCTTGGTTTCGCTTACTCCTTTGACACTATTGCAGACACAATTTCATCGAATTCACTACATCTAAACTCCAAAGCTGTCCCATATTTTTAAAACAAGATCATAATTTTTCCACTCCCGTTTCTTTTGATGGAGTACTTCTTGATGATACACCGTCCTTATGCAATCTTGACATTAATATTTGCAGTATGTTAAGCTGAACAGATCACGACTTCTCTGTTACCAAATAAGCATCGAAATATCTTGGGTTTCTGAAAACGTGTAAGAAATATTTCAGCGCATCGATTCTAGCGCTTCTCTACAAGTCCTATATCAGACTTAGAATGGAATACAATTTCCATATATAGGCCGGGGTTGGTAGCAGAGCCGTTGCTTCATTGGATATTATTCAAAAGAGGGCCTTCAGCTCATTGGCGATGTGTCAAAAACTTGTCATATGGACCCACTCGAGCACCGCCGCAATGTTGGTTGCATTTCGCTCCTATATTTCTACATTCATGGTCAATGTTCTCATGAAATATCTAGTCTGATCCCTGATTCCTGCATGTAGTACTCACACTGCAAGCGGCGCACATCTTTTTACCGTTTGAAAAAGTTTCGGGCGTAGAGTAAAATTTCGTGATGATTTTTTATCCTGAACTGTGCGAACGTGGAGCACACTACCATCTTCAGTCTTTTCTCCGGTATGCAATCTGCGAAAGTTTAATGGTGACATACATCGGCAGCTTTGCCACTCTCCTCACGCTCCCTAATTCCTTTCTTTATCACCTTCTTGCCATGTTGTGCTTTGCATCATAGTTCATAGGATATCTCCTGAGCTTGGCTTAATAATATAAAAAACAAAAGAACTCACACTTTCTTAACTTGCCGACGAAATTATATATGCACAAAGTATTTATTGCATCTGTTCTGTCTGTGACTGCTATTTTAAATAAATGTAAACTTTTATTTCCTATATTTTACAAAGATACAATTATGATGATTCGTGAATTTGAAGAAAATACATTTTCCTATTTGTACTAACTAAAATGGATGATTGGGAAGTTTAACACTTCCATCATTTACAACCCAAAACAAAATGAATAATCTAACACGCCCTTTGACTTTTCGGCATGCCAAAGAATCTTGAGCAACTTTCTTCATTGCAAGTGGTAGCCACTTACTAATCTGTTCGACTCGTATCTTTTAAATGATAAATTTTGTGCATTTGACATTTGCGAGTGATGGCGAGTGTCTTCAAACTTTTGTTCAATTTTCAGCATACACCATTTTTAAATATCATAGTTGCGCCCCCCCTCACAAAAATCCCGGATGCGCCACTGGCTATGACGCGATAATGTATATTCGGTAAAGGTACTTAAATAATCTTTATTGTGCTTATAAACAGTTAAAAAATAATAAATGCAATTAAGTTATTAAAGTTTACTACAATACCGTTTTGCGTGTTTTTGTTATTTGCAAAATCATCGATAATATCGACGTAAGTAATCTTGTTCGTTAATTCTGAGCTAACATTTTTGATTTTTCTTGACTTAAAGTCGATTTTAGATAATTTGTTATCCTTTGTAGACAAGAAAAGCTACTCTCACCCAAACAATTTGTCGCTGGAGTGGAGTACATATTGCCATACGAAGATCTATGTCCAAGCTAGGATGAACGTTTTGCAAACTCTGCTTTCGCAGAAATGATGATAGACTTTCTAATGATCCAGAATTTAGTTTTACCAAAACTCTTTCTGAAGCAATGTGGCTTTGAAGATGTATGCATTCTTGAACTAAGTCAGTCCCTAAATCATTAGAATACATTGCTTCCAAGGAGATGACTTTTTTCGTAAGGGTTAATGATGACAATTCACTCATTGCGGTCAGAAACGAAAACTTTTCATTGGATTTATTGTAGGCCTCCTGCCTTTCTCCTAATTCGCATACGAATCTATCAATGACGACGATAAATGTGTTAACCCTGAAAATATCACTCGCGGTCATTTTTATTTCTTCATCGGGCGTTTCATCATAATTTTTTTTCTTTTCAGTTGTCTTTTTCCCAGGTCTTTTGTGTACTGCTTCGACACGCTTAATTCCATCACCTTTTCTTCGAAATACTTTTGAAATTTTCTCGTTGATCTACGAAAAATGTACTAAAAGATTCATAAAGATCGGCTACGGTATTCAAATCTACGGCAGAAGCCTGAATTTCTACACTCATTTTATTTAATTTTTCCAAAACAACATTCCAAACAACAACCATTAACGCCGTTCCCAGTTATTCTAATTTTAGAAGAATTCCTGTAGCTTCGTTTCGTATGACAGGCTTTTCGGTATAATCGTCCCTGATTGTTTCCAAAGTCGTATGGACTTTTTGCCAAGAATCTCTCATGCACCCTCTCTTGCTGACCAACGTGTGAGGTGTACTCTCTTTAGCTGGTAAAAATTAATGACCGAAATCGGAGAAGGGATTTCGGTCATTAATTTTTACCAGCCTTCTCTCGAACTAATAAAAAAAACGTAGATTTCTTGGAGCAATATGAAGGAGCTACAAGTTTCTGTACAAGATTCAGCAGTCGCAGTTGCCATTAAATTTAAAGAGTGGGCAGAGCAAGGAATTTTAAAAGCAAATGGTTTTGAATTTTAGTTTGTAAACCATTGTTGATTCCAGACATATTCGCGGCATTATCATATGATTATCCACGACAGTCTTCAATATGTATTCCCAAGATTTTAGTTCCGAAGTAATGGCAGAAAACATATATGTCCCATTGAAGACAAAAACATCGTTTTCCCCTTTCTAAGAAGTATTGAATCACGAGGGTGAGTTGGTACACATGTGCTATGGCTGGCGTTGAATCGATTACTAAGGAAAAGGATTTCGCCTTTCTTATTTCGTCTTCAATCTGCTTCAAGACTTTATGACCCATCAAGTGAATAAACTCATCGCAAACGGTCTATGATAAGTAACAAGTACTTCCAGATCCTTGATTCCTAAATCGTTCAATATGACTGGCTGAAAAAGGATCGAACTCAGCTAATGGTTCCAAAATCATAAAATAATTTCCTTTGTATGAATCACCGAACTTTTCACTTTTTCTTCTAAAAGCGAGAGCTCTTGAACACAGCCATTTCACTACAACAACAGCCCTTTTCAGAACGTTTCTCCAATAAGCAATTTTTTCGTCAAGTTGGAGATTGAGTTAATTATCGATTCGATCATGAATCTCACTGCTAACTTTCAGACTAAGGATACTAGATTTATTTATCCTTCGTTCTCAAACTGAGTTGTATTCTCCAATGGACCGAATGCCAAACAGAGTCCGCAATATACGAAAATCTTACTTTCGGAAAAAATCAGTCAATTTCGGTCCTCCACTTAATTATTTTTCATTTGTCTTTGGAAGATACTCACTGGCGGGAAATTACACTGATCAGCATATAGTTTTTCACTTTTAGAGAAGTCACAAGCCTTGTTTTGATCGAAGCCGCATCTTGCGATAATCTCCCTAAAGGTATCATTAGTTTCCCATAAAGCTGGATATTTGTTCAGATTTACTGTTGTTTGCACTTGGTTATCATTTAACGTCTGATTCTGAGACGGATCTTCAATTTTTAAGCTGCTATTGCTTTTTGATCATTTTTTTTCGTCAAGAACATAATTAGCAATTTTTTCTAAAGTAGATTGTTCAACAGATGATTGTTGTGCTGCAGAGTTCGAGACCATTTCATCTTCTCAAGGTCGAATTGTCACAGTGCATGTTGTTGAAGTTCCTGATCCTTCGTCAATACCTCCACTTTTAAAAAAACTATCGATTATTATCGTTTAACGGATAATCCGCACTTGTTCTCCTTTTTTTTATTTTTGCCTTCTTTTTATACTCAGCTCCACAAAGTCGCCTTCCTTCATCACACATTCTAACAATTTTTTTCCAAGAACTGAACTGAACTAGGTTCCAAATGCACTAACACGTATGAATATTTAACATCGTAGATTGTATCTAGCCTTCAATCTGAAAAGTAGTTAAGTTTTTTTTTAGTATTCAAATAAAATTTTCTAAAGTACCTAGCACCTGTTCAACAAACAATAGTCAATACCTAAGATTCAAATTGCTTAAATTATTCGGTTATAATTTCCTTTCGAAATCGTAACATAATGTCGGAAAAGTCTTCCGATTTCGGAATAGATTTCGCCCCTAGTTCATTTCGAAAAATGTATGAAGCGGTTGACACGACTTCGTAAGGAAAACTAATTACGACTTCTGTAAGAAAAGTCTGAATTATTTCTAAAAGATTTTTCCCCTTCAAAAGTTTTCATAACTCTGCCAGTGGTGCGGTTGGATCTCATTTCCGGGTGCCGTTGTCACATTGATAGACGAAAACTAATACGCTGAACCAAAAAACTCATTTTGATACCCTGCAATACCGAATATTTCCCATTAATCCTTTTATTTTGTTATTCTTGATATTTCCAATCTTTTAATAAAAGTTTAGTTGGGAATATTCGGTATTGCAGGGTAGCAAAATGAGTTTTTCGGTTCAGCGTTTTCGTTTTGGTCTATTGATGTAACAACAGCACCCAGAAATGAGCTCCTACCTGTAAAAATCATGGAATATTTTACAAAAATATTTATACTTCAAAATTATTTCAAAAATATATTTACGGCTTTATAATAACTGAAGTTTATTTTAGCTATACTTCAATCAGTCCAGTCAAAAAAATATTTATATTAGTGCTCAGAGTAAACATTTTTTCCTGCACTATTAGATACTGTCGATTCCGACCGTCTTTTGAAGGATTTTGTAAAGCGATTCTTGGCACCGTTGAAATATTTCTTTATAAGGTTTTCTATAAAAGAAACCTTAGCTTGGATATTATTTTGGATGCAAGAATCTAAAAATATATATATTTATATACGTCAGTGGCTGAGTACTTAAAATGCAGAATTTTTGAATACCTTTAAGAATTTCCACGGTAATCGAGTCCTTCATGCGTTGTTAGCGGCTGTCCAGAAGAAGTGCCGAGCAAATTTGTCACTCCCAAAAATTAGTTTCAGATTTGCATTAACAGTTTTTACAATGTCTTCAGATCCGTGTTGTGAAAATTTTTGAAACTTAATTTGAAATGTTCCACAAAAACCAATAATAATCAATCTACAATTTATTCATACCAGCTGTTTCTACATATCCTTATTTCCCTTTAAATTTGCTACGTATTTGAATAATTCATCCTTTGCGAGGAAATTCAGGCAAAAGTTCAAATGTATTGCGTTTTATTTTCATTTCAAAATAACAATAAAGAAAACAGAATACGGTTTCAAATTTGTAATCACAATTTTCTAGATAAAATTAATTCTTCATATAAGGTTCACTAACTTAAGTTCTTTTTTTGTTCTACATATACTTCACTTAAGAATTTTTAATATTTTTATTTATTTAATTTAAATAATCCGCACTGAACCGGACTAGAAAAAATCACAATTCGTAATGCTGTGCGCTTCAATTCCGCAAAATTTTGAACGTGCTTAACTACACATGCTATTATGATATAGTTCCGGGAACCATAAAAATGCATTAAATGTCGATTTCTTACGAAGTCGCAACGAAAGTTCGTATAAAATAGAAATGGAAATTCTCATTTCTAAAATCTTCACGAATTCGTAGCGAAAGTTCGTATGAAATTGTTGCGTGAATATTACGACTATTCGCACATTCTACATCATCACGAACTCGTAAAGAACCAACAGAAGCGAAGTTTTGTTTCTTTCTTCAGTTTTCCGAAAACTTTCAGATTTGTCTGAAGTTCGGAAAGTTGTGTTTGCTGGGAAGCCATAAAACAGAAATTTATATGGGTGCGTTGGGAGACCAACATTGACTTTATATATGCTATACAGCTTAAACTAATATTCATACAGGAAAATAATCTTCTAGTAATTTACAGCTTGTTTCCTTACCTTCCCAATGGCTATACTTTCTATACTATACCTTACTTAACAAAATAATAAAGTAGTTTTGATTACAAAGTAACCTTACCATTTTACGCTCAAGAACTCTCAGCTGAGTAATAATTGCATGTGTGTATGTGCAGCCAGAGTCCGAATCTGTAGGCAGCTACATTCAATATCATCATATACAATAATTACTCAGCTGAGCGTTTTTGTTTGAGGAATCGTAGTCATTTGGTTAAGATAAATCTTTTTAAATAATTTTGTTAGGAAAGGTATGAAAATTTTATTTTGGTTCAGAAGATAAGAAAGCAAGCTTAAGATTATCAGAATACAATTTTTCTGTATGAATAGTAGTTTAGGACCGAGGAGCTATTCAAAGCAAACTTTTGTCAGTTTTACAGAAGAACACTGCAAATATTCAAGAATACTAGGACTCCTTTGGGGCTGTCATGTGGTAGTGAAGGAGTCTTTTTCATGGCTTGCAAAGTATTCTCAAGGGTTTTTGCTGATGATATCGAATCTAGCTGCCTACAGATTCGGACTCCGGCTGCACATACGCACATGTGATTATTACTCAACTGAGAGTTAGTGAGCTTAAAATGGTAAGGTTACTTTTAATCAAAACTATTTGATTATTTTGTTAAATAAGATATATAGTAAGTGTAGCCTTTGGGAAGGTAAGGAATCAACCTGTAAATTACTAGAAGATTATTTTCCTGCATGGATAGTAGTTTAGGCTCTATAACAAATATTAAGTCAATGTTTGGCACTATTTCATAAGTATATCAATATAGAACATTTATTGAACGGACTCCCAACGCACACATATAGATTTCTGTTTCATGGCTTGAGAAGTATTCTCGAGGGTTTTGCTTGTGCACTAATTTCTGCAAGATATCTAGACATCAGAAAACCGTTGTAATAATAAATGTAGAGATATATTTAAGTAATACGATTTTTGATGGTCGCCATTTTGTAATCAATTCGCAGGGGTCGCAGTGTAATAATATGATACGGCCGTCAAGTAGTGAATAGATATAGGATTGCGAGGTTGATTTAAGAATGATCTGAGTCTGCCATTAGGCAGTGTTCCTGAGGAGGCAGCTATTAAAGCAAATCTCATTAAGAGAAGCTCAAAGAGTTTATAGGCGCAGCTAGACCAAGCAGATACCTATGGGGGGTTGGAGGGTGTAGCTAAGGCAAACAAAATGAAAGTCTCGGCTGTATTAGACTAAGTAACGAACTCGACTGTATTTTATTGAACTATCCCTCGCTTATTTATTTATTTATTATTATTGCTAACATAATCTTAAATCTTAAAAAACACTTGCTTGCACTAATGTGCTTAACGTTTGTTTTGGTGTGATGCAACTCGCGTGACCTGTGTTAAGTATGTGGCAAAACACGTAAACAAATGCAGACACCTACTGTTCAATCGATTATTGCAATTGTTGAATGTGCATTCTTGCGTTTTTAATTGGTTTGTTTTGGTAATTACATCACACCGTCTTACAGAATTTTTTTTTATTTCAAAATTACGGCTCTCTACTTTGACGCTTATGAAAAGAACGAAATATACGAATTATTGTTGAGTTTGTTGAAATCTCTTGTCTTTATTATATATGGTTTTATTTTCCCATACAGCAGCTATTAACACTACTCAAATTTCTTCATTTATATTTGTCTTATTTTATTGCACATTTAGTCTGTTCAGTTATCTATTGCAGGAGCGACAAGATAAAGTTCTTTAGACATTTAAGTGTCCACTGGGAATTCTGCAACTCAGGGAATTTATACATATTGAGAATTACCAGAAGGCTGAATTACCTTAACAACGCCTACGCCGCCGGCGTGATCGTCGCTTTATGTCAAAAATATTTAGAGACAGTAGTGCTTGTATGAATTGCATTACTTTACTCACGCGGGCATCGTCGTCGGCGACGTGGTCGTCGACCCATTTCTAATCCTAATTTTAACGCCCGCGCTCCATTGCTGCAAATATGCTGAATCTTAATCTATAATTAAACGACATTTGTAATTGTTTTGAACAGAGGCGAATGCAATGGAGGAGAAAATTATTGAATTTCGAAAAACTAATAATTTAATTATCAATAAAATGAAAATTAACTACAAAAATGTTGATTTAAAGGAAAAGAAGTGAGTAGAACTATCTACTCAAATGAAAATTCCAAGTAAATTCAGTATAAAGTTACAATGTTGTGTCCTTTTTACATATTTGTGCAAATATTTCAATAAACAAATTAAAAGCGCGGTGGAAAAGTTTACGCGACAGGTATTCTAAAGAAGAAGAAGAAAAAATCGAAAAAAGGCAAATCCAGAGATGCGTCATATTCTCCAAAGCACTCCAACTTATGAGGTGAGTATGAATTTGCAAACGCAAGGTAAATAATTTATTTTTAGCACTATTTATAGTTTAACTGTTTTCCAATTCTTTCAATAATAATAATTCTGTTCCTTTTTCTAAAGGACCTTCGGTAATTTTCAAGTCAACATTGAGGACATTGAGGAGCCGATGGAAATGGAAGTTGAACAATGTGCCGATGTGGATGCTTTCAACAGTTTCATCAAGTTCGACAACTTTTCGACTTTCTCTCAACAACAAGGAAAGGCTCTCTACTTCTACCTCTGCAACATCCGCAAGCTTTAGTTTTAGGTCTTTCACCAAAAACGGAAGCCTGACGGATGAAGTTGTGGAAAAACATAGGACATGCAGGAACTGATTAAAATGGCCAAAGAAGCTTTCCCTATGGATTCCAGTGGAAACAATGAGGTTAGATCGTTTTTAAATAGCGTGAACATACAAGTCGAAATATCTCATTTAAGTTGATAGATTTGTATTTGCAAATGAGAGTGCTAACAGCTGTTCATGAGGAAATTAAATTCCAAAGTGAAAAAAATAAAAAAAATACAAGGAAAATAAAAAATTTATAATTTGAAATCTGGACTTTTACAACAAAAATTAAACATTTAAATAATCTTTAAGTGTATCGCTTTGATGATTTTTTCGAGGTTTCTTTTAGAAAGTAATTGATTGAATTTAATAAGAATCGCCACCTTTCTGTCATTATACCGAAAGTGTTCTCGATTTTGATTCTTGCTTGCAGCAACCGACCGGGATATGAACGCATATGGTTCTTTCTTAATGGGAATGCACCGTCTACTACAGCATAAAATGGAAATTTGATATTTGAAATCGGAGATGTCTGTGGTGGAGGGAAATAATTTTTTTCGTTTAGCACTTGACTCCCGAAGGTGCTACCACTAAGAACACCTCCGTCATTTTGGCTCCAATATGCTTCGATATCACCTGACGTAAAACAGAAATTGCTGTCACATGAAGTCAACAATACACACTGTGGTCAAGTCAACAAAGCACACTGTGGGGGGCACTTGATTCGAATTCGATTCACGTTGATAGCTACCACGCAATTAGGCAGGCCTGTCATTTGGTAAAAGTCCTGTAAAATTTTTCCCCATTCGTCCCCATTAGGTCGAGCTCCATTTATTCCATGGAATTCTTCGCAAATATCTTCGCAAATCTCCAAAATTATTTTCCGCACAGTTGACGTACCTAACTAAAAAGCCGCAGAAAGCATTTGGCAACGGAAACCTTGCGATAAATATCTGTGCGTCCATAAGAATAGCCTTCCGAAATTGTTGTTCATCGTGATCTTAACGTATTATTTTTCAACCGTTAGAGACGGATGACGTTAATTCACATTATTTTAAATTTCAAGCAACATCCTATAAAAAACTGCAATTATAAGTAAATAAAATATTACAACGAAGAACTGTTCTTATAAACAAACATATGATGAAGGCATGTGCATTATATTGCTGAATAATAAAGAACCATTATATTCAATTCAGTGTTATATTTAAGTTTAAATGTTATACAATTTTAGTGACAATTTTTATTCAGTTAAATGGAAACAGTAAAATGGAAGACCAATCTTTTTAATTTATAACCGAACTCTGTGCAAACAAAAAATTATAATAATAAATAAATTACCCGTACCTACCACTATGGACAGTTTCTTACCACTACATTTTTTCTGCCGTCTCATGCCCGTACCGTGTTTCAAAAGAAGAATATCACCAGCCGATTACACCCCTCCCCCCTTTAGTTTGATAAATCACGCGCACCTTTTTGGACAGCCTCTATGGGAGGGTGGGAGAGGGGGTAAAACCCCACACCCACCGACCTCCTCCCCAAAAACTTTTTTCACCTACCTTTTTCTTCCGGAAACGACAAATACAACTAAAGAAACCGCATCCCACGCAAAGTTGTGATCCGCAAAATTTTCCCGAAAAAAAGAACGGTATAAAAACCGTTATTTGTACTTCGATTTTAATTTTATATCCCACATGACCTATTACGTACAACCCGCCGCCCCTCAACCTCTATCTAACGTACATTTCTCCTGTGCCCTTTTTCCCCCTGCCAACAAATTCAATGAAAAAAACAACACTTCTCTGAGACCCTTCTACGCAGTGTTATGCACTCGGGAAACTTTTGAATATCAAATCTACCGTTAAGGCCAGCCAAATACGTAGCTTACCGTTAATCGAAAAAATAAATAGCCTATTCTGAATGGGACTACCATCTGCGGAAAAGCGTTTCTCAGTTTTTCGATTAGACCTCTAGATCCTGAGATCATTCATGGAGTGTTTTGGATTTCGGAAAAAAAAATTTGAATTTTTTTGTTTGTTTTCCCTTCTCATTTTCTTCCCGCCATATAAACGCAGATAAGTAAAAGGAGTTTATTTAAATAATTATATGGTTACAGGATCGATCTGATAATTATTGTACGAAATTTATTACTTACTATAATGTTATTTGATATTATTTTACATTTTTATTACAGAAACTTTCAAACTGGAAGAGCTCCAAAAGACAACACTCAAATGTCAATCAAATCAGATGTTCAATGTGCCCAGCGTTTTGTTCGGCGTTTGGTGCCGACAATCGGCGTTGTTAGTGAAATCAACCAAAACTCTCGCAAAACTCTCGGCTTAGTTGTGAAGAAGTAAGGAGAAGAGTTCACAATTGAGAGTATTGTCTGTTTTTGTTGTGCTTTGTGAAGGTAACTAGGTACCTAGGAATTTTCAAATTAAATAATGAACTTACCGCATATCCTGGATATATTTAAAAATAAATAATTAATGGAAATCCATGCAATACTTACAGAAAAACATGGATTCTAGGGTCGCAAGGTACTCAAATTGTCAATTTGGTCGCCCTCTAGCACAGCAGAGATGCCATAAAAATTTTAAATATGCACCGTAAAGGTTGTATGTAGGAGAAAATCACATCTACATTTTGTCCCCTAATCAAATATGTACATGATTAGTTTTTGAATTGGATAAATGGTTTTAGAGAAATCTGCAAAAGGAATGAATCAGTCCTTTTTAAGAAAAATTACCGTTTCTTAGCACAAAAATGGACATACTTTCAACTCATCGTTGTGAAGGTTTTTCGGGAGTAAAAAGTCAGTTATGACATGTAAGCGATCAAAAACAAACTGCACTACTCGGTTATCTTCTTCCTCCTCTTTAATATGAGCCTAAGCATAACGTATTTTGGGCCAAGTCCCTATGGCGCGACCCCCCCCCCCCCAACACTCATCCGGTAAAAATTGTTCATCTATACTCGAAACCCTCTATCTATCAGAAAAACTCTCAATACTCCTAGAGCACTCTCACACAAAGTCAATATTACTACAAAAAATTTACTGCCGGGCCCCCAGGATCTGCTTGCAAATTCTACGCTTACGCCTGCGACTTATTGCACCTCCTACATTTTTTTTTATTTTAATTTCCGTTAATCTGATCTCATTCTTATCCGCGAACCCTCCCCGCCACATTTCCTCCACCTATCATGTACGTCCTGAGCTCCAGTTTTCTTAATACAAATTCTCTCCTTTTCACCATTCTCCCCTTATAACAGAAAAACCCGTAAAACTGACCCTCGAACATCCTTCACATCTACCCTTATAAAAAAAATCTCAATTTATTTCGACCTTGCAAGGTAAGAGATACATGTACCTCGAATATAAAAAAGTCCAACCCTCTATAACAAAAAGTGATATATTTTACCCAATGAACATTTTTGCAGCTAATTAGTTGCAAGAATTAGATTTTTATTTTATAAGGGTTGTATAACAGCTATACGAAAACTAAAATATTTTATAGAGGTACCGCTTTTTCCTATTGAGTTCCGGTGCTAAATTGTTTTATAATGTAGCACTGAGAACGCTTTCCGAACTTTTTATAAAGCAGTTTTTTTATAATAGTTCGAAAGAAATCTTTGAAAGGCTTTTTAAAACAATTTAGCTTCCGGAGCAATTTAGTTGTCGGAGAGTTTTGTAAACCTATCACAAAATTAAATTAGAACACTTACAAAACCATTTGGTTGTGACTTGAATTGAGTATGGGATCTCGCTTTTATAAAACTCGAAAGCTGTATTTTAGCTTTTATGACAACTTTATAAAAAAATGGAAGCCTTACATTGGTATTAAATACTTTAACAAAACCGTTCGTCACAAATACCAATAAACCTGTGTAAAACTAAGTACTGGAGTATGCACTTTGACATTTCCGATCCTGAAGATTTAACACGAATCTAAAATGTTTTATAAGAGCTGTATAGTGAGGTGAAAACATTCGGCAATTTTATAAAAAAGTGAATAAATTGCAGCGAGCAACATTTTAGCATTTAACTTTTTCGTTTACTGACACGCAAAATAAACACGCGAATAAAACAAAAAAAAAAAAATGATTTCACTTTTAATTTTTTTAAACGATTTGGAACTTAACATTAAAAATATATTTAATAATAAATATTTATTTAAGTTCATTTATTTTTAGAATTTACTAGGCGCGTTGTATTTTTTCGAACTAGAAGTATAACTTTTACAATAAAATTAAAGTTGCATGACATTTTATTCCAATATTAATCGAAAATTAATGTTTACGCATTACGCATATAAGTATTCCAAACAAAATTATGTTGGAAGACAAAGTCTGAATTCATAAATTATTTTTCCTGCTCACACATTTTTGAAGGAAATTTGTAATACATTTTTCATAAAGAAAAAATAAGACAACAATAGATCCATATTACACAAATACATATAAGTTTTAACAAATAACTGCAGGAAGGAAGTTTTCACAACTACTATAAAATATCTCCGCAACCAAGTTGTAGATACAAGTGGTTTTATAAGGGTTTCAAACACTTTTTCGCAGACTGCTAAAACGTTTTATTATTGCTTTATAAATTAGCTTTCACAACCCTTATACAGTGTGCCCAATTAGCTCTATAAGAGTTTTTTTAAAGCTCGTACAACTTTTTTAACAACAATCTTATAAAACAGTGTGTTTTACAAAGAGTTGTGAGAGCATTTCCGTGGCTATAATAAAGTATAAATTCTTCATTGGGTATCGTCCCCGGCGATTCGTACTTTTCACACTTCTCTCGTTTTCCCTAACTTTCCAAGTATCTTAGCGAATTGCGAATTCAAAACTAAAGAGCCTTATCAAGGAAACGAAAATACTAATCTCCCAAAATCCCCAACTCCCCGTATTACAGTATCCGGAAGGGGGGGGGGGGTATACAGGGTGATTAAGCAAATATGCTAAGTTTAGTTTTTACAAAACACAGTACGGTAAGCGCAAGAATTGAATGGCCTTTCCAGAGACTTCTCAACCACTGCCGTACCTACTCCTCTTCTCTCAGGAGTTATGTTGGTCAAAACTAAAAATATCAGATTTTCTTACCCTTTTTCTTATTTTGACCTCTTTTTTTTTCTTATATAAGGTGACTAACATAATTTTTTTATAAAAGCTCAAAACTATGGACTCTCCTATTTAATTTGACCTATAATATCTATGTGCTGTTTGTATGCGTTAAAGAGTTATTATCTCTTAACCTATTTTGAAACTATACTCAAACCTTCTCAAAGCTAATTTGTTTTTCAGTTACTGAAAATACGCCATAGGTTATAAGCTAATAACTCTTTAACGGCTACAGTGGCAACGGCACAAAGGTGTAATAGGTCAAATTAAAGAGGAGAGTCCATAGTTTATAATTTCTACAAAAATACATGACCTTTTCGTAATAAAAACAATAAGAGGTCAAATTAAAAAAGATGTAAGAAAATCTGAAAATTTTAGTTCAGACCACCATAACTCCTGAGAGGAGAGGTTGAGGAGTTGTTGGAAACTTTTGCAGGTAATTTGATTCGCTGACAATCACCGATATATTTCAGTATGATCAATCAGAGGTAATAAGTGATTTGTGTGAAGAAAAATTTATTTTTTACTTTTTCATGCGGCTTGGCCTGAGTTTTGTTTGAAAACTCGTTTTTTACTTATTTTATTTTCTGCCTTTTTCACGTTAACTAATTTGTTCTAATATCAATTTAACAGAACTTAATTAATTTTTTCCTTAATTCTAATGTAATATTAGTTTCTTATTTTTTTTTTTAATTTTCCGTTTTCCTTTTAATTTTCCGTTTTCCTTTAATATTTCTTTCTTTCTTCTTTATTTTAAGTAAATTTTTGAATATTCACAATGAAATTTTTTTCCGGCCATACGACTCGAGAGTTTCCAATCGACTGACCGTACTTCGAACACAATCCGAACAGTTTCGATAACTCGGACTACGGTTTACTACCGAGGTTAAGAAAAATTTGAAATTTTGAAGGCATTTGTGATGAGATGATTTGAAGTTTGCACCGTGGTTGCCTGGATGTTTTTGTTCAGCTTATCCTTACCGACATTTTAAGTCATGTTTGGTGCCGATCCGAAAACAAAAATTTTTCGAGTATGAAATCGTTGAAGTACTGCAACGGTTTTCTGAAATTCAAATTATGTTTTAAACAGAGCTTTATAGCTGTAACTTGATACCATATAACATGAATTTTCCTCGATTTTCCATGCAACTTGCATGATTGTTTAAGAGAAAGTATTGACGGAAAAAAATGATTCCGCAAAGCTTATAAAACTTTTTTGTCGGAAAATTTTCCGGAAAAGTCGGAAAATTCCGGAAATTTTCGGAAAATTTTCCTGAAAAATTGTAAAATTCTGCATTTTTCCTGAAACAGATTTATCACTAATCATATCGATGAAAATTAATCCGATTATTTTCCCGCTTTTCCGGGTTTTCCATGGAATTATCCACAAAAGCAACTTTATGCAACTCATTTCGGTCTACAACTTTGTCTTAGGTTGCCAAACGCTCAAACGCTTCCTTGGTCGGAAAAACTCCGGAAAAGCGTTTTACATGAGTTTTCCTCAATTTTTTCTGCAAGCTTTCACCATTGTCGGAGGGAAAGTAATGATGCCAGTTGATAGGGAACTTGATCCTGCAAAATTTAGGAAACTTTTTTACTGGAAAATCTTCTGGAAAAGTGGGAAAATTCCGGAAATTTTTTTTCGGAAAAATCGGAAAACTGCATTTTTCCTGAAACGGATTTATCACTATTCAAATTTGTACCAAATTTTCAAGATTTTCCGAGTTTTCCATGGAAATTTTCGGTTCAAATTTTGACAGATTCAATTGTCATGCGGCATGAACCTGTGTGCCAAATTTCAGCTCGCTGTGACGACGAAAAGTGGGTCTACGAGAGTGTCGAATATAAAAAAAAAGAAATATAGACAGACAAATTCGATTTAAAGGGACGGGCTGGCCTCAAAAATAAAAGTTCTTGAAATTCTTCTACTCTCCATCTTTGACAGATTATAGCAAGTGTGGGTTCGATTCCCGCCCGGGGAAAAATAAATACTACATATTTATTTTGGCGTTGGATTCTTTAGAAAAAGGTTACCGACTCGAAATGGATCGAACGCGCCATCACAGGCGAGCTCCCGCCACCTCGAGCCAGACCTTTCCTTACGGCGCGTTGGCATGTGCTCGCGCGGTGCGCCTCGTGAAACCAAGCGCGTTCAGTGACCATAAAGCTTTTTTTACCTATCTGACTTTCCGACATAAAATCGATGAGAGAACAACTTTGTGGGGAGCTCGGAACAGAAGCTACAAAATGCCCTAACGAGTTTTGATTTAGGGTTCTTCCAGTAGAACCCTAGTTCCATGCCATCATCAACTTTTAGCCATCCTTTGATTTTTCATAGCGACAATGATTCAAGCCTGAGTTGTTCAAAATGTTCACGTTCGTAGGGAAGCATTACATTTTTCTTAGAAATATAGTTGCAAAATATTCTTAAGACAACGGTCCAAACGAATTGGTACATTCATTCTGGTAGTTCACTCTTTCGGAAAAGGGATCAAGCATTCAGTTTTCTTAGAAAGATTTGACATTTTTTCTTTAGATTTTTCATGCACTACTGGACGATGGTTCTAAAGAGTTATATTGAATTAGGTTCCTTGGTCGGTCTTGGTCGCTAAAGATATTTATAAGTATTGGCAACCATACATTTTGTTATTAGAAATTTACTTGAAATTTTTCCTTCGAATTTTTATACACTATTGGGGGCTGAAAACCATTAGTTGGATTGATTTGAGTCCTGTTAAAATTGATTCAACAATCTTTCTTCAGAATTTTTACGGCAAAACTATAAAAATAAAATCCATTCGTTGTTTAATTTAATTTCACGTTTACTTTTAATTTGTAGGAGAGGGATAAACCTGCTATATTATTTAGCGATGGAGGTAGAAATAGTTATAAAGTGGAAGACTGAAAAGACCATTAACAATTTTTTTCAGAAGAAAACAAGATCAGTTAAGTTCCCATCAGAAGAAATAGTCAGTAACATATCATGCACTCCTACTCCCGTTCCTTTAAATGTGATTCAAGCTGCAAGCTCACTTTCAGTCAATTACTTCACCTGTGACAAATCTCTGCACGAGAAGACGTATGTGGTTATGAGTCCTTAATGTCCATCCCAACATTGATGTGGATAATATTATCGATAGGTTTTCCAAATCAAACCAAAAATTCGATTTTGTAATAAAACGTAAATATGATTAAAAAAAAATTTAAGAGCGACTTCTTCCGACATTTTCCTCTCCCTCGAACAATTTAGTTGTGACCCCCCTAGGTTGCAGGTCTGGATACGCGCCTGAAGAACGTCATGCATAATGCCTACAATTCCGCAATTTAACATATTATGAAAAGTGATTAGAGACACCCAGGTGAATTTCGTGATATTTTTGTAGACTTCTTTTTCGCCATTTATATAGGCTAAGCATACCTCTATATGTATGCAGAACTTTTCAACTGTAGTAAATTTTCGTTCACTTTTAATAATTGCACAGAAATGAAAAAGTAATTTGAACTGCAAGCAACTACAAAGAATTTTCAACCTAGATTGTCGTGTATTAACTGATGGTAAGCAGTTAAAAGACATTAATTCCTTTATTTTCTAAAATTCGTTTTTAATATTGGTATTAAAAATTGATTAACATTGCTTATGATTATATATAACTAGAAATGAAGTCGATGCTCCAAAAGTATATGGCTGGAATGTTCTGATTAGAGAAATAGATTACTTGAATACTGGTCCAAATACTTTCCAAAGGGATTAACTATTTTTAAATTATCAAAGAAGAATTTTATTTTGTAAAACATCATTTTGTGTGAAAACTCATATTTTTTGTACGCTTGAACTACAGACAAATCCTCAATGTAAATTTGTTAATAAACTTAATTATTTGTGAAGTATATTTCTGTAAATAACGTATTTTGAATTTACTATCATAAAAATATCCTACAATGTATTCGAACATTTTCTATAATATCAGTTTTAGAATTCAATTATATTATCACTGTAAATTCAAAGAAAAATCTATGGGCTCAACATATTTATCTTTAAATTGTAATATTTTTCGCGACTATACCTAAGTACTTCGAATTATAATTTTTATTTAAAAATTTAAAGGTATCAAAATGATCTGAAAAGGATTGTTCTCGTCATTTTGTTCTTATTCATCAACAATACATTATAATTCATTTAAAAAGGGTGTTTGCAAACTGAAGAATCTGTTTCAAGTACTGTTTATACTCTTCCTCTATTTCTTATGTTGTTAACTATGTATGTAATCAAGAATTGCTGAAATTTTATTCCTTAAATTTTCAGCTAAATAACTAAATCAATTAGATGGATTAATATTACGTAATCTACATATTTCTACCACAAGTGAATCGGTTATTTCTAACTGGGTTCTACCCGAATTTTCAGAATTGATTTTTTATAAGATGCTCCACGTTGGGCCCCAAAATTTTGCTACGTTCTCTACAGCACGTAGAAAGCTTGCTCAGAAGACGGGGTGGGTATTAAAATATTTAGTAAAGAATGTGCGCTATGTGATCTTCCTTTTTTTTTAATTTTGCATAAGAAGGATAAATAACAAAATCTAAAAATCGCCGCAATACAAACAAGTGTAACTCAATTGTACCGATAACAAATATATCGAATATTTATTCACAAAATCAAAACAAAAATTAATTATAAAAATGTTGTTAAAAATGGAGAAATTATAGTATTTCGATAACTATTATAATTAACAAATTAATAAGTGCACCTATTTCCAGCCAGCCATGAATAAAAGAATAATCAAATGCTACAAAATCAATTTTCAAAAATTATTTTAATCATACACTTTCTATATGAGGACCTCACTGGTAGCCTCATCTCGTCGACACATTATTCGTGTTCTCCATCGGTTATAATCGCCGATAATCCAGAGTGCTGGGACTTATTTTTTGTTTTATTTGTCTTTTTTTAAGTAAATGTATGTATTACTTTTTATGATATAACTAGGTACTACTTTATTTATTAATAACTCGCGCATTTTACTTCGTGTGGTAACTTGGTTTCTTCCGTTTCGATGTTTTATATTTTAGCATTAAGCTCGATATCTTGTTAATATGGCGTTCGCAACCTCTTATACTAAAAATATATGTCTTTGTTATAATGGGCCTCTGCCCTATAAAATATTTATATTTTACGGCTCTTTCATTAATTATATTTTCTGAATTTGTTAAAACACTTATTATATGTCTTTTTTTATGTGATGCATTATGCTTTACTTTTTTTGTTTTATTTATTTTATATTTTGCGTGTTGTTTCAATCGTTTTTTTTTCTTCTTAAAATTATACGTACATATATAAATTCACTGTATGGATTTTGGTATTTAAATTATTTCTATTTACCTCGTTTATTTCCTTGCTTTATTTAATTTTGCTTTGTTTCATTTTTCTTTCCTTTTAATTTGATTAATTCTTCTTGTTTTTGTTTAAGGTTCTTAGTCTTTTTTTTTTTCTTTTCTTTTTATAATTCTTTGCATGGTCGTAGCCAGGGTTTTGTTGTGGGGTGGGCCTAGTAGGGCACAAAAATTAAAAAGAATAGTCTTCAATCAAATATTGTTTTTCAAAAATATGTAAAAGTTTCTAAGACGTTAATCAGTGTTAACACTAAATTTCCTTACATCAAGCAAACTATTTTATTGATTACCGTTGTTTTTTAGATCGAATACAAAATACATATGATTTTTTTTTTTTCAAATCTACTATCATTACGATTTCTCCTGGAATGAAAAAACTTTCATAGAAAGAAGAAAACTCCTTTTAACGGCAATAAAACCGTAGATTTAATAGAAACCAAATTTAATTAATATGCGTAGAAACACGAGAAAAATTCTTCTTATTATAAGAAAATTATCGCTTAGACAACGAAACTGACTTGCTACAAAAAAGAACACTTTACATGAAATAGATGTAGACATAATATATACCTATAGGTATACCTACTAAAAATTAATTTGGAACATTTAAAATAAATCTTTTTCTAGAATAACGAAAAGTAGTCTACATTTAAGCAATTCTATTCTTAGGATATATAACCTTTTCTCATATTCTGTAATAAAATTTTCTGCTATTATCATAATCGGAGATAATTGAGAAAATATATTTACTACTATTAATCGAATTTTTCTATATTCATTTGCATAAAACGAAGCAATTTGTTTTCTTACATCCAGGAAATGTCTGCTAAGCTCAAAATCGCACCTAACTTTCCTTGGAACAGAGCTTATTCTCAGTGAAAGTTTCTCTCAGTGCATTATCGTTTAATTTGAATTCGTCACCATCCATCACTATCTTCTACATTAATATCGTCATAATCATAACAGAAATCGCCAAAAACCAATTAAATAAGCATTAGTTTACTAGTTTTTTCTGGAAATCGCCTCAATACCTTTTGAGCTGTAATTTTTTTTTTTAACAATGGCATTCTCTGTATTGAGCAGTAACATGCGTGACATGCGAGAGAATCATTTTTGAAGCATTGTCCTTCTAAGCAACATTTTTATCCGTCTCAGAGCGGAAAAACTTCTCTCACAGCCGGCAGAGTTCACTGGGAGTAATATTGCCGCTTTAGAAAGTTTATACTCTTCTTTAATATTTTTTCTCAAATTTTCAGCATTTATATCATAATTTTTTAATTTAAGCATGTTTTACATGACCATCGCTTCAGCTTCCAAGGCTGTATCAATTTTTAAGATTTTTTTATAATTACTGATGGATTTAAGAAATTTTTTATCGTATTTACAAGAAAATTAAGGAATTTTTAAGAAATTACCCTACCTCTGCTAATTTTTAAACTGCTGTGAGGTTACGCTTTCCAATTACAGCAAGGACTGGGGGTGCTTTTATGCAGACTCGATTTAGATCTCTTTCTTGACATTTTGACTTTCTATACTCAGAACTTATTTTTCTTATTACGTTTTTTTCATTTTTGATTTATTGACTTAACATTTGTTTAGTTACTTCTTCATTTTCCTTTTTGTTCTTTATTAGTGGAACAAGAGACCTTGCCGAGGGTCGGAGGTCTCTTGGTTCATTTTTGATTTAGTTTTAAAAATTACTGCCTAAGTTACAGCGACACACTGGCTTTTTACTTTTTCTTCGATAATTGATGATCCAACAAGATGTAGTGAAAAGGCGAATATTTATAAATTAACGTAAGTGTATAATTTTGGGTACGTGTTTCGATTAATATATTAATTGAATATTAGAAAAAGTCTATTTCAGGGACAGCCCAGTGCCACTACATGGCTAGAATCGGTGTGTTGAGGGGTTTGTGTCTACGTAAATAGTGTAATACGTTGTCGCATTATGCTAAAGCCTTGGTTTTCAAGAGAATGCGGTACAATTGCAATTGCGCCGCTGCATTCTGTTGGAGACCAAGGCTTTAGAATGGAAAAATGTTGAGTTGACAACAATTCTGATCGATTTATTATCAGTCGGTCGAAATGGGAAAAGTAAAGACCTTGTTCAGGTAAGTTTACACTTACATACAAGTATGTGGATTTGTATCGGCACTTGTTAGCCACTTTTTCGACTTGTATATACAATTAGTCACAAAAGTATCCGCCCATCTGATCTTCCCGACAAACTGCATGTAATTTATAAGATTGTTCATTTGCTAATAATTTAACAAATATACATTTATAAACTCCAACATGTGTACTATGTCTCCTCAAATTTGAAAACAATATAAATAAATAAATTTTAGAGAAAAACTAACAATGATGAATCAACTCACAAAACAAAGACACAAAAGTATCCGCCCATGAAGTGATCATGTACGAAATAGGGTAAATTTCCAAGAAATTTAGATAAGTATGTGCATGCAGAGTATCGTCCCAGCAAAATGATTATTTTATTGTATTTTTCGTTTAAGTAAGTTTTCTTTTAAACATTTAAATTTCCAAAATGCCAAAAAAAGCGTGAAACGAGTTTACCAGAGAGAATATTGGTTATTTATTTTTCTGAAAATGGAGATTGGAATACCGCGAAGTACAGTAAAAGGCATTATTAATAAGTATTAAAAGTATAAAATCCACTGCAGAAAAGTTGGGATTAGGAAATAATTTTTTCTTCCAACAAGAAAACGATCCTAAACATTTTGCTGGAAAAACGAAGGAATGTCTACTTTATAATGTACGTAAACAGCTACGAACACCTCCTCAGTCACCGGACATGAATCCCATAGAACATTTATGAGCAGAATTAAAAAGGTCCATAACTCAACATAACATTTCCAGCAAAAGTATGTTAAAACAACATCTGCAAAAAGAGTGGAACAAAATAAGTCCCAGCTTAACAAAAAACTTTTGCAATCAATGCCTAACAGACTGAAAATATATTAAAATTTAACGGTTATCCAACCAAATATTAAAATTTAATTTATAGTGTTGTAGAACTCCGGATATTTTTATGTGCCTCATTTTATGTATAAATGGAAATATTTATTTTTTTAAAGTTTTGAGTTGGTTTTTTTTATTTTTATACCATATTAAACCATTTTTATTTTTTCTTCTCATTCATTTATATTTTGGCATTTTCTTATTATGCATGAATGTTTGCATTTTCATGAAATTAATTATCTTTTCTTCTATAGCAACGAAACGCCAACCACTCTCAAAATGAATTCGCAGAGAATGAAAACTTGCCCTCCGTTTTTTCGAACCTTGTCAAAAGTATATATAACATGAATCTGACGCCTCAAAAGAAAATTGCTTAATTGATGGGACTAAAAAAAATGGCATCAGAGCTAAAGCCAACTCTGTCATAATATCGCAAGACATTCCAATTCTGACTAATTTTTATATTTTAATATTTTATATAGGTACAGTTTGATGGTCAAATTTATATCGCCATGTCTTCTTAATTTGGTCAAATAACCAATTTTGAGCAATTTTAGTTCAATATGTATAAGTCAAAAACACGCTTTTCTGATGCAGCATATATGCACAGCATATACATCAAATTTCATTAGGTACACGTTATATTTATAAATGAATACATAATTGGCGTATTTATTAAAGAAACTCATTATTAAAGAAACTATAACTATATATAACTAAAAAACACAAAAATATTCAGTTTTTAACACGTACACGCCGGCGCGTACCACCGATGGCTCGAACAAGATTGCTTCATCGGGCGGCACATACCACCGGTGGCTCGCATTTGATTGTACTATCAAGCAGTGCGTAACACCGAAAATTTAATGGTTAAATAATTAGAAAAAATTATCAATATAGTTGAAAATTTAAGTAATAGAAACTTATCGTTGTAGCACGCCACTGTTTAGTAACCTCTCTCATTTCATCCAATTCCAACCCACGGCTATGCTGATTTACCCTCACTCTTGGATATTAAATAAACGGAAATTCAGTCATCCCCACCATCTATTTTGATCTGAGGATATAAAAGCAGCAGCAACACTACAGAGCTTGCCTTTATGGATTTAGTTTTCAACAGTAAAGGTTGCTCTTGAGACAGCAAAAACTGTAAACAATTTTGTAAGAATTATCAATAAATATAGTTTGTTACATCGTATATTAATTGAAAAAAGAAAATTTTATTTCAACTCAATATTATAAACATAACTTATAGGAATTTCGTGATTTTATGATGAGACCTCATTTTCAAAAAATCATAGCTCGAGAGAGGAATAACCGATTTTTCTGATTCATACGCCAAATGTAGCTTAATGCTTTATACTTTTCATAAAAAAATATAGCTACACCGTACGAACAAAATCTTTTGCTAATAATAGTATTTCGTCATATTATGGTATACTGTGACTTTAAAAAATAATTTAAAAATAAAATAAGTAAAAAACAAGTTTTCAAACAAAACTGAGGCCAAGTCGCATGAAAAAGTAGAAAATAAACTTTTCTTCACACACAGAGATGGACTCAGATTTTATCTTCACACACAGAGGTGGACTCAGATTTTTTGATTGGGACATTTCTCTTGAATATTCTTTCTCTTCATGAATCAAATCACTTATTACCTCTGATTGATCTTACTGAAATATATCGGTGATTGTCAGCGAATAAAATCTGAGTCCACCTCTGTGTGTGAAGCTCTGTTGTGTGAAGAAAAGTTTATTTTCTACTATTTCATACGACTTGGCCTCAGTTTTGTTTGAAAACTCGTTTTTTACTTATTTTATTTTCTGCCTTTTTCACGTTAACTAAATTGGAAAATTCTGCATTTTTCCTGAAACAGATTTATCACTAATCATATCGATGAAAATTTTTCCGATGATTTTCCCGCTTTTCCGGGTTTTCCATGGAGTTTTCCACAAAAGCAACTTTATGCAACTCATTTCGATCTACAACTTTGTCTTAGGTTGCAAAACGCTCAAACGCTTCCTTGGTCGGAAAAACTCCGGAAAAGCGTTTTACATGAATTTTCCTCGATTTTTTCTGCAAGTTTTCACCATTGTCGGAGAGAAAGTAATGATGCCATTTGATAGGGAACTTGATCCTGCATAATTTAGAAAACTTTTTCGGAAAAATCGGAAAACTCTGCATTATTCCTGAAACGGATTTATCACTAATCAAATTTGTACCAAATTTTCAAATGATTTTTCCCGATTTTTCGGGTTTTCCATGGAAATTTGCGGTTCAAATTTTGACAGATTCAATTGTCACGCGACATGAACCTGTGTACCAAATTTCAGTTCGCTGTGATGACGAAAAGTGGGTCTACGAGAGTGTCGAAAATAGTAAAGAAATAGACAAATTCGTGTACGAGTTAAAGGGAATAACTGGCCTCAAAAAAATAACTATGCCTGGGCAGACCGTAGAGCAACGCCGTTTTTTTAGTTGGATTTGTGGTATTCGGGAGAGAAAGATAAGTGTAAAAAAATTAAGCTTGTTGGTTTGATGGGGGAGAGATTGTACCCCCTATAGGGTGGTGCAAAATGGGGCCTGTGGTGTATCAAATTAAAGAGGGAGTGAGTGAGGGTGAGATCGAGCGGCGGGGCTCTCTTTTTATTCTGTTAACTTTATACGGACGATTTACCTTTAAAAATGCTTCTTTGGCACTTGGGTCATCATTCATTCATTTTGGATATATTTTGTCCGTTCTTTATTTTGTTTAGATGGCAAATTTCGCCGATTTAACGGTTCTTCGCTAACAGGAGATTAAAGTAAAGCCATTTTTCACTCAAAACACGGCCATTTCCTACTTCAAAAAGGAGTTTTTTCTTTCTTTTTATATATTATTAAGCCAAGCTCAGGGGATACCCTATGATGCAAGCACAGCATGCCAGGAAGGAGATAAGGAAATAAATTAGGGAATGTGAGCATAGCAGAGCAGCGGAGGTGCTGATGTATGTCACTCTTCAACTTTCGCAGCAGGGACAGATTAACGGGATTGGGCGAAAAGCCACAGGGGCGAAACCGAAAATGGAAAGTAAAAAATTTTTAAATAAAAAACAAACAGATCACCTGATAATACCGCCAAATAGCATCAAATGTAAATTTAACATATAATTAGGAATAATTAACTGATCTGACAGCCCTGCGTTCCATTGTATGCTTTAGGGCAAAAACAAGTACATAGCGTTTTGTATGTGCTTTATGAACAATTGCAAATGCCGACCTGCGGTGTAATATTCTCCAATCATTAGTGGCGAATTAAATTAAGGTACTTTTTTTTAATAAACACGAGATATTATTTGCCATTTCTCGAAGTTTCCTAATATCAAGGTAGTACTGAGAATCTATCTCTGCCTCCCATCTACCAACGCCCCAGATGTCTTTTCCCACATTAAGAATGAATAAAGATTATCACAGAAACACACTTTCAAATGCGAAGACAAGTCACCTGGGACTAATCAACGTTTCTCATGAAATTTTGAACTATCTCTGAGGATGAAATTATAAATAGATTTCATTTCTAATGATTAGAACAAATAAAAAATTGTTAAGCTGCACAAGTATTTTTCCGAATTTTCACTTATATAGTCGTGAATTTCCTAATAAAAAACCTAAGTTTCTTTTTTTTCAAGTATCTTCATATTAAAAAATTGAAGGGAGGGTCTGGGAAAAGGGCGAAATGGTTTTGATCACCCAGGGGCGAAAAACGTCTTAATCCATCCCTATTTCGCAGATTGTTTGCCGGAGGAAAGACAAAATATGGTAGACTGTTCCACAATCGCACAGTTCGGTACAAAAAGAGCATCACGATATTTTACATTACGGCCGAAGGTAATTTTAAGGGTAAAAGGATGTGCGCGGTTCGCAGCATGAGGAATGCGTGCAGGAAACATTCTACAAGAGATCAGACTGGATATTTCATGGGAACATTGCGGCGTGCTCGAGTGGGTATCAAATCGCCAATGAGCTTGAAGACTCTCTTTTGGACAATATCCAATGAAGCTAAGGCTGTGCGACCAGCCCAGGCCCAGAAATGAGCGAAACTATAGATGGGATTGAAAGTAAGGCAAAGCAGATCATTAATGAATATTAAGAATAAAGATGAAGAGATAACAGAACCCTGGGACGATTTCACTCTACAAACAAGCTTTAACGTTTATAGGGTCTTTTCTGTGCTGGAAGACGATCAGACTGAGTTTTTTCGGATAACCTCAGATTATCTTGATACTGCAAAATCGATATATCTATGTAAATGTTCGATGGATGTCAATAATAATATTTTCACAATATAGCTAAGATATGCTGCAATACTAGGGATGTAAATTTAAGGGAAGGACATGGCGGAGTGAGGAAGATGGAACAGCAAAGTTTTCGGATTATTTAAAAAATTATTCTTTTTTTAATCAATATTTTAGTGCGGAGGTTACCTAGGAGGGCTAAATAGGGGTAGTTAATTACAATCTCTATTTGTCCTAAAAATTATTCTTTGTACTAAACCTCGATTGGTTTCTAATTACCGAATCTAAAAAATTTCCGTAAAGTTTCATCGGGTATTACATGATTTCAACGCAATTTGTTCGCAAAATTTTGCAACATTTAACTCTTAAATATATAATCTACCATCTTTAATTTAAGAGAAATCACAACTCATTATTCCCAGTCATTTAGGAATAATTAACAAAATTAGAGTGCATGATTTGCTAAATTACTTTCTCATCAAGCTGCTAAACACATATGTAAGTGTGCTACAGAAAAACCACCACCCTTTATCTCGGACAAATTCCAAATTATTCCAACTAAGCCGAATATCATCGGAATTTTTTGTACATAATAAGATAACAAGCTAGAAATCTTCAATATAAAGATAGATTAAGAAAATTGTTAGAAATCCTCACTAGTTAGTAATACTATTTTTTTTAATAACACTATTATTTAAAAAAAAAATCGCTCGGTACTGCTATATTTTTTTATAAAAAAACATGAAGCATAAAGCTTCATCTGGCATTTGAATTAAAAAAATCGGTTGCTTCGTTTTGCAAATATGATTTTTTGAAAATGACGTTTCATCGTAAAATCACGAAAATTGTTAACCCCCTTGTGGAGGGGAGGGGAGGGCATTAGGAGGAAACAAAAAAATATGTTTGAGTTATTTTTGTATTCCCTATAAACTGTTAAAGTTTCATCCAAATCGGAGATGGTCGGATGCGATAGTACCGTGTTGCCAGATGAAGCCAAACATGCATTCGAGTGCCGTCTCATAGTGAAAAACATTAATATCGGCATTGGCGTGGACGTGTTTTAGAACAGTTGAATATTTGCCCCAGCTCGTTTCATATTTTACGATATATTTGTCTTCAGGCAAACCAACAATTTTTACAATGAATAAATAGGTTAATAGGTAGGTACTTTAACAGTCGTCGCATAGCCATCAAAAAGTCATAAGTGCTTCATTCGGCTGATTAATATTGACATTCAAATCTTCAAGAAAACTACTCATTTCCAAATCGGTTAACTCTTCAGCGATTTCTTGTAGAATCCAGTCATCTTTTGAAATATCGTATAAAAAATATTGAGAGCTTTGAAATGAAGTTCCTTCATACAATGAACTTTCCTTCGATTTGCATCTCATCCTTTTAGATGTACCTAGACAAGATATTTGGATAGATTTTCTCCTTATTATTTATCATTTATGTTAGATGAAGGTACAAAAGAAAAATATTGCACGATTATAACTTTTCCTGGGTAGTCATTAATCTTTCTCCATTTACATTTCTTGTTGTTTTTTAGCCTTGTCTCATATCCTTTAGTATAAATTGAAAGAAATTCTCCTTTACTCTTTAGTATGATCTGTTTTGGCAGACGTTGAGACATTTGATTGGGATTGAAGGGAAATTTTCTATATTTCGAAAAACTAGAAATTAAATATTCAGATATTCTTGTTTGTTCGTTGTACATTTTGCTACATAATTCTTTTATTATTATGGGAAACTTTTCTTTTGTAAAGCATTGCAATATTTAATTAACAGATTTTGATTTTCACCTGAAGTGGTTCTGAAATATGTATGGAAATTAATTGCAAACAGATGCTTTTCTATGTTAGACTTATGTGAACTTTGTTATGTGTACCAAATGTTCTTGTACGTTGAATCTCTGATACTGCTTTAATCTCTATTTCAGGATAAATTATAAAAGCCAGCTTCATTCGCATGGATACTCATCGTATATCTTATACACACGGGTCACACGGACAGTTCCTTTGACTGAAAGTCTTTGGGGGATCGGGGAACACCAAATTTTACACATAAAACACATCCACCTTGGTTACACAAACATATCATTAAGAATAATTTTAGCATAACTTGAAAAGTTGTACTTTTTTCGTATATTTTTATATTCTTATATTTATATATTGTTATGTAATTTCTTTGGGAAATACTCAAACTGGCATGGGGCTTATATATAAAATTAAGAGTAACAAATGGTCCTTAAATTGAATCTAACCTTATGGTTAGAGTCTCGGAGGATGCTTAATTGTGACAGAGAATGAATATCTTTTTTTCTTTTTTTTGGTTCATAGAAGAGGCCATGTTGCTTCCGGGGGTTAGATCGGCAGTTGTTTATTGGGTGATAAATGGAAAAAAAGTGCCAGTGAGCGAGCTAGGAGATAAAATTAAAAAAAAAAGGAAAAAAAATTTGAAGGAATGAGTAAAGGTGGACCAGTCGAACGTAGATATTAAAAGAAGAAAAATTTAAATCCTGAGGCAGTGAAGATTAAGACCTCCTACGCCAGGGAAAATATTTTTACTATAATCTGTTGAATTGTTTAGTCACTAGGAATAAAGAAAGAAATAGTGAAGTGTGCATAAAGTCCTTTCTCTTCTTTTGTTTGGTTCGGGAGTTTCATAGTAGCTCCATATTTTTTATAAAAAAAAAACTACGTGCGCCCAAAAATTTCATTAAATAATAATCCAGAACCTTAGTAACAATGCGATTAAAACCCCAACCTTCTCCACTGAGCTGAAAGACGGCTAGAATAGGCAAGCCTGTATTACCCCGGGCAAAACGGTGGTAGCAACTTGCACTGATGTTTTCCTTCGGAAATTGAAGGCGATTATTGGTACGCGCTGATGAACTACAGACTAGTGTTAGATATAGGTGCGAGTATATGAGCACTTTATAATTAATTATTTTAACCATAAAGAAATAATTGATTTAAGTTTTTAATATGCAAAAAGGGAGCACTGAACTAAAAAACTAAAGCAGGGACATACGTGCTTGTATCTACGCAACTGATAGACGAAACGTACATATGATTTGAATGACATATTGAGCTTGCGTTCGTTTAGAGTATGAGTTAGTTTTACATTATATAAATTCAGTAAAAAGGAATAGAGACAATATAAGTGTTTTGACGAGCATAACTCGTATTTTAAGTGGAATAAGCTCTCCCAATTGTATCAAGATACAATTCTACTATAGTTCTAGATTCTGAAATAAAACGGAAATATTTTTTCTCTTACTGTTATGGCATACTGGACATATATGTCCCGTAAGTCGTCTGATACCCGAAGGCTATGGATAAGTCATACTTAGCCAAACAGAAAATTGTATGTGTTCGGGGGGGGGGGGGGGGCGGCGAGTCCTACCGATTTCCGAGATTACGGGACTTAAAGATTTTTGGGTATGTTTTTATATATCACTCTGTAACTTCTGAACATTACACCCTATGATTGTGATTTAAATATTGGTAGATAGATAATTGTTGACCTCCTCCACTCCGTTTTGTAGTTATGGCTCAAAAAAGTTAAAATTTCATAATTTTTAATGGTTTTTTTAATTGATTACTATTTTTATCAAAAACACGTGATCAAAAACAATTTTTCATATTGGATTTAAAAAACTCAAAATCTTAGGATTAAAATGCCCTATAATACTCTGGACCGAAAATGTAACCCTTTCTGCGTTTTGTTCACTTTTTTGTTAATCATATTTGGCGAAAATGGCTGCAAAAGTTCAACAAGTTTCAGAAAATATGCAATTATCTTTTGGAAATGACCTTTTTCAGCCATTTTCGTTGGATATGCTTAAGAAAAAGTGCAAAAAACTCAGAAAGGCTAACAATTTCGGTACAAAGTGTGATAGGTCATTTTAAAGCAAAGATTTTGAGCTTCTTACATACAATTTTTTGCTGGTCTAAGGATGACATATCCTTCCGGTATCACATCACTTACGGAACACCCTGTATATGGTCATCATGGCGACTTATATTAGAATGACATTTACTATTGTGCTACAGCTGATGCTTTGCTAAAATAATTGGAAGGCAATGTAAAGTATCTTCTCGACAATTATGCTCCGATAAAAATGAAGCACCCTAGATCCAATGACTGCTCCTGGCTTAATTCAGATATTGAGCGGGAATATTTTTATCGTCGATTTAAGGATCTCAGGTCTACCACTGCAAGAAAGACCTATACAAGAGCCCGGAACAAATCTAATTCGGTAATCCGCGCAACCAAGCTTACACTTCCCCTTCATCGAAGTGTTCCTTAAGGCTCGGTTCTGGAACTCTCCTTTTTAATAGGTACATAAAAAATCTTCGTGATATTCTGCAGAATGTTGAAATTCAACTGTATCCAGATGATGTTCAACTTTACTGAAGCAGTCCGATCGGACCTATTGAAGATTGTGTCGAACGCATGAATTGTGACATTCAACGAATTACTGAATAGGCATATAAGAATTATCTAATGTTAAACCCACTAAAATCGCAGTGTATACTATTTAGCTTACATTTTTTTTGCCTCGCGGATATCTCTTCCATAACTCTTAACGGGACCATCCTGACTTTTGTGAGTCAGGTCAAGAATCTGGGAGTTCGACTAGATAGGCATATAAAGTATTGCGGCAATATCAAGGATGCAATGTATAAGGTATACGCTGGACTGCGCAGGTCCTGGCTCTCCGCAAGCATTCTATCACCTGACTTTCGTTCAAAACAAGTCAAAGCTCTTTTATTGCCGTACTTTATATATGGAAGAACACTTTTCCCCAAACTGGACTCACTGTGTGCCCGGTGAATTGAAATCGCCTTCTACGACTGAATAAGGTTTATATATGGACTGCGTCGGTTTGATTGCATAAATTTGTATAAATTAAATTTATTGGGTTGGTTTTCTTTAAGAACTGATGCAATCGAGGAAGTACTGTCGTATACGATTTCTCCAATCAACTAGGCATAATAAATTACATACTCTTAATGCATTACAATAAAACAATACTCAACAGTTTTTTTCTTCGTTCAAATCCTGTGTATATGGAATACTTTACCTCGAAGCGTCAGGGAGATTAGAGTGGCGGCCGTTTTCAGAAAGTTTCTCAAAGTGCATTTCATTACTAATTAGATTCTCTTTTTGCTTTCTACTTGGTTTTGTTATGGCCCGATATGCGGAAGATTCTTCCAGCAGCCAAATACATCACAGCGAAATAATCAGCAATTACTAAACAATCGCCTCGCATGGTATTGTTCTGCAACTGTCGGTTGTTTTGCTGATTAGCCCAACAGCTCGCTGCGATGACCGCTTAGTGGAGCAATCGACGATTACAATAATAATTTACCTCGCATGGTAATTATTATGTAAAGAGATTGTTTACTACTAAGCGACTCAGGTGCTGCAACCGGTAGAACAAACGACAAGGTTGTTGTCGTTTGTTTACATCCGCGTTGTGAGCAAAGAAAGCTTCCTTCCGAGTATAGGTTCATAAAAAACCAATTAATTAATTAATTATTCTCGCCGTTAAGAGTCGCGTTTTTTCCAAGTTAGCATGGAGTACTAAGTTATACTACAAATTAAGAGTACGGGTCGTGAATAAATGTAACATTGTTGAGATAGGGCAGTTTAAACAAGCAGTCAATAAATAAGTAAAGGTAATTATCGTAAACACGTCTTTTAATTGCTTTTGGGACACGACAGTTTTAATATTCCACTTTCTTTTATTAAAACCTTTTTAATATACAAATTGAATTCAATTAGTTATATTAAATTAATCAACCACGAATTACGACATAACTAATTGTAGTTTTCCGTAAATTTGTTAACTGAATTTATATAAGATGTAAATTTGCATACTTCTCATGAAATAAATATTATTACTAATATTATATTACCTCCTCCTCTTCTTCTGTAGAGGTTTCTGCTCTTGCAACATGCATTTGATTTTTTTTATTTAGGTAAGTACTCTATTTATTAAAATTCCCTTGGCAATGTTAAAAACCTTACACGCTTTATATATTGATATGGAGCCATCTTTTATAGCGATAAAAACATTTTCGATAGTTTGTTTACTCAACGTTTTTAATGTTGTTTTTTATTCTACTATATAGCTAATACAAGCATTTTAATTTAAAATTTAAAGCAATGTGTGGTAGACAAATTGAGCTTCTCAGTTTCTCCATCACTTTCGACATTGAACTTAGCTCTTAAGCTGTCTCTCTTAAAATATGACTTATAAAAACTTTGTTGCTATATTCCGCCAGATTCCATAAATATTATTGATGAAAAATGTCAGAATATTTACGACCTACTGATTTCAACATCTAATTTTATCCATAGTAAGATGGAACATTTTGACGAATTACTACTTTTTAGCAATATGCTACACGTACTGAAGCATGTAGGCGGCTACGTCAAGCATAAAAAAAACAAAACAAAAAACAAAAAAACAAAACTGAACGCACCCTGACCGAAAGAAATGCATTTCCTCAAGCTGCAATTGACAGGTTGGTGATAACAAGGAAGAAGAAGACCACTTTTCCTGTCGTATTGCTCGAACAAGTACGTATGTGAAAGACATCCCGGAGAAACTTTTTGATCATCGAAAATCTGCGAAGACATCCTGGCAAAAAAAGGAATTTCCGAGTGGTGAAGGACAGAATAAAATTAATCTGACAAGATCGATAAATTTTCACTAGGTTTCGCTTGAAATCGTGGTAGTATAATTGAACGGTTGAACAGGAGTCTTGGTGGATATTCAAGATCATATACGACTGCTTTTTAAAACCTGCAATTGAAAGAAATCAGGATCGTCCAAATTCATTCCGACAATACCGAAAAACTACATGGGGGAAACCTCATACGGATTCAATTTCCCGGTCTCATTCTAAGAGATTTAATAGAAACGAAGAGTTTTGTGAACACGCACCAATATGGATTAGCAATTGTCGAAATTCCAATAATCGTTTTCTTTGGACTTGTGCTCCAAAATGTCAACAAAATCCAGCACAAAAAGTGTAAATGGTCAATAGATTTTACTACAGGGAAAAATGCTGATATTCCTTCACCGCCAGGTTATAATCCTTCAGTTGCACAACATAGATACAGTCGTCCACTATGGAATGAATTTGTAAATTGTTTTAAATTTAAATTTTTATTATAATTACGTTCCCCACGTTCTTAGTTAATTTCGCCCAAGATAAGTGCAGATACAAGTGCCGCTGGGCAATATCATTTTAACTCAACAAAAATTAATAGAGCCTATAGACAGCAAGTCGAAGCATTAAATTCCAATTTAATTTTTTAACTAGATGGCGGATGCTGAAGCGCTTCATCATGCCGTGGAATTTTCACCGTGAGTATTATTGAGATTATATATTTCTTTTGGTATACGCATGCTTCGGCTTCAATAATTACTTGCTCGTAGGACTTTTTTTCATTGACATTCTTTTTCTGTAACTATATATATATTTTCGATTTAATAATAATATTTACGTAACTATACATCTAATCTAATGGAGTCTTTGTCCGTGTATACTTTGGATAATAATTTGTCTTACTGACTCTATATATATATATATCTATATACCTACCTTTAATGATGTACATACTTACCCGTATCTAGTAATAAGGGCCTTACGTAGGATTTTCTTTTATTGACATTCTTTTTCTACCTTCCTCTTAATAACTGGAAAACAAAAGAATCACTACTCCTGGAACATTATTTTATTTCTTGGTCTTAAGCAAATCAGTAATATTAAGAATGACATGGGTAGGCAGTTAGACCTGGTATTTTTACTAATGCGCAATAACACCACCCCCATCTACTAATAATTTATTGCTATCAAACTGAAAACCTCACACACTGCGACGAATCACAATATCTTTTCAATTTTAGAAATGGTGACTTTTCAAAATTTTCCAGTCTACAGCCACTAATGATTTCAACACATTGTTTTCTTGCAATGGTGTTGATGAAGATGTTTCTAAATTTTGCATAATTCTTTTCGTTTAATTCTCTTTTTATGTTATCAGCGAATGTTAACAGTTCCCTAAAATATCTCCGCCACTTACGAACTAAATCGTCGTAAAAATAGAAAGAGTAAACAATGGAAAAGTTATATGAGAGACAAAGACATTATAAGTCACAACAATTTCCTCATATCCTATAATATGAGTTCAAAGAACTTTGCTCTATACTTTATGATGAGTATATTCAAAGCATGAGTGCGTATAGCTTATTAACATTGGGTATAAAGATTCTTCTAGGGCTGATTCGTCTCAAATTTCCAACCTCGCCAAATTTCCAACCCCGAAATAAAAACTTCAGTAATATGAACTACTTCCATAAGGTTTCATTCCCTATCCCTTCAATAGCACAAGAGAATATACATACCTACCTGATCATATTAATAGGTGACTTCAGAAACGGTCCTGATGGAATCCCTCCAGCCTTTTTTAAGTCTTAAATCTGTCAGGCACATAGTGACCTCCACAATTTTTAAGATTGGTATAAAAGCAATAATTTGGTACTAAATATAGACAAATGTGCGGTTATGACCTTGCACAGGAATCGAAAACCAGTTACTTATGATTATGGGTTCTCGAATTCTTCGGTTCATCGTGAGGGTTTTTTTTTATTTATTTATTTATTTAGAACTTCATCAAAGATATGATTACTGAGTTTACAAAAGTGAAATATAGTCATAATAACAATAATAAAGAAAATCTCTTATTTGACTTTTCGAAAGATGAAAGTCAATGCAATCAAACTGGCATGGCGGTTCAAGAGACGAGACATTCATGAAACCGACTCGTGCATGCCATAGTTTGTACTATGATTACATGAACAACGAATAAGCCACAGTTCCTAAAGGAGCACACAGTATTTATGAGCTCACGGGAATTTATCACTCCTTGTGTGTACTGAAATACAAAGACAACTCTGGAAGTTTTTCGTCTATTCTCAAGAGAATCTAATGGAAAGACTTTAAGCCTGTCAACATATGGAGGCAGAATAATAGAGCTGTCCCAATGAAGTCCACGCAGGGCAAATTGGACAAATCTCCGCTGCACAGCCTCGATGCGATTTATGTATACAGAATAGAAGGGAGACCAGACAGGACTGGCATACTCCAAATGGGTCTAACGAATGTACGGTAAAGGATCTTCCTTATGAATGCATCATTAAACTCTTTTGACCTGACCATCTCTTTACAAACTCCAGAGCAGTGACGGATCTAGGAAAGCTCTGAAGGGGGGCAATGACATTAGTTACCGCCCCCTCTAACAACGATCTTTATATGGGGCAAATATTATTACAGTTCCAGGGTAAACTAGGCATTGTATGTATATGATAGATTACCTATTTATACTGCATTCATTGGAACTAGAACTAGAATTGATAAAAACAATTTGAATTTGACTCAAATGATTGTTAAATAAAAAGAATTTGAAATTCAAACAAAAATTAAGATCCTTTATAGATCTTAAATGTCGTTTGAATCTCAAACTGTTTTAAAATAAAAGGAAAGTATAAAATCGTATCATTACAAATACAGTTTATTTTATACCAGAGACAGACTTGCAATGTCAATATTGATATATTGATAATAAAATTATTTCAATTGCAATATAAATTTTCAGAGATACACTTACGGTTTACGATACTAAGAATTCAATTAAAGAATTTACATTTGATTTATCACTTGATTTGTCATTTGACTTCAGAAAGTTCCGCGTACGTACAAAACGCGAGCAAATATTGTGAAATTACTTGTCTATATGGAAAATAAAAACGAAATAAACACTGCAATTTTACAAGTGTCAAATATTAAATGTCAGAAAAAGCCAATATTGCAGTATTAAATTCGGTTCTAAAAGATTCGTATATTAAATGATTATGGTTTATAACCAGGGTTATATTGAAATAAACTCGTATACCGCGTACGTTTTTCGCAATTTTAATATTAAGCTCCAATGTACTACATAATGAGTGTACACCGAGCGTTAACCGAGCTGTTTCTCAGTACAGACTTTCGGTTGAGCGCAAAATGCAATATTGTAATTTCAAGTCTGTCTCCGGCATTATTAACACGAGGATAACAAATTAAAAATTTAATTATGTTAGAGATTAGTTTTTTTATTTTTGCCGCTTTTCAATAAGAATCTAAAATTTGAGACGGTTTCAAAAAAACTCTGGGTAGGAAATCTGGCAAACTGCCGTTCAGGTTGAAAGGATTTATCCGATTTTTACTCAGATCCAAAGGCCTTAACTCCGGCTAAAATGGCTAAATTTAGCTGGCATAAAAATAATTTTCTGGTAACTCTATGCTTGTGCCTACGGTCTTATATTCTGTCTACATTCGAAGTAGGATTGATGGATGATGAGGAACATAGGGTTGCGAGCCACATTTGTACAATGCTTGAATTCATTTCATAGGATACAAAGGTGCAATTTTAGAATTTAGCGGAATTTTTAGTTTAATTAGCTTACAGACTTAAATTTAATAGGCTGTAAACTAATCGACTATATATATAAGCACAATTGAAAGTATGATATCAGATTCCGGAAGGAAGACTGAAGTGTTAGAGATGAATTGAAAAATTTTGCAATTCTTGTAATTATATTTTTTCTCGTTTAGTTATTGGTGCCCTCCCATAAATCGGGCCCAGCCCCAGAGTAGCATTAGCCCTGGCAACGATTGCATTAATATGATGCTCGAAGGAGAGATGAGTATTAAGAAAGATACCCAAATGTTTGGTTTTGTCAAGTCTAGTTAATAAGCATCCATCTAAAGTATAATTAAAGCCCAATGGCCTCCTTTTACGAGAAAAGGAAATAGTAGTATACTTGCTGATATTAAGAGAAAGACAGTTAATAGCACACCATTTATGAAGGATGTCTAAGTTCGAGTTTAAAACTCCACATTGTTTTCATCAGAAACAATGCGGAAGATTTTGGCATGGTCAGCTCAGCATAGCAAAGAATTCTTGAATTAGCCGAAATCAGAGATACATCACTGATGAAAATTATAAAAAGGAGTGGTCCAAGATAGCTGGCTTGAGGAATGCCGGAAGTATTATCTATTTCGTCAGAAAGAGCTGCGCGGAATATAACTCGTGTACGATCAGATAAATAAGAACGAAGCCAATTGGCAAAGACAGTAGGAAAACTAAGAACAGTCAACTTATGAATTAAAATTTTATTTTGGAATTCGGTCAAAAGCTTTATTGAAATCCGCGAAAATGCAATCCACTTGTTTACCGTTTTCAATAGCAGAAATAGCAAACTCCAACAAATTAGTCGTAGTAGATTATCCCTTCATAAAACCATACTGAAGAAAAGAGCACAGGAAGGGCTTGCAGTGGAAGTACAAAACATCGCTAACCAGGGCTTCAAATATCATACCAATACAACTTAAATTAGCGACAGGTCTGTAGTTAGAAATGTCGTACTTATTGCCCTTCTTAAGTAAAGGAATAATCAAGGAAAGCTTCCATTGTTTCGAAAAAATACCACAAGTTAAAGAGAAATTATGTGTTATTCACAAAACAAAAACGATGGACATAGCCCAATGTTTTATTACTGTGGATGGAACGCCATCTGGACCGGCAGAAATAGACACTTCATCGAACAACAGGCCTTTAGGTGAAGAGAAATCAGCAGAAGCTTCGTCAAATGGGTAAAATTATTATAACGATTATTATAACACTGGTTAACACAGAAGGCAGTTTTAAAGAAGTCTGAAAAAATATTGGCAGTCTCTAAGAGATCCACACTATCTAAGTTACCGAGTCGCAATGATGAAGGATATTCGCCACAGTTGCTCTTAGAGTTAACAAACCTCCAAAATTGCTTTGGTGCAGCATGCAAAGCCGATCTCATTCTGAATACAGGAACAGAACCTCCTCCAAGCTTTATTCCTTAAATTTTTTAGATGCTTCAAAGAGTGATTGAACCATGGTTGATAATTCGTATCACGATTCGAACGAACAAGAGGTACACAGTGAGTAAAACAAAGAAATAATATGTCATAAAACGAGTTAAAAGCTTCACCAATGTCACGTTAACACAGCACACTGGTCCAATCACAAGCGGACATTCATTAATTTATTTTATCAAAATCAGTTTTTTTAAAGTTATAACAGTAGTAACTAGAAGCATTAAATGATGAAGTTACAGGATCAAATAACAAAACTACATCTAGTGCCGTATGATGGCTTCTTTCAGCAACCATAGGAGTTAAACAATGCTTAACGAGGGTCCCATTGAGCTCGGAAGAAAATACCAGGTCAAGAGATTTTCCAGAGTCATTAATAATGTCACTAGACTGCATTAGGCCCGAAGAAATAATGTTGTCAATAAAATATTTGGCATGTTGAGGAGTCGCCGAGAATGAAGGCAGCAAGCTCTCATCGTCCAGAGAGTGTTCGCAGTAAACACTAGGCAAGTTAAAGTCACTCAAAAGCAATAACTCGTTGGCAGGCATTAAAACTTCAGTAAGCCTATCAATTTATGAAGCCAGCAAGTCAAATATCTCAGCTGATGAGCATGGAGAGATGTAAAATCTATCAATATATACGTTTTTGTATGAGAGCTTGAGAGCTAAACTCCGGAGCCGGACTCAACAAACTCGATTAAGATACATGAAAGGTTGCGACGAACGGCACAAAGCACTCCACCTGTAAGAGGAGAATCCAAAGACAGACGATATGGCGGTCACTGCGAAACACCAAGAACTTAGGACCAAAAACCTCTGCATCTGCAATCTTTCCACAAAGCCATGTCTCGATCAAGCAGACCTCGTCAACACAGGAGTTCGTCGAGCTTGTAAAAAGGCGAGTCATCTTGGATCAAAGACCAGTTACATTGGCACAGTGGATGGAGATTTTGGGGATTTTGTTTGTAACTTGGGTCTCATATGTGACCATAGATTAAATTTTATCTCACACAGAAACTACATGGTATCAACGAATGGTTCCATGCTGGGCTTTTTAAAAAGTAGGTACTGAACGTTCTGGAATCCTACCATAACATTGCGTTTGTACACTTGCTTTGTGAGACCACTTCTTGAATACGCTAGCCAGTTCTGGTCTCCTTTTTATGGTACACACATCGATGGTATCGAGTCTGTTGAGCGGAGCTTCCTAGGCATCCACCCTGAATAATTCTTTGATTCTATGAGGATCGCTTGAAGAAGGTCGCATGGTTGCTGATGTAACTTTTATGCATAACTCTTATGCCTAATCTTTTATTCATTTAATGAAATAAGCACGAGCTTATGTGTAGTAGTTAATCAGCAAAAATGATGTAGTAACACTTCAGGTGTATTCAGAATAATTTATTAGAGGAATTTAGAACAAAACAGCAGCAACCTGTAACTTGTGCTTTCAGTCTTAAAAGCAATATTTTATATTATTCGACTTGTCCCGAACTATTTGTCAGTTTACTATACTATAGTATTAATTATTGAGACCAAATACTTTCTCTGATGCAATTCTGATGCAATGAAATCGAGAAAGCAGTTACATTTATGATAATTGACAGGTCAACGGCTGTTTAATTTATATGCACGAAGCGCACAATTCAAAATTGACCTAGTTGAAAAATCTTTGTGAAGCGCACGCATATTGTTAAAGGATTACGCATTGTTCTAATTTTACCTGGTCTAAGTAATATACCTACGTTTATTTAGATATTTAGATATTTCTATGACTGGCTTAGAATTTTGTTACGATACGTCTGTTGCCTTTCTCTTGACACTATTTGAAATATATTGACGGCACAGCGTAGATTCTGGTTAATGATTTTGAGTATCAATTATTCGGATTAATACATACCCATCCACGTCAGTCAAAAATGCAGCTTTGCATTTCATTCGTTCATCTCCATTCTGATCCTGTTCTGTCAGACGCCCCAAAAGGGATTTAAGGCCATCCACTACTTTCAGTGGCTTACCATTTCGGCTAAACATAGAATGCATGTTCAGAATTTAGAACACCGAATAAAAACACTGAAGAACAGTTTTTTTTCTTAATTGACATCCATGAAACTAGGTGGATAAGCTGATAATGATGAAAATTTCAATCCACTTATTTAAATCGATACGTATAAAGTGCTGATTACATAACGCTCTCCGTTTTTAAAGAAATTTGTGAAATGCTATCAGCTAAATGGAGGATTTATTTGACTTATTTCAATTTCTACATTGAATATATAGTAAAATGCTTTGGAGTGTTAGAAGGAGAAGTCTGGGTATTTCGTAGCAACATACCAAAGGATGAAGGAAACAAAAGTTACAATTAACAAAAGACTCAATTCGGCCCAGAAAGATTTCGAATGCAGACTAGCGTTATCGTAGTACAGAATTTTATCCTAATGTATGAGCCCTAATTTTTATCATAGAGCTTTAAAATGGGCAAATATGTGTCAATCACTTTTAAATTAAGTTAAGTTATTTAATTCCAATTCGATCAAGTAACACCACAGTCTGCAATTGTAAACAAACAAATTCCGAATTTTGGAGCTAATGCTTTCCGTTGAAATTGAAATTTGCTCAACTTCTCCGTCCCGTTTCGATCCGTTTCTTATAATCTGAGCAATTGCACAGCATTGGGTAAGCTCAAATTTGATAGCTTTAAGTGACGGAAAGGAACCTGAGTATGTAATCAGCACTTTAGCATATTACAGAGATGTGTCCATGCGTAATCCCTTAACAATAGGCGTGTGCTTGGCAAAATTGCGCTTGTGCGTTAGGCTAAGTGTTTTTAACTGGATTGTACGCTTCACAAATACACCCGCAGCTTACCACACCTTACATATTTCGTGCATTTATATATGCATTCTGCAGCAAATGATATCGTTTTGATGACGTGGTTTTACCATGCATTGTAGATTAGGCATTAAACGCGAATGCTGATTCTCCTCCGTTACTTAGTAAAATACGTTTCCGCGATAGTGGGCACAATTTGAAAAGGTTACCTCCGTTGCATATTAACTCCGAAAGGTCTAACTTTATCATGTACGAACTCATTAATCGCATGTGCATTGCTGTTTATAAGGTTGAGCATTTTGTTGTTGAGGTTTCTAAACTTCTTTTAAATAAAATATATTAAAAAAAACTTTTAAAATAAATTAAAATAATTTTTTTTCTCAGTGCTATACACAAGAAAATTTTGAGGATGAGTTACAGCTAGACAATTGTGACTATAGTTATGGATACACAAACTTATCTTGTGTATATCACTGAGAAAGAAATTTTTTTTTTACTTTTTAGTGCAGTTTATTAATGAAAGGTTTTGAATGTATTTTATTTTCTACTTTCTAGTCAAAACTACATATTCTTTTTCTTCTTCATCTTCTGTAAATTCTTCTCAAATTTTCACACTTTTGTCACGAACTACGCTTTTGACACACTACAAAGTTATTTAGTCAAGGGTTAGTTAGTTGATAAAAGTTATTAAAAAACATCTATACAGGGTGTTTCCGCCTAAGAGGTCAATAGAGCAGAAGGTAATAGTAATCACCTAGCCACACAAAAAAATTGTATTGCGGGGGGTGGGGGGAATATCAACCATTTAGAAGTTATAGGGTGATTAAGAAAAAAGCACAAAACACCTTGTATCTTTAAAAGTACAGAGAATACGGTCACGGTCTAAAGCTCATTGTATGCAGAACTTCATAACCTTCCCAACAACTAGCCAGGTACTGCTCTCACCTAAAAAGTTATTGTTGTCTAAACTAAGAATCACGGATTTTCTTACCTTTTTTTTTACTTTGACCTATATTTTTTTGCTAATGTTAATGGCCATAACTTTTTTTTATAAAAACTGTAACCTGTAGACTCTCCTCTTTATTTTGATCTACCACACCCTATGTGATATCTGAATGCGTTAAGGAGTTATAGCTCGCAACCTATTCAGTTCATAACGAAATTAGGCAAGGGAACAAATTATTTCTGAAAATAGGTTTCAGAATAGCTTTGAGAATAGGTTAAGAGCTAATAATACTTTAGCAGTTACAGATAGCACATAGAATGTCATAGGTCAAATTAAGGAGGGGAGTTTACAAGTTTTTCAAAAAATTGTTATGTTAATGACCTTTTTGTAAAAAAAGACTAGAGGTCAAATTAAGAAAAAAGGTAAGAAAACCCGAAATATTTAGTTCAGACGAGTATAACTCTTGAGAAGAGACGGATACGGAGCTGATTGAGCAGTCATGAAGTTTTGCATATAATGAGCTCTTATCTGTGACTATACGTCCTGTACTTTTTAAGACACAAGGTATTTTGTGAAGAACTAAATTTTTTCTTAACCACCCTGCAAGCACTAAACGGTTGATATCCCCCCCCCCCCTGCCATACATTTTTTTTTCTCTAGGTGAGTACTAACACCTCCCGCTCTATTGACCTCCTAAGTGGAAACACCCTGTGTACTTAATGTATAATTTTTTTATTCTACTTAACTTTTTTACATTTTGTTTGTTCGATGCTGCATTGCATATCTTTTTATTCGGTGTTTTGTTTATGTTTATTTTAATATACTGATACTAACAATGAGTAAGTGATGAAAAGTATGTATTGTTAACTGTCACTGCAGCTAGCTTCCGTTATGCTGGTTCTGATAGTCAATAAGTTATATTTAAACTTCTTATAAAATACATGAATTCTATAAGATAATTGTGTTATGACTTTCATAAATTAATTTGAAATTCCACCTCTGTCAACACTGAAAAAAAAGTTTCTTTTGTCGCAATTTGTCGCAAAGCAATGCATTTATTTGAAGGTACTATATTTGCCGTAAATATGCCGAATTTGCCATCAATATTCTTAATTCTACCAAAATAAATTAATTTGTTTAATATAAATACAGCGTTTATTTGAAACAGCCTAATTTGGTAGAAATAAGCGTAATTTCACAAAAGTTAAGGAAATTTCTTTATTCATCGTCATTTCAATTGATTTTACCAAAATAACATCTTCATTGATACCAAATAAATATTTCTTTAAACGAAAAAAGACAGTTTATTCAGTGAAAATAAACACATTGGTTTTGATGTAATAAGTTCTTTTAGTTGTTACAAGTGATTACATTTATTTGTGTCAAACAAATTTAATTTAATCGTTGCAAATAGACATTTATTTCACAGAAATAAATGTTATTCAGCGAAAACAAAGGTTATATCCATGGTGCCTATGTGCCTGTTAACATTTGTTTATTTCAAATTACATTTATTTCAGAGAAACAAACGTTATTCGGTATGAATAACGTTTATTTCTCATACACTGATAACAATTTCATATTACAGATAGTGTACAAGTTTTTTAGTCACAGTCGGTTTAAAGTCTTCATCGTGCGAGTTGTTGTTGAGGCATTTCATAAAATTGGTAAAAGCAATGTGCACATTGTAACGTTCCACAGGAATATAGCGTATACTTTGGCTTTTAAATATCAGTTAAAACTCTATTACAGTTTTCTATCCTCCTCACATCTACGAAATATAAAAGAATATAGCAAACCAAAGCTTTTATCATCTCAGGAATTAGACCTGGTATCTGTGTTGTTCCCCTTCTTGAATTCCATAAATTTTGAGTCATTTTCTTGGATTAAGACTAACAATATACATTATAAAATCGGTTACATTTTTGAACTCAGTTGTGATTCTTGTGAAGAAACAGTGTTTGGGTGTATAAAATATATTTTTTGTGATAAAAATTAAGAAGTTTATTTTGTATACAAAAAACTTCATACAATTGGCGTTGACAATCATATTAAAAGTTATGTAGTTAATTTTAATAGTAGCTGTTAAGAAACTTAAATCTTTTAATGAATTTCCAAAGAAAAGGACATTTTCTTGGTGATGCACGATGTGCCATTTCTATATTCAATAATTGAATTCATCAATGTGATATATATTATTTATTATAATTCTCTTAATCATTTCTGAAAGAGAATTAATTTTTGTTAAAAATAGCAAATAAATATATTTTTATATTACCGAAAAATGGTCTTTTGACTTTTAATTCAATTCTATAATAATAAGAAAAGTTGTTTCAGGGAGTGAGCTAAAAACTTCAGGTAAATATAAATTACACGAGATTTCAAGTATATACATATCCATATGTACGAGTATATTAAATATATATTCATTTGAACGAAGCAGATAATCGTCGGAATACCAAATACACAACCTATTTGCGGGAAGTAAAGGCCTGCTTCCCAGGGCAAATCAAGATTTATTTTTACCAAATAATATTTATTTTGTATAAATTCTTGTTTGATTTGCGTTAGATATTTGGTTGTTATCATGATGTTTGTTTGAAATATAATTAATTTCATTGGAACATATATTTATTTGCAACAAATATACTTTATTGTGATTTATTGTTACTAAATTAATATTTAATTTTTCCAAATAAATAAAATATTTCAATCAAAGAACATTAATCTGACTGAAACAAATAATGATTTGATACAAATGTATCAATAATTTTACATTCCACAGTCGATTTGTGCGAAATAAAATTTGTGTCTATCAAAGAAGTCAATTATTTCCAACAAACTAATTACAAAAATCATAAATAAACATCATAAATCATAAGAAACAAACGCCTATTTGGTGGAAATAAATCATTCAAATAAATCCTTTCTTTGAAAGAAATACGATATTTATTTCGCCTTATTTAAATATATATTTTATTCCATACAAATAAAATTTATTTAAACCAAACAAACTGTTTTTTCAGTGAAGGTATAAATAAATCTTCTAAGATTTGTAGGTATATACTTCAAAACTAATATTATTGAAATCGAGATTGGAGAAATAACTAAGAGCTTAAGCTGAAATTAGTTAAGTGTAAATTATTGTTTTATTTATCTAAGTATTATCCATTCTTATTTAAATGAATTATGTATATATGTACATACCTATTCTTTGAGGCCACGATATTGTTTCTCATACCTTTTTCCTTTTAAAATCAACACCACATTAGTACGTTTTCATATGACACACGCGAAAAGTAATTGCACTAAATGCACAAAGCGAAACAGAAACCAAAGAACTAGGTACTCCAACGTCTATCACAGACAAGCAAAATGTATGCATTACTGCAATGTACGTGGTTATAATATTTTTAACTTTATTAAAGATATTCGTGCGAAAAATATGTAGTTTTACTGCATATAGGTACTATACATCAATATCTGCTTACTTAGCTTACATTTATGTGCTCATTATACCCCTAGATGTGAATCATTAAATCCTTATCGAAACAGCTGCTTTAAATTATATAGTAAGAAAATTACATCTTTTGTTTAAACTGATTCTCATTTGATTAACACAAGCAATAAATGCTAGGACGAAGGTAGTTCAAAAAAATAAATAATTATTTTTTACTCAAGATCAAATCTTAACTACTCCATTATGCTCTCCCTAGTCTAGAGCTGAATATTCTTACGAAAGGCTTCGTCAGTAAGTACCTAGATATGTAATGTTATTTTTAACTAGTCCTTCAGTATAACTGTATCCAAGAGCTAAGCTGGCATCTTATTTTATTTGCTAAAGTAATGACTTTGTATACAAAGATTAGCTATTAATTTGATTGCATAACTCGATTAAATTATTTACAAAAGTACTTGACCCAAAAGTGGCCTAACTTCCGCTTGCGGGATCAATCAATCATGAAAAATGACCAGTTAATTATACCGACTTTATTGACCGTTACAGAGACATTCCGTGACCAGCCCAGGTAGTTATCATGGATTTTTTGACAAGGAAAATGGTAAGCTTGCGATGAAAGTTTTGCCGGCCGTAAAATAATCAACAAAGCGTCAGTTTGCTCTGAGTTTAGCTGATTAAGCCGAGAAGTCAACAAAACTTGTTTCACTTGACGAAAAAAAAAAAATGAGACTAAAACTGGTAAGGATAGCGTGCGATACATAAACATGGCTAAAATGCACGTCATTTTAAATTAATTCATTAATTTCGGTGTGCTGATGGCGAGCGCAACAACGCGGTGGAGAACTGACAATTCGTCAACCAACTATACGCTGACTGTGTGTTCCTGCAGCACAAGTCCATTATGCGACGGATGACCATGATATGTTCATGTCATGAATTTAAGTCAATACGGACGCTGTGTTGTGGGTGGTTGACTGCGTAGGTGGGAAGGGTCACTTGACTTCACTCAACTACCCACATCCCCTTCAATCGAATCCAAATTGCTGATTTTGATTGAATTCTCAGAGCATAATGAGTTCAGTCAGGAAAACCAACTTCGTGAAGTAAATTTATGCATGGGATCAGCGCGAGCATAACTTTAATTACCGCCCATTCGTGCTTGTTAATAAAACCCCCGGCAAGCGAAACGCATTGATAAACATCTGAGCGAGTCAACATAATTTGCACCAAAATGAAATAAATATTGTGTACTGAGAGTGAGGATGAGAATGCCCAACGTTGAGCGAGACAAACTATCCTCCAATCCCCTTCTATAGCGGCCATTAAATATTTAAAATTCCCCTACTAGGAGTAAGCAAACCCTTCTCTTCATCAGACACGCCTATCAGGCAGGAATAATGGCCGATGAAAGACCGCCTATAAATGTTACTGTTTCTTCTCTTACTTTCCCTTGTTATGCCAGTGGAGCTCTCGTTTCCTTGTTCATTGCTTTAAGTCGATCACTGAGTAAAGGTGTGGCGTAGATATCTAAAGTGCTGCACTGTACGTCTGTCCCTTTTTTACTAACATCAGTGAATTCAAATTTTTCATAGAATAGGTATGCACAAGGGAATAAGTAAGATAAGAGCCTCCAGGTCTTAAAGCGTCCACTACTTGGTGATGCGACCTGTGTTTACAGCGGCGAGCAAATTGAGCTCAATTAGGATATTTGTGTACTCAGCTGATTGAACAATTGCAAGTGGTAGAATACGCTGAGTAACGAGTTTGTCTAACCCGTAATTGGGCGAGGATTGCATTCACGCCTGGGTGCTTCATTATTTGCTGTTTAATGATTTCATTGCGAAACGTGCTCAGATTGATGCCCTTGGTTGCTAGGACCGACACGGATTGAATTGGAATCAATGCAATTATAGGGGATTAGCTGATAGCGTAAAGTCACTAGACACTGGTCTGACGCTGTTGCAGATGGAAGCTTGTGGAAAAACATGTTTCAAAATAATGCCTGGGATTTTGGCGTCGAATCGAAAATGCGGTTTCGTATTTTTGAATTTTGAAGAAAACCGTCGGAATATGGGAAAATAAATTTTAACCGTCGTTGGAGAAAACCGTGTAAAGCGAAAGGCATTTCCTGAATATGTGATTTTTCTTTATTTATTCACCTTTTTCTTAAATTACACGCCATTTAGCTTTGAAAAAAGTTGGATTGGTCATATATCAATCACACGATTGACTCTATACTAAATTTAACTGAAGGTCCCATTTCGCGCGTCTGAATTTTGTGTTTTCTTAAATTAATTTGGTCGCTCGTTAAAAACCTTATATTCAAGTTTATTTAAAACACAAAAAAAAAAAACAATACAATAAATATTCTCAGATAAAAAAATATCTAAATTAAGTTAATATTTTTTTGTTATTATTTAAAAGGTCAAAATTTTCAATAAGAGTAAGTACATTTATAGATAATGATATTAAGAACAGATAATGCCTATCAGTGCAGTGAAGTAAGATAGATAAAACCCCAAAAAGATTTGAAATGTCAAATAAGAGCCCTTTTTTGTTTAATTCAATAAAAATCCTATCAAAAACATTTATATTCCAAAGTATTCCGCTTCACCTATTCGCTTAGTGTACGTACGTATAAAATTTATAAACGTAAGAAATTGTCACTGCTCTTAATAATACGTAAAATTTTTGCGTAGCTGAGTCATTTATTTGATTAAATGGTCATATAAAATATAAGTTCACTATATAAAATGTGTACAATTGTTGTAGAGAATATTCCCTAAAATGTAGGAAATATTCACTACATTTTAGGGAATATTCCCTACATTTTAGGGAATAAGCTTTGTGGCAACAATTGTGCACATTTGTTACAGAATTGCGAAAGAAATATCACCGCAACGGTTGTCTGCAGTGATTGGCTAATTTTATTGAACAATGTTAAAATATTTTTTTACCGCGTCACTAAAATTGTGACATTTTCATTTAGCCAGAAATTAGTTTTCTATGTGGCCAAGAAAAGATCAACATTTCCTAAATTCTTTAAATGTTTCTGTTTAAATGTTTTCTTTATTAATTATGTCTCTGCTAGATAATACTCTCGCAAGTGTTTATCGTGCGGGAATATAAAATCATTTATGGATTGTTGATTCGGTGACATCGTCCCATGCAATTTCATGACAACCATGAGAATCAAATGGATTTCTTTTTTTTACAAGTTCTTAAGAATATTCAACCACATCTAAATAGCAACCGGTGTACATTTCATGTACTTAACTATAATCTTAGCAAGTGACAAATACTTTAAAAATAATAATAACAGTGTAAAAATAAAAGGAAGAGAAAAAAAAATTGAGTATAAAATTGCATACATAATTCAAGAGTTATAATGCTCATAGATGACTTTTTTGAAACTTGCACTAGACATTGTCAAATCAACAAGATGATACAAGGAATTAAATTCAAAAATATAATTTGAGATTACTTCGTAACTACCATAATTAGTTCTATGATGTGATTCATAAATCAAGTTCCTCGGACGTATAAGTCTCTCTGGAGAGTATATAAAAATTAATGACAAGAGCTGGGGGCACTTTATTTTATATGAGAAAATATCTTTAATAAAAAGTGCACAGCTTACTTGTCTTCTAAGTTCTAAAGTCGACATACCCAAAAGCAGGCGTCTTGTATGATACTGTGGATTAGTATTAGTTCGAAAATGAGATTTAAATAAAGCAAATTTAGAAAATGATCTCTGAACAGACTCAATTCGGTCTATATTACTACCATAAAACGGACACCAAATAGCGGATGCATACTCAAGTACAGACCTCACTAAAGAAAAATAAAGGACTTTAAAAGTACCCAAATCACTAAATTCCTTAGAATTCCGTTTTAAGAGCCCCAGATTTCTATTTGCTCTAGAAACAATCGTTTCAATGTGTGGTACAAACGAATAATTTTCTATCAAATGTAACCCCCAAATCCTTCACCTCACTTACTCACCGAAGAGGATTATTATTGATTTTATAATTAAATATGACTGGATTTAACTTCCGATGGAAAGATACGATCTTACATTTTGAAATATTAAGGTCAAGTTTATTATTAGCACACCAAACAAAAAAATTATTAATGTCACTTTGAGGCATTATAAAATCATTTGTAGACTTTATTCTAGTATAAAGTTTAAGATCATCAGCAAAAATTAGCAAGTTGGAAAAATGAATATGATTAAGTATATCATTAAAAAATAATACAAATAGTAAAGGGCCCAAATGGCTACCCTGAGGAACACCTGAGTTGACATTGATTATTCTAGATTTAAGGTGACCAATTTTGACATATTGTTTCTGATCGCTTAAATATGAGGAAATCCAGTCAAACATAGATGAATGAAAACCAAGCAACCCAAATTTGAAAATCAACACCGATAAACAAACCCTGTCAAATGCCTTGGTAAAATCAGTGTATACTGCATCAACCTGATTACCATCTTCTATTTCATTTAAAGTGTAATTCGAGAATATGGCTAAATTAGATGTACATGATCAGCCAGAAACGAAACCGTGTTGCTGTGGCGCTATAATTTCTTTAACTAAAAAGAATAATTTCGAATTAACCAAGGAATCTAACACTTTCCAGGTTTTTAGGTCCAGACTTATGTATTGGAGTTATGTAAGAAACTTTCCATTCATCTAAAAATTGACCAGTACTCAGAGATAAATTAAAAATCTTGGTTAGACCGCAAGATAAAGAATTAGCGCAATTAAGAAGTAAAGATGAGCAAATTCCTTCAGCATCAACCTTGGAACTACATTTCAAATCTTTAAGGGCATTAAGTACATCAGCATCATCAAGTAAAATGCGGCCGATTTCTAATGAATTAACTTCAAAAGAGTGGGTAGCATTATTGAGAGAGCCATAAGTAGTAAGTATTATCATATATAGATTCAAAATAATCTGCAAAAAGGCTACAGCTGCTCTGAAGGTCATAAGATTTGTTATTGTTATAATGCAAAACTTTAGGAAAGCCCGATGTTTTTCGTTTCGAGTTTATAAAGGACCAAAATGTATTACTATAAGATTTTATACCAGCCTCTACAGATCAAATATATTGCCTACACAAAGGCCTATGGAAAAATTCATATTCTCTTCGTAATCTTTGGAAGTTAGTTTCATCTTTGGACTTTCAGACAATTTGAATTTTTTATGTGCCTTTGATTTGGCAGTCTTAAGTCTTAATAGAGCTCTATTGAACCATTTAGGATGATTCGTTCTTTGCAAATGTTGTGAAGGGATAAATCTATTCATTCCTTCTCTTAACACGTCAAGTAACTTGCTATATTCTTCATGTAGGTTAAAACTAAAGGACCAATCTATGTTAAAAAAGTAATCATTTGACATAATCTGCTCCATTAAAATTAAAAACAACACTAGACGGTTTATCAAGTTGGGAAGCCAAGTCATAAAATGATATATCAACTATAGTAGCTTTATGGTGTAAATCATTTGGACATCAAGGATAATTAGTTTCAATAACTTTAAATAAAATATCACTGTTTAGAAACACAAAATCTAAGAATTTCCCAAACCGCACCTAATAATTTATCAATAACTATCCTTTCAGATTCTGATGACACTTTAGAATTCTGGATGATGCCTTGGCTGCCTATTGGGATTTAATATTTAGTATTGCTGATAGATACCTTTTGAAGTTTTATGTTAGTTAGTGAAGAAGACAACAATTTTTCTGTTTTATCTTCCTATTTGGTGTATGCATCTACGGACTAAAAAAGTAAAGTAAATCCACGCCTTTAAATTACATCTGCATGTATTGCATAACAAAAATTTTCTGGAGCTCCGTAAGGCACTATACTTGGCTCTCTAGTATTCTTAATCTATATTCTATAAGATACAATAAACATTAACATACATATATTTATTTAAGTACCCGTTCCAAAGGCACGAATAGCGCTGGGCTCATTTTAGAAGGTTACATAGTAGATTTGCATTGTTGCAGAACAAAAAATAAAAGAATGAGAATAACATTAGGTTTAATATATATGTAGTACAGTATAAAATATAATAAAATAAAAAGAGAGAGCCTAATATATGAAGAGCACAGGGGAAGAACGATCTAAGTCACATTTTAAACAATCTGAGATATACTAAATTTAAAGTTTCAAACACTACTGGTTATAGATATAAAAATATAGAAAAACACAGTCTGGTGGAAAAGCTCATTTAATATGTTATTAGTCAGGATTACAAAAAAAAATAAATCACTTTTATCCAAATAGAATAAAAAAAAAACTATAATGAAATAAAATGTAAAAAAAATGTATGGTAGAATGAACTAAGTCCTTTTGTATTCACAGCTCCCACAAAAAAGCAAAAGTATTTTGTTATTTTAGAAAGTGAACATTCAGAGATAACTTACGTCGAACTCATCATCGCTTCTATTGCCGTCAAAAACAGGTAATTCTTGATAGAAATGCTGGAACTCTTCTGAGATGAACATTTTCAATTCTTGTAGTTGGTCGTATTTTTTTTCCGAAGTGGTTCTGGACTAACATTGGAATTCCAAGTTGAATTTTTACTCATGATAACAAATTCAGTGAGTGCTGCATTGTATGCCGTCTCCCGAACTGTTACAGTACGTGGGTGTTCCTTATTAAACTGCAATTCTCTAACTGGCAAATGGGCAAGTTTTCCTGTAGTATTGCCGTAGAAAGTTTATCCAAGCATGAAAAAATTCTTGCTTACAGTCATACACATCGAAAGATATGGGTTTGAATCTTGATGTCCGAAATACTTCGAGCCATTGATCAGGAACTTCAACTATAGATTTTTGATTGATCAGTCCGAAATCTTTATCGCATTCGAGGTATGAATGCCCTCTTATAGGAAATATCACATGAATTGATTCAAGCCGCTTTTGTCCATGGATCATATAATGCAAAAATCTAACAAGGGTAAAATTTTTATTTTGCCCCGCGCAGGAATCACAAAATATACTTAGATGTTCACTTGCGGGTCGAGCATTTCGCAGAGAAAATGGTACAAAAATGACATGACTTCATCAGTTCCCTTCTTTGCCACAGTTTGAGAGTACGTATAAAACACTGATTGGTTTGTAGATAAAACGTGGATATTAAAGCTAATAAAAGTAAGTTGCCTTTTATAGTAAACGTCATTGGTACTAATGTTCGGTGTTGGCAAGTTTTTGGAAAATCCATTGTAATGGCCTCAAACTCGTTGGATTTTCTAGCTCGTTTTTTCTCCAGTCGTTTTTTATTATAGAATGCTTGTGCTCTCATCTTGTGAAGCTTGTCCTCTGTTTGAAGTTTTTCCAAATTTGTCCTCAATTCGACTTCCTTTTTCTTATCGGATAATGCAAGTTGACCCAGTTGAGATTCTAGGGAAGTGATTTTCACTTTTGCTGCATCACATGCACTGTAGGTGTCAGTTCTAGGATAGCCAAACCCAATGTTGAAGTCTCTAAGAAAAATATTCCTGTAAGTTTCATAACTCACAGGATGATACCCTTTTTCAAGGTATAGTCCATGCATTTTTTTTACATTTAAGGTCTCCGAAAGGTACAGTCGTGTCGTATTTTTGAGGCTGTAATGTGATTTCCTACCCTTGAAACTTTTGATGTGATCCTGTATATCTATTAAAGTTTCAGCTGGTACCTTATGAGGTCGATTTTGGTGAGTTCCTCCTCTATCATGGCACGAACTACCAGTTTCCTTCAAATACCTTTTCAATGTTATAAGTCGTCTATTTGTGATTCCATGTAAACTTATAAATGCTTTTTGACACACTTCAATCTCTTTGAATGCACCAGATTGATGTACAGGTACAAGTATCGATCGAAAAATTTTAGAATTAGTGAATATGATAGACAGAATTGATAGCGAGTTTAGAAATATAGTACTTAAGTACATCGAGTTTTAGTATTATATTGATTTGATTAATATGGTGGTTTAAAAAAGTTCTATATAGATAGTTCAAACTTCTGAATGATAGATAACAGGTAGCATATCCAAGCTCGAAACAGGAGGTTGTAAGGCAACTGGAGTAAAAATTTAGGAAAATCGGAGACAATAATGTGCTTCAGACTTAAATGAATTTAGTGATGCACTGCGACTAGCCTCATCTGACACACGTTTCCAAAAAACGGCCCCACTCAGAAACGCAGTTTTCTCACCGAACTGCGTAGGAACTCTGGGGAGGACCATTCTGTAGTTGTTCAGGGTGCTCCAAACGAAACGTCTAGTAATGTTGTGGTTGGGTAGTAGGCCGTGTCTGGCGTAGAATATCAGCTTTAGAGTGCTAAATTCGTACATGCTAGTAAGTGGACAAGGAAGAAGAATTTCAAGGAACAGTGAACACATTTGAAGTTCGTTTGAAACCGAAAACGTATCTAGCGCAGGCCTTGAATGCATGGATTAATTTAGAAAAATTACCACTGGAGATAGGGAACAGGACTACATATACAATTACCTCATCTTGTTTGATATATCTAGCGCATGCCTTGAATGCACGGATTAATTTAGAAAAATTACCACTGGAGAGGGGCTACAGGACTACATATACAATAACTTCATCTTGTTTGATATATGGAATTATTATACCTTGAAGGAATTCCTATAACTAAGCTTACTGAAATTTGTGATCCTTGATGACAAGCTTAAAGTACCTAGGTATCACTAATAAGGCTTACAAATCCCTTGGTTTTATTTTGCGATGTAGGTACGAAGTCTTTTAAACAAATTTAATCGTTCAAAGTGCTTTACGTTAGTCTCGTATGGGCAAAAAATTTAGGGAATTGACAGATGTTTTACTCGGTTTATATTTTTCAAATTTGATCTGTATAATTATAAATATAACTATAGATTACGAAGACTGTCTATGACAATCTTACCCAATCGACGTTCTTATCTTGATGAGTTATTTTTTCTTTAAGTTGCTTAATAATAAAATTGATGCTCCTAACATTCTATAAAAAATTTGTCTAAATGCTCCATCTCATCGTATTGGTATTTAATCCTGAATCACATCGCATAAATATAAGATTGAAGTCATTCAACGTAAAATTTAAACGTAATTCCGTGCTAGAATGCTTTCTTAAAAATAGATTTTTCATTTTTATATTTTTGTTTTGCTGATTGCTATTATTTGTTTTTTCTCCTGTTCTCTATATATCTTCCTTCTTCCATTTCTTTCTCTTTTTTTCCTGATATTATTATTAATTATTAGTAGTTTTTAATGTTTTATCTCTACTTTTTTTTTTTTAATTTGAATTGAATTTATTTTTTGTGCATTAACTTATTTTTGTTTTTTTTTAATTTTTATTTGTATTTTTTATTGCTTTTAGTATAATTTTTGTATTTCTTATTTTTTATTATTAAGTCTACCTGTTTTTATATCTTTTATTTTTTGTAAATTTTTTTGATTTTTTTTATTAGGTGCATTGACTTAGCTTTAGTTGAAGTTTTGTATTTCTTTTCTAAAATTTGTTTTAATTTAGGTTTAGTCGTTTTTTCTTCTAAATAAATTTCTTTTCTAGATCTATTTTATCAAATTAAGTCGGTAGTAAATAATTGGTGTAAGCTTTTTACTATCGGATAAATTACTTAATGAAAAATGAAAAATTAAAAAAAAAATTAAATAACTGTTATTGGATATTTATTCAGTCAATTTATCTTATCAATTTAGCCTTCTTAATCCTTTTGGTACCATTGGCGCATATATGCACTTATAGACTTGTCGAACTTAAACGCTTATACAATTTGAAGAAAGTTAGGGAATTGTCTCAAATAAATTTTGAATGATAAAATAAACATGTGGAATTCCTAGTAGACTCTTACATTCTACAAGAAATGCACGAAAAATTGGCCGACCACAGCGACATGTTGCTTTTACTTTTGTTCCGGTTATACAAAGCGTTTCTGCATTGAGCTATTCCGTACTGAAAAGGTTAATACTAAAAAATCTTCTCTTGTATTAGTCAAACTACATTGAAGACATCAGCGTTAAACGTTTCTTCGATAGCATCTCACCTGAGCATTTTTCACTTTTCATATAAGTTATTTGGTTGGTGTTGTTTAGAACCAGAGTCTTTATTTATTTATTATTCTCCACAAAGTTGTTGAGTTCTGCGATATGTTTCAACCGTACTTAGATAACAGCATTTTCTTCCCCTGATAACACACACAATTTTATAATATTTATGGATGTCAAACTTAACATAACTATATTAATATAGATAGTGGTAGACCCCACAAATGAGAATTAAACCTTCGGCTGCAATGATGACAAAAATTCTTAGAGATCTGGACAACGTTTACTTTCAACAAGACGGCGCTACGTGCCATACAAGCAACGAAACCATTGATCTTTTACGGGAAAAGTTTCCGGACCGTGTTATCTCTCGAAGAGGTGATCACAATTGGCCACCGAAATCTTGTGACGTAACACATTGCGACTTCTTCCTTTTGAGGTCACGTGAAAGAGAAGGTCTACGCCAACAGCCCAGCGTCGATTTAAGACCTCAAAGATGGAATTCGTGAGGCTATCGAGGACATAGGGCAGCCACTTTGCGATTTGGTTATGGAAAATTTCATGAAAAAGATATGGTCCTGTAGGCGTGGTCGTGGTGGTCATTTGGCTGATGTTATTTTCTATTATTAACGGCATATCTTCCTCTTTATAATGAAATAAAGATCCGATCATTTATCTCAAAAAATGGCATTTTCCTTTGAATATCAAAATAACACCTCTTATTGGAAAACCCTGTAGTTTACCAACTGGAATACATCCGACCAAATGTTTATAACAAATACAGACATTAGTGATTTGAAAAATTGCAACTAGGGTGGGCCTATTTTGTTTGCACGGCAAACAGGTACCATGCATTATACACTTGCGAAGTTAATATTTTTTCATTCTTTGAATGGAATATACCTATAAGTATAATATATTTGAGGCAGGAAAGGAAAGGAGTGTATATTCAGAATTTTTTATTTAAAAAAAAAAATAATAACAACTTAATTAACAGCTAATTAAAAGTTAGAATTCAAAGTCGAATCGGCAATTTGAAAAAGAACTACTTAACAAAATAAAATCAATTAATCAATTAAATTAAAACCACATCAATAGCGGAAATCAGGAAACTATGTAGGACCTACACATAGTTCAATAAATCGGGTTTTGAAGAAACTTATGAATTTTCTCATCGGTAAATGATGTTCTTATAAGTAAGAATGGTAAAAAAATTATTCGCCTTGCATTATGAAAACTCAATTAGACTGGCAACCTTCTTTCTTGCGATAACAGACGTCTAATAATTGAGTTTAAGGTTGTATTTGAAACATATTGCTTACTAGAGATTTAGTTGAATATCGAATTTTCTCTCCTTGTCGTTTGGTTTCTATATTAATACTCATATTCCAGGCAGTTGAACGTTTTCCACAGATCAACTTTTGACCATTTGTTGGTGACAATTTAATTAAGCAGTTCTGGCTTAGGTTTGATTAATGAATGTATTAACATTGCTGTAAGTTAACCTTTCATATCTGTGGGTTAACCAGTACATTTTTATATATAGTTTTTATTTATTAGTATCTATCTATGTACATTAGTTATTTTTCCCTATCTCTTTAACTATAAGATATTTAAATCGGTAAATAGTTAAATAAACAAATTACTATAGTTGTGGTTTTGAATAGTTTTAATTTAATTTGATCGAATATTTAAATTTTTCATGTCATTGAAATGTTTTATAGCAATTTGAATCCTAATATTGGCTAACAATCCCCTGTAATCGAATGAAATTATTCTGAAAGTGTCATTTCCATAAAATGTCTAAGAGACATAAATCTAAACACTTACCTACATAAAGATCTGAGTACACTACAAATTTACTATCCGTTGCATGTATCGAAAAACAATAAAAAAAAATGAATTCAGTCTAGAGTCTTTCGCTTGAATATAATAATAGACAAACAAGGGCTCTCCTTACAGTTACACAATTCCTTGTAATTTGTTTGATACCAGTATAAGACTTGTTTGCACTGTGCTATCCAAGTCAGGTTCCAATTTGCTTAAATAATTTAATTATGCGAAACTGTTTTCCAATTAACTCCAATGATGACGATAGGGAAAAATACTTGCAATCTAAACAAAATAGGAAAATGCATTAAATTTGCATGTTCTAGCAATTTGACGAATAAACAAACACTGAACGACCTTTTCAGGCATTCGCTATACTTTCAAATGTTCAATTACGGGCACTTGTGGCACCACCGATACACTGGATGGACATAGGTCGAATGGATACTGCAGAGGAAGATAGGAATCGTTCATCGATTTGACGTTGGATTGCCTTTACAAGCAGAAAATCGACTGCAATTGAAAATTTGCCATCGTGAAATGTTTCTCCCATTAAAGATGGATGGACGTTCATTTGCTCGGTGAAGAACTGCACTTTGGATTTATTTATTATGATTTAAATTGAAGTTGAAAGATATATTCGCTCTTCGTTTCATTAAGATTCATTGCGGGACTAATAGGTGGTTGCATTTTTACAGTTTAAAAGCTTGAGAAACATGTGTTAAAGCATATATTATTATAAAGATCTTTCTATTGAGAAAGTGAAATTAATTTTTTGTAGTCGCATCATATATTTCGAACTTTTTGTAGTACCTACTAATTATCCCAACAGTTTCATAATATTCTCATTAAAAACTTTTGATTTTTTTCCAAAACTGATTCGTCATTATAAAAAATTTTTGTTTTGCCATTCCGCAGAAAATATTTGGCAAACATTTATCAAAATGTGAAGCGCGCTATCAAATGTCTAAAGTCGCACCGCAAAAGCTCAATGTTTTCAGTGAACTTATTTCACACATCATTAGGCAAACGAAGATGAAAAACGAGGCAACGAAAATGATCCATCCAGGCATCCACCTCCACCCATTACTTAACGTCTAATTCCAAGGTAGAATATTACCACGAGGCGAGATCAAGTGAGCCGCAAGCGCACGGTACTCACCTCGGAATCATGCTGAAGGTGCAAGAAGGATCAAAACAAGATGATAAGTCGGCGAACGGTGAAGTGAGACGAGCAAGATCAACGTGTGTGGTCCCGACGATCAGCCTTAATAGACGATCTGCAGCATCTACACAGTGCGTTTAACCATTTACTCCGGCCATTTAAATTGCTGTGATAGCCCAAATGTCTGTTTGGACTGCTGGGCCCCTTATCCGCCTTTTATCGTTTCCATTCTTTTTCATTTCTTTCATTTTTCCGTCCTTATTCAGATCGGGACTCTGGACTTCTGGTCCTCTGTCTGTCGTTCCCGGCTTACCGTTCTTGATATGGGCAATAAAATATAAAGCGGAGGTACATCCATATAACGAAACAGATTCTCACGTGGCTACTCTTCTACTTCCACTTTGGCTCGTCCACGATTGATGTTATCTGGAGAATTTTTGGGAAGTTTTTCGCCTTATTTTTTTTATTTTTTTTTTTTTGTTTTTGTATTATGACGGTGACATGAAAACGTGAATTGCCAGTATTTGGTACCGCTGAAATCAATTAATTTAGTTATTCAATGGTATTCGTGGTCATCTTGCAGGTTACTGACATTTTCATTGACTGGCGGTTATTTTGGGCGATAGTGAGGATGGGAAGATGATGGTGGTAAATTAAACAATTATTACTGGAATCGGGAAAATTTTCATATGTATTTTGAATGAAAAGAGAAGACCACGAAAACTTGATTGCTCTCAGAACAGGCAGAATTCCGTTGAAATTTAGTCGTAATTATACTTTCACAGGGACTTGTGAGTGCAATTCGAATTTAATCCTGTTTCGTTGATATGCACTGTCTTATAATCAATTATTTCTAGTAAATTTATGTACTAGTATTAGTAGTATCTACTTGTTCACAATGTATAGGTTTAGTCATTTAAATATTTGAATTTAAAGAGAACAATAACTTACTTGATCTGATCAGAGTGAGAACCTTTATAAGATGCCTCCAGCAAAGTACTATTGAAAAGTACCGAAACTAGTGCTGAACCGTATCAATTCGAACCATATATAAATTATTAATAGCTTCAAGTACTTTTTATTTACAATATTGACTGAAATACTTTACAAACAGAAACTGCGATAGTAACACCAAACAAATTTAGAGAACCTACTTTTTTACTGCTTACACTACATTTTTGCTGTTGATAACGTTTCGTGTAATTTTTAATTTGCTATTGCTGCTTCTAAATTTAAAAAATTTAAAATTAATTTAAAAGCAATAAATAAAATATAGGTATGTATGTCTATAACCGAAAGGTTAACCCAGTTAATTTTATTATAACTGCACTACCAATTTTTGAAAAGACCAAAAAATATATCAGCCATACAGGGTGTTTCACTATCGGTCAGCCTAACTCAAGGGTGTGATAGCTGTGATGGAGCCAAGCAAAAAATTATATGGTGAAGGAAGGAGTTAGACGTGCAGTTTCGTCGGAAGGGGGGAGGTGATTAAGATTTTTAGTACATTTTCCACTTTACACCATGTAACTTTCTTGATTTACATCCTATCAAGGTGAGGTTCATTTCAGATGATAGAAAATCGCTTAAGGTTTCCAATGAATGCCACCTTCCGTCCGAAGTTGTAGGCATCAAAGTCAAAAACTTGGGAAAAAAATTCCTAATTTTTTGGAAATTTTAACGATTTTTCCGCCAAACTGCATTAAAGCTATACAGTTTCTTTACAAGATTTTGAAAAATTAGTTTTATTTGACTATGTACATGTACCTACCTAAATAAAACCGTGTTTTAGATAAACTTGTTTTTATGATGTATAATTTCATTACTTTTCATCATTTTGTTAATTTTGCGTGGAATTGCATAAAAACAAATTTATCTCAAAACAAGTTACATTTAGGGATACACGTGCATAATGAAATTAAAGGTAACATTCTGCGGTCTCTGAACCTTGTAAAAAAAAATATATGGTTATCATGCATTTTGACGAGAAAATCGGACTTCCTATTCTTTTCTTATAGATCCCATAACTCTTCTGGGATAAACAGTAAGTGTTCGTATGTATTTTGTTCTAGGAGTTATTAAAAATTCCATATAACTTATTTCCTGGGTATAGCACGCTATATGGGAACATTTTCAGAATTTTTCAGACGAATGCATAGGTATGTGCAAAACAATTTTGGGACAAACATGGGAAAGTCATCTTTCCCCTTTCAAGAAACTCCTTAAAATATGAATTTATTTCGGTATGCTCTCTGATTCTCGTGGTTCGCGTGTATCTCTAGTTCTCTGAAAACGCTAATTTGCCGCTAAGAATGCTTGTATGTGTTGTTTTTGAAAACCAAAAACAGAATAACAAAATATATATTGAAAGAAGCCATATGAAGAGGACTGCGTTGTTTAAGGGACCATCTCAGTGTAAAATTTTTGAAAACTCGTTTTATTTTTTTTGTCTCTCTTGAAATATATACAGGGTGTTTCCCACTAGGAGGTCAATACAGCAGGAGGTGATAGCACTGACCTAGATGAACCAAAAATTGTATGGCAAGGGGGCGGGGCATATCACCCATTTAGGAGTTACAGGGTGATTAAGAAAAAAGAACAGTTTTTCATAAAGCACCCCGTATCTTAAAAACGACAGGGCGTACGATCACAGTTAAGATCTCATTGTATGCAGAAGTTCATGGCCTTTCCAACAACTGCTCAGGCCCCTATTCCTCACCCCTAAAGAATTATGGTTGTCTAAAAAAAAAAAAAAAAAAAACGGATTTTCTTACCTTTTTTTTTTTAATATTTAACCTCTATTATTTTTGCAAAAGGTCCATAACATAATTTTTTTTTATAAATACTGTAAACTGTAGACTCTCGTCTTTAATGTGACCTATTACACCCAATGTGCTGTCTGCGTCCCTTTAAGAGTTGTTAGCTCTAAACCTATTCTCAAACGATTATTTGTTCCCTTAGCATGTCATTTTAAAAAATATCGTCTAATTTCGGTGTGACCTGAATAGGTTATGAGTTAATAACTGTTTAACGGCTACAGTTAACACATAGGGTATAATAGGTTAATTTAAAGTGGAGAGTCTACAGTTTACAGTTTTTATAAAAAATATTTATATTAACGACCTTTTTGCAAAAATAATAGAAGTTTAATTAAGAAAAAAGGTAAGAAAATCCGAGGTTTTTAGTAGACAACAAGGCTCTTATCAAAGTTAACTGTAGAAATGTTTTCATTTGATGTAGAAATAGTTATTCTGCTATGGGAATTTATACACTTGGAATTTGAAGGTAACAAAATAGAAAAAAAAAGAATGTGGCCGCATCCCATTACCAAAAATCGGACAACTCGACCCAAACTATTGTCAGAAAAAGCAGTTTCTCACTGTTCACTTTCATAATATAATTAATTTGATTAAGAAAACAGTAAGAAACAACTTCGCGCTGTACAAACTGCACTTAGGATAAACTAAACAGGAATGAATCGGATTGTCTTACTATCAAACAAATATCTATTGCTTTGGGTTTCAGCAAAATCCAACATGCTTAAATTTGCTCTACAGAAAATTTGATTTTTGTTTGTTTGGTGTGCGATAGATTCTATATAACGCATTGGGAAGACATGCTTAAGCGCGTTACATCACGTTTAAGTAAAAATATTTCTGCTTAAAGCAATTTTGCTCAGTTGGTGTGCCCCTGTCCTAAGAGTTACTTATACATTTTCATTTTCGTTATCCATTCCCGAAAATGGATAAGATAAGTGTAGATATAATAAAGTGTTTCGCTGTTATTGTCTTATCTGTTGTTATCTTAGACACTTAGCTTAAAGAGAGAGAAAGTTTTTACCAGTTTTATTTAAATCTTCGAAAAATTACGGAGCTCAATACTTTTTTTTTTGAACTGGATTTGTCGCCTACAAAATGTTAGATTGATTCTATTTATATTCCACTTTTCTGCATCTGACCTCTCTTTAAGAATCAAGGATGGGCTATATGTACTTAGTACCAGAGGCGCACCGAGGAACGGTGACTAACGGACCCGTTCCCTTCCAGAAGGTCAATATTTCTCAACACAATTTAAAATTAAATTAAATTAAGAATAAAATCTAATCTGTATATTATTATAAAACGCGATAAAATAAAATAAAATAAAATATTTAAATATAAAATATAAATATGATTAACACTCGTGATTCTGCGACATAGCAGCGGACGTAGAGAATCATGAGTGGGCGATAAAAGCCAGAGATAGTTGCACAGTATATTTCTATATTTCATAATAAACTAATGAAAAGTTAATTTCAAAAATTAACTTACATAGTTGCCCTATTTATTTTTTTCGTTCCTATTTTTGGTATACAGAACGGCCGGAGGATATAAAAGTTAAACAGTAGAACTTCGTCCGAAAAAGCCATAAAATATTTCCCCGGAACAAATTGTGTATTTGTTTAGTTTTTACACACTACGATGACTATCTTTTATATTATGTGACAAAAAGAAAAATGACTTTTTTTAATAGTTGGATAAGCATACAAAATTTAGAGAAATTTAATGGCACGAATACAAATCAATCACTTAGTAAAATAACGATACACTAGCTAACACTGATTGCCCACACAGCCAAATTAGATTTTCCTTTTTTTTTTTTTTTTGATTTCGTATATAAGAAAAATTGCAAATTTTAGCAAAATATGGATTCGTAAGATCAAAAATGTTTTAAAGATAATAAAGTATATATTGAGGTAACAAATGTATTGAAACTGCATTAAGATTTGCAAGTAGAGAAAATCTACGGTATACCGGTATAGGAAAGTTATTTTGTAAGCTTTTTATAATTTTCAGACATACACACATACACGTTGAAATTTATAATCGCCACCAATTATGGATTTTTGGTTTTTCTTTTTTTTTAATTTTGTAAAAGCGGCACAAATTGCATGGATTGTAAAAGAAAAATAAATGGGTTTCATTGTTTATGAAATTATGACTAAGTTTTTAAAAATAATGAAACCAGTGGCTTTATGTTCCATGCCGAGATTTTATTAGATAACATTTGAAACTTAGGACCTTCAAAAGAAGCAGTTCTTAAGTAATCAGATGGCCACAGGACATGACTTTAGAACCCTATTTGCCGATCCCTCCTTGGACTGGGAATATCTATGGTGAGCACCAAAGCCAAATCCTGGGTGCGCTACTGCATAAACCATATTATTTTTTAATTTATCTGATCATCTTATATTGTCTTTCTTACATCTTAATATCGTGTTATACTGTGAAATAAAATTCATAATGCGCACGGGGTAGTTGAAACAATGGAAGCTGTATAATGAACTGCATTGCACTCTCTCTTTATCACTCATTCTTCTAGCTTCTTGACATATTGATCACTTCAAACGCATTCAAAGCTCTTTTATTAGCATTTTTATTAGGATTTCCCTCCAAGTCTATAGTTACTGAATACATTTTTGAAGAGCATTCTTAGTTTTTTTCAAATAGGCATCAGCCATCAAATTCAAACATCCAACGTAATGTGAATGATTTGGTCCTTTCTACTACGATGACACATTGCAACTACATGTGATGTGTAAACACCTCTGATACCCGCAAGTTTTCGACTTCAATTCGACTATACAGGGCTGCAAATAATTTTTAGTATTTTGTGACTGCTCTTGCAAAATTAATTAAATGAATGAATTGGTCAATATCATGATTTAAATAAAAGAAAAGTATCTTTGACGGTAAATAGTAAATTGACATACGAAAATAATTTTTATAAAAAATTAATTAGTATTTCCATTTCTGTATACTGCATGCTGTGAAATATAAACTTAATTTCAATATCTGTCTCATATGTATATTCTAATTTATAATATTAAATGTTTTACTGTTCTTTCAAAACAAAGTCTTTTGCGAACGGACGTTCTATATGGTAAAGTCTCGATAATGAACTTTACTTAGAGTTACCTATTGGAGAAATTCATCTATTGAAAAGAAGAAAAACGACTCATCGTCATAGCTTATCTTGATAATGGCTAGCTGTCGTCAAACTTTATTTTGCATTGCATTGTTTATGGTCCTTTCTTTATCTATTGCTGAGAGTTCCTTCATTTCGCAAACATGTAATTATCGTAGACTGTACGTACATACGTTTTCGAGATTCTTTGTTTAATGCTTCACAATTTAAGAGATACCCGCCAACTGGATATAGCTCATTCAAAAATAGTTCATTGAGGAATTTTCTACAACCGTCATATTTTTAACTATAGCTAGCAATGTAACAGCAATGTCCTTAGCTCCTGGTATAATTCTGTTCTGATGATGGATTGTGAAACTAGTGGTCGGTAAATTAAATATTAACTATTGTTGCATTCTACTCAGCAAAACATTTGGAGCTCGATGAACACCGAAATGGAGTACATTTGTTACTTTAAAGCGGTGTAATTATTATTACTCATAAATATAATTTTACCAAGCTCCCGCATATGATAATAATTACTGTGTCTGGTGAATATTTAGAACTTCTTCAGAAGTACGATATATACCCAGATCAGAAATAAATTCGAAACCACTATTTTGTGTAAGTTTACACCAAATCGTGTACAAATCTGATTTTAATGTTTCTTTCGGCCAGAAATTGCAGAAAAATAAAAATGTTTTGATTTTAGATAATATACATACACCATCGAAATTAAAGAGTTTTAGATATGATATAAAATTAAAATATTTTTAGTCTACTATTAAAGAAGAAATGGACTTTTAAATTTATGCAACTCCTCTCCAAATAAATTTTCAAAGATGATTTCCGTGTTAAAAAATGTTTGAGATGGTTCAATGGTTATTTATCAACTCTTATCAAGCGGCAGGTCTAGGGTTCAGATCTGCAATGGGATAAAGCATTAGTTAAATTTTGTGTTATTAGGATGCAAGAGAAATAAAACAATAATATCTGTGCTAATTAATTTTATTAATTAAGAAAATTGCAGTTAATTTAACCGCTTACGAGCAATGTATTTTTTCATGTCTTTATAAGATAGAAAAAAAATTAAATTAAATTAAATTTAATTTTTCACACCAGACGCTTTAATCATGCTTCAGTCCTGATTCAAGCAATGTGCCATATAAATTTGTACGATATCCCTTCATTGCATTCACACCGGTAAAACAAAATGATTTAATCATCAGCTCTGATAAATCATTAAAGCATGATTAAAACGTCTGGTGTAAATGCAGCCTAATATTCATCAAAAAATTCTAGGAGATTTACAGTAGTTAGATACAATTCTGTTTGGGAGACTACATTTAAGTTACATGGAATGGAGTTTTAAAATAAATATTTTCAAAGTTTTCCGCTAGATATAGCTCCGCTCAGTGTTTTTGTTACTCGGATGGACAACATTTTTGTGTTTTTTATACAAAACAAGCCTAACTCGCATATAGAGGGGAATTTTTTTACTATTCGGGGTGAAAAATTTAAAACTCCATGATCACGGAGTATAAATTATTAAAGATTATCCGAAATTAATTTAAAATTCATGTTATACAGCAAGCAGGGTAAATTTATACCAGGTTTTTTTTTTATTGTGTACATGTTCGTCGATCCCATTGGTTATCCTGCAAAGTGATGACAGTTTTAGTAGGATAACAGGTTACCTTTACAGCAGAGTAGATTGTGGAAAATATAATATATATTTATTGTAAGCGAATCGATTATAATATGCTATTGGTTATGTCGGTGATTAATTTATAGAGCCTTGAAGATGTACTAAGTTTCCATGTTCATGAACATGAAAAAGTTCACAAAAATGTATGATTATCTTTTCAAAAATTGAAATAAATAAGTTTAAAGAGCATGTTTTGACCAGATGTTTTCGATATAGGAATTTGAAGCATGAAAACGAGAATTTGGGGTTGAAACCAAATAAAATAGGTAAACATTTAAAGCCGAATTCACATATTCTGAATTTCCCACTTTTTATGTTGGTGTCTCCATATTATAGGATTCTCATATTTATTTAAACCATTAACAAATGAGTTTAAACTTTAAGCAGATAAATTTAAATCATTAACAAATAATTTTAAACTCTTAAAAAATAAATTTAAACCTTGAACAAATGATTTTAAACCCTTAGCAAATAAATTTAAACCTTGAAAAAATTATTTTTAACCATTAACAAATATATTTAAACCGTTAACGAAATGGCCTAAACCTTAAGCAATAATATTTAAACTCTTTACAAATTTATATTTAAAATATTTTATTTCACTTTAAGTAAGCAATTCATAAAATTTTTTTTTTCAAACTTTGGGTGCATATCTAAGGCTCTTTCGGCAAGCACATTCTCAGTGAGACAAGTGAGATATTCTCAGTTGGCTCACTGAGACTGCACTTTCGGGGAACTTTTGCAGTTCCATATTGAGCTACCAATTTCGAACGCAACCACTGAGCAACTGAGACAAGTGAAACTGAATTTTCTTGTCTCAGTTGACTCAGTTTCGTTATTTTGTGATTTTAATTACTAATTAAAGTTTAGTGAGCTAAAAACAAAATCTAAAAACACTATCGTCAATTTATTACTACCCATTTTCTGTGGTCAAAATTATTTAAATGTCAAAATTGGCAAATCAGCTGATTGGCTTGAACTGAGACAACTGAGACGGTTGCTCAAAGTTTTGTCTCAGTTGTCTCACTGAGACAGTACTTGCCGACGGCCCTTATAATATACAGGGTGATTCTGATCAAGATACCTTCAGATATACCACGTGATTTCTTGAGCTAAGACGATCAAAAAATTGTTCCACATACCCGCCCCCCCCCCCCCCCCTAGAAACCTTCCTTTAGGAGTTGTGGTCAGTTGAAGATATTCGTGAACCCTGATGGGAAGAAATGAGTATAACTTTTGAACCACCCTATAGATTTTGGTTACTGTTGGCCTATTAAATAGCCAAGAATAGTAGCTGTCGAAAAGTGTATTACTCTGTATTTGTTAATTAAGCTTACTTAAATTATTCTCAAATATTTCCAAAACTTCGATCACTGAGAGAATATTATGCTCTCTACTCATGTCACCTAAAACTGAACGCGATGTGCCTTCATTTTAGAAAACGATTTTTCGATAGGGTTTAACATAGGCGAGTAAGGAGGCAAATATTTTAGTGTTAAATTCGTTTGAGATAATATATCGCGAACTTGTTGTGTTTTGAGTATTCTCGCATTATCCACAATTAAATGATCTTGTAATGCAATATTCCTTGGCTACTTATCGCAGCAATAAGTGTGACGTTTCTACCACGTACTGCTGGAACTATAACCCGGGCACGGGTGCCCCTTCTTGACCGGACTTGAGATTTTCTAAGATGAAGATTAAAACCACACTCATCAATAAATATCATTTTATCTCTGTTCTCCGAAGCCCACTCTGTGAAATCCAGTGCGTATGTTTGCCTCAACTGTATTGTTCGCGGTGAATTCATCTGCTCATTTTCAATGGAAGCTAGCTTGAGCGTGATTTTAAGTTCACGAAGGGCATTTTCGATGGTAGTTAAGGACAAAGAAATGTTTTTGTGACGGAATAAATTTTGTTGGATACCTTGAGTTGTCATTTCGGTATTACTCTCAACATTGCTCTATATGCACCAATACTTCCTCCGTTAACTTTCGTGGTTTTTTTCCACCACCACCGTCTTTGGGCACTTTCCCATCTTTTTTATAAGCTCGAATGATGCTTTTAGCAGTATTTGTGCGGGCAGATTCAGCCGCTGTCATACCCTCTTCATAATACGTTATGAAAAGCTCCTTTGCATCCAAATTCGTGCGACAATATTTCCCTCTTGAGCCCCGCCGACGATGTTGTTCTTGTTATTGGTCATTGTGCTGTTCGTGGGAAACATCACGCGCTTCAACATGCGCACTAGTGTTGGCTGAAAATATGTTAGCACAATTTTTATACTTTCGTCTTAAGGCATATATAATATTATAATTTTAATCAACTTAAAAGCCTAAATGGCTTATTATCCAGGACACAGTATGCACATTTTCCGATTTTGTTTGTTTATGACCTACACCTATCATACCTCTAGATTGCCTTGAAGCTCCATAATCTACAGGCTCTTGTTCTTCCGTAGATGGCCGCCATTCATCAGAGCTGCCTCCCCTAAAATCTCCACTACTATAGATGCCGAAAATCTAAAAAACTTTACAATGATAATCTATTATTTGGCTCGCTGATAAGAAATCTTTACTGTACTTACTTCACTCTATCGCTGTGCAACTGCATCAAATGGCCGTTGAATACTGAATGCAAAAAAATTCTCAAAATGCATTAATCTGTTCTTACTCGTAATTGTAAAATAAGTAATAAAACCAGTTTTACGTTTTGTTCAACTAATAATAACCAGAAAAGAAGAAATCGCACCCTCAATGCAAGACTAACTCATCACTGGAAATTTCATGTAGTACATTCTAACTGTACTGTCTTGATAAAAAAACACAAAACACAACAGGTTCGCGATGTATTATCTCAAACGAATTTAGCACTAAAAGTTTTGCCCCGTTACTCGCCTATGTTAAACCCTATCGAAAAATTGTTTTCTAAAATCAAGGCACATGCGCGTTCTGTTTTAGGTGACGTGAGTAGAGAACATAATCTTCTCTCAGTGATCGAAGATAGCCTGCAACATATCACATCTAATGACTGTTCCAACTATATAATTGATTTGGTTTTACTTATTCCTAAAGCCTAGTATGGAGTTCGGGTATGGTAAAATTAAACGGGGTCTCCAAAATATAGGATTTTAACCCTGATAAAAAGTTTGTGTAAGTTTTATGTGGAGAAAACGAAGTGTCAGCTGTTAACAATTAATCGGAATTATTTAAAAAAATGTTAAGCGGTTATTATTTATATAGGTTATAAATCTTCATATCGACGACGAGATTTTTGCTGCGGCAGGTCTAAGTGTTTATTGTCGTCAAGGATATCTACGAGAAAAACTCATTAAACTCGCTGTGTGAGCAATCAAACAAATATAAAAGTTTTACCAGCATTTTAATGCTCCGGCCATAAAAAAGGTCAGTGAAATGAAAGGAGAATTTCAAAATGCCACCTTTCTTATAATGAAGACTTCAGTAAAATGTTTGCTTGGGAAATTACCAGCGGTAAAATTTGTATGGAAATGTCACATTTTACCTGAATCCGTACTGTTTTACTCGAACTCCGTACTAGGCTTAATACCCTAGACAGACGAGAGATATCAGTGATCATTCGTTCGTAACTGAATTTTTCAGAAATAGCTTTACCCTTGAATTTTAATTTTAATTATTAACAAGTAAAAAAGCTAGAATTGGTCTACGACCAATTCTTATGATACCCTAGATGAATGCCCGTATGAAATTTCGTATTGTCACCCTTCTGTGCAAGTTTGATTTTTGAAGTAGTTTTTCGCATATATTTGTAGAACGGTTTGTCGGACAGAAAAAACTATTATAACCAATTTTATAGGATTTCATATTCTGAAGAAGTTTATAGTACAATAAAGTTGTCTAGGACGGATCGTTTTCGCACTATCCGTAAAAAACCTAAGTTTTTACATGGCAACACCAAGAAGGATTGCCCGATTTAGTCCATTTTTGAAATTTCATTTGTTATTATTATTACTATAAAAACCCATGTACCAAAATTTCAGCTCTCTATTTCGATGCGTTCTCAGGCAGTGTTCAAATATATATATATAGTGGAAAACGAAAGTTTTGTATGGCAACCCCACGAAGGAGTTGCCCGATTTGTCTCATTTTTGAACTTAATTTAAAAAAATTGCAGCTCTCTAAGTACTCGTGTTCTCGAGTTATCGTGCGCACAGACGGGCGGACGGACGGACGGACACACAGACATGCAAAAATCAAAATAACAATTAATTTTTTGCGTGGGTGCCCAATCCATTTTGCTGTACCATCATTATTTCTGTTCGTTACAAACGGAATGACAAACTTAGTATTCTGTCAATTTATAAAAATTGACAGGGCTTTCGTTTTAATTCACAAAATCTTGGGTAACTTGATTTTTGAAAAAATCAATTACGAATGAATGATCATTGATTTTGTCCGTCTGCCTGGGGTATTAGGCAGTAGATGCTCAACTGTTTCACTGAAAAGTCAGAAATATTGCAGATTATAATGCACCCAAAATTTAAAAAAAAAAAATTATATGAATTGCTTACTTAAAGTGAAATAAAATATTTTAAATATAAATTTGCTAGAGTTTAAATATATTTGCTAAAGGTTTAAGCCGTTTTGATAACAGTTCAAACCCATTGGTTATCGGTTTAAATATATTTGTTAAGGGTTTAAAATCATTTGTTCAAGGTATAAATTTATTTGTTAAGAGTTTAAAATTATTTATTGATGGTTTAAATTTATCTGCTTAAAGTTTAAACTCATTTGTTAATGGATGAAATAAGTGTAGGAATGCTATATATGTCATGCTTCTTCAAGATTCATTTCCTTCTTTACATTTCTTTCCAGAAAGCTTTTAGTGAAAAAAATGAGATTGTTTTTATCAATCAATTGCAATGCAGCAATAGAAGAAAAATATGAGAATTATTAAAGAAAGTCACAGACGAGACTAATAGTATAAAAAGAATAAGACTTTTGAATGGACCATAATCTTAATAAATAAAAATCACGTGTCACTGTGTTCGTACACGCTAATCTCCGAAGCCGCCCAACCGATTTCAATGAAATTTTATGAATGTGTTTAGTTGGTTCGCTGTATATTTGCGCTCTAGCTGAAAAAGCGTCGACGTAGAGAGCTAACCTATCCCACGCGGTATGAATGCATGTACGCGTACACACACGTCCACATATAAAGGCGCAGAGCGAAACCCTAGAGTACGGAATCGCGCGACCGACTCAGATAATAGCTTAGATATTTTACATTTCTAAACACCCCCCCCCCCTCAACACCCACACCCTTCGAGTTATCTATATAATTGACGGGCTCCCTTAGTTAATTATACATCTGCTATCTAAAAATATACCCAGTACTGCTTCAAAATAGTTTTAATAATATATAAATTGTTGATTTTTCAATTTGCTTTATCGCGTAATGAGATATATCAAGATGCCAAATGGACTGTGTGTAAATCCCGCTCATGGAGATGTTGGGAGAATAGCTGGACTGGTTCGTTACATTGCTCTTTGGCATGTGGACTGGAATGAGAAAATCTTCTGGTCCGTATGGCACTTAATGCGATGGTACCAGAGTCTCGGTTTGGGCGCCGCTTCTCTGTGAGCTTTCCTGAAAGGGAATTGTGGGCTGAGGCAAGTGCCTTATCGAGCCTACCCCGGTCCGCTTCAAAATTTTTTCATCGACGGCTCTCTCATTAATAAGAGAACTGGTGCCGATGTTTACTTTCTTGAGTACGTACTTGGAAGGCACACCACTGTCTTCCAACATAAAGTCTTCGCCATCCCAATGGCAGCGATGAAAGCCCATCATATGGAGAGCAAGAGTAAGGACATTACTATTCTTTCGGATTGTCAGGCAGCCTAGATGGATTTGAGTGGCCCTCGGACAACATCTAAGTTATTGGGGCAGCAGATCGTCCGTGGATAAGCTTCATATCCACAACAATTTGTCCCTTCAGTGGGTTCCTGCTCACGTAGGGATCATGCAGAATGAAAGGGCTGATCTTTGATCGTTGACACCTTAGTTTTATAGGGTCTCTCATCAAAGTGGATGTTCGAATAAAACATCAGCAGAGATGGGCGCACTTGAGCACTTGCAGGAGTACAAAGCCCAACAGGAATTTCTGTAATTTTATTTTGGGGCTCTGAAGGAAATAATGTAAAACTGTGGTTGGCATCATCACACCGACCGCAGCGTGTTTCACACTCATCTAACAAGGATGGGAGTTGTCGACATTCCTGAATGTCTGTCATGCCTAGAAGGAGAGTCTGAGACAACCGAATACTTTCTCTGTGCTTATTCGGCCTTTGCCGGCGCAAGCTAGACACGCAGTGAGCTGAAAAATTTTCCTCACCAAGATCTTATGCGCTCACAGCAAGGTTTTCGTGATAGGGTTCTCTAGCAGGCTGGCAAGCCTCGTGGCCTCCGTGTTTGGGATATCTCATCACTCTGGATATAAATAAAAAATATATGTACGTTTTCCAAATAGCTAAATAGCATTACCAAAGTAGAAAATCATAAGTTATTAGCATAGAATTTATTTTGTGAACTGATTCAATGTTCATGACTTCATGTCCCTTCTTTTAAATTGCGCGTATATAGCTAACCCCTTTTAGCTAGTTTCAATCTGACTAACTTTATCTCACCGCAATTTTAACAGCGTGAAGTATTAAAATTCCCACGATACTGTTGGTGTGACAAAATGCAAGAAACGCAATTCCAGGAGTTCTTACCAATCGAGCTGGCATGCAAATAAAGTTTCATTTTTTCATCGTTTTTCGCAAAATAAACCAAGCAAAACGAGGAATCTGGTATTCACATATATATATACTCGTACGATTTCTAAAGGGTATGGCAAAAATTGCAAGTAGAATCGTTTCCAGGTGAGTTTCCATACCCTTTGGATCCACCATCCTTCCCAGTTAACTTGCCGGCATAAAACAGAATAAACACAACCAATTCAACATCCAAGTCCCAAGAAGTTCTCTTATCAATGGAATTTTATTTATTTTCAACGTTCTACGAACTTCCACACTTTTGTACAGCCGCGATAAGGATTGAAATATTAACACGAAGCCTGCAGCCGTTTGCTTTAGCGCTGAAAGCAATTGGCTTCTTTATGGCAGTCAGGATGGAGGATATATGTACCTACGTTGGTAGTGTGGGCTGCGATTACCCGATTTTGGAGAATGGGTAAATGGAAAGCAGTCGGTGCAACTAAAATTCGTGGGGGTAGATAATTTATATGATAATTTTTATTAAATTGCATTTTAAAGTGTTGTCTATGGAATTAGATTCTCCATATTATCTGGTCGTAGTTCTATATACCATACATATATATATGTGTGTGTAAATGTTCAGCTAAATAACTAGAAATGTACGAAGTTTCAATGTCTCAAACATTTCTGCGGAGAATCTATGTAGCTACTTTATGCATGCAATTCTTGCAGTACAGTAACCACTTACCGGCGCGTTATAGGTCGTTTACATCTCTATCGTATTATCGAGAGAATTCTGTTTTGCATTAAGTATGTAGGCGCTATCGCTATGTCTGATGGAGCTCCTGACATGGAACACGATAGATGTATGGCCCAGCACTACCAGAATGCCGACGCGAATATATAACCATGTCGGCATCAGCACATTACATGTTGTGACATCCATCAATCAATCATCGACTCGTAATTATTTCAAAATGTGATCCCCATCATGCAGAAATAAACCTATATAGGTACCTCCTGGTGCTGATCAAGATACCAGTAGTCTCCCCTTCCATCTTGAAGTCTGACATTAAAAAGTAAAGTTGAAGAACTTCATGACAACTGAATCGTATCGCACGCCGTTCGAATCTTACCATTTTGGATTGTTGACATGCCGCAGCATATATGTATGATTCTGCTCTGTCGTTTAGGTGATTCAATCCCTTCAGGTAAACTATACTGATCCTGCTAGGAATTACCTGCCTAGCATGCAATACGCGGGGGAAAGGTGCAGTACTGGCAAGATTATCAAAGTTACCAATGCAAGTTGCCCTTCCATGACCATACTTAGATGGACGTTGACAATTTCATCGTTCTCAGACTTTTTTATTCCTGGAGGGCCGGACGGACGCGATGAACGGAACGGAGGCACCGACATCATAACGAAATGTTCATAATACTCTGATTGACGTCTCCCTGCTACATAAGTTATTTTTGTGGAAACATCATGTAGTGGTCCATATTTGTATTTATATATGTGTCTATGTACATAAGTAAAAGCATAAATGAACATGTTAGTAATACCCGTAGAAATCAGAGAATTAAACGATTTCGTTTAGGTAGAGAGCATTGTTGCTTATTATGGTAGCTTTGTTCAGCCAACATAGTTACCCGATCAATTGACCGTTATAGTTTTCCTTAAAAAGCTTATGATTGAGTTGTTATTAGTTGTGCGAGATTCTAATAAATTTACATTATTGTGAAAACTTGTGTCACATATGCAATTATATATATTTTTTTGTGTTATTGAAAAATTATGTATGGAAGGGAAATAGTAGCGAAAAGCTCTTTAATTTATTTGTACGAAAAGCATGATTTGAATATATTGTTTCGTTTTATAAAATTTTTATAGTTACCGATGTGAAGTATATATATTTACCGAAAGAACTTACTATAAGTACACCGTAAAAAATTATGAACTAACCTTGTGGAAAATTACTATGGTTAAAATAGTCACTACCCCTTAAAATGTATGTATGTATATACACATAATCATTAAGAAATTAAATACTTTTTACATAATCTGAAAACTTCCTACTTTTAATTGCGAAAATAAAGTAAGTAATTTTTTAGGTAATTTATGTGATTTTACATTTAATTACATAGACGTTTTGTATGGTACTGCAAATTTGCGAAACATTCCATACAATACTGTGATTTTACATTTAATCATACAAAACTTTTGTATCGTACTGTAAATTTGCGTGAAATTCCACAAAATTCTGTAATTTGCATTGAATTCCCCATAATTAAAACCGAAATTTCAATAAAACATAAGTAGTGACATTTGCATTTATCTCTATTCTTTCCTTCAGTACTCTGCTATGCTCATACATTTATCAGGATACGATGCTATGAATTATTATACGGGAAATTTTATAAGAATGCGGTCGCCGATCATTGTATAGTTTGATTTTGTGGAGTGCAGTCATAAAACATAAAACATGTTACTAGATTCGATCTTAACAGTTACCGTTTTAAAAATCAAAAAATATTTTAGGCACGCAGTATTTTTATAATTGAATTTCGCTCAAAAAAACTCAATCATGGAAATACTGCATACCTACAAATATTTATTGATTTTTAAAATGATTATTTCTTAGGTAGCTGTTAGCATCGAAACTAGTATTACTTCTATTACATGTTGATTGCAATTCTAGCTTTTTTACTTGTTTATGTATGTAATTTATTAATTTCCGGACGAAACATTACATTGACAATTAATAAATTATATATATAATTACAAAACTATTGGTAAATTTACATATTGTGTACTTTACATACGGAATTGAAGAATTCATAAATAATGTAAAATTACATTAAACTTATATAACTTATTTCCATAGCATGCATCTAAATTTACAGATCGCATTTTACATCGAAAATTGAAAAAAAAAATTTTTACTACTCTAAGAGTAGGCTATTTTATGTCTACTCTCAGAGTAGTAGTATCACTTCGAATATGATGTATTACACACTTCGTTAATTTTATATTGTTTTTGTTTTACACACTTTTTTAATTTTACACACCACTTTAATTTTACATTTCTTTTTTGTATTACTCACTTCTTTAATTTTACACATTTTTTGCAGAACTATTATACTATACTTACTTCCTGTGCGTAAAAGTACCCCACTTCGTAATTACGCTACCGTGCGGCTTTTAAAACACCCCGCTTCATTCTATTTCACAAGTAAGATCTTACAATCTTTATAGCATATAGCAACTAACAAGCAGAATAACAAAGTTGCTATACCCTATGATTTCATGTAGAGAATAAAAATGTTCTAGAAATAAATTATAAAAAATGTTTACTTTTAAAAACAAAATCTACTTCTTTTACAACGAATACATGAGTTTTATGTCGTTTTTTTTTATAGTTTACACTTATTTTACTCTAAAACATTAGAAATTAAACGCAAAACTTTAGATATGGCATTTATATTATTTTTCACCTCTTGCCATTTCGGTATGAATGTTGAAGTAGTACGACTGTATAAAGTCCATGGTCTGTGAAGCTCTATGGGGATATTTTTCATTCAAAATATAATATATGCAAATCGTTTGAATAAGTGCTTCTAGCCAACTATTCGATTCCGTATTAACTACCTGATTATTGGCAAACAGGTAAAAATAATCAACAGCTCCGGCATCTGAATTTGAAAAGAAAGTATTTAAAATTAGCAGTGGTATTTTTATAAATTTAACTAAATTTTTAAAAGTTGAACAAAATATTGAGCTGTATGATAAGGAAATAAATGGTCGATAGGGTGTAATAGGTTAAATTAAAGAGGAGAGTCCACAGTTTTCAGTTAAAAAAAAAAGATATGTTAACCACCGTTTTGCGAAAAACAATTGAGGTCAAAGTAAAAAAAATAGTAAGAAAATCCGAAACAAATTTAATATATAATTCCATTTTATTTGGCAAAAATATTTCTTACCAATAACAGCAAACTAAGGATGATTTGTTGCTGGCTCGAGATCTTTAACTTCAGTTCCAAGCTAAAATAAAATTAAGTTGCAAATTAATATTCATTCGAACCAATGAATATAAAGATTCTTATTATAAGCTTTAATTTTTTGCACCCAAAACTGCACAATTCACACTTAATCATATTGGATAGCTTACCTTGCTCACAAATAACGCAATACCAAAATAACCGAGAAATAATCGCCACTTTTTAATTGCGCGTCCTGCTTACTTCACTACTAAAAACCGAATGGTAAACTAATCAACCCATAAATAGCGTGTTTACGCACACAATTTGCGTTTTTACATAAAAATACAAATGCAATATCGTTTTTACGCACGTAGTTTGCGCTTTATACACACACGTCGTAAAAAATGCGATTTACATCCAATATATGTAATTTTACATATTTTATATTGAATATTACACATTGATTAATAATGCACACAAATTTGTGAATTTCACCTGAAAATAGCGAAATAGCTGTTCCTGTGTGTACATTTTTACTACTTTTAGAGTAGTAATTTATGACTTAATTTTTACTGTATACATACAACTTATATGACTTAGTTCCACAGCATTATGTAAATTTACATATCGAATTTTACATCTGAAATTTAAAAATGCATAAACAATGTAAAATTACATACAGTGCAAAATTGCTTTACATAAGGTTATGCAGTGCGCATAAAGTTGTGCAAATTTCCGCTACCATTGTTGGCAATTTTTTGCCTATTAAAGTAACAGAATTTTCAGTAGATATTTTTTACGGTGTATAGTAAGTAAACATTAGTACATCAGTCTGCGTTTCACTCGATCACCCTTCATATGTAAATCCAGCATCTGTCAAATTGATTTTGTCTCCCGAGTGTTGAGTTCTTAGCGAGCTCCAATTTGATAAATATCTACAATTCCAGTTGAATATCTATTTACAAATATTTGTAGTTGATCTTAATGAATGTATTAGAATTCTGCGTCTTGTCAATATACCAAAATGATGTTGAAGCTCTGTACCAGGGCCAGACTGGGACTGCAAACCGGCCCGGGTAACCGAAGACCAACCAGCCGCTAAGGGTCTTCAAAAATGACTTTTTTATAAGAGGCAAACAATCCAAATTATTAAGCTGACTTCCTACTAAACCGAGTACTCCCAGGTGAGCAAGACAACATTCTCTATAAATTTTAAATCACACGCTGAATACCGATTCACTTATTATAAATAATAGAAAAACTTGGGGTTTTTTTTTTAGTATTTGCAAGATGTAATGAGGAAGGGGAAACAAGAGATTTATACAGGAAATATGTATGCATAAAATATGTGTAAGAGAATCTGGTCCTTTCACCTTAAAACTAATAAAGGGTTTCGATGTGGAAACCGTATTCGAGAAACCAACATTTTACTCGTGAAGTTGTAAAAAGACTGAGACAAGTGAGGCAGACTTTGAATTGTAGGGACGCCGCCAATTGAAAAAAAAATTATTGCGGACGAAAAAAAAGTAATATTAATAACATTTGCTATTGACAAATATAAATTATTTTTCTGTTATAACGCTTTATTTAAATAAATTTTTTATTCTCGATTTGAATTTACCCGCTTGACAAGGCAGAGATTAGTTCGTGACCTGACATGGGAGAAATTTTTGCCAGTGCTACAAAATTTGCTGAAGTAATTAATGGCTATACCAGCATAAGTTAAGGAAACAAGAACAAGAAAAAAGAAGCGACTCGAACTTTTTGAATCAGAAAATGATGGCCCCAGTATTACCACAAAACAAAATCTTCGTACACCAATTTTTGAATCAACTGATGCTCTTTTCTTCTAACTGATGAGGAGGTACGAAATGTTGGAACAAGTTTCCGAAGATGTTGGAATCTTTTCTGGTGATCTTCTTAGAAAAATGGATGCCGCGGATAGTCTAAGAAAAGTTATTTTTGGATTTGCTTCAGTCACTGACATATATATAAATGGACTGCTTGATCTCCTGTTTCATGTGGCACCAATTTTGATTTCAGAAAGTATGCTCTCGCTGTCAATGCTACCAACTGTCGTAAATTCGTGCTATATTTAAATTATTTGGGAATTTACGTATATGCATGTCAGTGGGATTTACCGAATTTACCACAAAGGTATTTGGGACTATTTGTATCGTTAATTTTTAATTATGAGTCGAAGGAACTGTTTTTTACAAGGATTTTTACAAGCAATTTCTCGTTCCTTATCGTTACAGTTCAGTGGGAAAGTATGGTCACGGAAAGAGACAGGAATATGAATGTGGGGCCATTTGTTTTCATGAAGTTTTGGTTCAACAACTTAGAATATGGAGACAACAGGAAGTGTTGTTACCTGTAAAATTCGTGTGTATGAGCGTGGATTTTTTCGCGGTCCCGTGAAGTAGGTCAGCATTATATTGAAGAAAGAGGCAAATGTATTTTCAGTTGTCATACGAACTTTCCTAATTTGAAAGAAATTTAATGTAATTTAAAAGTTGTGAAAAGTGAAAGATATTATATTTAAAAATAGTGCTAAATAAAGTAAAGAGTGTAAGAAATTATCTTTTGATATTATAGTGATAAAATTCTAAGTCATGTTCATGTATTATCAGAATGAAGTGTTCGGTGAAAAATTGCCACAACAACACCAAAGTACGACGTTGGAAATCATTTTTTAGGCAAGTATAGTTATAAAATATTATTTTGTGTACTTTACACAGCTTTTTATATCAAATTACATTAAAAATACATAACACAAACGATGAAATATCGAAAAATTGCTTCATTCACCGAGATTTGTTTACGTTTCTGACAGATGAGAAATTCCCAGGGTATGTAGGCATAGTGATATCGAATAAAAACATTTTCGGTGGGAGCAAACGCAATATTTTCAACCATATATCTTGTTGCCCCGCTCTCTACATATATTGATTCTACTACACGGCTGTACTCAGCGTTCACTACAGCGGCAACAGATACTAACACAACCAGAATTTGACTACACCAAATTTGGCTTATCACACTTCCTGTACTCTCTATATTCTAAGTTCAACAAGCAGTCCATTTATATACATGTCAGTGGCTTCAGTCAATTCTCGATTATAGCCTACTGCAACCTATCTAAAAGTTGAAATCGCGCTCTGAGTTTTTCTGACATTGCCAGTGAAAATAGCTTCATGTGAACGAAATTTGAGCAAATTGACTTCAATAACAAATTACCTCTATCTACAATGGGTCAAGAAAAAATGTCGACTGTGGGTGTTTCGTAACCGACAAAGAAATGACAAGCATTTCGGATTTCTAGAATTAAACATTAGTTCGCGGCGAAAAAAATCCATCTATAAAATCTGGCAAATACATATTTCTATCAAACTGGTTCACCTCAATATTTTTAAATTACTCGAAAAAATTAATATAAACTACTAACTTTATATGCAATACATATTATTTACTATTATTCTCATAATGAATTGTTTCTCAAAATTGTTCAGTCTGCTGATAGACCACGTTAGGATAGGCAACGTTAAATAAGATTATATTCAGATTTTTATAGGTTGGAGGCACAAATTAATACGTTTTCCTCAGGCGTCAAAACAAATCGTTATGGCTCTACCTGAAGATCTGACAAATTAAGTGAGTTCTTAACACCTTGTTTCCCACTCTTTGTGTTTGTAAATTTTTGTAATTGCCTACAAATTCAATCGGTCCTTCTCTTACATATATGGCCCAATATATTATAATAAAGTAACAAAAACAATGCCACTGCTTCACCAAATGTTGAAAAATTCTATTATTTGGATACTAATTTTAGTTACGCCAAGCATTCACCCTAGCTATAATTTTCATCAATTTAATGTTAGCACTACTTACGGACAACGACAGTGTCAATTTTAGTAATCAAATAGTATTTTGATTTCTGCCAATACTTTTGCGGTCGCTACTGACAGTATTACAATATTGTATTAGTAACACTGGAATTTTCTCACACGTAAAAGCTCACTGTAATATACCATGACCGTATATACCGTCTCTACTTCAAAACTGATTTACATGAAATAAAATTAGTTAATTTTTTAAAAATTAGAAAATAAAAACAAAATTTGAGACTGTTTTCATATTTTTTTCAATTTCGAATTTATTTCAAAAGTACGCATAGGTACAGCTTGTTGAGCCCTTTTGATAAAAAACGCAATTCCATGCGTTTTGCGAAATAATAATGATATTATGCTAAAAATAATGTCAAATGCTTTATAAACAAGTGAAGAAGCTAGAATGGGTCTAACACCAATTCTTAAGATGCCCTGGATGAATGCCCGTATGTAATTTCATATGGTGACCAATCTGTGCTAATTTGATTTTTGAAGTGGTTTTTCGGATATATTTCTAGAACGGTTCGTCGGACAAGAGTAAAAATGATTAGGGGAGAGGGGGGGGGGGTTGCATTTAAACAACTTTTAGTATTTTGCCTTACGGGTATTCAGATTAGCACTTTTCTTGTCCTCAGCATTTTTAATAGATAAGTTGGACGCTTGGTTTTAGTTTGTAATGAGTGTGAAAAATGAGGCTGTGAATAGATTTGTTTTGTAATAACAATTATCGCCTTATCTTCATCTGTTCAAAACTACCCCATGCAGGAGTACATTTTACCACTATGTGAGGTAGATTTGAACTAAGATAATAACGGCTACAGAAATAAAAAAATTAACGAAAACTAATAACATTTTATTATGAAAACATAAACGAAAATCATAAAAAAAATAATTTTTCCGTATTTAATTTTTTATAGATATCTTTTTAGTTCTTTCTCTCTTTCTCTTTTCTCTTCTTCATTCCTATTTTTTTCGGGTACTGCGGTTTTAGTTCGAACTCTCAGTTTCTTTATTACCCTTTCTCTAGTCTCTTCGTTAATCCTAATTTTTGCGGAAGTTGCAGTGACAATTTTGGACTGTCCTCTTTTCCTTAGTGATGCCAGTGGAAATGAACGAACAATTTCCGGAGACATAACCTCTTTGCTGGTACTTGGAATATTTCTATTTGATACTGCCCAATTTCAACAGAAGCAGGTGTAACGTCGTTAATATTATTAGTGTTTGTGTGTGCTGAATTAGAACCTTCGGCTCCATTAGAAGATAAATTCGTGACAGTCGAAGATAGAAAATTATCATCATTAAATACGGTGGTACTGAAAGGCCAAATTCGTGTTTATTTAAAGCCTGCTGGTATATTTATTCTATTGAATGCCTGTTCAAATGCATCCCTTGCAATACCTGCTAAATAGTGAATCGTAATAGTTTTTCCCGGATGATTAAGGAGCCATTCATTTTGTTTAACTAATAACTTGGTTTTAAATGGTCCCATTAATGACACATCCAAAACCTATGCGTGCAGTTTCGGGGAAATGTACAGAGTACAATACCATTTTCCCTCGCGTACAAAACAGCCTCTAATGTACAGTGGCTTTCATGATTATCCATCAATACTAATATTGGATCATCTCGGCTACATCTAGATAAATTATTAATATGTTGCAGTGTTTTAATAAAGAGTGGAGCTGTCATCCATGCACTTGAGGGACTATTTGTTAAACCAAGAGATCCTTCAGGAGCACCTATCATCAAGGAATCAACCATCTTTGCCCGAGGAAATATAAATACAGACGGAAGAGCATTCCCTGCCGCGCACATAGTCACAAGCTGACCTCTCTCCGCAGATACAGTTTGCCCCACCTGCTTAACTCCAGTTACTCTTCTTGGTGCTTGAACAATAGTAATGCCCGTTTCATCCAAGTTGAATATTTTATAACCCGTGAACTTAACTTTCTGATGAACTTCCGTTAAATTCTGCTGGAACTCAGTGACATTGTTTTTTGTTAAAATTAGTAGCCCGAGCCAAGCTGGTATTTTCAGGCTTACGTAGGTACAAATTGCTGTGCCGCTTCATGAATCCCTTCATCCACTCTATACCAGCGATTTCGGATTTATCCCACTTTTGTGGGTACTGGCTTAATTTTTTCGCATAACTATATGTCAATTGTCGAATACCTATGTAGCTAGGCCCGTAATTCAGCTGTGAGCATTTAACTATGTATTTCTCCAAGTCCTTTTCTTGCTCCAAAGTAAACACTTGATGAGCAGTATATCTAGATGAGTATTTTGGTTTATGACTTACGGCTTTTCCCCTTAATGTGTAGTATAATGTAGTATACTTAACATTGTATAAACTGGATGCCTAGTGACATTCCTTCTTCCACTACCTTTTTAGCTCCATTAATATCGTCTTCTGCAACGTCATTAAGGCGCTTCTTTTTTAAGTAAGCACCATATTCTCCCTATACAAAATACATCGTCTGATAAAGAGCATGTTACATGTAAAAACAAGGGGGGGGGGCACATTTAAACATATTCATATGTGGCACCTTTTAGTGTTCAAAGGTACCCACCACCTTAAATAACAATGCCACACGATTTTCTCTTAATACATATATATTCAATAAATTTGCAATATTTATAATGGAAGATGATAACAATAATATATACAAAGCAAGTTTACACGAAGAAAACTATCCACTTTTCAAAGTCCACAATTCAAATTCAAATTCGTTTATTAATATATATTACATTTGAGCTAAGGCTCTTTTGCATGTAATTACTCAAATTTAATCAATCCATCAAATTAACAGTAAAAAAAAAAAAAAAAAACAAAGAAAAACTAAGGCTAGTACTACAATCTACTAAAGCTTGGATGTGCACAATTTACTGACAACCAAATAGTATTAAACAAGAATTCATTATTTGAAGAGAGAGAACAGGAAAGAGAAAAATAAAAAAAATTGAGAATAGAAATAAGGATCACAAGAAGAGAGAAATCAAAATAAAATTAAAATTGAATGAAGTTACTCCGAGGTATAACTAGTTGAAGGCTACGAGTTGACCGAAATTGGCATATTTTCCCATGTAAATATTGTGGAACATAATTCTTGCATATCTTGAATACCATAAGGGTAGTGTGATATTTCAAATAATTATCCAATGTACAGCCCAAGATACGATAGCAGTATTCAGAAATATGGTTATAACGATTTATATTAAAAACATAGCGCGAGCATGAATTGTACGCTACATTTAACTTTCTTCGACTGATACTGTCTAAAAAACACCAGATCTGACAGCCGTATAAGATAACGGGTATGATTAAGTCTATCACCAACCGCATCCTAATGGTCTGGGGAGTAAATTTCGCATAATACCAAAGCTGACGTAAAGTACCATATATTCGTCCCACAACTTTGCCAATATGCATATCCCAACTCAAGGTTTGACTAAGTAATATACCTAAGTTATTCACGGATTGAGAATAAGGAATCACGTCATTATCAAGGTATACAAGACTCAGATCAGACGTATTAACTTGTTTGATATTAAAAATTATTGCCGTAGATTTAACTGCATTTGAGGAGTGTCTTTTCAAAAGGGGATATTAACAATTTTTATTTTTTTCAAGTTAAGTATGAGATTATATTCTCTACTCTGAAATTCAAGATTTCTTCACTGTAAACCGAAACAAAACGCGATAAACTCATAGGAAATCTTACTTGAAAACACTTGTTCCGATAAAAGGGGATATTTACATTAAAAAATATGACATTATTACTGTTACTTTGGTTTCATTTCAAAAAGGGGTATTTACAATACGATTTCAATAGTCGAAGTAAATTTTTAAGGGAGAAGTTTCTGTTTTATATTTTTGAGTAAAAATAGAAGTAAGAATTAAAAAATAAAAACTGATAAGAATACTCAAAATATGCTTTAATAATTTTATTCTAGTATAATGTACAAATCAAAAGAGGATATTTACAAAAACGTACAACACAAAAAGGGATATTTACAAAATGGTACAGAACAAAAGGGGATATTATAAAGATTTTTATTCAAAAAAGGGGATATTTCCAAACTTTGCAAGCCAATATTACCGGAAGTAATAGTCAAATTTTTTTCAAAATAATATATTCTAGATAGCTTATCATATCCTTTCCATATATTCCTCCAATTATTCTATAAAGCTGTTGGTATTGCTACAGTCAGTTTTTTCGATTTTATGAAAAAACGATTAGGACGTAAATATCCCCTTTTGAAAAGACACTCCTCATTTTACCTGGGCTTGCTTAGCTGCGACCAATTTAAGATCCTTTCAAGGTCATCATTAATTCTGGTTACTCCGTCAGATAAGTTAGCAAGAGGGTACCGAAAGTTGGACATCATCTGCATAAATTTGGACACTCACATTCTGTACACAATGAGGTAGATCATTTATGTACAATAAAAACAGCAGAAGACCAAGTATTGAGCCTTGCGGAACACCTGAGGAAATAATTTTGTAGCCCGATTCCAAGGATGAGGTAACAACTTTCTGAAAACGATCACTTAAATAAGAAGATATTAAGCTTATTGCCGAGCTGCCAAAGCTGAACTCTGATTTCAGTTTACAACATAATACGTTAAAATTAACATTGTCAAAAGCTTTTGAGAAATCAAGTAGGACAAGAAAAGATGTCGGACGATTATCAAAATTGCATCTGATGTAATCAGTAAGATAGAGAAGTGACGTTGTTGTGCTATGATGACCTCGGAACCCCGACTGAAACTCATACAATAAAGACTCATTAGTTAAAAAGCTCTTGGTCTGATCAATACTGATACTTTATCCGGAACAAAAATTTGTTTTCTTTGCACTGCTTAGTAGCATACACAATTCGTTTCCATGAAAGCTGAGCACAGACTGATCTGCAAGTACATAAGAGTGAGGTAGCAGTATTGCCAACTCTTATGACAGAGATGATTCATTTCTGCAGTGCCCACATCTCTCAGGAAATTCTCTGTTTAAATGTACCCCATATTCAAATGTCCCCCCTTCTCCCCTATAACCAATTACATTGGATTTCATATTCTGAAGAACTTTTCAGTACAATAAAAACGTCTAGGACTGATCGTTTGCACGGTATACGTAACAAACCTAAATTTTTATAAGGCAATTGGCCGATTTAGTGCATTTTCGAAGCTTTATTTACTTTTACTACGAAAACAGCGTGTACAAAAGTTCGGCTACTTCGTCGACGTGCTCTCAGGCACTGTCCACATATTTAGTAAAAAGCGAAATTTTTGTATGCCAACCCTACGAAGGAGTTACCCGATTTGTCCCATTTTCGAACTTAAATTTACAAATTTTCTTGTTTTTTTTTTTAAGCCCGTGTGCAAAGTTCAGCTCCGTAGGTGAACGTGTACTTGAGTTATCGAGAGGATGGACAGACTGAGGGACAGATGGACGAACGACGAACGGACAGACGGACATGGATAAATCAAAATAACTTTTAATATCGTGCGTGGGTGTCCGACCCATTTTTCTCAACTAGCATTATTTCAAGGTGTTACAAACGGAATGACCTTTTAGATTTCATCTAGGGTAGGCTTCAAAAGCCATGAGAATGCCAAATGTTCCATATATAATGCTATCTTGCCTCCGCGTCCTGTCAGTGCTTATAAGTTGTAGGATATTTCGAAGTATTTTTAGCTCATAGCCGCAGACGCAAAGTTCGACCAGAGTACGTGGCAAGTGTGGTCGCGATTAATGCGGAGACCGTTGGCCCGATGACTACCAGCTAATCCGACTTGCGCCCGATCGCCCGCCTTCCCAATCCGGCTATGCTTTGTACGGCAGGAAGTAGATATTGTAGCAGCCATACTATTTAAAGATTGGATTTTCACAATACTAAAATATATTTATACCAAAAAGTTAGAACAAGGTAACACTAAATTCTACATGAAGACAAACAGACTAAGATAGACGACCGACCTGTAAGTCCAAACTCCGAATAACTTTCCTACGGGCAGCATGCTCTTTTGTGGCCCAGTCTGCTAGTACGCAGAAGCAACAGGCTGGCGGGTGTACCTGTAGTAAAGTAGCAAGCAACAGCAGAACATATTATTTCGTACAGTAAAGTGCCTGCTTATTGATAATTGATGTGATGATTGTTTACATTACGACGGTAGTGACTAAACATGCTAGATTGCTTAGAGCACGGTCATTGACCGTTTTCGTGGTGCACAATTGAACTGGTGTGGTCAGTTCAAGTATCAATGTAAAAGCGGTCGGAGTCAAGTTTCACAGAAAAAGTAAATTAGACATGTTAAATAAAGTTCTCATTCAGTATCGCAAATTTAGGGCAGTTATTAATAGTAATAAATTGGACTAAAGAAGTCGTGCATTTCTAATTATTACGTCCAACTGTAGAAAGTGCTTCAATATATTACTATTAACTAAGATCAGTATAGTACCGTCACTGAGCATTACAAGCAAAATGAGATCTAGTACATGGAAAATAATAATAAAATTACTACCTAGGCGCTACTTAGATCACCATTAAGCTCAGGAGTTATGCAGAATGTTTATTCAGAAAGAGTGTAACAGAACAGTATCACCTCAGTAGTTAAACCATCGACATCATCCGAGTGATCGGTAATAGCGCGCACATATATTATATTTCCATGTATTAATTATTATTTTTGTATAGAATGCGACTACAGAATCTTCTCTGGCTAATCAATGGCGAGAGATTTTCGATACGGTAGAATTCTGAAGAATAAGTAAAACTTCAATTATTCAATCAAATTATCATAATGAGACCGGGTACTCGTGCTGGTAAATGTATTAAAAATCAAAATGTATCTCTACATGGTATTGCAGCAGATCTGTTGTATTAAAAAAAAAATAAGTGGGATCGAAAGTGTTGGAGGCTAAAAAAATTGGTAATAAAACTAAACACATCACACCGTATATGCCATGTAAGCTCACTGGGGTTGAGTAAAAAATTGTATTTTTATTATAAATTTTAGTTGTACCACGGCATATTCTCTAGTTGATTGTTCGCAATAATAGCGGAAATAATGATTGATTATAATCAGACCTGTAAAATTCCAGGTACAAGTAGCGTATCAATACCTGGACTTGAAACATTTTAAGTACTAGTCGCGGTACTGGTACTGAAAAATATTTCAAGTTCAAGTCCAGGTACTGGTACTGTTACTAATACTTAAATACCAATGTACTTAAGTACTTTACAGGTCTGCCTGTTAAATTCCAAGTACAAGTACCAGTACAGTACCAGTACCTGGACTTGGAATATTTTAAGTACAAATACAAGTCCCGGTACTGGTACTTGAAAACATTTACAGGTCCTGGTACTGGTACTTTAAAATTTTCCAAGTACAAGTCTAGGAACTGGTACTGATACTTGTACTTAAGTACCAATATACTTAAGTACTTTACAGGTCTGATTACAATCCTTATAAGCCCCAGCCACTTAGACAGAAATATCAGTATGGTTTTATGTTGATTTATAGGATATCCTAAAACTTGGTCCTAGTCGTACTTCAATAATGGAAAAATACTGAGAGGCTTCAAGCAAAATATTGCTTTCGGTGTTTGGAAAATTCTTTATGAGAATATATCAGCATTACACAGAATTACGGTCTTAGTTACAGTCGAAGTTGTTTTCAATGAAATAGAAGAAATCTTCTTCCGAGAAGACCCCTTACAAGTTAAAAGTGTTGCTGGTTGGGATGAAATATATTATTGTGGCATTAGATATTATTATTGTAGGAACATATTGTGGAAATTTCTACGCAAGGACTTCCAGGCAAATATAGTAAAAATTGTAAATACAAATTTGGTTCACAAGCGTAATACCCGGAGGTATTTTAGTCAGTTGCAGACAGTTAGTAACAGTACGAACTGGTCATACGTACATAGAAACACGAACGATGAAGAAGTATAGCTAAGATAACCATGAGCAATAGTCAAGGTCTTTCGTGTGGTAGGTGGTATCATCACACAGATGCCTCACTTGGATTACTATGCATACGTTCATTGCGATCACTTAGTGGCATTGCTACGGTAGTAGCTACGTTGATTCTGATCCAAGGGTCAGTCATTTCTTGGGGAAGTAGATTCTTTCATCTTTCTTTGATAAAGCGAGCAGTCGTAGTAAATTACTTGGTTACCTCGTCTATAGTACATGTTTTAGAAGCGAAAACTCTTTAAAAGGGCCTTATCAAACTACCCCAAGCCAAGGTAATAGATGCTTTTTGGGGAAGGAGAATATGGGTCACTGAAAGCACGCTCTGCACACCAGTCAAGGAAGGTTTAGGTCTCACAAACTTGGTTGTGAAGTTGCGATGTCTCCAAGTGCGCGCATTCCAAGGAGTGTTCTGCCATATAGACACCTTAATTTCTCAGCTATGGGTGAATAGATTGGGGGGTCGTACCATAGGAGAGTATTAAATGAAAAGCGGTCGGAGTCAAATTACGCGAAAAGATTAGCAAAAAATTGTACTGAATAAAATTGTGTGTTTTATTTGCCAGGGACACGACTGAACCACAGTCTTGTACCTCCTAACCTGTTGTCACATATTGATCGCCGAATTCGGAGAATGTGGAGGTAATGGAACTCTGTTTCATAGGCGCTTCGCCTGCCAAGCTCTGCATAATTTAATGGATTTAGTGACAAAATTCTGTCAGTTGGTCCATCCGTTCGTCTGTATCATGCAGACATCGTTTCTGTTGGGGCCTAGGACATGCAATCAAGTGAATAATTTTATCAGCTTCGTCTTGACGCTAGCTAAATCAATGATATATTTGTACTACATGAGAGCTGGTACTGGTAATCAGAACACTAACACAACAGTATACTATAAAGTGTCATTTCGTTGAAAGGAAAAAGAAGCGGTTATGTCTAGAGTACGTAACAGCGAATAAAGGAAAGTTGAACTACACGTGGCAACAAATTGCATCCGTGCATGACGGGGTGCTCACCCTTTACTGGTGATAATAGGCCGTAACATTTGTGACAACTTTACCACTTTTCTCTGCTTTCAAATTGCCACAAATAAAGGAGAAACATCACATCAGAGGTCATGAACTGTGTTGCCAATGGGGTCATCTTTCAACTGCGGAAGCAACTTCAGGCTGGCCTTGCGGGACCCTATCGGTTACGAACTAAATTCCCCATACGTTCGGTATCTTTATCATTTTATCTTCATTCGGTTTTGGTTCGTTTTACCTCAAAATTAGTCGTCCAAATGCCTCTATTGTTTGGTTCAACCCTGTCTTGTAGCTAGCTATATCTCTTTGTATTTCTCTTTTGATGAAAGAGGTTTTTTAATTTTTCCAACTTTGGCCACTTTTAAAAAGTATATCTGTGACATTGTATAGATTTTTGTATTATTATTTTTTGCACTTTTGCCCTGTATTGTATCTTCTCAGGCTCTTTTTTCAAAATTTTTAACGTCTTTACAATTAAAGTTTTACACACATATATAAAAGAAAAATATTATTAAAGTCTATTTGAATATTATTCAGTTATCATGGGCAAATTTGAATACTTGAATTCAGTTGATCGACTGCTCGTTGATAAAATCGGAATCGGATTAGGCAAGCGCGACTAGCTCTTAACCGATTTGTTTTAATATAAAAGTTCATTTTTAAATGAATAGTGCGGGAAGAATTCTGAACGCATACATATAGGTACTACTGCTGTTCCCCCCAGCCAAGCAAAATAGGTTGGCCGATCTTCATTACTTGAGATGTTAACATGCATGTATGTAAATGTGTCTGTGCATGGTGTGCCAGAATTCTTCCGATAACTGTTTTTCTAGTAACTGTGTTAAGTTAATCATGAAATACAAAATTGCAGTGAATGTAATTAAGCGCCCAAAGGAGCATTTACATTATGATGGCATGCATTTTGTCCATATATTATGAGGGTGTATGTTGCATACGGAAATTTATTTATGATAATGAGGGAAGCATTGTTACAGACCTTTTTTTTTGTCAATGTTTGTGTGTCCGAAAAATCGAATTCCCTTAAAACGTTCTGAAGCAACACAATTTTTATGGCTGCTTGAACTAAAACATTGTTAATGCCATCCTTACCTATAAATTTTGACTACTATAATTTTATAAATGTCAAATATTTATTAAACTATGTGTCAAAATGAAAGAAAATATGAATTCGTTTTTAATTTGTAATTAAATACTGTGAAACTGACAGTTTTTTATGGAACGAATTCAATTTATTTCGGATGTACACTGTAAAAAATATGCACAATTGTTGCCACAAAGCTTATGTATTTTTTCCTAAAATGTAGGGAATATTCCATACATATTAGGGAAAAATATTATAAAGAATACCCCCTATATTTTAGGGAATGTGACCTACATTTTAGGGAAACAATTGCGCGCATCTTTTACAATGTGTGAGATCTGTGCTCAAGGTGGGTGTCGGTTCAACTTTTATAAATTCAAATATAAAATTCTTTATTTCAAATATATCGCTTATAACTAATATCACAAATTCATTTTAACGTCATCTTAACCTGTGTAAAATAATTCAACACTTAAAATTAACCTAGCCTACTACGAGAATTCAAGATAATTCAGTGAATTCAATCAAAAGTTACAAAAAAAAAAGGAGAAAGAAAGAAATGAATTCACTATTAAATTCATGAATTAATTAAATAAAAATGAAATAGAAGTTCTGTGCTACACGTATAAGCACGGTAGCAGTAATAGAAATAACTAATTTGGCAGAAGAATATTTCCGCAGCTGGAGTATGTCCTCTCTTAAATAAAGATTAGAATGAAGCAGAAGTAAATTTCTGCAGTAGAGTAGAAGAGAGTACAGTAGATTCCTACTTAGATGGAAGGATGGAGTTAAAGCAGAAGTAAATTTCTGCAGTAGGAGTAAATTCCTAATTAGGTGTGGGTTGGAATTAATGCAGAATTAAATTTCTGTAGTAGGAGTAAATTCCTAAATTGGGAATGTGTGATTCTGCTGTGGCTCATCACCTTTTTATAGCCGCCGTGAACCGCTACGTTTCGGCTTCACGATGGGTTGCCCTGGCAACGCTCGTTCTCAAAATTGCATTTGATTATAATTTGACGGCGGCGTCCCGCAGTGACGTCATAGTGTGACCATTATCGAACTAAAAGTTGAATTTCACTCACTGAACTCGGATTGCGGCGAAAACATCTGATGTATATGTAATGTCATTTGAATGACATTACGAAAGTATATAATTGGAGGAACGTGTTGTTTGTTCGAGAAATGGTAAGTTTGCAATATTTATTTTATTTATTAGTTATTTGTAAGAGTTTTTGTTTACTTTCAGGTTTCATGGAATGCAGGATATTTGTAGGAATGTATTTGGAAGGAATTAGGATGGCGCTGGAAAAAAGGGAGGAAGTTCCCCAGAGTTAGATAAGTGCCTTTTGTTTTAAATTATTCCAAATATTGGATTCTTTGTGTTTAATTTTTTTTTCTCTTTTTAGGAAATGCAAGCTAGGGAAGGAAAAGCAGCGAGGGAATATTAGGAAACTCAGTGTGGCCTGAACACAATGTGTCTGGAAAAAATGCATGCCAACATAATGTAAATCCTCCTTTAAGGAGGCATGCATTTTTTCGATATTATGAGGGCGAAAGCTTATTGAAACTTAAATGATACTAAAGCTATCACTCCAATACACTCCAAATCGGAAACTGTCAAACAGCAAAATTGGAATATCTACTTCCAAATCATCTCTAATGATCTCCAAAAGATTTCACTGCAGCGAATCTGTGGATGCACTACTTCCTGCTTCTGGATGTGAGATTACCTCTAAATAACTTCAATCCTTTCTATAAGCAAATATTTAGATATTTCAAAATATCTAATTACAAATTAAAACCGTGCTTTCGGTTTCTTCCATTTACTATATGTCAAAATGGATAATGGCATTTTAATAAATTTTGGCTAAAAACTAATAGTAAAACGTAGTGTCAGTATTCAGAATTGACAGATTAGTGTTGTCAGTAATATTATTTTAATACCAACACCCATAAAAACTTTGTATGCTTAAAAACTTTTTAGGGAAGTAAAATGCGTGCTAATTTACATTACTCGAACATGTGATTTGACTGACAAAGTGAATGAGAGAGTGTTATTACTTTGCGCTATTAGAAAAAAAGGAACAGGTGATCGTCTGCCAAAATATTATATCCCACTATTTTATAGCGAAGTGTCACTTGTGACATTTCATCAAATTATCGAATGCAAAAATTAGTCAGACATCAAAAATAGATGAAGAAGTACAGCGTGTGCAACAGCAAACTTATTGTTTTGTTCGGTGTAGATTATGCCAAAACCAATAGTACGTTTTATCAAGGATGATCCTACACGTTCTTTTATGATGCGGACAATAAAGAAACTATTTTATCAGGAATAGGTAAGACTTTTATAAACAATTTCTTATCATAACATGATGTTACTATATATAACATATATATTTCAGGTGAATTGCGCTTGGAAATTTATGCTCTACGAATGGAACGAGAATACGGATGTTCAGTAATTTTGGGTAAATCAAAAGTACTATTTAGACATTAGTATCACCGTGCTCCAATGACTTCATAAAAACAATCTGGAGGAGAGGATAAATTATGCCCACAAATTGAACTAAGGTTGTCTCAGAAAATGCCAAAGTTATACATAATACGGGGTGACTATGGAGTCGAGTCAGTTTAATGTGAATTTTAATAAATAAATTTGAATGAAATCGAATTAGAAATCTTTATTTTTTTATTTATTGTTTTTTTTTTAAGATAATTTCCTAAAGTAAGCGAAGTCCGCTTCCGCTTTCGTTGTATCGTAAGGCCTCCTGATTTACTGGGCAAATAATCAATATACCACGGCATAACTGCATGGGTTCAGTCGTACTTTGATTCGCCGGACATTATTTAAAATGATCGTTGTGGTAATAGCACAGATATAGTACAGTATCACCATCTAATGAAAGAGACCAAATCGGATAAAAAAGCGCACTATTTTCAAGAACAATACAGATACAGAATACAATAGAGAATACAAAATATTCCCTTTAAAACTTTGACACATTCCAGCTGATGTGCTGTGACTTTCTTCAAATATTTTTAATTTGTGTGTGTGTAAACAATCCCAGCGGGAAATCTGGTCAGGCCTTTCACGTGAAGGCTTGTGGAAGCAGTTAAACTTATAGTGCAAATATATGAAAAAGCCGAAAAATTGTCGATCGATTCCACATTAATCCCGTAAGAAGCTTGGTGGAAGGTGCAATGCACTTTTCAAGCTCATTCTTGTTTTGCTAAAGCAGTAAAACCTTAGTACAAAACATGAAAAAAGCCGAACAATTTTTGATTCGTTCCAGATTGATCCCGGAAGAAGCTTGGTGGAAGGTTAAACGCATGTTTTCAAGTTCATTTGTGATTTGTTTGTGAAACCTGGTGCACGCAGATTTGTTTTCGCTCGCAGAGAGTCGACTGAGGAGGCATGCTTACCCATTCCTTCCAACGAAGCTAGCGGGAAGCACATGAAAAAGCTTGAACTGCTTCCTCCCTAGGACATGCCTGTACAAAAGTCCTGCAAGGTGTCCAATGAAGAGGCACGCATCACATCTTCCAAGAAAGGCATCCGGTTTGGGTGATAGTATGATTCCATTTCCCGCTGGGTAGTTAATAATAGAAAAATTTATTGCCATAAAATATACTTCTGGATAGAACATTTTATGGCTAATTATGGCTGTAAAAATTCCTCCTTAGTCGGGGAATTTGACATTTTACACAGTAAAATTTTGCTGGATTATCTTTTGTCCTTATCGTTCTAAAGTATTTTCAAATAAGGGAAATCTGCTTACTCGGTTTTATAACAATGTTCGAGTAATGTAAATTAGCCATAATACAATCCTCCTTAATATAGTGTAAAGCTTTCACTACATTAATTAATTTTTGTGCGGTCAATTTTCAATTTCGAGGCAATATTGTTCTTTAGATCAATTAAAGTTTATGTTTTATTAGAACACACTTTTCTTGCAAGGAATCCTATTAAGAAATATGAGGGTAATCTCACGTCTCCTGAAGGAACATGTAAAATTAAATTAAATTAATTACTTCGTGAATACCGCCATAAAATGTGGATTGGACTCTATCAAAAGGTCTATACGAAAAAAAAAAAAAAAACAGAAAACTATTAGCACTTTCCAATATTCAACATAACAAATATTGGCACGTATTAAGACCCACCCTGTATACATCTCAATATGTGTTCTCTACTGTAATTTTTTTTTTTTTTTTTGATACACACGTTGTTTAGTTATTAATATGAGACTTTTTTTAATCATGTCTCGAAAAAGTATTTTACTCCAGTTTATCGAAGTGTTATATTTGTATGTGGATAAGCAAACCGGGAGTTAAAAGATTTGAATGTCAGCACTGCAGAGCATTGAGTAAAAGTAACAATGTCATTATTCGCAGTTTTTATACCCTATATGCGAAAAACCACTCGCACAGAGAGGTGATCAGAGAGCCTACCCACAAGAATTTCCTCAGCTTGTGCTTAGATGTACCAGCACTAGATGTTGCTCCGCAGCAGTTCTTTATATGATTACCGAAATTAATTGTGTGTGTGTTCAATTAAGTTACAGTTTTCGATATAATCTATAACTGTATCTCAAGTTCACAGCACATAATGATAATTAATTAATATATTATTACCTCAATTCGCCGGTAAACATCTGTAAAGCCGTCCGATCAAAAAATTTAGAAATTTTTACAATTTCCAAATGGCCGGAGCTAATTTGCTTGGAGTAGTACTGGTAAGCTGTCCGCACTCTCTATCGAAACTTGGTAGCACGGAATTTTTCCTACCCACGAATACTTCCCACCCGTAAGAACTGCCTAAAAACTTCGACTAGTGAGCTATGGCATACAAAATTACATACGGGCATTAATCTAGGGTATCATAATAATTGGGCACATCGTCGCGTGGCAAGGCGTGGCGAGGTGAGATGAGGCTTAATCATTAGTAGAAGAAATAAAATGATCGCACGCTGTACTATGAGAGTGTTCATAAAAACGCTGTGGCAACCCACGATGTGGCGAGACACCTCGAGGTATCTCGGTCGAGAATGACATTTTTCATTTATTCTTGAGGTGTAGCGCGCTAATTTTGACAGCGAACATATTCTTACAGATTTTTTCTATGATAAAATTGAAATGTTCTTTACTCATTCTCATATACTGGAAGAATCTATGAGGATCAGTATGTAAATCTTCATATATAGGCATGTGAATGATGGAATTCCCCAAATCCTAATCGAATGTTACTGTGACCCCATACACAAGCAGAAAAACAAACAGAAAATGATTAATTTTATATCCTTAGAATCGAAATTTTGACAGTTTTTTTTTAGTTTGAATTGAAATCTTTCCTTAATATAATCGAAGGTTTCTATACTCATTCTCATATATTGGAAAAATATATGAGAATTAGTCTGCAAATTTTCATATAGACAGATGATGAAGTTTTCTAAATTCCAGACGTTCGGGTTATAAGTAAAACAGCGGAAGGTAGGTAGGTACACTTATGTAAAAAGCACAAAATATCTTCTTCAGAATCTGATGACATAATTTATGCTCTCACTTAGCGATTTACCAAGAAACTGATCGTCTTGTTGTGAACACTACACTTGGAGATGTATCTTCACCTCGCCTCGTTCAATTGCCTATCCTCGCCGCGCCTCTCTCAACTGCCTGTCCTAGCCTCGTCTTGACACGCCTCGCCGCGTTGTGTACGTACCCTAATACATTCAAAGAATTTAATGTCGCGGCCTGGAATATAAAGGCGGTAATGTCTTAAACCAATTCTAGCTTCATTTGTCTTTTTTTTTACTCATTTGAAAGATTCTAAGCACGGAGGCCAAGGTCGCCCATTGTGCTAAAACGAAAAGTCCGAACACCGAGATCTTCCTGTCCTCATCATGAAGCGCATCAGCTCCAGGTGGGGCATGCTTTTTAGCTGATCCGCAGATTGGAAGGCAGACCCCAGGGTACGCTGTACCGGGCAAAGGCCACGCACAGGGTTTTTTATAAGAGTATACAAGCAAACACTTTTGAGAATAAGCAATACGTCGCGCCGCTCAATTTATATATTATAAAATGACCGGGGGGTACATTCTCAACCGTTCCCGGGCTAATTGAAGTTAAAAAACTTAGAGATGTGAAATGTAGCTTTATGTTTAAGAAGCTGTATCTCCTAAATGTCAAACAGCGGAAATACATCTCGCTGGTCTATTTTACAGGAAACTTCTTGCCTGATATGTAAATGGCTTCCTTACTAGAAGTTGCTTAGAGAAAACGGTCCGCCTATCTTAAAACTGTAACTTTTGTATTACTTTTTTTTTTTTGTGTTTGAAGTCGAATATAGAAAAACGTAGAACTTTTGTATTTCTCGAAGTAACCTATTACTTCCTTCATTTTTATCCACCATATGAAAAACCCTACATAGATATACAAAAACAAAAACTAAAGCTCTACTTTAAACTTGAAACGTTTTACCATTTTAACGATTTACTGCTGTTGAACTTATTGCATTCAGGCATATGAAAATGTCGATAGGATACGTGATTCCATTAAAACTCATTATTGCTATATCGAAACACTTCCCAACAGCAATATTCGCATTTGGCAATAATTAGAGCGCACTGAGAAATGCGTCAATCATTCGGAAAGAAACAAAAATAAGTGAAACCGTGAAACTTGTGTGAAACAATTTCATCTTAACGAGGTAACGAGATTCCAATTACTGCATTACACAGTAACTGTATTAAATTTCTGTCAGTCAAGTAACTGGCTGTGTCTCACGGCGCGTTACATTTCACAACTTATAAAAAAACACAGCACCATCACCTGTTCAGATCTTTATATGTACATCATGACAACACGTCTTGATTATTCAGCAGGTCATTTTGTTCGAGTGTGGAGCAAATTAATTTCCTTCTGTCTGGCATAAATTTGCATTAGGACGACACAAGATGACATCGATAGCGGCGAAAAGTGCAGAAGCAGAATGTTTACATCTGTGACAATTTTTCATGTCAGCCATGCGTAGCCATATGTAAAGAATTTCGAAAAAAATGATAAGTTTGGTTGGTGTTGCAAACTCTTGTGGGTGAAACTGGAATTTAAAATAATAATCAGTTGCTTCTTGGTAGACACTACATACAGGTTTTCAACACAATTTTTTTTTTTTTTTGGTTATAGAATTCATAAATTATGCAGTTCCAATTTCTTATTTCATATAAAAGCTCTGATTTATTTCTGGATTTTATATTACAATGAAGATATTAATTGACCTGGTACCTGTCAATGGCGTAATCGGTTCCGACTGTAAAGCTACATACAATACTTAGCAAAAAGTATTAATGAGATCGATACCCACTACCATCAGGAATGATCCCAGAAAAGTTTCAAAGAGAGCATTATGGAAAGTAGAAAGTAGGCCCTAAATAGCCTCAGCATACAGGTTCCTCTTGTAAAAGGATTGGATAAGTGTAGGATAACGCCTGTCGACATGTAAAGATTAAAGTTTGGAAGAAATTAATATCATCCTTAATTGCCTTGTGTATAACAACAGAAACTGCCATTCGTGTAGTTTATGTAAACCTGCCGTCTGGTTCCTTGATCATGCTGAATATACCTGATGTTGTCTTCATGAAATCTATTACAAGCATTTATCGTTCATAGATATGTTCAACTCCTTAATAAAACATCCTCCATCCGATTATTTAGCTTTGTAATACTTATGATAATATCTCCCAAGCGCACCCCTTTTCGCTGTAATTTTGTACAAAGTGCTTTCATAAAAATAGGAAATAAAATTTCAATAACGAACTAAACCGGTAACCACTTCTTGATGATGCCATACTGATCTTTGGGTTTTCACTTTATTTAGCTTTTGTACCCAAGGAACATTAAGACTTCAAGTACTGGCAATTTGGAATTTTTCCTATATGGCTCCTATATAAAACTTGATCAAAATTTAAGCCCTCACACAGATCTTGTAGTTCTTAAAGAAATTACTAAATTGTTTTATCTACATTTGTTGTTTTTTATGACTCTAAGGATTATAAGTCCTTTATGAAAAATCTACTACTTGAACATTAGTGCTACAAACATGAGTATATAGGGCTATAATTCCCAGAGAATTGTAATCCTACATATATACACAGTAAAAAAATTTCTAGTTGAATTTAACTGCGTGCATGTCTAGTTATTATATCTAACTGGATTTCTATTTAAAATTAAAATTCAACTAGGATTCCGGACATAAATAAATGCTTTCTTATTTTTATTTCTAGTTTTTTCAAAATTCGAGAAATTCAGTTTTTTTCAAATGTGTTTCCACTTAATTATTTGAAGGTTCAGTTATAATACATTCCTGGACTGCATATCTAGTTCACTCAAATGAAAATCTATTAAAGTGAACTGATTTGTACTTGGGCTGTCTTGTTCATACTGATTATCCAGTCAAATCTACCGAATTCTATTGAAAATTAAAGAGAACTCATTCTTTATTATACACGCGGACTGAGTTGTGTTCATTTAGTATTGTGAAGTGAAAGTCGACGGAAGTGTTAAAGTGGTTCAAGTATTTTTTAAATACTTTTTAAATACTTCGCCTTTCGCCTGTTTTAAAAATATGCTCATTAGATCATTTAAGTAATTTTTCGTCAGAGGATAAAAATTTTTATAAACAAGTTCATAGGTTTTTACATTTCGAAGAACTTTTCAGTTAATTAAAAACGTTTGAGAAATAAACATGAAAATCTGAAATTTTTTTATGGAAAACTTATGAACGCAACCAGATTATACTCATTGTTGAACTGCATATCTAGTTCACTGAAATGAAAATCTATTAAAGTGAACTGATTTGTAGTTGGGTTCTATGACATAAGACTTATAAGACTTTACTATATATATGTGGTATTAATTTTACTTAGATAGCTGAACTTAAAACTATTTTGCCTGTGGAGAAAAACTACCAAACAATAATTAAATTAATGGAAGATACTTATGGTGCCAGGCGAACTTTGATATTATCCGGAAAATCGATGAAATACATCTTTGACCTGTTCCCAAGGATCATTGATTTTAAAGGCGCTATTGTAAGAAATTGTACAACATTTACTATTTACATCTTTACTTATTATATTCGTATACAGATTAACCTAGATTTCCAAAATATGGGACAGCATGAAAGATGCATTGATGAACTTGATATGTATCAAGTAAAAATCCTTCAAAGTGGTACTTATCGAGAATTTTTAAAGGATGGTAAGATTTCATCTCCTATAGTACTCGGTTATATCGGCTGGCATTACACTATCGGCGCAAAGGCTTGTAACCACTTCATGAAGTGACTAAAAATTTCAGACACTTAATGTAAAAGTGGTTAAGCCCAAACTGTTTCACTATCTGCCTACATTTCATGAAGTGTCTAGATTCTTCATGAAGTGCTAAGTTGAATCGAGTTTCTACGACATATATTATTTTATTATTATTAACTCATAACACCCTGTATATATTATATATTAATTCTAATAAAATATTTTATCTTTTTTTTTTTCAAATACTTTCATAGACAATTTAAGGATGCTGGCAACTGTCTTAAAAAAACTACCCAACCGCCAAATAAAACGGTCATATTGCCAAATTTCCACAGATATGGAGGATTGGGAAGAAAAAAACTTCAAAACATTTTAATGCCACTAATACAGTGGATCAATGTAAGTTTGAAAATAATTTTGGAATTCAACAACTAATTGAACACTTCGTATTTTCAGCTTGAATGTGACATCAATACCATTATAAAAAAAAAGTGAGGCTCAACCCATAATCATCTGTAGATCTGAGCGACCTTTGGAAACGGGAGTATTTTATGTTCCTTTAGAGGATGTTTTTATAGAGACAGGACAAGATGTACGCCATGCCTTCGATATATTGTATAAAGCTCACTATGTATGTATTCAATTTTAAGTACAATATACATTTGACGAAATTTTTTAATTTTTTTGACGCTTTTATCTATAAAAAACAAAGAGTAAACCCATTAGGGGTAGTGTCCCTATTTCGCAAAAGTCTTGCCGTTGATTGATTGAAATGAATGTGTTTAAGGATATACCTATAATTTGTTTTTAAATGGAACTATTGTTTTTTTTTTTTAATTTTTTAGTCCACTTTTACATATACACTACATATGTATTTGTATTTCTCTTCTTATTAAAATCAATAAATAAGTGTATATTTAAATTATCCAGTTTTGGCTTATTATTTCCCCTTAAATAATAAAAATCATTTCCTGATAAGAACATGTTTACAAGGATATTATACAGGGAGCAGGATGTTGGAAACGAAAATTGGCGAGGATATGGAATGTAGTTTTCGCAACCGCAGCAGATTTCTAGTGAAATTAAATGAAAATTTTTAATTTCACTAGAAATCTGTTCTGATTGTGAAAACTAGATTCCTCTTTAATTAAACTGAATTCGGCTTAAATTGACTGTCAACCCTTGTTTCGGTCGGCTGGTTAAACTAGAAATCTTCTCAAATTAACTAGAAAAATATTTTGAAATTTAATAGTTAATCTAGTTGACAAAAGGGAAATACCATTTAAATTTACTTGAAACCCAGTTCATAAAATAAGACTGAATATATAGTTTTCATGTTCAGAAATCTGTTACATATTCACTAGAAATCCAATAAAAAGTCAACTGGACTTCTGCTTAAATGGTTCCAACTAGATTTTTCACTAGAATATCTAGGAGATCCACTCTAGTTGAGTTTTAATACGGATCTAGTTGAAAATATTTTACTGTGTAACATTCCTATATCTGTATTGTGAAATTTATATATGGGAGTACAGCTCTTGGGAAATATGTTCATATATCAAATCTCATATCAAAAATTAAGCTCCAATCAACCCTTATATAAGAATACGAGGTGTTTGCACTCGGCAAAAGGGTCAACGGTCGCATAGAGTCAGCAAGTACTTGCTCTATAAGCGGGCGCTTGCCCCCAAAAACAATAACGCTAATTCTAGCGAATAATTCTTGCATTCAATGTGTCATTGCAAATATTTTTATGAATATGACACCCAGTCAAAGGTGCAAGAGAAGAATGCAAGAATTATTCGACTGATTGTAATTTAAGTAGGTAAGCATTTTACATTTAAGTTATTTCATTATTCGTTTTTTTTTGTTATCGCCTTGCATAGCCAAGCAACTTATTGCAATTTTAAGTTATTAGTAAATATGTATGTAGGTATTGATTTTCGCAATTAGTGATAGGTATAAACATATTAAGAATTGCTTAGTTAAGTGCAATTTTAATATAAATTGAATATGGTGTGTAATAAACGATCAGTATTGTTTTTAATAGCAAACAGCTGTGTTTTATTTTGAGTTCACTTAATCAAGCTTTTTTCAGATTCTAATTTTGGTGTAGTGGTACAAGAGCCGCTGCACTCTCATCAAAAGCCAAGGTGTAACACCTTGACTTACTAAATTTTCATAGAGAACAAAATAGTTCTTGAACATTGGTGACCCCGACGTGATTCAGGTGAAACACTTGAATCTCAGTTCAACTATATTCAGAGCAATCATCTTGAAACCGTAATGGAGAAGCTAGCGAAGGAGCAGAACGCTGTAGGAACGGAGCTGCAAAAGGTTTTGATAAACTACAAAAAGGACGGAGACGACAGAAAAACCAAGCAGTATTACGAAGAAAGATTGAAACGACTGGAATCATTCTGGTCCACCTTCGATTCGAATGACAGTAAAATTAGAGCCCTACCTAAAGTTCCTCTGGAGCATGGATACTTTACAAAGGCGTACTACGAAGAAATACGCGAAATATACGAATCATGCAAGACCCACTTTGAGGAACAATTACAGTCCTTCCAGGAAGACGAAGCCAGCAACGATGATTATAACGCAACTCAATCTGAAGACAAGTCAGCAGAAACTGCATCAAGGCCACTGATTACGTTAACCGAGTCAAATTCACCAGAAGCCTCAGCAGATATAATAAGAATCATTAGAAGGCAAAAAGGGATCATACAATCTTTACGCCGTCTTATTGATAACACGTACGAGTCAGATGACCACCTCATACAGTACTACCACATTAGACTCCAGACCTTAAATCAATACTGGGTCAAAATAGAGGAGTATAATCACTCCATTTGGGAGCTGGCAGATGAGCCAAGCACAGTAGGCTATAAAATTGAAGACTATATTCAGCTCGAAGAAGAGGTGCAAAAACAGCAAGTGAGTCTCTCTGCTAAAATCGCAAGGTTTGATGCACCACAAGAGGCTGCAACCTCCATAACAGCCAACACGACACTCAAGCTGCCACAAATATCACTTCCCAAGTTTGATGGAGACTCTTTAAAATGGCGTCAGTTCGCAGACCTATTTACTGAAATGGTACACAAACAGCAGATGGCAAATGTTCAGAAAATGTGGTACCTGAAAATGAATTTGGTTGGTGAAGCTGAAAGACTCATTAGGCACTTGAGTTTATCTGAAGACAATTACACAGCTGCGTGGAAGATGCTCCATGAAAGATATGAAAATCGCAGACTGCTCGTATCTGCCCTGGTAAACAAACTATTATCACAGCCAAGTCATGCTACTGACGCTGCATCTGCGAACAATATAAAAAATTTACATGACACAACGCAAGAATGTCTCATGGCGCTAGAGAACCTTAAAATCTCAACTGCTGACTGGGGCCCCTTATTATTGCATATCTTGATAAAAAGGCTAGATAGAGCCACTCATACCTTGTATGAACAATCATTGACTAACCCAAGGGAAATACAGTCCATGAAAGAATTCTTGAAATTTCTACAAACAAGATTTCAATCACTGGAAGCCCTGGGTAACAAACTAAGACATACAGAGGACATTCAGAAAAAATCCAACAGCGCCAAATCCTTGTCATCAGTTGTACACACCAACTCATCAATCAGGCACACTGCTTGTGTGGTATGCAAAGGAAATCATCCGTTATTCGCATGCAAGGACTTCTTGAAATTAACACCAGCAGCTAGATTAAGTCTGCTCCGTAAAAACGAATTGTGTGTCAATTGTCTAAGATCAGGACACAATGCCACAAGCTGCAATGCTCGAGGATGCACAAAGTGTAATAAACGGCATAACACCTTAGTGCATTTAACTACACCAGATCATTCATCATCAACACAAGTCAGAGATTCCAATACATTCCAGACACAAGTAACTAGCAGACCATCTATATCGCCAGGGTTGGTGGATCAGGGTTCAACTGTAGCAACCATTACCAATCAGGGTCAAAGAAAATATACACTGCTCAGTACAGCTATAATAAAATTGATTAACAACCAAGGCAAATGTGTGGAAGGTCGAGCTGTATTAGATTCAGGTTCACAAGTTAACCTAATTACTGACAGATTAGTCAAGAAGTTAAACTTGAATACTTCAACTGACTCAATGTGCATACAAGGCATTGGCGACAAGAAACAGCGAACACAGAAAAGAATAAGTGTACAAATGCAATCCGCACTAAATGGCTTCTCTGCGAGATTGGAGGCATTCGTCATTCCACATATAATTTCACCTCAGCCGACGCAACTGATTAACACGTCAAAGTGGTCTATTCCACGCAATATTCAGCTAGCAGACCCTGATTTCAACCAGCCAGAACGTACCGATATCTTACTAGGTGCTGAATTCTACCTCCAGCTACTGTCAATTGGCCAAATAAGATTGAAGAATGATGGACCAATTCTGCAAAATACATTGTTGGGTTGGATAGTTTCAGGAAAGATCAATGTAACAAGACCAGCTACAGCAACATGCAGCATCTGTAGTGAAGACGAGAGCATAGATCAAAGAATTGAAAAATTCTGGAAACTGGAAGAGCCTATGGAAGTCAAGTCCAATCGTACTCCGTTAGAGAAGCGCTGTGAAGATCATTTCACTCAAACAACTAGAAGGAGTTCCGATGGGCGTTACATAGTAAAGCTACCATTCGCTGACGCCCCAAGTAAGCTGGGAGAATCCAAAGACATAGCCATCAGACGATTCTTCGCACTAGAAAAAAGGTTAGCTAAGAATCCCACCGTACGATGTCAATATACAGAGTTTATGAACGAGTATCTAAGGGCAGGACATATGGAACCCATCAACCTTGAGATTATTGAGTCACCATATTATTTCCTGCCTCACCACAGCGTATTGAAACCAGATAGCACGACGACACCACTGAGAGTCGTGTTTGATGCATCTGCAAAGACGTCTTCAAACATATCGCTAAACGAACTGCTATGTGCAGTACCAACCATTCAAGATGAACTCTTCGCCATCCTGCTGCGTTTCAGAATGACACGATTTGTATTTACCGCTGATATTCAAAAAATGTATCGGCAGGTAATATTAGCTGAGGAAGATAGAAAATACCACATCATAGTTTGGAGAAACCATCCAAATGAGGCTCTTAGATACTATCAACTATGCACAGTTACATATGGAACGGCATCAGCTCCATATTTAGCAACAAAGTGCTTGCAAAGGTTGGCCCAAGAACGACACGAAAACTATCCACTTGGATCTCAGGTTTTAAAAACTGACTTTTATGTTGACGATGTTATGACGGGATCCAACAGCATGATGGAAATCCTCGAAATGCAAGAGCAACTTACAAAATTGCTTCGCGAAGGAGGCTTTACTTTGAGAAAATGGTGTGCCAACCATCCTAGACTCCTTCAAAACGTCAAACCAGAAGATCAAGAAGTGCAATTAGATTTCACAGATGAAACTGAAGAGCGGATCAAAACTCTAGGTTTGACATGGCTACCAAAGACCGATAATTTTTGTATAAAGGTCAATGAAGCCAATGAACAAAGAGTGTCAAAGCGAATAGTAGCATCAGACATAGCAAAATTGTTTGATCCTCTCGGAATGATGGCTCCTGTTATAGTCACCGCCAAAATATTTCTGCAAGATTTATGGCAACTTCGACTTGATTGGGATGCGGCCCTACCTCAAGATTCACACACCAAATGGATGAAATTTCGTTACGACCTAAGGCATCTGAAGAACATACAGGTTCCTAGACATGTTTTTGGCCATGAAACATCCAAACAAATGCAGATTCACACTTTTTCTGATGCCTCCGAGAAGGCGTATGGGGCAGCGATCTACATGCGATCCCTCAACCAAAGGGGATCAATTATAGTGCGCCTATTGTGCGCAAAATCCAGGGTAGCTCCACTAAAGAAGGCAACAATCCCGCGTCTAGAACTATGTGCTGCTAACCTAGCTGCACAGCTTACCAACCGAGTAAAGGAAATTCTAGGAGCCAAAGACATACCCACATACTACTGGACAGATTCCGAGATTGTCCTAGCATGGATAAATGCAGAATCTTCATCCTTTCATACGTTTGTGGCAAACAGGATATCATCCATCCAATCATTATCCATAGTTGAACAATGGCGTCATGTTAGTTCTAAGGAAAATCCAGCTGATGTCCTCTCCAGAGGAATTTCTCCAGAAAAATTGGCAACCTGCAATATCTGGTTCTACGGACCACCATTCTTACATGGAAGTGAATCAATATGGCCTCCATCATATGTAAAAGAGAGGCAAGTTAATCTGGAAAGAAAGGGCATAACTTTATCAGCAACAACAAATGATGAACCCAGGAACAATGTATTAGAGAAGCCTATTCTTGACATCAATCACGGAAACTCATTCCGTAAGTTACAGCGCATCATCGCCTATGTATTTCGATTTGTGAATAATACTAGAAGGCTAAAAAGTCAAGGGATAAAGAGTCGCACGTTAACGACAGGAGAGTTAGACGAAGCCCTTTATTTCATAATAAAGAATATGCAAGCAGCAGAATTTAAGGAAGACATCAGCCATATTCGTCAATATAATGAAACGAACAAAAACAGTTCACTCAGCACTTTAACTCCATTCCTTGATGAGAAGGGTCTCGTTCGTGTTGGTGGAAGACTAGAAGCGTCCATGCTATCTTATGACGCACGCCATCCGATGCTGCTGCCATACTCTCATCAATTCACTAAGCTGTTAATGAATGACATTCACAAAGAAAACTTACATGTGGGTCCGCAAGCATTGCTTAATATCACTAGACAACGCTTTTGGCCTATTAAGGGCAAGTCAATTGCACGATCAATAGTACAGCACTGCACTCGTTGTGTAAGGGCAAAACCGAAAATGTTTACACAACTAATGGGTAACCTCCCAGCTGCCAGAGTTCAACCTGCTCGGCCATTTGTCAACTCTGGAGTTGATTTTTGTGGACCAATAACAATCCATTATCGTTTAAGAGGCAAAAGACCCCACAAGGGATACGTTGCAGTATTCTGCTGTTTCGCTACAAAGGCCGTCCATCTCGAGGTAGTTAGTGACCTAACCACAGATGCCTTCATCGCTGCACTAAAACGCTTCATAGGCAGAAGAGGTCATTGTCTCAATCTTTATTGCGACAACGCAACGAACTTCGTGGGAGCGAAAAATCAACTGCAAGAACTTAAAGAAGTCATCTATTCAGATCAGTCAAAAGAAAGAATCTCTACCAGTTGCAGTACAAGAGGCATTGACTTCCATTTTATACCACCAAGGGCCCCTCATTTCGGTGGACTTTGGGAAGCCGCAGTCAAATCTGCTAAACATCTATTACATAGAAGCATTGCATCAACGTCGTTAACCTATGAGGAGTTAGAAACTGTAATGATAGAGATAGAGGCGATATTGAATTCTAGGCCACTTACGTCAATGTCCAATGATCCGAATGACTTGACCGCCCTAACACCGGGCCACTTTCTTATTGGAGAGCCTCTAACATCCACAATTGATGCTAGGTCAGAACCGATCAAGACAAATCTACAGAACAGGTGGAAAATGATCACACACCTAAAACAAGAATTCTGGATACGTTGGTCAAGGGAATACCTCAACGAATTGCAATACCGCCTCAAATGGAATCGAATCTGTCACAATGTTAAACCAGGAAGAATAGTGATCTTGAAGGAAGATAATCTACCTGTCATGAAATGGCCTCTAGGTAGAATTTTAAAAACTTACCAAGGCAATGATGGATATATCAGATTAGCAGACGTAAAGACTGCGACCGGAATTCTTCGGCGACCTATACATAGGCTCTCCCCACTTCCATGCGAAGAAGAGGCATCAGACTGCGAACCAACACCATCTGTATCACACAAGGAAGACAACCACTCCCATGAAGGTCTTAAACGCCAGCACGAATCATCTCAAACGGGGACGAATACAATCAACCAATCGAACAATATTACAAAATCGAATCGAGACAGTAGACGCGCTAGAGAAGCTCCAAGGAAGAAAATGCGTCCTTCAATTGGATCTGCACTAATAAGTTTACTCTTAACTTGCTTGATTCTTCCAATCACTGAAGCAAATCCAACCGAAAACACAAATTTTCATAATCGCCCGGGTATCCGGTTTGACAAAATGGGAACAACAAGCTTAGTGTCATCTGAATGGGATCTGGTGGTATACTATGATTTGAAATCATATTGGCTTGAGTATGCGGCACTAATCAAGGGTACCACTGCAGTGCAGCATCTCTGTAACCAGATCGACATTAACAGTGGTTGCACTCAGATACTTAAACAACTAGAACACATTAAGGAGGAGATAGACAGAGACAATGAGCTGCTTTCGGCCGATTCTTCAGCCCTTAGACAAAAACGGGGAGCACTCAATTTCGTGGGAAATGTAGCTAACTCATTATTCGGAGTTCTCGACAACGAATACGGAGAGAAAATGTCTCAAGTCATTCAGGATATCAAGGAAGATGACAATCACTTACTTTCTCTCCTAAAAAATCAAACCTCCATAGTGGATTCCACTATTAATATAATGAAACGAGATCAGCTAGCTACTCAAGAAAAATTCCACGCAATAAACAATCAGTTGAGTCAACTAAGCAACCAGATCGACACTACTGAAAAGGAAGTCTATCAACAAAAGGTACAGCACCTTGTGATGTCATTATCCCTCCAGTTAATGTTGATTATCACAAGTGTACAGAGGATTCAGTCATCTCTCATAGACACGTTAACCGACATCCGTCACGGAAAAATCAGTCCACTGCTGCTTGCACCCCAACAACTAAGGGAAGCAATAGCAATCATAAAAATGAATTTACCATCAACTTTGCGCTTGCCAATGAAACAAAATGAGATCTTACATCTATACCAACTAATGATAGTGCAAGGACGGGTAGTTGACAAACTCGCAATCTTCCAAATTAAACTACCACTCATAAATGCAGAAGAGTTCGAATTATTGAAGGTATTTCCAATACCATTCCTGATAAATGGAACACTAATGTGCATAAGGCCGCATTCGACCTATTTAGCTATCAGCTCGCATCGAGACAACTATTACCCGCTCTCCGATCAAGAAATTTCGCCATGCATGGCAACTGGATATGAGGAACATTATCTATGCAATCAGCATCATCCAATATACAACAGAGGGTCTCAAATCAGCAAGTGTGAGATCAGTTTCTTAAATGACGCACCTACTCCAAAGGAGTGTCAATTAAAGGAAATAAGAGACAATTCAGTATGGATTCAGACTCTCCATAAAAACAAATTGATATATGCACTTACGGAGGCTTTAACAATCAACGCGGTGTGTGAAAATAAGGCCTTTACTACAACATTGCAAGGATCTGGCCTCCTAACCATCCAACCCAATTGCATACTTAAGCATCATTCAGTTACTATCGAAGGGCAACATAAATATCCGAGTAATATAACAACATCATATGAGAAGCTGATTAATGATTTCAACACGTCAGTTTCATGGTCACCGGCCCCAGCCTTGGTAGATTCACCCACTTATCATGCACAATGGAAGGAACTGAGCCTCTTACAGCAACAATTCTCATCTCAAAATCTGGAGCTGCCGAAATTAATACACGAACGGACATCTCACACAACCATCATTGGATATATCAGTATCTGTCTTACAATAATTGTGTTCATATCATTAATTACAAAATTAATATTATCAAAAAGGCAGAAGCAGCAGTCTACAGTGCCAATACCCAAACCTAGGAATCACAAAGAGCCGGACTTTAGCGTCATCATAGATTGAACATTCGTTCAACGTGGGGGAGAATGTTTGCACTCGGCAAAAGGGTCAACGGTCGCATAGAGTCAGCAAGTACTTGCTCTATAAGCGGGCGCTTGCCCCCAAAAACAATAACGCTAATTCTAGCGAATAATTCTTGCATTCAATGTGTCATTGCAAATATTTTTATGAATATGACACCCAGTCAAAGGTGCAAGAGAAGAATGCAAGAATTATTCGACTGATTGTAATTTAAGTAGGTAAGCATTTTACATTTAAGTTATTTCATTATTCGTTTTTTTTTTGTTATCGCCTTGCATAGCCAAGCAACTTATTGCAATTTTAAGTTATTAGTAAATATGTATGTAGGTATTGATTTTCGCAATTAGTGATAGGTATAAACATATTAAGAATTGCTTAGTTAAGTGCAATTTTAATATAAATTGAATATGGTGTGTAATAAACGATCAGTATTGTTTTTAATAGCAAACAGCTGTGTTTTATTTTGAGTTCACTTAATCAAGCTTTTTTCAGATTCTAATTTTGGTGTAGTGGTACAAGAGCCGCTGCACTCTCATCAAAAGCCAAGGTGTAACACCTTGACTTACTAAATTTTCATAGAGAACAAAATAGTTCTTGAACACGAGGAATAAGTAATTTCAGTGAGAGTTTATTTTCGATATCAACGCTGATATGAGCAGTCAGTACTTAGTGAACTTTTATATAGGATCATAGGGATTACTTGGAAAATAAATTTGTTCCTATATCAAAGCTCATATGAGATGCTAAAGTCGTATCGCAGCATGTACTTTTCTTGAAAATGATAGATGATTTTATAGTTGCAAAGCCTCTGAATTTGATTAAATTAGGCATAACGAGAAGACTTTTAGTTGGGTATAGGGACAGAAATTTTTGTAATTCATACAAAGTGCTCATCTCGCGATGTAATATGTTCGCGAATGGTTGCTAGAATGTAAAATGCCTTTCGAAATGCATCCAGTGGTTTGGCGTGGACTTGGGGCGAGGGGAAGCAATCAGATTTTAATTTTACAGAAATAACCATGCGCTCAAATGTCATTGCAGCGCTTCTAATAAATTATAGGTAGGTTTTCTGTACTCGATTCGACTCGACTCGGGCTGGGTAGTTACTCTGATTCGGGACTCGACGAGTCCAAGTTTTTAAAATTAAGCAAAGAAGAGGAAATTTAAAAGGTAACGTACGGATTTAGGAATGTTCTGATTAGTTTCGAGATTTATGTTTAATTTATTTTTTAATTATACACATAGATGCGGACATCACTTTCCATTGTTACTGAATAAAGTCAACGTTTACACAAATAAAAACTAAAATATGAAAATGTAAACAGCTAATCAAAGTGGTGTAAATTTGGTCAAATTATCTGAACGTATTCTACTTATTAAATTCAACTGCTATATTATATAAATAGAAAAAGCTTCTTCTTATTTTACATATATTATAACCGCCAACGCGTTTCGTCATATGAGATCATCTTCAGGGCTCTTGTTGTAGCCCTGATGATATCCTGATAAGACGAAATGCATTAGCGGTTACGATGTATGTAAAATAAAAATATATGCTTACGTTTTAGAAAAAACAAAAAGTGCTTTCTTTTCTTTTATAAGATAGCAGTTAAATAAATCTATTCCAGCAAGTGTTATTTATACAATCTATGAATTTACAATTCAATAAATAATTCTACTTTTAAGTTTTTTTTTTTTATTGATTTGAGTTTAGATTTAGATCCGGATTCGATTCGGACTCGACGAGTTTTCAAAATTTGGGACTTGTACTCGCCAAGTCCTGAAAACCCGAGTTTCCAGATACCCTAAATAAATTAACTATACCCCTCTCGATATCAATTTCTTAAGAACTCCAGGAGTTAATATTTAAAGAAAATAGGCTGCGTCGACTGTATGAAGTGGAAGATGAAGGCACGAAACATCTCATATGTGAGTATCCTGCGCTTTCAGCTTTAAGGTTGAAAATCATTGGAGAAAAGCTCTCTAAATAACGTTTGCAAGCTAACTCCAAGAGCAATATCCAGCTCTTCTCTTATAAGTGATAGATTTAACTTAACCACTCTAAGGGAGGACACAATAGATCAACGCTGTGTCCGCAGGGTCTTAGTGGATTAGTCTCCCCTGCTCTTAACCTTAAGCTTAAGCACGATAGAGTAGGCATGAACTGCAGTTCTGTAAAAGGAATTAAAGAAATGATTATAGTCTGATCGGAGTGTTCCTACTTCAATATTATACGCTCTGTTTTAATCAAAGCTGTAAACAAATTTGAAATTTTTCGTTTTTTTTTTTTTAAGTAATAACGGCTTTTGGGCCCAGTAAATGAAATTTTAAAGAATGTTCAAAATACGAAATGGGAAAACTTCAAATTTCTTTATAATAGAGTGTGTTACGAAACAGAGGGTATTATTCGTCGCTCGCCTTCATCTTTTGAGATGTAGCAATGTTAGGAGCAAACATTTTTTGAGTATCTGAGGTCATTCTTGAAAACGAGAACCGGGAATATCTTATATACATTAGTAAAGTAATATAGATAAGTTTTTCACAGAATAATGGAATATAGATTTGATTTTCCTGAGTTACATATGAGGACGGAAGTTCAAAATAAACAAAAAAAAGCAGATTCACTATTATGGCATGACGCCAACAAATAAATTCTAAATAAGCTAAATTAAAATATCTTTGTTTGCTAATTTGCTTATTCGCCACCGACTGTACGATTTTGTCAACACTATCATATATCATCAAGCCATCCCTTCTATAAAGTAATATTCCCCTATCTAACTTGAAATTCCCCTCAAGAATTCACTATTTCCTTTCGCCCTCAGGATCTGTCTTGAACATATTAGACGGCAACCGAGATGCTTCCTAATCGACCTACCGACAGAAATTGATGGAAGCACAATTGAAAACACCTCCACTCGAAACAAACACAGTGTTGATCTACCATAAGGTAAATATATTCATATGAATGAAATTAATCTAATACGTGCTACTGATATAGCAGGGTTTGTAGGTCCCATAGAAGCATTTTTTCAATTGCATCCCTTAGGTTTAGAACCATTTCTTATTGAGTGTAGCCATACTGTAAGTGACGAACGAGCAAAAGAGATGTGTGACGTCATAGGTGGATTCCTGGGAGTTCGAATGCCATATATTTTGCTAGATGTTCTTCGGTTGCTGATGGAAGCAGAACTGCGTGCCACCTCCTCAGCCAGTGGTGTCGGTTGCAATATCTTAGCCAGAGCCCAGACGTGTTCGAATGCTATACTTTTCGTTGCGTGTTGTTCGATTGCTTTGTTTGTGATTGCTTTGTTCAGAGGAAGGTGAGCTTATAACTGCTTCTCTTTGATAGTTTACTCCGAAGGACATATAAAAAGGCTTTAGGGAAAATATTCTTCAATGAAAATATTTTGAAGGTCCTAATTTTTTTATTTCCTTTCATTTTTATTTGTTTTAACTAAATTACATCAGAATACCTAATGGAAGCAATGCTTCCGTTGCTTCCAAAGACGCCACTACGTTGGACGATCGGAATTCTCGCCACTAAATAGGAACTTAACTGCTGTATGAATGTTTTTGTCTTGGTCTTTTCTCTACTATGGTTCTATAGCACCACAAATACTATATCGAAATATCTATTCTCAACACAGAAATTTATATATTTATATTGGAATTTGTTACCTATATAAGCGTTTATTCCTGCTTATCTAGGTGTTGAAGTCATGATATAAAATTTTATCTGTTTTAGCAAGATTTTTAATCTTTAAGGGTGAACTGCAATCTTATATCATCTTTTTTATGTACCCGTTTCCAGTAGCCATATTTGCTGAATATTTGAACGGCCATTTGTAATAAAAAGAAACACTTTTTTTAGGGTTAAAAATGTAGGTACAAATTAGCTTAGAAACATGAAAATAATGACGTATTGATAAATTTATTGCAAAATTGATAAATACGTATAATAATAAGTTCCACATGAATATTAAATTTGCAGACTCAAGTACAACTAATAAGTTGTCAAATAGGGATATATTTAATTCCAATATAAGTAAAGTAGACCAATTTAGGAAATCCTACAACAACATCATAGCACTAAATTTCCACAATAGGGAATATATAAAGTCCCATATAAGCCCTGAGTATCAAATAAGTACGTTATAGGAATTATTATTCCCACATCAACCCGGAGCACGATATCGGATTCTCCGCTTTATCGCTATAAGAGTCTAGTGCAATTCTCTGGGAATTCAGTGTGACAATAATCGGGCTTCTTATGATACTTTAAGTTCGCAAGATTTATTGCCTAGCAGAGTTCCGAGATTTATATAGGACAAAAATTGTTCGTTGGGATGTTCATCTAGGGTATAATATGATTGGTTTTTGACCAATTCTAATTTTTTCTCTTGTTTTAATGACTTTTTCAATAAACGGGTTGTATAAGACCGAACAACATGTATATTTTTTACGTTGTCTTTATTTCTTGTAAGAAATTGTCAATATTTTGATCTCCTTTTTAGGTCATCATCAGGGCTGTATAACATATTAAAAAACACTAAGCAGTGCATACCAAAATATGGGTTTTGCTTAGAACTATGGCGGCATTACATATGCAGTATAAAGATATCGCTTTAGAAAATGGAACTAAACAGAAAAAAATAAAGCTAATATCGGAAAAAAGAAGAATGCTGATTGCCATTTATTAGCAGACTAAAACCGTCTTATTTGTTTTATGTGCGCGTCTACAGGGGGTTTGGAATGGTGATGACTAAGCTGGTGTTGTGTCGACATTGAAATAAGTGTCCAATAGATGGATTTTAAATTCTTTCTTCTTTTCCAATTGGTTATAGTCTGGGAGTATTTGAAAACCTTAATTCTAATCTTAGTACTAAGATGTGAGGACAATGCATTTGCTTACGTCAGCTAAAAAAAGAGCAAAATTTTGTTTTTGTGTGATCATAAATATTCTGCATCTTTTTCAAATGTTACCTCAAAGTTGTCTAAAAAATATTAGCGGAAAAACAGAAATTCCTATATCTGCCGTACTACTTCTACTTGGATAGCCATGTGAAGCAACTGCGAAACGATGATTGCTGTAAATGCACATACCCGTCCAAAATGGTACTCCAATTAACAATAGATCTTTTCGTTTGCAGTGAATGCAAATCTAATATCTTTACTAAATCTAATATGTTAAATTCAGAAGGGTATCAATATTGTTTGACGTTGTGCACTAAATGAACGCACAACGTCAAACAATCTTTGGAAATTGTTCAGATTAGCCGAGTAATTTTACTGACTGGTCACCAATTGTTTTTTTCTAAAGTTTAGGACGTGTAATACTCGATTTCAAGGAAGTCACTATACAAGCTTTTTATCCTGAAAACAAAGTTAAAGTTTTTCATTTCCACTGATCTTAGTGAAACTAAACCTGTTAGATCATTGAAATTCTACTCAGCATTTTTTCCAAAGATTCAGTTCATCCGGCGATAGCAATTGTTAATTTTTATATTCCGAAAAACTTAAAGTTTAAAATACTAACTACTTTGAAGAAATTCATTTTTTTATATGGCAACCTAACACGGTTAAAAATCTCAGTCTATTTCTAAAACCAAGAAAAAGTTTAACGGCTTCTGACACTTTTTCAGGTATGGAACTAAACTTACGTAAAGTCTAAAAAAGTTTGAACGAAATGTGTTTCAATTTGAAACCAGTGAGAGATTAAATCTTTTTGGTTTTGCTTGAAAACCTTTTATGATTTCGCTTTTTCTCTAAACTTATAAAATTTTGACTTCAATGCAAAAATCAGTTCAAATTTTTTTAAAACTTTTGTTGTTTAATTTGTAAATAGAATCGGGTTTTGTAAAGTCTGTTATTTTAGTATATTTATTAAACGCCTTCGGTTTGAAATTCAAAATTCTGCCGAAATATCAGACCAGATTTTTGAATTTTAAACTTTACAGTTTAAAACTGAAGAGACCTGAACATGCCGAGATAAAATTTTCCATTTAACCCAATTGCGTCATTGCATCTTTCAGTTTTGTTTGTGATTTAGTGGTGCAAAGAAGTCTGTGTACGAATAATTGCAAGTAATATTAATAATAATTAATAATAATTACAGTAATGGCACTTAATGCGGGTGTTTATTTAAAAATATATTTTGTTGGCCTATATATGAAGCCAAAGTTTTTGACATTCTTAAAAAATCGGGAGCAAACATACATGAATGCAAAGGTATATTTATCACTTATTTAAGTATATATGAGCAATAGTTATATGCATTTCTTTTATTTAATAGAGTGGAATAAAAGTACGTTGGCCTTCCTTGCATTAATTAAGTTATTATATAGTCGCGAAGTTCCTTCAAGAAAACTAAAAAAAAAAAAAATATTCAGTTTTGAAACGTAAGTTCTACTTAATTTTTAACTCGATTTATACCTACTTCCTACATATGATGCAAATCAGTTAAGTTAAAGTAGTTAAGGTGAAAGTCCAATATTTTGTGGTAGCAAATTTAGAAACACAACCTCTTGTTTTAAAGTCAAATCTTACATTCACTGCTATATGATATAGAAAAAAAAAATATAAATGTTCTCTTCACAATATTTGCAAGGCTCAAGGAGTATTTAATTTATAGTTCTCTAGTCTCTAATTATTTCATGTTCATACCAGACTTTTAAATTTAAATCATGCGCGAAAATTTGCATTTTTTGATTTTTTGAGGTAAAATAAATACATACAACTATAAGAGATCTTATGTTTCCATTTCTATGGATAGAATTACCAAAGGAAGAATATATTCAGGATTGTGAATTTGACCAACCATTTATAATTGCCGTTGGCGCAAATCACAGCGCTATATCATTGTACTACATATATTTTGATAAAGGGTTCATAAAAGTGCCCGAAGATTTTGATATAATTAAAAGAGTTTTTTTAAATTTTCTTTGTTTTCAGTTTAAAATTTGATTTTTGCTTTTTCTACAAAATTTTTTTTTTACAAGATTACCATAACGAAATATACGACTCGCCTACTCAAAGTGCAGAATAAGTTTCTTAAACATTTCGGTAAAAATAATAACTTGTAAGCTGTATATTTTTTACATCATTCTTAAAACTAAAGCGAAAGCTCATTACCGATGTTCAACAAAATATTAAAGATATTTAGTTTTAAACATAAATTTATTCTTTATACCGGACAGTATATAACTTTTGAATATGATAAAGATTTCGAATCTTATTCATTAAAAGAATCGAATGGTTCCGTTTAATGATTTTTACATTAATTGCAATTTCCAAGGACTTATGAGTGTGTTCTTAATAAAGATAAGAGTTTTATAATAAATAAAATGCTTATATATAGTGGGCGAAGCTAACTAAGGCCAGACATAAAAACTTTGCTCAAAATCGTATAAAAGTAAAAAAACAAATCGTTCAATGTGTTTTATGTTATTTGTTTAATTAGCCTGTGAAAAAATGTTCTCTAAGGCTCTACAAAAAACAAAAAAAAATATTTTCTTCTTCCACTTAACAAATAAAGCTTTGTTTCTTTGTCTAAATTTTATTATGTATTTTTATCACTAATACTGATAACATACCACACGTTGGGCACTGACTTTAAATTACTTTCGCGCACAATATATTCTTAAGACTGAATTTCATGCTTTGAATTTTTTTTTCATACAATTAAGAAATATAGACCTATTTGTTTATAATCATATAAAAAAAGCATACCTTAATAAAAAATATTGAAAAAAATCTGATATTGTGTTTTTAATTATTAATGTTAATTTTGAATTTTAATGAGCTTATAATTAACATACAGAAGATAATGGAAGCCTATAACTGTACAAAAACCGTATTAAACAATGCAGTTTTATTTCAAAACTTAAGGGCAGTATAAAACTAAAACTTACCAGAAAATGTACTATTCCTACTACATTAATTTACTCTAAAGTTTCAAAGTTTCGTAATAAACCTTTTTCAGTTTTATGCATACATATAATAAACAAGTTTTAGTTTTACACTTCATTAGTTTATTGATAAAACTCTTTGGGTCTCATATGTGTTAATGAACAAAAGGTTTTGATTTTAAACAAAAAAGTTTCGAATTAAAACATTTGTTTTGTTTCAAAACAAAACCTAATAGTCCTGTATTATTTGAAACTTTTTGGAAGATTTATATTTAAACTTTTTTTTATTGCAACTATATATAAACCATATTCTCTTAAAATTAAACCCAGATTTTTAACCGTGTACCAAGGCTTAGAACTACCCCTCAATTACTGAAAGATAGATTTATAAACTAATACCTAGATACGTGAAAAACGAACTTTGTATATGAGAAACTTAATAAAGAGTCTTTTGATGTTAAATTTCTTTATTTTATTTATTTTTGAAATCAGAATCACAGAATTATCGGTCTCAATTTCAATGCTTTCTCAAACGACACTTAGATAGATGAAAAACCGTGAAAGGAGTCTCCGAACGTGTGGAAAGCACTTAATCACTACGTATGGACTTTGGACCTAAAATTTCAGATTATTACGCCAATAAATTTAGAAATCTTACATAACTTGTCAGTAAAGCGGCATTCATGAAGCGGTAAATGCAATTAAAAAAAAAATCCCCCAATATTAAACGTAAAAATATCTTTATTTTTATTTTAATTAATTTTTCATTCCACTGCCAAATTACAAATCCTTTCACCTTTCCCCTATAAAACAGATACCTGAAGAGCACGAGTTTGTCAAGATAAACACAGCGTGAACACCATTTCCCATTCATCACTAGGGGGAATTGCAGTGGAATTGAATACCTCAACACAACGTCGCTGGTATCATGGCGCTTGTATGCATTAATTCAGTGCTAAACCTGGAAAATTGATAAGGCACGCTTTAAGGAAAACCTCCCCCGGCTGTTGAGGCAATTTATCCTGATATGTACGAAACCAGAGCGTCGAAAGCAAATGTACTTAACAGCACCTCAAATTTATTCACTTAGTTGAAGTACCCTAACTATCGCTTCCTGTTTTGTGTACAACAGCGAAAACTTCAGATAATTATCTCTCCCACTTTCTATTAGAATAACGCCGCTCTAAACTCTGGCAGCAGTATCCTGAATTAGATAATTTTCAGTACTTCTAGGGAAAAAAAATGGTTACCTCCATGTTTAAAAAATATTTGTTGTACTTGTGAAATATGTCTTTACGTAATTTCTATCGAACGAAAATTAATTTTCTTGAAGACGTAATATATGTTTACAAACAGTCGACATAAGTTTAATTATTTTGAGACCTTCAACTGTCGATTTTGAAACTGAGTTAAAAATTCATATATCATTCGAGTGAAATCTCATCCGAACGTCCTGAAAACTGCGATTAAGTCATCATTCGTCTGACGAACCGAGTTACATCTTGAAAAGACTTTACCAACAGATTTGAAAATTTTGTCAATCTTCGTCATTTTGGAGGAATGGTTACAATGTCCTACAAACTCTACAAATTTTTTAAAGCTTGACATATCCTAAGGATAACTAATGGCGTTCACGGATTAATGCCCAAAGTCCAAACAATATCCTACCTGTTGTTAAAGAAATGCGCATGACACAATTTGGAGTCTCCAGCTGATAATTAAGGTAAACAAAGGTAAATATTTCGCAAACTGGAGGCTTGTACGCTTTTTTTTCCTTTTGTTGCGACAAAGGCCAAGAAAATTGATTTAGTCAGGTAGAAACAAGTTAAACGACTCAAGCTGATGAAGGCAGAATGTTTCACAAAAGGAACAGGAGACAGTGTGCAGCTGGAGAATACTAAAGTCAAAGGAGGCCATAAATCTGAGATTTTCTTCGCTTGCTTTGTTCCTCAAAACCACAAAAATGAAATGTTTTCTGCCCCCGGGGACTCTTTCTATCATCGGACCTGCTCTTTAAAGTTATTCTTAAGCACCCCCAGGGTTTCTTAAGATTTGTTTTTTTAAACAATTTATGCTTCCTCATTTAGACAATTACGTTTGTTCACTTTGACACTATATTTTAATTTCTTCCATGCTTTAACAAATTCTGAACCTGTGGTGGAGAATTCATTCAAACATGACGAATAGTTAAGGTCGTGTTAATCTTGCGAAGTTTTTGTATTGTCATACTTTTACTTTATTTTTCTGTTAAAATTAAGGAATTTTTGTACATGAAGCTCTCTGTTCATTTGCATTATAGTAATTGTATAGTAGTGAACCTTTTTTACCATCTTGGGATGATGCGTAGTCTTGGGAACAACCATATTATGATTTTATGATTTTTCTCCAAATTCTGTAAAGTGTTTTCAAAATCAAGTTGTTTTTTAAATTTTATAAAAGGTAACGGAAACGCCGCAAGCTACAGTATCAACTAAAAGACGATTTAAGAAATATATATACAATATATTTTTATGTATTGATTTCTTGCGATCCACGTCTATATTTTGCATTCTAACCTCAATTTAACAATTACCAACAACAATCATCCAATTCGACTGCGACACTGCTACATTGTAGCATCATTTAGGATTTTTGTACTTATGTAGGTACCTAATATAGATAATGTTCCTTACCCTTATATGTATAAATAGTCTAACAGAGCAAGACTTGAAGTTCCATACAAGATAAGCAAATAACAAACAAATTAAGCTGACAGCAGGGAGGTTTCACTAAGTCTTTATCTATGTATGTATAAGAACGTATCGTTAAGAACAGACCTAATGGTGTGATCCTTTTAACAAAGGTAAAAGTCCGTGTGTTAAATCTATTTCTGTGGAATTTGACAAAGAAAAAATACACTCATTACACTGTCAAAATATTTCCTAAATCCATCTAATTCTGAAGTCAGAGGAAGTTATTGATAAAAGATTTGTCGGGTCAAGTTTCTTCTTTAAGAATAAATTCATGTTGATCGAGGCTAATCTTAAATTCTTTGTAACTTCCTGAATAACTTAGACAAGATTTTACCAATAATGAAAATTTCTTAAGCACATAAGTAAAGATTACGCCGTGCTTTCCTCATTAAGTTAAGACAGCAATTTCAGTGGCGTTTAATGCGTGCACCGTTCGCAATAATTGTGCAGAATTATTTCATCGGTACTGGACTGGTGTTAGCCAGGTATTTACATAATTCGTAAGAAAATCAATGAACTTAAGTGGCTTTTTATTACACCTCGTGTTAAGCAGTTATGGTAAGTGAACAGAGCTGTTTAGAGTTCAATAGCACCACAGTGGAGTGGACTCTGAAGTGCACTCGTACATACATACCGTTGATATCATTTGCGTGGTGAAGCCATCTGATTTACTGCTCAGAAATTTTTAACGAGTCGCCATGGAATCATTAAGCCGTGAAACCGGGAATATTCCAATGTCCTCTCAATTTGAAAATGGTTTCTTTTCAGCTTGGCATACATGCTTAAATGCTGGACTAGCGCGCGCCCAAGAAAAAGGATGTTTCTTTAAAGGGCGTATCGTTGATTCGATGGCATGTAATAACTCGTGTGCATGAAATATTAAATCCCATAAGAAAGAAACTCAACAAACTTAAACAATTTTATTATTTTATTTAAAGATAAAGTAGCACATATGTATGTTTGGTAAAATATCAATTATTGTTTTGATATTTATTTGATATGTAATAAAGAAGTTCCATTCATACATAGCTGCTAGGTAGATGTACTGAAACTAATGAATGAAAATTCATGACGGAGCACTAAGTGTCTGCGAAAGATTTCTAATTTAGTTTTAATTAAAAATTCCTGCGAAGGACGTGAAATATTGTTGATAATATTTGCATTATATTTCTATCAGCGATTTATAATAGAATTTTGTCCTCATTATTTGCTCATAAATATGTCCACTCATTTAAGTATTCAAGTGTTTATCTTAAACAATTATGTCAAAGATAGCATCGCAAATTGCAAGTCAAATTTGAGAGACGCAAAGCAGATAAACTAGTGTAAAGACAGTAACTTAGAAGCAACATCACTAGTCAGACTGTATAATTAGACTGTATAACCGCTCGGAAAGGCGAGAGTACAAAATACATCACTGACTTAGACCCGGCACATAAAGATTTTGCGCGTTTAAACCTACCGGTAAATTGGAAGACAAATCGTTTTCTTTTGGTTTAATGGATTACTTATAAAAAAAAAAAAAAAGCTAGAATTGGTCTAAGATCAATTTTTAGATACCCTAGATGAATACCCTAGATGAATACCCGTATGTAATTTCGTATGTTCAGCCATCTGCGCATGTTGCATTTTTTAAGTGAGTTTTAGCATATATTTCTAAAACGGTTCGTCGTACAACAAAAATGGTTATACCCAATTTCATAGGATTTTATATTCTGAAGAACCTTTTAGAACAATAAAAACATATAGGACTGATCGTTTGCACGGTGTAAGTAAAACACCTAAATTTTTATATTTACACCAAGAAAGGGTTGCCCGAATTAGCCTGTTTTAGAAATTATATTTACTGTTATATAAAAACACCGTATACAGAGTTTCAGGGTCCTACATTGACGTGTTCTCAGGCAGTGTCTAGTATGGAGTTATCATGAGGACGGACGGACAGACGGTCGGCCGGACAGACATGCAAAAATCAAAATAACTTTTAATTTTATGAATATGTGCAACCCATTTTTCTCTACTAAGATTATTTCTGTACGTTATAAACGAAATGACAAACTTAGGGCCTGTCCGGATCCAAGTCTTCGTCTTCGTCTTGTTATTACAGCTAGTGGCGTACATCGAGACAAGCTCTATCCGAATCCATGTCTATGCCACCGAGCTTTATCCTCCTTTCCACCACTCTCTCCATCTCTCTAGTCAGGCTATTCATTATTATTTTTTTTTTTTTCTTTGGGCATCTTCACAGACAGCCAAGGGCTGGTATTATTTTTGCTACTTTGTATAACAGTTTTGACATCTGGTTAGCTTGATCACGGAGTCAAGGTTCGAGTTGTCTTATTTAAATAGACAACGTATTGTGAGGTTATGTTTATTCGCTGAGGTTATGTTTGTTTGCTGTCTGTGAAATCAAGCTGAGCAAATGAACGAATTCGGACAGGTTAGCTTCGTCTACATCTAACTATTATAATAGCTGAGCTTGTTGTGTTCCGTCACTAGCTGTAATAATAAGACGGACACGAAGACGAAGACTTGGATCCTGACAGGCCCTTAGTATACCCTATGATTTCATCATTTACCGTATAAAAACCAACAAAAATCGGAGAATGAAATTTACAGAGGAGCACCCAGCTGGAACAAATCAGGATAGTATTTAATTTAAATGAGAAAAACTTGAAAATAGCTTTTTTCAACACATATTGTTTTTTTGATATATATTTTGAAACGCCACCTTCAAATCGAGTATATAATTAGGGTTAACCTAAAATATACTTCAAGCTGCCTAACTGGATGAACTTCAATAGAACGAAATATTTGAATATATGAATTGGATGATTGCATGAATGTCTTTCACTACAAATTTTCACACTTCAAAACCGTTAAAAATTAAAAAAACTCAATTATGGGTACCGACCAAATCCCTCCACAAAATGCAAAAAAATATTGCTTCCCTCGGTACAAAAGTTTTGCTCGCCAAAGCAAAAGGAAAATTAGTCATAATTGCACGGGAATAAATAAAATATATATAACCGATTACTAGCGTGTGTAAAAAAGGTTGGAAAATATGGAAGGAAATTTCCAGTAGAGGGCATAAATGAAAAGCTCTGAAATGTCACCGTCACTTTTCCCTTTTAAGTTTAGTGACAGTTAATTGTGTTCATGTTTTCTTTAAATATCCTTTCTTAATTATTGAAATGGTTGAAAGTAGTTAAAGTAAAGTAGGAAGGAATAGAGAAAAAGCAACAGAACACCCAGAAGGATGAAAAGTTATATAACTAATCGGTCTCGAATGTCTCTTTTGTGTTTTGAATTCTTATTAAAATTATTTTAAAAAATATTAAATTTTGACAGAAGTTTTTGTTGTTGTAAATACACAATCTCATTATAATGTTTTATGGTATATTTATACACTTATTATTTCTTGAGCTTGTGTTAGAGTCAACAAACCATTACAACAAATTAATATTTTATAAAAAAGAAACAGTCCGCCACTTCTTCTGAGCTAAGTCATTATTATATTTTGATGTTCGATACAGTTTCAAAAATTTATACTTTAAGAGCCTTAACAAAATTTCGTAGTAGTAAGCCAGTAGAATGTATGTATGTATGTAAGTAACATTATTCCCCGTTATCGCGTTTGCAAGCATCATTGTTCGCTCGACACGTCTTTGCGTCTTCATCGTTTTCTTTCTAAACGCGTAACCAGCCACCAGTAAATCGGGTAATTCTTTTTTCTATATTGTCGGCTATTAATACTTTGCTAAGTGTGGAAAGTTGTAGTTTAGTAGGCGTTTATTGAAAAATTAATTAAATATAAGAAAATTCATTCTGATGTCAGACTTGATAAGATAAGGTTGTAGTGTTATAAATTTTAATATTATAACGTTGTGACACTTTTTGCTGAAATAAAAGGATAAGGATTAAAAACCACAGCAGCAAGATGCTTTTGATCTGTCTCGATTTCCCAAGAGGGTTATGTTTTTGCCCGCTGCAATAGCGGCCCCATATTTGATTAAAACCACAGTAGGAAGAGGCTTTTGATCTGTCTCGATTTCCCAGGGGAGTTATGTTTTGGCCCGCTCCAATAGCGGCCCCACATTTTGTTTTCTTTTCAGGCTCTTCCTTTTAGGACGGCCCTAATTCCGCTGGTCTTCTCTAACACTGCAGCTAACGGTGTTACAGGCGTTTCGAACGGACAAGGTCCACAACGTTGCAATTATCATTGTCCATGAAGAGTATCCGACGAAGTCAGTAACACATGACATCTGCGTAACAAGATTGAATCTACTTACCGCAACGGTATAAGTTGAAAAGCCAGCTTGACCCGTCGTCACCAGGTCTACGGGTCATTTTCACCGTTTAAAATTACTGCAGTTGCTTCAAATCGACAACACTAATAACGTCTCAACTAACTGTTCAACAACGAAGAGTATTAACCGAAGACCGTGATACTTTGCATCTTCCTACCAAGACTGGTTTAACCTACTGCAACGATAGAAGTGGTCCACTTGTCTTTATCAGTTTGACATGCAGTCAACTGGTTATTTACGCCCTTTACGAATATTACAACTTCTTTTTCAGACGAACAACTCGAACAGGGTAGCGACACGACACTTGTCGTACTTGCACAATCAAGATCTTCCTATCCAGCGGTTATACAAACGATGACGACACTCATCGAACTATGTATCCTAATCAACATTTCTTTATCCAACTGTTATTCTAGCAACTGTGTTGTTGCTCTCACTCTTGTTTGGACAACTGTCGCAAAGTATCCAGTGTAGTCAATCCACATTACAACCCTACATCCATATCTACCCGCTACATCCAGATAGCTAAGACGTAGCGAGGACTTCTGACTGCAACTAACCACGACACAATTCTTTCTGCGTCAAGCCAAGGCTAATAGTGAACACTGGAGTCAGGCTATAACTTTGTGGTATCTAAACTCCACTTTCTCACTATCGTCTGCGTCGTAGTCGTTATCGCCATCTAGCAACAAAAATTCTTTCTAATAGAAGCCGTTCAATCCTAACCTCTTATTGATCCAATCGAATGACATTTCGCTAGCCTTACTACATACCTTAGTCTGTGATGTTAAATTTTATTCTGTCTAGACTGGATTGCTACACGTTGGCAAATTCTCTCAAAACTCTGAAATTCATTTGATTTTTCTTCCTCATTATGTAAGTATCCCAAATTTATTGAATTTTCCTTGTCCGTTGTTAATGAATTAATAAAATATACATCAGCCAGTTTCTTAAATTTTACGGCACTGACATATATAAAATGGACTGCTGATACAACTGAAATTGCTCACATTATTTGACATTATTATGGGATCACTTTTCTATAGTTGTCTCGTTTTGGTTTAACACTTTAACTACTTTATTCCGCGGAACTACAAATAATAGCTGTGTTCTTTTGTGCACGCTATCCAGTTCAATGCACTGCTTGCTACAAAAGAACGCATAAGTCACACACACACAACCAAGGAAATTTATTCTTAAAAGTTCCACGCACAAATATAAAAAAATTTGTTGGGGCCTGGAAAAGATGACTGATAAACACAAGTAATTCTATTCTTAAAAGTTAATTAAAAAGAAAAATTATTAATTTTTGCAAGTTTCAGAAAGGAAAAAAAGGAAAGCGTGGTCATATAAAGAGACCAAAGGATTATTGCATTGCTATAAAGCAATGCAGGAAGAATTTAATTGCTTCCGGAAAAAGAAATTTGCTTTCCAAAATATAGTTGAAGATTTAACTTCCATGAAAATTTTGGTACGTACATAATTGTATTTTTCAAACGGAAGTGGCCAATATTTTCTCTCTTTAAACATAGAATTCATCGGTAACAGCCCTAATGGTGGAAAATAAAATAAAATCTCTCTTGCGCGCCTATAAGTTTGCCGTTGACAATAATAATAAAACTGGCAATTCGCCGTGTACAGAACTCTTTGCAGACGATATGGCAGAAATATTTGGCGACGATGTTTGTTGTGCTACTAACACAACACATCTAGTTTGTGCTAGTTCTTTTAAGCAATCATCGAGCAATAAATTAAAATAAAAGGTACAGAAACCAGTTGCAGTAAGTAGTGGCGCAAATTATCCGATACAGTCATCCTATGAAGAATCTTCAACCGAAGATATATTTTTGTATCAAGTTAAGCAATAAATCAGCAAGCCATATCTAATTCATCCTTCCTCCGGGTGAACTTGCCACTTAAATCTGTAGAATCATCCCTTAATTCCAAACATAACAAGTCCTCTCGCCCAGCAATAAAATATAAACGAATCACGCCAAAAGAAAGAGTTTTTTCTAGAAAAAATAAGGTTTTTGAAGGAAAATGAAGACAACAAAGCGCGAAGGTAGGAAGAAAAAAAGGATTTATTGAAACAATGCGAGAAAAACAAAATGAAAAGGCATGAGGAAAAACCCAACTTAATGATGAAATTCATGGAAGCGTATACCCCGTTTAATAAATAGTATTTAATATATTCCATTCTACATTTTATTTCATGTAAAATCTGAAATTTTATTTAAGAAGACGTGTACTAAGAATTTTCCTGTGTTAATTTTTTTACTTTTTTTTATAAAAAAAGTTGCTTAAGTTTATCATGCATTTATTAAAGTATTAACTACAATATGCCTTTTTCTATCAGCTTCCTAAGCAATCTTTGCCTTCGGTCATTGTTTCTATTCGCAGAATTATTTTCAGGTCCAGCTACAATTTCTTCTTCTTCAAAAATGTTCTCAATAAATTCTTCTTCGAAAGGGAACTCAATATTATTTTCATTATTGTCAATACTATTTGCACTCGGCAAAAATGTCAACGGTCGCATAGAATCAGCAAGTACTTGCTCTATAAGAGGGCGCTTGCCCCCAAAACAATAACGCTAATTCTAGCGAATAATTCTTGCATTCAATGTGTCATTGCAAATATTTTTATGAATATGACACCCAGTCAAAGGTGCAAGAGAAGAATGCAAGAATTACTCGACTGATTGTAATTTAAGTAGGTAAGCATTTTACATTTAAGTTATTTCATTATTCGTTTTTTTTTGTTATCGCCTTGCATAGCCAAGCAACTTATTGCAATTTCAAGTTATTAGTAAATATGTATGTAGGTATTGATTTTCGCAATTAGTGATAGGTATGAACATATTAAGAATTGCTTAGTTAAGTGCAATTTTAATATAAATTGAATATGGTCTGTAATAAACGATCAGTATTGTTTTTAGTAGCAAACAGTTGTTTTTATTTTGAGTTCACTTAATCAAAGCTTCCATTTCAGATATCTAATTTTGGTGTAGTGGTACAAGAGCCGCTGCACTCTCATCAAAAGCCAAGGTGTAACACCTTGACTTATTAAAATTTTATAGAGAACAAAATAGTTCTTGATCAATTGTCAATACATATATTATGCAACACACATGCGGAAAGTATACAATTTGATACTAGAGTTAAGTCTACATTCTCTGTGAAAAACTGAAGACGTCTAAATTTTCCTTTCAGTAAACCTGTGGCATTTTCTACAATGATATGTGTTGAAGAATGTATGGCATTGAATTGTTAATGCAAATCAGTCAAATTGCCATTATCTTTAAAAGGTGGTATTAACCAGTCACTTAAAGCATATGCGGAATCACCTAGTAAAATCATATTTGGTGGGAACACGTTCTCAATGTTATTTGTAGCTTCTTGATAGATAGTTATTTGACCGTCTAAACATCCGACTGTTATGAATAGAGCCAGGTTCTCCACAGTAAACATCAATAAATCTCTTTTTTGCATCCACAATAACTTGAACGCCTAAACTATAGAATTTTCTTCGATTAAAATACGAAATTTTATTATGTTTTGGGGCCTTACTTCTAATATGTGTTCCATCTGCAATGCCAATAACGTCAGGTAGTCCTTTCATAGATTCGAAGATCCTTGAGCTTGTGAACGCCTCAGTTACGGACGGCCAATAAATAAATTCGTTGCTTATCGAAAAAAGCCATGTTGACACTCTCTTAACAACATACCACGCAGACGACTTGGAAATTCAAAACAAGTTGGAGATTTGGCGAAACGTTACACTATTAGCTATATACCATAAAAAGATGTATACTATATATCTATTTCGAAGCCAATTATCAAGCGCCCTCCTTTTTCCCCTTTGTGTGCAATCTCAGCTAATCTATATTTTTCTAGAAAATTTGTAATATGTGTGTCTGATTAGATATGTTCATCGATTAAAATGTATTATTACCAATCACTAAATTTGCTGTTTCCTTGGTTAAACGGAAGTGCAAAAATGTATCATCCCTTTCGACAACTACATCTAATTCAAAGGAGGAAGACGATAAAGAAGACGTCTCAGAAAAATCCAGAATATTATCACTGGATGACGGCGAATCCAGATATTCCATAATCTAAAAATATGAAGATTTTAGTATTGATTTCATTCCTAATTTTATTTATAATTTTAGTACCGTTGAGACTATTTCTTCTTTATTATTCATTTAAAAGTTAAATTTTTCGTTACTTTATAAACAAAATGCACATCAGAAATAGCCAGGCCTATCGAAAAACTAAAACATGCACTTTTTAGTGTGATTAGCGACCCCTTTTGATGAGTAGAACTAAATTCAGCAGTAAGCAGGTAAGCCTCAGAGCGCATACCTGAGAGCAATCTTTCAAGTCATCTCTAATGAGGAGCTATTGTCCAGGGGAGCAATAGCTGGGGGAATGATTGAGGTATACACAACAATCCTCGAAAGTGCTACTAAGCTTATGCTTGTGGTCGTATGGATGGGAGACACCTTGTGCCATTCCCACTCAGGGAAATCCTACGAAGGTCGCGTTTTCTCGGGTCCTTATGCAAGCTAGTCATGAAGATTTCGCAAATATGCTAGGGAAATTTCGGATTGTTCATGGTAGCATTTGCGCTATTCCCATTAAAATTGTGGACGAGGGTCTCGGGTGGGGTATTTTCGGTACCAGCCGAGAGCCATCCATAACTTTAAATAAGCGGTGGACGTTTTCAAAAGGCTTCTACTTGAGCATATCCGGCTCACGACACTGGATTCATGTGAGCATCAAAGTGAAATGCCATGATTGCCACTTAGTAGGGCACTTTATTGCTGACTGCCCGAAGAGAAGCGGAAAGAGAGATGAACAAAAGGCTCCTTCGAAGGAAATCACTACTACTCTGGAGAAGGAACTTTCTGCCAGCGCTCAACCTGATATTTTGGAGCAGCCACTAGCTAAGACAGAAGTATCTCTCGACCACCTTTCGAATTGCGAAATGACCGGCTTGGACGAAACTGGTCTCTCGAGCGCTGCGAGTCGTGTTGTAGCAGCATTTCGACTGGTAGCCAATTCGAAGCTTCGAAGGGGATGCAATCCATTCCTAGGGAGAAGATTCGCAGCATTCTTAACCAGCTCCATGACAAGAAATATTCAGATAAAATCTGGAATATTCTTCTAAGGAAGCTGCAAAGGCCAGAGTTGTTACTTCCTCAGCTTCAACCCCTACACCACGAGTCTAAGGGTGGGTGGAAGTACAAGAATGCAGCTCGCTGTGAACGTTTCCATAGGAAGGTGGAGGAGGTGATTAAGGAGTATCACTTGGCCGATTCTCCTCGTTAATAGACGTCGCACATTCATCGTTTGATCTTTTCATCTCTTTGAATGTGCAAGATATCAACACCGGGGGTTTAAGTGCTCATACAAGATTACATAGTACTATCGAATATGTCAAAATGTGCGATGTCTATGCACTTACTTATGCAGGGACGAATTTCACACAAGACACATTCACACAACTCGAGCGCTATGGTTATCAACACAATGGGTATGCAATGTTTGCTAAACTTGCTCCTCGATGAGGCTAAGGGGTGGCAATTGATGTATCCAACAAATTCAGTCTGTTGTCTCCTATTTATAGAGATATATTCCCAGGTTTCTCTTCTTCCTTAGATTTTGTTGTTCAATACAAAAAATGAAGGTAGTAAACGTATACCTTCCTCCGGATTAGGACATTACAAGACAAGTTCTTTATAGTGTTCAATCCTGTCTGAAGAATTTTAGCGGTGAAACTATCCTCAAAGGTGATTTCAATTACACTCTGATTCCCTCAATGGATCGGCATTCCGGAGTTAAGTTCAATTCCGTCAATCCGTTGAGGAATCTTGTCAGTGTTTTCAGACTAGTGGATATCTATCGCTGGATGTATCCTACGACTAGATCATATACGAGGGTCCCGCAAAGTATCCATGTAAGTCTCGCAGGCTCAAGAATTGATAGACTTTACGTCTCACCTGGATTACTAGAACATTTCTTTGGTGTCACTCATGAAGTGTGTTCGGTTAGCAATCATCTTCTTGTAGTGGCAACCAGAGCTCTAGTTCAAAGAAGAACTACATACTGGATATTCAACAAATATTTGTTGAATTCCGAGCAGTTCATCAATGAGTTCATTGAATTCTGGCACGATTGGCAGGAGAGGAAAGCTGACTTTCCTTTTCTTAGTCAATGGTGGGATGTTGGAAAGCTTCAAGTTCGATCTTTTACCGAAACGTTTCAATCGAAGTGGCTATCAAGTTTCTAGCTTGTCGACCGAGGTATCGCGGGGAGGTAGCTCTTCTTCCAACTCATCCGGAGTTGATTCTTTATTTTAACAGAATACAGAAACGCTTGGCAGCACAAACTTATAAGCACAGCTTGGAGTTCGTGCTGTGCAGTCAATCACTCTGGCTGAGGTAAGGCAAATCTCCAACCGAGTACTTCTTCCTGGCAACTAGAAGACGAACTGCTTCTATTTTGTCAATTTTAATTTAATTCAATAGTTGCCAAGAGGTAGTATTTGTCTAATTAAACATAAAAATTCACAATAGTTACTTATTTTTACACCTCCGCCCATTTAGTAAACGCAACTTTTGCAGTAAATTGTAACTCTTACATACATACATACATATGTCAGTTAGGATACAATTTTAAATTATTAAAATGATTCGCACAAATCAAGTCATATGTATATTTATAACCAGCCTATCATAAAGTACTGCTAATTACCATTTTTCTAAACACTTTTAATAAATTTATGCACGAAAAACATTTTATCTAATTTTGTTTAAATATTTCCAGAATATCAGAATTAAATTTTTACCTCGTTTGTTTTGTGTTTTCCAAGTCTCTGGTTGTGATTCATATCGCAATTAATATCCAGCTTCGTGTACCTTAAAGAAGATTTTCTGTAATTCGGTCCCTTTCGTTGTGCACGACTTGAGCAAAATTCAATTATGTACCTACATACGTAGGTAGGTGCCATCGGATAATGTTCTCGGCGAAAAGAATATATTCCATTCATGAATTTTTGTATTTGCATGCATTCTTCGGTCGCGCTAATCTTAGATTTAATTAAAAATTGTTTATTAAATAAATAAATTAAGAAATGTTTCTTTGTTTCTAAATTTTATTTTATTAATGTTTCCTGTTGTCTCCGCGTCTAGGGTAGAGGAAATCTAGTTCAAAATGCATTCAAAAGGGACAGCTAATATAAACTGAAATGTTATGTGGATCATATTCCAGCTGGTAAATGCCCAACTCAAGAAATTCCAATCAATACTTAAGCTGCCGGTACTGTGGCAAAACATTTTTATTTAAAATGCAAAGATAACACTTGTTGGTAGTCGATTTTCCTATCTTTATAAAAGTAATCTGAGGGCCACCTCTGAAATTTCTTTCCAGATTCCCCTCGCAGTATTTCCCCTCTTGGAAAAACCATACAAATGCATTGGTGTCTTGGCAGGCTGATTAAATAAAGTGAAGTATAATAATAATAAGAAAAAATGCCAGAATCGGTATTAGACCAATTGTTATGATGCTCTAGATCACGGGTAGCCAATGCAATGCGTGTTTCCCCTTAGGAGGTCAATAGAGCAGGAGGTGATAGTACTCACCTAGACTAACAAAAAGTTGTAAGGCAGGCGGGGGGGGGGGGTGGCGCACAATATCAACCATTCAGGAGTTACAGGGTGATTAGGAAAAAAGTTAGTTTTTCACAAAAAACCATGTATCTTAAAAGGTACACGGCATACGGTCACAGTTAACAGCTCATTATATGCATTGTATCAGGGCCTTTCAAACGACTGCTCAACTAGCTCCGTACCTCTCTCCTCTCAAGAGTTATGTTTGTCTAAACTGAAAATTTCGGATTTTCTTTCCATTTTTATTATTTTGACCTGTATTTTTTTTTTTGCAAAACGGTGGTTAACATAACCTTTTTTTATAAAAATTATAAACTGTAAACTCTCCTTTTTAATTTGCTCTATTATACCCTATATGCTATCTGCGGCCGTTAAATAGTCATTAGCTCAAAAGCTATTGCGAAAGCTATTCTCAAACCTAAGTTGGTTCCCTTACTGACTGAAAATACGTCATTTTAAAAAAATATCGGCTAATTTCGGTATGACATGATTATGTTTTGAGCTAATAACTCTTTAACAGCTGCAGAAAGCAAATAGGGTCTAATATGTTAAATTAAAGAGGATGGTCTACAGTTTATAGTTTTTATAAAAAATAGTTATGTTAATGACCATTTTGCTAAAAGATTGATATCAAATTAAAAAAAAAAAAAAAAACATTTCGAAATATTTAATTTAAACCCCCGTACCTCTTGAGAGGAGGGGGTATGGCACTGGTTGAGCACTCGTTGGAAAGGCCATAAAGTTCTGCACACAATGAGCTCTTAACTGTGAACGTGTATACACATAACTTTTTAAAATACAGGGTGATTTGTGAAAAACTAACCTTTTTCTTAATCACCCTGTACTTTCTAAACCTTTGATATTGCTCCAACCCTCCTTCTGACATACATTGCTTGCTTTATTGACCTCCTAAGGGGAAACACCCTGTATAATTCGCATATTTATTACTTAATTTCCAATACATAAATTGGTATCGATTACGACTTATGGAGCTCGTTCTGTGGTTGGGAAATATAATAGATTTATAACGCTTTGTAAAGTATCATCACTTTACAAAGCGTTATAAATCTATTATATATTATATATATATATATATATATTATATATATAGAATATCATCATCACTTTTACAAAGAGTTATAAATTCATTATACTTTACCAACTACTATTGCATTATCCATTGGAATTGTGCTCAAAAATATTAAATTCAGATGATGTGATGAAATTTCGCATTCAAAATAGTTAATTCTATTCGGGGAAGTTGTTTGAAAAGAGTAGGTTCAGAGCATTACTAGAGGAATGTGAACCTGATCTCGGGGAACTGCTATTACACACTGACGTAAGGTTGGCTACTCCGTGCTAAGTTTTCAAAGAGATTCTTGGATCCTTTGTCTGAAACAAAAGAATTTACGGCAACTATTAATTAATCATATCCTCTTACGAAACTAGAAACACAATTGGTAAGAGGAGATTTAAAACAATTCAAAAATATTTCAGCTAAATCTACAGATAATAACTCATAGGAATACTACCAATATGCTAATAAGACGTCTCTGTTACGAAGTGAGCTTGATTGAATATTTCGGTATTTAAAGGTATTTCAAAAATAGAGGATATAATATTTTAATACCATTCCCATTCCATGACGAAATAAACATAGAAGAAATATCAATAAAATTAAGAGAATTTTTGGATGTGTACCAAATGCTAGTTGAGAATGAAATCCTTAATTTATAATGTGATATAATTTTGAAACCAATGGCATCGTCTCAAAATAGTTATTAGAATTTACTTTGTGAAGATAAATATCCATGTTTGTGGAAATATCCACCGATCTACTTCCCTTTGCGAAATAACATTTTCTATCATGAATGCAATCAAAACAAAACATCGCTTCCGTTTGACAGGTGACCATTTGTCAGCGTCACTGACTTATAACAATGGAGTGAACGGGCGATTTGCTATTTCATGTGGCACAAACATTGTGTTTCTGTATACCACCGTTAGAGCACACTTTAAAACGTTTACTACATAAAAAAAAAAATGTAAAACTCAACAAATCAGATGAAACTTTACACCCGTAAATCGAATTAAATTAAAAAAAATTATTTTCTTGTGACAAAGTGATATTTTAATCGCTTTAATTTTCAAAAGTTATTCCTGCGTATGGGCAAGAGAGACGGAGCATGGTAAACATGTAAGCTGAACCTGGTCTATGGGTTGATTCGGCTTACATTATATATACAGGGTGTCCCGTAAGTCGACGTCAAGCCGGAATCGGGTGATAGACCAAATCATAACAGTTACCAGAAAAATATTAAAAAAAATCTAAGTCATGTATTTTTTAAATTATAGACATTTCTTTTGTTTTCGAGAAAATGTACACCCTGTGATGGTTTTTTAGCTCCTGTTGCTACAAATCTTTACTTTTTTTCAATTTTATTTTTCTTATGTATTCCCGAATAGTGCTTATGTAACCTGTTGCTTTAAACTCTAAGCCAACTGTTCCAGCTTGGAAGAAAATGTCACATTTTGCCGAACCAAGAATAGAAAATTAATATTTCACCCAACTTTAACTGACTGTAATGAAAAAAAAAATGTACTACTCTAGTTTGGCAAGTAACTTTAAAAGTTGACGCATTTAATAAGGATTCTAAAACTGACATAATTGCAGCACTTCATATCCTGGCTTAATACAATTCCTAGGTTTGTTACTTTGCTTGAAATAGGTAACGAATACCCATTTAAGACCACGGGAGGGACTTCGGATAGTACTGCGCCCCTTCAAATAGCTGTCAATCATCGCAATTGCAGATGCGCTGAAACTAAAAGCATTGTAAAGTTTGTGGAGGAGGATGTTATGGTCTACGCTGTCAAAAGCCTTCGAGAAATCTAGTAGAGCCAGAACAACCAAATTATGCCTATCCATGGCGGTTCTGATGTCCGAGGTTTCTTTTAATACTGCGGACTCGCAGCTGTGGGGCGCACGAAAACCAGATTGCCAACATGTCAGAAGATTATTGGTTTCCACGTGCTCAAGTACTTGCTTATAGATAAGCTTCTCTTGTACCTTCGACAAAAAACATAATATGCTTATTGGCCGAAAATCAGATGGATTTTCTGGAGATGGTTTTTTGGGAATAGGTAGGACTATGGCTGACTTCCAGTTACTCGGGAAAGAGGAGGACATAAGGCAGCAGTTGACGATGTGAAGAAGGTACTTACTGATAAAGGGTAATAATAATTTAAGAAAACGCGGTGGTATACTATCAGGACCAATCGATTCTGATTTAATGGAAAAAATGGAGTAAACAAGTTCATCAGTTTCGACCCCACGGAAAGAAAATGTCCTGATGGAACGGTTTGGTATCCGTGCACTATCCGAATTGCTAGCGAGATTCGAGATCGGTGACTGGAAGTGGGACGAGGTTCTGTTGGTGGGAGTGAAGTGTGAGTTGAGTTCATCCGGGTCAAAATTGCAATCAGCTTTATCCTTGCCAAATACTCCGGTTTGGCGGAGATTACGCCACAACTCCTTAGGCTGGAGCCTTACATTGAACTTAGAGCTATAGTATTGGCGTTTGGCAGACCGGATGGCAGTATTGGCTCTGTTACGCGCAGCTGTATACAGCATCCGAGATGCGTCAGATGTAAGGCGTCTATGTCGCTGGTACAAGAACTCTCGCTCTGCAATTAAAGACCGCACACTAGACGAAAACCATGGGCACCCATTGGTGGATACGTTCACCGTTTTTAACGGAACATAGTTCTCATATAAGTACATAATGAGAGAGCTTAGGATTGCAGCTTGAACATCTACAGAAGCACTATTAAATATAGTGTTCCAATGCAACTGCTGGCATTCATTATATAACGCGTTTTCATCGATGTGTTTGTAATCACTCTGTTCATTGTTATAAGTCAGTGGTCAACATGAAACAGAATATGAAAACCTTGCCGAAAGTATGCAATAAGACATACAAATTATAATTTATATGTATTTACAATAAAATTGTTCGCGTTAATAATAAGGAAATAAAAGAACATATTGTTTTATTTATAAACTAATTAGTTTGTGAGAAGAAATCATTATTTTCTCTTGATAAAATAACTTGATATTGAAAACATATTGTTATTATCTATGTTCATTTTAAATTTAAACTTATTTTTGGCTTTAAATTACTAATTTTCTTATGACTTAACACCTACGATAATGTTAGACCGCCGCCTATAATAAAAAAAAAATGGTGGCCGCGCGTAATGAAAAGTTTGGCTACCCCTACCTTATATGAATGTATAATTTTGGGGGGCCATTCCTCGGTACAAGTTTGATTATCAAAATGGATTTTTGCATCTATTTCTCGAACATTTCGTCGAACAGTAAAAATGGCTGTAACAAATTTTATAGGATTTTATATTCTGCAGAAGTTTTCAGTACAATAAAAACATCTAGGACTCATCATTTTCACAGTATACGTAAAAATCCTAAAATTTTGTATGGCAACACAAAGGAGGAGTTTGAAAATATTTTTACTGCAATACAAACGCCATACACGAAGTTTTAGAGATTTTTGTATGGCAATCTTATACGAAAGAGTTAGTTAATTTGATTTCTCCCATTTTCGAACATTTATCTACGCTTTCTCGAGCTGTCGCGAGAATAGGCGGACAGTTCATTTTGCTCTACCTGTATTATTCCTATGCGTTACAAATGACAAACTTAGTATGCCGTATGAGATCTTAACTAGCTAAAGTAAAAGAAATAAGTTCAAACTGAATAAAACTCATCTTGATTTCAAATCGTTTAAAATTCAGCATGTATCTAGTAAAAGTGTCCAAATGTTTCGAACTTCTTTGTTTGTCACCATGCTATAGCGTAATTATCAATGATACAAGTACCAATGAAACTATATATTTACTACATGAATGGTTGAACTAATTTTAACAAAAACATTATTCCAAATCACTTATTGTAAAATTAAACAAGTAAAAAGCTAGAATTAGTCTATCTGTGCAAGTTTGATTTTGGAATTGGTTTTTCGTATATATTTCTAGAACAATTCGTCGGACCAACTTATAACTAATTTTATAGGATTTCGTATTCTAAAGAAGGTATTAGTACAATAAAAGTATCTAGACCAGATCGTTTTCACAGTTTCCTTAAAAACCCTCAATTTTTATATGGCAAGACCAAGAAGGGGTTGCCTGATTCAGTCCATCTTAGAAATTTTATTTGCTATTACTATAAAAACACCATGTTTCAGCTCTCTATGTTGACGCGTTCTCAGGCAATTTCCAAATATATAGCGGAAAACGATTTTTTGTATGGCAACCCCAAAGGAATTGCCCGATTTGTCTCATTTTCGAACTTAATTTTACTTTTTTTTTAAATGACGTGTACAAAATTTCAGCTCTCCTAAAATTCGCACTCTCGAGCTATCATGCGCACAGACAAACAGACGAACGGAAAGACATGCAAAAATCAAAATAACTTTTACTATTATGCGTGGGTGTCCAATCCATTTTGCTCTACCATCATTATTTCTGCGCATTACAAACAGAATAACTAACTAAGTATACCCTATAGATTTCATCTAGGTTTTAAAAATAAATAAATATACCAAATAGCACCATGTGAACAGTTTGGGCGTACAAATTTTTAATATTTCTTCCAAGGCCCTTGGAATATTTTCATTGATCTACTCTTCTCGGTATACTTTCATATAAGTTTTGAATAGGGCTTCCAGGTAAGCTTTCCAATTCAACCTGAACTCTTTGCCAAAGCTCATGAATTTCCTTCAGTGGCTCAACATAATTTCCCAATTTTGTTTTCTATTTTTCTTTTTTTTTATTCATTCCGATACGATTTTTGCATTATATTTTGGGTCCCCATCTAAATTGGAAGCTGACTTTTTTCTTAGTAACGCCACTCTTGTGTACGGCTGCTGGCAAATTATGTTTGAAAATATCTAGATAATGTTCCTTTCTCATAATGTCGTCAATTTTTATTAAGAGACATACTCCATTTTTTATAAAACAGCCCCACGCCCTGATTGAGCCCATCCGTGTTTAAAAGTTTGTTTGACATAACAAATTTTCGGCTGACTGGAATCCTTTGTCCAATACCTTGACCGCCTTCCGCCTTTAGATATTGTAGTTATATGTTGTTGCAGCATTTTTCTGTATTTTTGCACCTATTTGCGATTTCCCGAGCTAAGAACCATTATTTAATAGAATAATAACGCGATTTTGTACGTTTTGAGGTATTGCCCGCATTTTGCTTAAAAATAGCTTCACTTCATTGAATTTTCAACTCAAATTAAAATGTGTAAACTGTCCGCAAAATGCAGCTCATTAAAAATCTGATACCATTATGAATGACATACCATATTTTCAAGAACTTAAGAAGTGCGTATCAATATGGCACGCGCAACAACTGTCCAAACTGTGTTTAAGTTTTATCACTCAATTTTGTGATGCTGCATAAACTTTTTCTGATATGCTTCTTTTTTTGTTAAAATAAGTTCAGACATTCTTCAAGCAAAATTTTTTTCATTTGCATTTGTATCATTTATAATTATGTTATACAACATAGTGATAAACAAAGAAGTTGGAAACATTCGAACACTTTTGCTCATCACACGTATGTACGATAGGGTGGCCCCAAAAACAAATGTATTAAAACGTCTGTTCAGAAAGTTAGGAAAACACTAACTCTGTAATTAGGATTACTTGAACTTAAAAAACGCTAAGTCAAGTATGTAAAAATAACTTTCGTACTGAAATGAGGTTTCACTAATTCCAGTACTGGGATAGGATTGGATATAGGATTTGAGCAGAAGACAACTACAGCGTATTAGATTATAATAAAAACTGAACTTTTATTCGTACAAATGTTTCATATATATATATAACAAAATTAGTAAAAGTAAAACAGAAACAAATAATCAATATTCATTGTCAGCAATAAATGCTGACTTACACATAATTTTTTACTTTCATTCAATATTGCAACAACAGTCGGGTCACCGTACTACAAAAATATTTATTTGAACAACAAGTGCAATTGCTTAGTAAGCAAAAACACAACGTGAATTTACGGTAATTACGTATAAGGTGACTGACCAACCAACTGCTCGTGAATTATGATGTCTTGTATCAAATTATTATTATTTCTAATTTTTTATGCTTGAACATCCTGGGCCGCCTTGAAGTTTCCAACTTCAAAGCTGTAATATTGAGCTTCTGGGTTCCTTCTGGGTAGTGGGATTGGTTTACTCTTAAGCATCATGGTCCGGTTGTTCTTACAGTGCGTTAGGCTTAGATAGATGATAATAACACTGATGATTCCTACGGTTACGTATCCTATGGTAAATTGATGTAGATCATGTGGTTGGAGATCTTGTAGTTTAGTTTGATGTGCTTTGATGTTTTTGATTTCCTTGATTAAATTATCAAACTCCTCTTCATGTGTTGTTAACCTTGACCGGTAGAATACTGGTGTTGAATCTTCCTCAAAATTGTCAAGATCATCTGGAGTAATATTGAAATTCGGTTGAAATGACTTCTTATCTGCCCGAGTTTGGACATCATTAGATGTTTCGATTAGCAACTCATCATCCTTCATTGCACATCCGTGTTGCATGGATAATATTCCAGTTCCATCTAGAGTTTTATGAACGATACCATTGCCACAGATGAACGTGGGATTGTGTTTCTTATCTACGCAAAATAACCATTGATTTGGTGCAGCTAGTTTAATCCATATATTTGTTGGTTTTGTAATCCTTAATGCACATGTTCTAGGTAGTGTTCTACGTGAGAATAGTTCTACCTCGCAGATATTTGATGTCGGTGTCTTAATATGAAGTGGACGCCGTTGTTCATATAAATGATAGTTTTTTCCAATGTCAAAACATTGAATTAACTCAAATTTGTTCATCAAATAAAACCGATCTCTGAACAGGTTCGTCATCAGGAACTCTGTTGCCGGTGCTACAGATACAAAAGTGTCGTTCACTAATGTTGGCAATGAAATTAGTCGGTATAACTTAAAGGTTGTGGACCGCAACAATGGTACAATGAGTTCAAAAATAATATAATCGTTCTGAAGTTGGCATTGAATTTTCATTAGTTTATATACTAACGACACACTAATTTGGCCATTGAAGGTAGGTAGCTGGATTCCTGATGGAAAATTGTCCTTGATAATTGATAATTGCATTCGAAGTTGCTCTGGAGATATGACTAAGGGACTTGGTCGTCCATGATGTGTATCTGTAACTACATCAAGAATAGCTTCTTGCATGAACTTGCATTCGTTAACAAGTGAGGCGACTAAAATTGAAAGAGTGTTGAAGGTCTGGATACTTCTCTGCTGCTTTTGTTCTGAGCTCATATTGCGCATTTTCTCATATACAAGGTCCAGTGCTTCTTCTATCCTTTTTGTTTGCTTACATCTGTCTTCTTCAGACTTTTTGATCACATTGACAGTGGTTTCAAGTACTGATGTTTGATTTTTTATTAGTTCATGCAAGTGGTATTCATTATTTTTTATTCTGTTAATAGTTTCAGTCATTCTCGATGCATATTCACTGTCTAAAACTCCAAATAATCTGTTTGCTATTGTACCAACTAGATCCAATGGTGATCTCTTGGCCCTTGGTTTTGTTGAATTGTTACTCTGGTCTTTCAGTAATACATTACTATTGTTTAATTCCTCGAGTTGATGATAATATTGAGATACTATTTCTATGTAGTAATCATTGTGGGTGATGGTACGAGAGAGACGGCATGGAGCTCAATGTTGATTGTAGGTTCATTGCTAAACATGTATCTTGGAATTTTAATATCATTGAGTTTCTGTAATTCTGTACGGAATTGCAGCCATGAAGATTGAAGTTCACTGGGTATTTCATCGTCCCAGTCTAGTTTTAATTTCCATAATTTTTTAATAAACATCTTACTCATGACCACTACTGGATTTACTAATCCCAACGGGTCGAAGATTCCTGACATGTCGGCCAAAATTGTACGCTTTGTGAAATTCTTATAATTCTTAAGACATGTCGTGATTGTAAACCAGTCCATGATAGGATACCATACTAGGCCTAACGTTTTTATGTGTTCACCTTCCATTTCAGAATTATGATGTCTTCTATCAAATTATTATTATTTCTATTTTTTTATGCTTGAACAACGTCTAAATGCTCATTCAGAAAAACTCTTTCAACATTTTCTGTCATAGCTTTTTAATTTGATTCTGCTTTTAAGTTTAAAGGAACTTAATTATGAACTTATTGCAGTGAAAGTAGTTTTAAAAAATTGAATTCTTCTATTTTTTATAAATTTTTTAAAACGAAAATTCGGACCGGTAGAAAATACGCTCGAATCGAGTGATGTTTAGCACTATGATAATATTTGGTCTATTTCCATTTTACAATATAATCAACATTTTCAGTTCAATATATGCAATGTTTTTTGAGTTACTGCTGCCAAAAGTGTATATATCGAGTTATTTGCATAAAAGTGGAAAACATCGACCACCAAATTATTATCTAATACATGTTTAATAATAGTTCAAATCCTCAAGAATTTTATAAAGGCATTATGTGTATGTACGCGTATATGCAGCTAACACTTTTCTGTACATTCAAACATCACTAATCTTTTCTAATCGTTAGACAACAGTAGCGTCCTTCCTACTCGACTGGTTTTCTGAGGGTTTCAGTCGAAGGCCTAGTTTGCAATTATACCATGGTTTGCAATGATGTTTTTGTTACCAGCGATTGGTCAATCCAATTTCAGTTTCTTTGTTTTATTTTTATTTTTTGTGATCAATTTAACTATTTCTGTCATGTACAACTAGATAAGAAAATCTCCATATAAAGCTCTTTAACTTAATATTCAACCAAAGCAAGCTATCAGTAATAAATATTGCGAAGAATTTATGTGGCATAATACACCAGATAGAGACAGAATGTATATCAGCTTGCACATAACTGTTTTTAATTTTTATTGATTTTAGTATAATTTTATCCTGAGTGTAGTAGAAAAATGCCTAATGCATATGAATAGATGCATTGCTTATAATTATTGTCTAAAAACTGGAAAAGAACTCAAACTTACGCTTCATTTTGATATCAACATCAGAAAATAATGAATTCAACTAAAAAAAAAAAAAACTCCGACAGAGGCAATATCCTCAGATAAAAAAAATACGAAAGAAAACTTGAAAATTGCCTTACCGACGTTGACAAGTGCACCAGAAGAAAAGAAGACAAGGCTAATGCGGGCTATAAAATGGACTTTCTGTGGCCGCATTTCAGATTACAGGTGACACTTGAGTTAGGATGCTCATGGGACTTCAAAGAACGATAAGAACAAATTTCAGTAAGTAAGGCGCAGGGTGTAACAAAACCGGCCAGCCTATGGTCATTCAGAGGTGATTTAAAACGTGTTATCGCGCGCGACCGACTGATTAAACCTTTGACGGCATCCAAGAAGACTCTTCTATCTAGTGATTATGTCTTGTATGAATTTCTACCTGTTTATATTGTATTGGACTCAAAAGATGTCTACAGGTTGCTCTGTGTTACCTTATGGAAATACAAGAACATTTCTCAGGGCAGACATAGATGACACTGGGAAATGATGATGGATAAAACACTGATCCATGAACTGCGTGGGATGCACCATGGTGGTGTTCATAAAGTGCAAGAACTAAAAACAGGTACTAATGTGAAACCTGCCTCTTTAAGGAGTGTTCACTGGATATATCAGGCGAACTGATAGAATAAGCCAGAGGAATTCTACTCGTCAGTGCGGTGTTATTAAAATGTTATTATACGACGATCATGTATTCGGCAGGTTATCTTTTTGGTTCCTCGAGATGGAATTAAACATGCGAGCTCTCTTTTAATAGTCGTTTAGTTAATATTTTCAAGAAAGACGCAGCTATAGACTTGAAGTTTTATAATCATATCCCAGTTTCTGTCTACTGCTGAACGCCACTAAAAACCTGATTTTATTGGATGAGCAGCAAATTGGGCATTAATGCCGTGATCGTATTTTAATGAAGATAGAAACTCCCAATGAATTCGGTTGCACTTAAAATTGATGTTACAATCCTTTTTCCAAACACGTTTAAATGAAGTAAAAATTCTTAAGAGGAAAATACTTTCATTTCAAAGTATAGGAATTTTAAAATTTTGACAATCTCACTAGTTTATATTTATCTTAGACTGCAGGTGGTCTGAAAGAATTTGGAATTATATTTTTATCTGTAGAATTGTCATACCGGAAATAAAAGAACTTGTACTAAGAGAAATATAGCTGTCTTATTGATAAAATAATTTTCGTAAAAACTCAACAGAAAATCTGTTGTTGTGAACAAACAATATTTTATCCCAAAAAATATATATTCTCAAATAGAAAATCAAGAAAAGGTCTTTGTATATAGGTGCGACAATCTTTTATTTATTAAAACAACAAAACTTTCTTATATTATAATTATTTTATCTGAAAAGTTGCTTTTTAATTATCTCATTGAAAATTGTAAATTTTTAAGTTAGAAATAATATTCACCTGTTGACAATTTTTTTATCAGTTTGAAAATATTGATATGGAATTTTGTTAAATTGAAAAAAAATCCTCTTGGATTTATTTTCATATAAACAATTCCTTTTTCTTATATATTCTGAGTACGCGTTATTTCATAAGTAATTTTTCATTTAGTTCTGTGGTGATGGAAAGTAGAACTGAGAAAATAAGTGTTTTTATGAAAATGGCACATGAGTACGCTATTAACAATATTGAGGATTTCTTATAGGAGTGCGAGATGAATAAAACATTGTATTGCGCGGGGGGGGGGGGGGTGTCTCCACATCAACCATTTGAGAGATACAGGATGATTAAGAAATTATGCTAATCTTTCTCAAAACACCCTGTAAAAGTACAGATTGTTCGATCACCATCTAAAGCTGAAGTTTTGCTACAGTCAGAGTTAGACGGTGACAGTACTTCATATACTTCTTAAGATACAGAATGTTTTGAGAAAAACTAGCATAATTTTTTAATCACCCTGTATCTCCCAAACGGTTGATGTCGACCCCTGTCTTACAATGTTTTATTCGTCTAGGTGAATACTACCTCCTGCTCTTTCGACCACCTATACGGAAACACCTTGTATAATGGTAGACCAATTAAAATAATAATTTTTCAATTTAAAATGGGTTCCCCTTATAGATCAAATTATTGTTAATATTGTTGTGGCAGAAATGTTTTGTAAGTATTAATTTTTATTTAAGTAGCACAAGAAATTATAAAACTATTCTTTTCAGTTAGGGCTACGGCCACGAATAATCATAATAACATCTAATCTATGAATCTTTAGACATAGTTTTTAGAAATAATAATTACTTGTTAATACTAAATGAACCTTTCAAATATCTCGTAATTTTTTGTGCTCTCATGTACCTTTTTTTTAAAATGATTTCTTTCATTTTTAATTAAAATAAATTTTGTTTAAGTCCTTGGTGGTAACTTCCAAGTTTTTCATAACTTAAACGTTAATACAGTTGAAACTCGATTATCCGGGATGCCTGGTCTCGAGACTTTCCCGGAAAATCGAAAATCCCGGTTAATAGAACGAGCTCAGTAAAATAAAGGAAAACACGTTTTTTTTTTTATAACAAACTCAAATTATATTTTAATACAAAAAAAATGTACATAACACAAATAAAGTTTCCACTTGAATATATACATACATAAGTACATAAGTAAAGTTGATATTTATTTTTTAGGCAGATACATTACTATTTATTTACTTGCAAAAAAAATTAATTTATAGTTGTTTGCCTTGAAGTTTGTTGCTTGTTTTTCAAGAGTTTCTCTTGGATCCTGTATATTTTGGTCTTCCAGGAAGTTAATGAGTGTATGGCTTGTGAAATCGTAGTTTTGTGAGGAGTTTCTTCACAACTAGTATCTGAACTATCACTGTCAACGTCATTTTGAGGATTCAGGATTGTATTTAGAATTTCATCTCTTCATAACTAAACTCAATAGTACTTTGTGGTATATCTGCAAAAAAAACGTTCCATCTCATTATCTTGAATTGGAGTTTCTGCATCATCTCCCAGTAAAATATTACCCCAAGTGTTTTTTAGGACCTCAGTAGTAATATCATCCCATGCATTAAAGAGACACCAAATTGCATTTTTTATATTAAATAATTTTTGAAAGCAGCATAGATCTAAATTAGTTTCGTTATTTATAAATTTTTTCATGACGTGTTTCCGATAATGACACTTCAAACTTCTTATTATTCCTTGATCCTGAGGCTGAATCAATGAAGTGCAATTCGGTGGTCAAAACTTCACGATTACATTGTCTCTTTGAAAATTAGATTCTCCTGCGTGAGCGGGACAGTTATCTAACAATAGTAAAATTTTACTATCAACGGCCAGATCAACTTCTTTTAAATGATTCTCTGCTTCAGGTACAAAATTATTATTAAACCACTGCAAGAAAATTTCTTCACTTTGACTTATATATCACCGGGAGATTTTTAGTATTATTCTTAAAAGCTCTTGGTCGAGCACCTATTCCGATTACAAGCAGCTTGCATTTGTGGGTTCCTGTAGCATTTTAGCAGGTCAAAACAGTGATACGCTCTTTACTTTCTTTTAATCCTGCGGCTGAACGCTCGTCATTACAGACCAATGTTCTTTTTGGCAATAGCTTCCAAAAAAGTACCGTCTGGTCAGCATTATAAATTTGTTCTGAACTTAAGTCTTGTTTTTCAATAAAATTGGACAGTTCATCAATGAACATTGTTGCACATATAATCCGCAGACAATTTTTCACCAGTCGTTTTAAGACTATGAATACCGTGACGGCTCTTAACTTTTCCAAGCCATCCTTGGGAGTATTGACATCCTTGATCGTATATTAAGTTTTCCGTGAAACTCTTTTGCTTTTTCAATTATTAAATCTCCAGATATAGGAGTGCCCTTGGAAACGTTCCTGTAGGAACCATTCATAAATCGCCTTGTCTACCTGTGGATTTTCAGAGGTTTTCAATACTTTGCGGTTTTCCAGGCCCTTAACGGCGTCACTTTCTTCATAAAATTTTAGGATTTTGTCCTGATTTTTTTTTTTAAATCATACAACGTTTGTTCTCCCACGCCGTATTTTTTTCTAATGTCTTTACGGTATTACCAACTTTCAAAGAATGAATTATTTGCACCTTTTCCTTAATTGATAAAACTTTTCTAGTTCGTTTTGTCTCCGACATTGTAAATGTATGCAGAAATATCTACGTATAAATTTATTTTAGGAAAACAAGCTTAATAGTTGTATTAAATTAACTTGCCTCAAAAACCAATTAAAAAGAGAGTGCTGAAAACGCTCAGCACTTCAAGAAATTTATACACACTTTTACTGAAATGCAACTTTTACAAAAATTAGTTTGTTTTCCACAAACGCGATTAACCCAATAGATGTTTTCCTTTCCTACTATAGGACAATATGCACTTTAAAACTGTAATACATATGACACAAGTTGTTTCTACCACAGGCAAATTTTTCTACGTAAAATAGAAGGAAAACCAATAAAACAGAACAAAAAAAAAATTTTTCTACGAAAGAGAGAAAAACAAGCATTAAAACAGATTACCAGCATATTAAATACGTGCCTTCTGCATATGGGAACGACACTTCGAAATTATGTAGAAATACCAACCAACTTTTCTCATTTCTCGCTTTTACTGAATTGTTCATCCCGGATAATAGAGTCTTTCCCGGATAATGAAGAGAACTCAAAATATTATCGGAAATATGATTCATCCTGGATAATAGAGTCTTTCCCGGATAATGGAGAGAAATCAAAATAGTAGGAAATATGATTCATGCCGGATAATAGATTTTCCGGTTAATCGAATCACGGATAACCGAGTTTCGACTGTAGTACCTACGTATGATTACTCCCAGAGCTCAGGAGGCATTTTATTAGAATTCATGCTCCTAAAGAAAGAGCTCATGCTCCTGACGAAAAAACAATTGGGAGGCTGACACAATTCAGTATATTCAATACCAATAAAGGAAACTAATACACATAGTGCCTTAAGTCCACCTGTGGAAATTACAAACAAAATAAAACTAAAAAAGTTAATTTTAATTATTTTTCGAAAAAAATTCAAAATTTTACTACTGAATTAACAATTAATTTTCTAAATAATAACAATTTCACATACAGGAATATTGAAAGCATTCAAAACATAATAATCGCAAAAATTATAGGTCTAATGATGAACGTTTTATCTGATATAAGTGCTAACGTAAGTCCAAATGATATTTACCAAACTTTCAGAGAATTATCTTTGATATTAGCTGGTCCATTCGAGTTATGCAATGCTCCTTTCCGTTTAAATACGTGGTTAAATAGTAATGAGGTAACAAATAAACTATCTGAATTTTCTATTGATCAGGAAGTCTACATTATAAACCATAATGCAGAATCAACTTATGGCGAAAAAAAGAGCAAGGATTTCAGTTTAGCAAAATTTTTAATTCTAGTTTTATAAAGAAATTGAGCTCTCTACAGACCGGCAATGAGACTTTACTGCTTCTCAACTTCAAAGATGGCAAATTATGAAAAGGAAAGTTTTCAAAATGCCCGAGTGAAATTTATGTTCCATATTATTTATATTTCGATGGTGTTATTTATCTATAAATTTAGAAATAGTTGTATGGACCTGTATACTATTATCTCCAGAGCAATCAAAATTTTAGACTAAACATAGATATCAACGGCTGAACCATCAATATCCCCTACGACAGCCAATCCATTCAGAAGGCTCAGATTTTATTAGAAAATTCTTCTAAATTTGAAAATATATTTACAGTAACCTATGTAAAATCCAGGGATTTACAAACCTTTGGAAATGAGATGTTCTACAACATTTAGTAAACGAAATCAATGTGGACTGTTTAGAAATTTGTATTTTAAGATTAGTTTTGGGAGATAATGGGCCCTATTCTGTCGGTAAAATTTTATCATTTTATGTTATGTTATGCCTTAAAATAAAATATTTCCCTAAAATCCTATTCTGTACCAGAAATTTTATTTTATTTTATTTTATGCATCGTAACATAAAATATTTCCTGTTATGGAGCATAACATAAAAGAACCTAAGCAGCACATTTTAAAGGTATTTTGACACATTTTATGAAAATGACATGCGTCAATGAACATTCGTTGTGCGAAAATTGTTTTAATTACAAACTAAAATGTCCACCGCCATACATAAAAATTACAATATTGTTAGAAATTGTAGAAATTCGCACCAGTGCAGTGTATGATAAAATATAAAAAGTTAATTATATTTGCCTAGGTTTTAATTTTATGCAGAAGAGATCATACGATATCTTCGCGATCCTACGATCCATGTGAGTTGCCCAGCCTTAGGCTTCAAAAGTTCTTCCAGCTGGATAATTAATAAACTTCTCATATTGTGATTTGTAAAGTTATTTTGCAAATGTTTCGTTTTATGAAAACAAATTCAAATACTTATAGAGTAACTATAGCCTCATACCGGAAAGACATCTATTCCGTTCACTTTGAGTTAGGAATCTAAAATTGAATGGAAAGGACGTCTTTCTGCTGCTTTGCATTTCTACGGATATGGTTCGCATCAAACTCCAGTCAGGAGTTGTCATATTTTAGAACTTTTACACCCAAAGTATCTCAAGAGCTATTAAGAAAGCAGCTGCTTTCATAAATGATTATTTAGTGGGTGATTTGATAGAGTATCACGCAAATGTCAATTGACCAGCTGTTCAAAAAGTAATAGAAAACATAGCGGAATGTACTAAATATTTTATGTTACGTGTTCATAAAAGAATTCATAAAATAATTTTATGGAACCACGACAGAATACGAATTTTTAAAATATTTTATTTTCATTTTATGAAGAAGGGATTTTTTCCGCCATAAAATAACATAAAATATTATTTTATGAAAAATTACAGAATAGGGCCCAATTTAGGTATACACAGCATTCATGATTTTAGTAAATCTTTTTGTAGTACTTACTTCTACCGCTTTTGAAAACTTTCTAAGAATATTTCTCAATATACTTGTACATGCGAAGAAGTTAGTGAAAGCACCAGAGCTATTGAAAATTATGAATCTGATATCAATTTCGAAAGCTTAGGTGTAACTAAAAACTTTTTTTTTCAATCAAATACCTTCTTTCCTTCCAAGTTCTTAAAATTTGTTTCCATTGATATCACGCATGACGTCTTTGAATCACTATGATTTATGCCACATTATTAACTTTTTTACTAAAAGAAAAAATACTTCTAACTGGACATTTGAAATAACTGACATCAGAAATATACCTAGACCTATTTTATCATGTCATTTGAAAAGAGATTCGTACTACTCTCGTTTCAGGAGTTCTTGTGGTCTATACTAAAAATTTCGGATTTTCTGATCTTTTTTTATATTGATCTCTCTTTATTTTTTTGCAATAAGTTCATTAACATAACTTTTTTTTTATAAAAATTGTAAACAAAAATGGTAAAAAAACTTTCTGTTAACGAACTTTTTGCAAATAAAATAGAGGTAAAAGTGAAAAAAAGGTAAAAAAATTAGAAATTTTCAGTTTAGACCATCATAACTCCTGAGAGAAGAGCATTGAGGGAATAGTTGAGCAATCGTTGTAAAGGTCATAAAGTTCTGCATATAATCAGATTTAGACAGTGGCAGTATTCCACATACTTTTTAAGATGCAGGGTATTTTGTGAAAAAGTAGATTTTTTTCTTAACAATCCGGGAAGATAATTACTATTTTTCAAAATTTCATCCATTCAGGAATGGTATAACACCAATTCTTATGATACCACAGATAAATGCCCGTATATCATTTTTTATGGTCACCTCGCTGTGTATGGTTGATTTTTGAAGTGGTTTTTCGAAAATATTCCTAAAACGGTTCGTCGGACATTAAAAATGGTTATACCCAATCTCATATGATTTCACATTCAAAGAACTTTTCAATATATTAAAACCGTCTAGGACTGATCCTTTTCACAGAATTTCTAAAAACTTTAATTTCTATATGACAACACCAAGAAGGGGTTGCTCGCTTTAGTCCATTTTGTAAATTTCATATATATATATATATATTGTATATACAGGGTGTCCCGTAAGTCGACGTCAAGCCGGAATCGGGTGATAGACCAAATCATAACAGTTATCAGAAAAATATTAAAGAAAATCTAAGTCATGTGTTTTTCAAATTATAGACATTTCTTTTGTTTTCGAGAAAATGTACACCCTGTGATGGTTTTTTAGCTCCTGTTGCTACAAATCTTCACTTTTTTGCAATTTTATTTTTCTTATGTAATCCCGAATAGTGCTTATGTAACCTGTTGCTTTAAGTTCTAAGCCATACTCTAACTTGGAAGAAAATGTCACATTTTGCCGAACCAAGAACAGAAAATTAATATTTCACCCAACTTTAACTGACTTTAACTGAAAACTGAAATTTTGTGCACGGACTTAAAACAAATTAAAATTAAACTCGAAAATGAGACAAATCGGGTAACTCCTTCGTGGTGTTGCCATACAAAAATCTCGTTTTCCACTATATATTTGGATACTGCATGAGAATGCATCGACACAGATAGCTGAAATTTGGTACATTGTGTTTTCATAGGAATAGCAAATAAAATTTCAAAAATGGACTAAACCAGGCGACCCCTTCTTGGTGTTGCCATATAAAAGTTTATGTTTTTTACGTATAATGTGAAAACGATTAGTCTTATGAACTTATCTTCAAAATACGAACTCCTATAAAATTTGTTGTAATCATTTTTTCTTTAAAAATCAGATGGGTGACCATACGAAATTTCATATGGGCATTCATCTAGGGTATCAAAAGAATTGGTCTTAGATAAATTATAGCTTTTTTAATGTGATTAATTGTATTCACTGTTGGCACTTGGTGGAAGTATTTTATGATAGACATATTGGATTTTTGAAGAAAACACTTGTTTATCTACTCCACTGAACGTTTAATTATGTAAAAACAAAAATTAAAACTAATTACTTAAAGAGGCCGACGCGTTTCGTCTGACTAGGACATTATCAAAGGCCGAACTGTTCTTACTCAAGAAGAACAGTTCGGCCTTTGATAATGTCCTAGTCAGACGAAACGCGTCGGCCTCTTTAAGTAATTAGTTTTAATTTTTGTTTTTACATAATTAAACGTTCAGTGGAGTAGATAAACAAGTGTTTTCTTCAAAAATCCAATATGTCTATAGCTTTTTTATTTGTTTCCTCTTGCATTTACTTAAAGAGGCCGACGCGTTTCGTCTGACTAGGACATTATCAAAGGCCGAACTGTTCTTACTCAAGAAGAACAGTTCGGCCTTTGATAATGTCCTAGTCAGACGAAACGCGTCGGCCTCTTTAAGTAATTAGTTTTAATTTTTGTTTTTACATAATTAAACGTTCAGTGGAGTAGATAAACAAGTGTTTTCTTCAAAAATCCAATATGTCTATAGCTTTTTTATTTGTTTCCTCTTGCATTTATGATTTGATTTAGAATCGTTAAAAATAAAAATTCTTCTGTTCTCCATCTTTACGAAATTGACAAATTTTTCAGGATTAACTCTGTATTTGTTTGTCGCAGAGTCCTGTGGTAGTACGTCAGGACTATCTTTTGTATAAAGTTACCTAGATTCGGAATTGTTCAGGAATAACTCCTATATAGATTTGCTTCAGTTAACCTCACTTTTTGCAATATTTAGGATTAACTTTTAGTTCAAATAATTTGAGTCAACCTCAATTTGTATAGTATGTAGGATTAACTGCTGTATATGGGAATTGAGTTAACTTCAATTTAAGATGTCCAGAATCAACTTCTGTTTTTGGGATTACGTTGACCTAAAGTTATTGGTATATAGCAAAAGCTAAAAAATGTTATAATTTGTTATTTCATCACACAACCCATTAATTTTTGGTGACAAGTTTCAAGTCTTGGCTTGACTCATCAACAGGTCCCAAATAGCGAAATTGGGTGATTAGAAAAACAAATGAAAAAATGAAAAAAGAAGAAAGAAATGAAAAGTTTAAGAAAAATAGAAAAAAACAATTTTTTTTTTTATTTATTAAGTAATCTCTTTTTATTTATTTTTCCTCCTGGGCTTGTATAGGAGTGTTTTTTCCTCATATAATTCACACCCAGAATTTATTCTGAGTTTATATGAGAAGAGATCGGTTTGATCTATTTTCAAGCGTCTGCAGCAGGCAGAAAACCAAGCTGCACCGATGAGTGGAAGGTTTTCTGCTGACACGAAACGCTTCTTCTTCTTCCTTTTTCTTCTTCATTTTTCAGCCCACTGCGTGGCGTATACAGGTTCGATTCGCTTCGAATGAATCTGTTTCTTTAAAAACTTTAAAATTTTTTTTTAATAAATAAAAAAAAAAATTGTTTTTTTCTATTTTTCTTAAACTTTTCATTTCTTTCTTCTTTTTTCATTTTTTCATTTGTTTTTCTAATCACCCAATTTCGCTATTTGGGACCTGTTGATGAGTCAAACCAAGACTTGAAACTTGTCACCAAAAATTAATGGGTTGTGTGATGAAATAACAAATTAGAACATTTTTTAGCTTTTGCTATATACCGGAGATATCCCAAAAAATTCTTTCTTGAAGAAAATTAAGTTTAACCCGGTAAAAAGTCCAAAAGAGTAATCTCTTTTTATTTAAAGTTATTGGGTAGCCAAAATTAAGTTCTGTTTTAGGCTTGAGTTAACCTCAAATGATTGGATTTTCAGAATCAACTTCTGTATAGGGAGGAAGAATTAACTTCTGATTTGGTTTGGGATTTCTCAGAACAGACTCTTAAGACTTTCGGATGTGATCAGATTAACTATGATTTTGGAAATGGGTGATTTTACTATAGCTCGCCGCATTTTTATAGCTGCCGAGGCCAATCATCTGTTGTACTCCTCATAGTATTGCCCTGGTGACGCTTCTGACAGACGTAATGTCAATCGACGAAAAGTGAATTGTAAACATACATGGAGGTACGTGTAGTGAAGGTAAGTATATTATTACATTGTTGACTTTTATTAGTTATTTTAATAATATTTGGTTATTTTTTTTGCTTGTGGATTTCCTTGGGACCTTCAGGATAATCGTAGGACGTTATAGGAGGGAATTGTTTATTAGATATGTATTGTGAATCTTTTTATTTTTTGAATTTGGTTCTTTGTGGGTTGTTAATTTTATTTTTACGAAGTTAGAAACTGGATGCATCGAGGGAAGTATGGTTCGGTGGTGGACAGAACATCTATACTGGGTGGTCAAATCAACTCTGCATCAGGCGCGTATACAGGGGGAGGGTCACGGGAGTCATGAATCCCCTCCCCTCAAAAGCGCCACCACACCTACGCAGTGAATTGAATTGGGAAACACAATGCGGTGATGGACTGTAGAGCGAAATGTAAAAGTTTAACAGCATGATTTTCTTATTGTACGGGCACAATGTATAGCTGACGCCGTCATTTAATGCTTGTGCTGGAGCGTACTTTTCCCAATCTCTAACTTTAACACGGCTGCGTCAACAGAGCCAATCTGCGGCAACGGCTGGGAATTTGTTTGTCTTCTTATGAGTAGTAATAGTGGGAATAAGTGCCAATCTACATCGAGAGCTACACGCTGCAAGCCTCAAGCTATAAATGTCATTTTGCACTTATGGCGTACCATAGAAACTGCTACATAGCGAGCCTCAAGCCACATGGTTTAGCTAGCAATACATGAAGCTGTAACTGATCTTAGACAAATTTCTAATTTTGTAGCTGCAGCTTCTATAACATCAATATGATAATGTAGTAAAAGTCATGTTTCATATCAAAAACATTCTGTGGTTACGATTAGTCAATATGGATAAAAAGCGCGTATATTGGAAAAATAATTAATTTTATGCAAGGAAATACGATATAAGGGCACTAAAAAGTTGAAAAACTCTCAAAGAAAGTTTCATTTTATTCATGTTAAGTTGTCAATACGAATGTGAAGCATGTAGCGTTCATTGTAGCAGATTGTGCTTCATGAATCTGGAATAGAGCTTCGTGTAGCTTGTATCTTGTGTGTAGCTCTCGAAGTAGATTGGGCCCATTAGTCATTCGCTCGTATCTCTTCGTCTTTGAAAACTGTATGAATTTTTTAGGAAAATTCGTGTGTTTTTATATAGTGTCGAAAGGTCATCTTATACCTATCACAGGTATGATAAGTAATTTTGGAATACATATCTCTTTGAGTGTTTGATTGTCTATTGCGTCCATTACTCGTATAAATGTCAAATATACAAATGGCCAAATGTAATTTTGTACGATCACCTCTCTGTCCAAGTATGATTTTTGAAGTGATATTTTGCATATATTTCTAAAACGGTTGGTTGGACATTAAAACTGATTATAACTAATTTCACAGGATTTCACATTCTGAAGAACTTCTCAGTACATTAAAACCGTCTAGGACCGATCCTTTTCACGGAATTTGTAAAAGCTTTAATTTCTATATGAAAACACCAAGACGGGGTTGGTCGATTTAGTCCATTTTCTAAATTTTATTTACTATTGCTATAAAAATACCATGTACCGAATTTCAGCCTTCAACTTGAACGCGTTCTCGAGTGATCATGCGGATGGAAAGACGGACGGACGGACATGCAAAAAATCAAAATAACGTCATATTTTATGCGTGGGTGTCCAATCCCTTTTGCTCTACCATCATTATTTCTGTGCGTTATAAATATAATGACAAACTTAGTATACCCTATATTAGCCTACACACCTCTCCACAAATCTAATCTAATACCCTATATTACCAGTTATTTTGTTTTTGCGTGTCCGTCCGTCCGTCTGTCTGTCTGTCTGCACGATGACTCAAGAACGCGTATACTTAGAGTGCTCAAGGTTTGTACACGGACTTTAAAAAAAAAGTAAAGTTAAGTTTGAAAATAAAACAAGTCGGGTAACTCATTCGTGAGGCTGCTATACAAAAATTTCGTTTTGCACCATATATTTGGACACTGCCTGAGAATGCATCGACAAGGAGAGCTAAAATTTAGTTTAGGGATTTTTTATAGTCAGAGCAAATAAAACTTCAAAAATGGAATACATCGGCCAACTCCTTCTTGGTGTTGCCATATAAAATTTTAGGTTTTTTACGAATACTATGAAAATATTTTTATTGTACTAAAAACTTCTTCAGAATACGAAATCCCATAAAATTAGTTATAATCATTTTTTCTGTCCGACGAACCGTTTGAGTTTTAAAAGTGTTTTTTTCTGTGCTTTTTTCTCGCATATGGGTCCGTGTCAGGATCAGAAGTAATTTTTGCATTAAATTATTTCGATAGAGCGCTATGATTTAAAACAGTTTTAGCAAAATGCATAATTTGTTTTATAATAATTCTTTCTTCCATATAGGTTCTAGGTTCAAAATTTAACACTTTTTTATCTACATTTTTCATTATTCCAATGCAATGTAATTGAAAATTTGTGTTTTGCGTAAAATATTTTAAAACAAAGCTGTATCAAAATAATTTAATGCGGAAATTTTTTCTGATCCTGACCCGGATCCATAATGCGAAAAAAACCTATCTAACTTTCCGACATAAAATCGATGGCAAGACAGATTTGTGGAGATCTTGCAACAGGAGCAAACAAACTGACTTAACAAATTTTGTTCTAGGGTTCTTCCAGTTCCATATAGTCAACGAATAGCCACCCTTTGATTTTTCATAGCGATATTGATTCAATCCCCTGAGTTGTTCAAAACTTTTACGATTATAGGGAAGCACAACGATTCAAACGAATTGGTTCATTGATTTTTGTGGTTCACGTGGTTCACTCTTTCGGCCACAAGGGCACAAGCATTCGGTTTTCTTAGAATGATTTGATAACTTTTCTGTAGATTTTCCATGCACTATTGGTGGCTGACCATGGGTTATATTGATTCAGGTGCCTTGGTTGGTTTGGGTCGATAAAAATATTTGTGAGCGTTGGCAAGCATATATTTTACAAAATTTTAAACGCGACATCTTCCGGTTTCCCCACGAACATTTTAGTTGTGACTCCCCCCCCCCCCCCTCCGCGTGGTGCAGGTCTGGATACGCATCTACTCTGCATTAACACATATATGGATGAGAGGGTTCGATAGGTTTGAGGTTGATAGTTCATTGGAAGCTTCTTGAAAAAATGCAGTAGAAGTAAAAGTAAAAGAATTTTGAGTTTTTTTAGCCTTAACTTCGAAACGAACACTAGGGATTGGTTGTCTCATAAAGTATAAGGAGTAAGGCCATCCTTACTTTGAAACGAGAAACTTTCCGCCGTTTTTATTTCCTCCCGTCTTCATTTCATATCGTCTATATATATAATCCCAAAGATGATGCTGAAATATGTTTTGCACGCCAAACAAGTTACAACTTTTTTAAGTTGTTTGCCTGCTTCAAAAATTACTTCTTTAAAAGTAGCATATTTTGTATTTATATATATTTATCGGATAGCAGTTTACAGAAGAACTCAGTCTATCTTCCATGCAAAATCCCGACTGTTAAAAAAACTGCAAATAAATAACAAAGAATTCACTTTAGATTTGAAATATCAAATTTCTACACTCTAATTCCGAAGTACGATAATTGTGATCTAGTGGACAGTTTAGATAGGAACTCAACCGTTCGAATATTTTTGTGAGCAATTGTTGTTGAAAATAAAGACTGGACGAAAGAAAATATTGACTAATCTTCTAATTGAAATTGTAAGATTGATGTAACTTAATGAATTAAAAGTGGTTTGTATTCAACTTCCGAAACCTATATTGTGCATATGACAATATTTCTTTAAGCTCTGGTATTTCCACGAAAAACTTTCGATTCAGTCATATTTCATGCACTTTGTAGGTGTAAGCTCTATTGTGCAAATTATTTTAAAATATTTAAGTTTGGTTATATATTGGTAGTTTTGAAATGAAGTCAGTGCAAATTATAAACACTTATCCGGTGATGTGATTTGCAATGTATTTCGGGACGGACTTATGTTCCATTAAATTAAACTCACTTTTATTTATCTATTTTATTTTTCAGGTATGCTGACAACATACCAAAAAGCACAAACATCTTACAATTGAAAAATGACTTATCACTTAATAGTTTCTACCCTCTATCTGTGAGATTACCTGAAATGTAATGTCAGATAAAACTAAAGTCGAGAATACAATATGTACCCAAGAATAAAACAGTTGACCTCATGCAAAATAACGAAAAACATATTTCTTGGCTTTCATATGTATGAAAGATAGCGCAATTACATACTTTTTCTCTTGATCTCTCCAGACCCCTATTTCAATTCTTATCCAGGCTTAGGTAATCACTTTATACACTAACAGACTCTAACAGTTTTTGGTACCCGATTACGTGCAACAATTTATTTCTTTATGAGGAAATTAGTTTTAACACACGCTTTCTCTACTTATTGGCGCCAGCAATTATTTTGATGCAACGTTTAAATTCACGCTAACTAGACCCAGAGGAAAGTCTTAACTTACGCAAAATCGAGGGACTACATGAAATTGTTTTAAAATTGTAATTGAAAACGGTTTTCTCGCGAACTGCAAAGAATGTGGCTGCGTTCAATCAAATTATAGAATTTCACCGTGAAGAATGATTTTTTAATATTATTGGTGCAGCCAATTAGGGATTTTTTTTTTTTTTTTGCGGAAGATATTACAGTAATACGCAATATTACTGGATGAATGATCTAGTCTTCAAGCAAGTGATATTTTAAATTCTTTCACTTGGTATTGGATCAATTATCGCGTTGAAATTGAGTTTTCATGGCTGAATGAGTTGTGCCTTTTAAATTCTGTCAACGCAATTATGGAGAAACTTGTTGTTAAACGCAATTTTAGACCAGAAGAAAAATTGTCTATTAAGAGCAATAATTATCGAATATTGAGACTGGACTACTGGAGCTGGCTCACAGATAGAGGACTTATGACTGGCGTAACCACTGCATGGCCATATATGTACGTAATCCGAGACAAGTCTCTCATTATTTAGAATGAATGCCCGAAGACTCATAACTCAGCTACTGTTGGCCAGGCGAGTCGATTAACGAGGCGTGAATGACGCGGCTTGTTGGAATTAACCGAGGCTTAAAATGCTGATATGATCGACCGTGTCGAACGTGATATCAGAGGAGAATACTAGCAGCGGGGTTGGATCCAGTAGCTCCAGGCTATAATTTTGTCTGAGTCTAGTACTTACTATGTGGGCTGGGGTCTTGAGATCACATGCGTGCCAGGCTGTAAAGCGAATGACACAGCTATTTTAATTAAAACATAAATTAAAACATAATTCAAGCTTTAGCATTAAACCACCAGCAATTCCGTAATTAACAATTATGTTAACACAATTTACAAACAATTTTAGCATAATTAGCCGGAACGTCAGCTTCAGAGGAAAGATGCCGCCACCAACTGCGTGCAATTTTCTCGCTGAGCGCGTTCAAGGCAACGCGTGTATTAGTCTTATCGAGACGTGTACATGTTTCTACAATGTGAAAAGGGAAATCTACATTAGGAAAATGAAAAATTTTTCTTCTGTTTCCCTTAATTGCAGGTAATTAATGGCATTCACTGCTGGATTTAATTTTTATTAAGTGCTTGCTCAATTTAATCTGATTCTGGTTCTCATGGAACCCAATGGAAAAATCTGTAGCCGTACGTATGTATACAGTCATAGTAAGATCAATAATAGGCTACGGGATATGCATCTACTGGGATGGAGCGAAAATATTTTTCATTGCAGCAATATTTTTTTATTTGAATGGGTAGAAGAGTGGAGTAAGACTACCGTAAATTATGCTAAATACCAATTTATGAACTCATGGTGTGATTAAAACTTTTCTAGTTCGAGTAGAATATCCGAAAAATAAAAGCTGTCAATATCTAACTAACTATCTATCAGAAAAAAAAATACTTTTGTTGGATATTCTATTTTCTTTTTTTCTTTCTATAACGTTAGCTATTCAATAAGACAAAGAAAATTTAAGAATTATATAAGTATAACTAACCAAAAAAATAATATAATGTATAGAAAAACGAATTAAAATAACTTAGCTATTGATTAAGTGGTGCATATCATACCAAAAGTTAGAGCAGAAAATAAAACTTCAGATATAAGTAAACTCAAGTACTGAAGAAAAAGAATTTATGGGTAAAAACTAGGAAAAAATTAAAAAAATATGAGTAAAAATAAAGCCTCCCGCCTCTCTCTTTCGAAAACGTGCTTGTCCCAATAAGCAGTTGTTTCCCGAATTTAATTCTGAAACAGTTCTTTGCACGTATAAATGATTATTACTAGGTTTTCAAATTTCGAAGTATTCGTAGTAAATTAAAAACAAATGTGTTTTATCGTTTTTACAGCATAATGCGAAAAATCCAAATTTTCGTGTAGCAACCTTAAGAAAGGGTTGCCATTTTTGGAATTATGTACAACTGTAATATTATTACTACACCCGAAACTTGAGATTAGATGTCATTACCTACATTCTCAACCATTATACAAATATACTTAATGAAAAATTGTAATTTTTGTATGGAAACTTTACAAATAAGTTGCCAGATTATGTTCATTGCAGTACTTTTAGATTTACAGGTTTTAGAGAAAAGCTGTGGATTGAATTTGAATTGACGCTTTCTCAACTAGTATTCAATTATAATGAAAACCTAAATCTTTTAAGGCAATCTTACGAAGCAATTCTCCACTTTTATTCATTTTCGAATTGGTATCTACAATTTCAACCTTTGCAAAATTTCATCATTCTAGATCGATGCATTCAAAGTCAGTGGGTAAAGCGGGAAACACAATTGCACCGTTTCAATCCGATACGTACAAATATCAAATTTGTTTATATGAGACGTATGAGCAATTGGACACATTCGACCAAAATGGATCGAAACGGAGAAGTTGAGAAAATTTCAACTTTTACGGATGACATAACCTAGAAAAATTACCTGTTTAATGTTTGTGTACAACTCAAGATGGATGAAGAATTTTTATCGAAGAAATTAAAATAATTGATGAGCTTTATGACAAAGGCAACAAATTTTACATGAATGTAAAAAGAAAAGACAAAATCTGGAAAAATTTCAATGAGATATTTAAAACTGATGGTAAGTTTGAATATTTTATTTTGATTCACAAGTGTTGTTTATGATGATTATTTCTATTGAATGTAACAAAAAAGAAATGGAGTGCAATCCGGGACTGCTATGTAAGAGAAAAAAAGAAGAATGCTCTCCCATCGGTATCAGCCGCCATCCATAACACCAGTTGGTACGTATTCCCTTTTTTAAATTTTTTGGACAATTTCATAAAGCCGAGGAGGTATGATTTTTTGGGATCTAATATTTGGTAAATATTGTTAAGCTCGTTCCTATTTTAGAATGATAGAAAATACTTTCTATTGGAACAGCAATGAAGTAGAAGATGAGAGTTCTAAGTCGGAGTCTTTTCAATAAAATTTCGTTGAATACTCGGTGGCATCAATTTCCAATCAACAGAGACCATCACGCAAGAGGATATTTTCAGATGATGGTGGGGTGTAAAAGCTATTTGTGGAAACACTACAGAAGTTTTCTAATAAGCTGGAGCATTCGTCCACAGACGACGAAGATGGATACTTCTTGAAGTCCATAGGATGACAGATGAAGAAAATGTCAGAGAATTAGAAAAGTGTATTCAAGATAAACTTTATTCGACAGGCATATGAAGCTGTATAGAGGAGTCAAGAGACACTTGCGTTTAATTAAATGTATTGTCTCGAAGTTCAAATTTTGACTGGTATTTTATGAAAAGCAAGTGTGCAATAAAAGTAAATATTTAGGTGACTAAATGAAAAGAAGAAAAATATATATTTTTAAGTGTTTTTTTTTTTTTCTATAAATAAAAAATTAAATACATTGTTTTTGTTAATTATCTATCTGTTCCATTGGAAGGATACTGCTCCTTCATTGAGAAAGTATTCTTTCAGTTCATCCCTCAAATTGAAGGCCGATCGAAATGCGTTGTTAGTACCTAAACGTGCTGAGCGCAAATTGGTACTTTCTTGTCTCCGGACACCATTGTGAATTACGTGTTCATTATCTTCCCAGTCTACAAAATTCGATGGGCATATATTTTCTCTTTGTCGTTGAGCTTAATAAAGTTATCCAGGGCTACGGCTGCTAATGCAACTTTTTCAGCATTTTGTAGTAGTAATAAATTTAAGGAATGCTTTAAAACTCTCCAACGGGTAACCAATATACCGAAACAATTTTCAATAATTCGTCTTGCTCTGGACAACCTTTAATTGAATATAGTTTTGTCTTCCGGTAAATTTCTTCCTGAGTATAGCCGTAATAAGTTTTTCTTCAAACCGAAGGCGGCATCTCCGACGTGGTAGTACGGAAAAATTTTTGTTCTGTTTGGTAATCTGCATTCTTTCGGGATGGGAGGTACTTGTTGAAATAATTCTCGTCCAAATGTGGATACCTTAAGAATACCTATTTGCATATTTAACGATTAAGTAATTAAATCAATATTTTCAATTTCATACCTCCGTCACTTTGACTTCCGTACGCACCCACGGATATGTCCGTAAAAGTGTAGTTAGCATCACATGTTCCAAGCAGAACAATGCTAAATGACTTCTTATAATTAAAGAAACTTGAGCCAGAATTTGCAGGAGCTTGAATTTCGATATGTTTGCCGTCTACAGCGCCAACACAATGCGGCATGTTCCATCTATTTTGGAAGTCATCAGCAATTCTTTTATATTCAAGTTCTCCAAATAGTATCGCAGGTATCCAAGATAATATTCCTGACAGTAGATTTCCCCATTTTAAAACTCCATGTAAGGAAAGTAAGGCTTACACCTTGTGATAGGAACCTAAAAGGCCATAATAGTGTAATGTTTGTTTAATTATTATTAATATTACGGTATACTTACGACAACGTGACTGCCAGTCTGCATTCAAAATCAATTGCAGGCCTCCTCGATTTTTTCCTTAGGTCATCCTTCATAAGATTTAGAAATAAATCATATATAGACCTTGACATTCTGGTGTGTAAGAAAAATCTTGGCGATCTAACTCTTTGAGTTTTTGATATGTCGTTGCGAAGTATCCCTTTATCTCTCTGTCCCTATTAACTGGTCGCACCCACCACCATCTCCGATTTAGTTTTCTGGATCTCTTATACATTATCCACAATAAATAAATGTGTAATAACATTTCAAAGAGTTCGGACAATTTACGAATTTTTTCACCTGTGTATCGCATAAACAACTTTAAACGTCAAGTTAAAACCGAACGGAACAATTGTGCTCATGCACGTAACGGATCGAATCGAATTGAATTGGAATGGCGGAATTGTGTTTGGCACTTAAGAGTGAAATATTTTGATGAGACCTATGTTTTTTTTTATTTCTTGCGTTGATATGTATTGCAAAAGATATTTTTTAACACTCTTTCCAGCTGAGGTTATTAAGCATTATAGTGTAGAGGTAAGAATTTATTTACTCAAAAATTTAACCAGTCCGTATCTCTCAAATATTTATGGGATCCGTTTGTTTTTAGTATAACTTTACTCTTTTGTAAGATGAATTAATGCAAAGCGACATAGATAATATGAAAATTTTGACCAAAATTACGCAATTAGGGCGTTATTACCAAATTACGGATATTGATAGACTGTTGACAGGATTCGGAGCTGCCACGTCGAATCCTCTTAAGCATGCAGGTTTTCCCAAAGCCTCGAAATTTTCGAATTTTCAAAGCATCAATTTTTTACTGCATTTTTTCCTACGTCTACAGTGTTGTGGAGTCTAAGTTATAATACTCTAAGTGACTTAAAATTATTTTTGAATAGTTTAAAAAGTGTCAGTTATCTGGAGTTTTCCGGGAAAAGGTGTATTATAACTCTTGGTTCTGGTAGGACTATATAAATACATTTCATTATAGGATTTAACGCTAGTTTAACATTCTTCTCATTGAGCTATATTTGGAACACTTACACATGTTGGCTAAAAATCCGCTTTCTAAATTACATATGACAAAAATTCAATATGGCGGCTCCAGAATGGCAGATGGAATTTAATCAGATGAGACCACTGACATGTATATTAATGGACTGACTGATCTCCTGTTTCATGTGGCACCAGTTTTGATATCAGAAAGTATGCTCTCACTGTCAATGCACTATCGTAAACTGGTGATTTATTTAAATTATTTTGCAATTTACTTATATGCATGTCAGTGCGATTTATAGAATTTACCAAAAAAGTATTTGGGACTATTTGTATTGTTAAATTTTAATTATGAGCCAAAGGAAGTGTTTTTCACAAAGATTTTTTGGTAGGAAAGTTTTGATTACAAAGTTGCCAGTTCTAGAAATACCGCTGAACTTCAAGCAATATCTCATTCCCAATCATTACAGTTCAGTGGAAAAGTATGCTCCCACGGAAAGAGACAGGCATATGAAAGTGGTGCCAATTGCTATCATGCATTTTTTGTTCAACGAGCAGTCCATTTATATACATGTCAGTGGATAAGACTAAAAATATATATGGGAAATTTCAGGGCCGAAAATTACGAATTTGTGGTCATATTTTAGAAATTTAAGATGACTGCGCCAATATGGTGGAAAAGTTGTGTTATTATTGTCCGATTCAACTCAAGATCGATATATCGAAACTTTAAGGAAGGCAGATTACGAATTTATTTGAATTTAAATTCATTAGATAGTTTCGATTAAGTTTTGTAGTCTTATTTGACTCACTTCCACATATCATAGTGACGAAAAGTTTGCACATATACCAAATCCCTTAGGTATGGTTATCCCATTTTTAAATTTAGGATATATATTACTAACTAAATACATTCAGAAAGTTTCCAAATTTTCGATAATTTCATTACAAAGTAATCGTAATATACAAAACAAAAAAACAAATATATACAGGGTGTCCCGGACTAATGCTGCAACATTTTGCCAAATGATTCCTCTCGTCCAGACAAGCAAAAAATTGTATGGCAGGGGGTGGGGCAAAATGTCACCCTACCGACTTACAGGGTGATTAGTAAAATATGCTCTTTTTTCACTAAACACCCTATATCTTAAAAAGTACAGGGTGTACGGTCACAGTTAAGGGCACACTATATGCAGAACTTCATGGCCTTTCCAACGACAGCTCAACCAGCCCCGTACAGCTCTCCCCTCAGAAGTTATAAAAGTCTAAACTAAAAATTTCGGATTTTCTTTCCTTTTTTTTACTTTAACCTCTATTATTTTTGCAAAAAGGTCATTAACATAACCTTTTTTTATAAAAACTGTAAACTGTGGAGCCTCCTCTTTAAGTTCACCTATTACACCCAATGTGCTATCTGAAGCCCTTTAAGAGCTATTAGCTCTAAACTTATTCTCAAACCTATTTTCAAACCTATTCTCAACAATAATTTGTTCCCTTAGCATGTCATTTTAAAAAATATCGTCTCATTTCGGTGTGACCGGAATAGGTTATGAGTTAATAACTCTTTAACGGATACAGATAGCACATAGGGTATAATAGGTCAAATTAAAGAGGAGGCTCCACAGTTTACAGTTTTTATAAAAAAAGGTTATGTTAATGACCTTTTTGCAAAAATAATAGAGGTCAAAGTAAAAAAAAGGAAAGAAAATCCGAAATTTTTAGTTTAGACTTTTATAACTTCTGAGGGGAGAGCTGTACGGGGCTGGTTGAGCTGTCGTTGGAAAGGCCATGAAGTTCTGCATATAGTGTGCCCTTAACTGTGACCGTACACCCTGTACTTTTTAAGATATAGGGTGTTTAGTGAAAAAAGAGCATATTTTACTAATCACCCTGTAAGTCGGTAGGGTGACATTTTGCCCCACCCCCTGCCATACAATTTTTTGCTTGTCTGGACGAGAGGAATCATTTGGCAAAATGTTGCAGCATTAGTCCGGGACACCCTGTATACAGGGTGTCCCGTAAGTCGACGTCAAGCCAGAGTCGGGTGATAGGCCAAATCATAGTAGTTATCAGAAAAATATAAAAAAAATCTAAGTTATGTATTTTTTAAATTATAGGCATTTCGCTTTTTTCCAAGAAAATGTACACCCTGTGATGGTTTTTTAGCTCCTGTTGCTATAAATCTTTACTTTTTTTCAATTTTATTTTTTTTATGTAATCTCGAATAGTGCTTATGTAACACTTTGCTTTAAATTCTGAACCGACTGCTCCAGCTTGCAAGAAAATGTCACATTTTGGCGAACCAAGAATTGAAAATTAATATTTCACCCAACTTTAACTGACTGTAATGTAAAAAAAAATGTACTAAGCCAGTTTAGCAAGTAACTTTAAAAGTTGACGCATTTAATAAGGATTCTGAAATCATATAACACTTGCTACATTATTTCTTAGATTACGAGAAAAAAAAATTTCTTCAAGAAACCCAGTTTCGAAAAATTTGTTTTTACCTACTAAAAATGATTCTAGTGTATCAAAAGCTTGCCTTAAGACCATAACTTTAAGATTCTAGTTTGAATGAGATGGAGAGTCGTTCCATGAAGTGTGAGTGAGACAGACAGTGTCGCATTCGAGTCAGAGATGCTAACTTTTTGTTAAATTTTGACTAATTTTCCTTAAGTTTAAAATTAAATAGCATTTATTTGGATGCATTCCCCATAACTGAAGGGCATGTTGGCATATTCGGGTATGGTGGCACTACACAATCACACGATAGTCCAGGAGAAAGCACACAATCAAACAAGAAATGCAATAAACGAAGCTAAAAGTCGTAAGCAGACCTGGGAGGTAATCGATTGATATGTTAATCGATAAAAAATTAACCAAAAAATCAACTAAAATTTGAATGGATTGAAATTTTAGTTAGCTCCCTCGATTGAAATTTTAGTTTGCCAGACGATTAATGGGTTAGTCGAATAAAATTTCAATCGACTTAAAAAGTCAATCGACAGCCCCGATTAAAAATTTAATCGATTAACATTTCAATACGATTGAAGATCCCATTGATTGACAAATCGGCAATATGCAATTAAATACATTCTATAAAAGAAAAAAGACGCACATAGAAAAAATGATATGATTTATTATTATAGTTACATCATTTGTCGGGTTTATTTGTCTAGATAATTATGGTTTGGTTTGAGGATCACACGATCCTCAAAGAGGTTATCGGTAAGGCTACCATAACGTGCAATGTTAACCATTGTAACAAATGAGAACATTCTTTCAACTGGAGCTGAAGAATTTAGTGGTGTGTTAGTTTTTAAGAATATCTGCCTAATTAATGGATAATCAATCATCCAACATTTAGAAATTCTTTCTCCTGTCACTTAAATATCTGGAATAAAATTAGAATAAAACATAAATGCTGGATTTTACACTTTGTTTAACATATAGCTAGAAATAACGCACTAACAAATATGCAAAAAAAAATCCAAACTATATCTCAGTGCCGTACTTAAACTGCAAAAAAGTTCGCGCGTGTTCAGATATATTACAATATATTATTTTCTTAAACAAATTTTGTTGAACAAATATTTTGTTAGTGAAGCTTTTAGCTTTAAATCTGTGAGAATGAGGGAGAAATAAATTATTCTCGTACATAAATGAGAAGGGGCGGAATTTTCAAATTTTATTCTCACCTACCTAATGTTCTCGCAATTTTGTGAAAGGGCGCTTTAACTGAAATATTGAAGAATGTAACCCAGATTTAAACCAGAGGTGCCAAGTGCACAGTAACAACTTGATTTTACAGTATTTGTGAGTCGCATTCAGTAGTAATGGAATTAATGAACCCCCAAAACAGAATAATAATAACTGTGTTAAAAAAAAAAATAAGTTTTTCGTAGTCGTACAGTAATTTAAAAAGTTGACTTGACATCACTGGTTGTAACTTATGTTGTTGTTGTTATCCTGTGATATTATGATTATGATGAATTTCAGTTGTTTGTATTTCTGGGATTTTTTTTTTATGTGCATATTTTAGGGAAAAATTTCAGCATTTGAGCATTGCAGATTTTATTCTTATATTGATTGCAATAATTGTAGGCCGAATATTCTTAATTGTGTGTTATAATAAAATGTCATCGCAATAATACAAATCGATTTAGCACTGCTTTCATTATTCTGGTATACCTATCTTACGGAATTCATTGTGTGCATATTTGGCATAGCCAAGAACAATTAATCGTAATCCATAGTATCTCATCCATTGTGTAAAAAAAAAACAAAGGTGAACTGTGCGATTTAAAAAAAACAAATTCGCATGTTTATTGTGTTCGTGCCTTCTAAAATATATTAAAATTTATTATTTAGATTGTAGTTTCATTATTTGTACTAACAAAAGCAAAAATATAATCGATGATAATTTTGTGATCAGTGATTCAGATGATATCCCGAACAGCATTACAATTACCTAAGTTCTGTCCACATCCAGCGTTGATAAACATTCCAATGAATCTGCTTGTGGAGTATTGGAGGGAGTCATTAGCAAAACGACCTATATTTGATGGCACTTTTTTCAAGTTGATACCAGATGGATGTTGTACTTAACAATATAATCGTTGAGGAGTGTGTCATGTGTGAGGGGAGAAAAAAGATTACAGGGTACTGTCTATAACTTCGAATTTCAGGTCGTATTTGAAAAGAGTACACGGTCAGGAGTCAGTTGATGCACTGGATGAATATAAAACTGTGAAGTGTGCAAAAACTGACAGTCTTGCAACAGACAGTTTTATGTTTAAAAAAGATTATGTGAGGAACAATTTGAAAAGGACATGTTAAATTATGTAGTAACAACTTTGATGCTTGTAGTAACAACTTTGATACTTGCGACAACGGAGATTTTCGAAAAATTTTCGGTAACTTGAATATACCTACTTTTCAAACATTTGTCAAGGAAAAAATTAGCCAGAAAAATTTCAAGTTTGTATAACGAAAATATTTCTAAGGTTAAACAAGCTCTTGAGAAAGTGACTTATGTATGCACTTCATCAGATGTTTGGTCATCAAAATGTCACCAATTTTTAGCAGTAACTGTGTATTGCATTGATGGAAATAATTATAAAAGGATATCAGCAGCTTTAGCTTGTCGGCGATTTGCTGGCACACACAGGTATGACAAAATTGCGGAATCATTAGGTAACATTCATTTACAGTTCGGCGTAGATCATACAAACATAATTACAACAGTAACTGATAATGCTAGTAATTTCGTAAAAGCATTTCAACAATTCGGTAGTACAAAAGATAACGATGCGAACGATGTTGTTGTGGAGGATTTACCAAATTTTGAGAATATTGATAGATTTCTACCAACTCATCTATGCTCCTGCAGTCATACACTTAGTCTTATAGCAACTGTAGATATACAAAAAGAAATTAACAAAAATGTTTCACTTATAGTACATTTACATTGGCCCTGAAATCTCATGATTTCGGTGATTTGATTTTGAAATCTTCAAACCGTTTACATTAACGTCAAAATGATTTCGTTTGACGTTTTATGTCGTATATATGGAGTAAAGTTTAAATAAAAGGCCCGAGTGTATAGTGTTGGAAAAAATTAATTATTAACTATACTCAATGGACTGCAGTAAATGGGCGTTATATTTAAATTCTACACAAGAATTCACACTCCTGTACGAAATGATTTGTGATGAAGTAAAAAAAAATAAAAGAAGATATCGCCAGCACTTAAGATTAATTTTACATCTTCAAAGAAAAATTGTGATTTTATTGAACCATATTTTGAAGCTTAAAAATAACAAAACTGTTTGGAGAAAGGTTTTAGAAGGAGTTATTAATTCCCGTAATAAAGTCCATACATATTTATAATTCTCAGATTCGACGAAGTAAGTTTTGGGAAGAAGAGGTACCTGAACAAGACGAATATTTTTTTAAGGAAAATTTCGCATGAGTAGGAAGTCATTTAATATTTTGTGTGAAAAATTAAATGAAATGGAAGAATGTGCTTCAAATTTTGGGAAAGCAATGCCTATCGATAAAAGAGTTGCTATCGCTCTATACGCATTAAGATCGTCCGCTGAATATAGAAGTATCGGAAATATATTTGGAGTATCAAAATCTACTGTATGTTGCATTTTACTGGAATTTTGTCAGAAAGTGTGGGAGAAAATGCAACCAGGCTATCTTACTTTCTAAAGAAGATTTAAAAGAAAATATAGAAGGCTTTAATATGCTAGGTTTCCCTCAATGTATTGGAGCAATTGGTAATTTAAATATTAATTCGCAGTAGCTATTTTTAATTTTACTGATACCTTTTAGACGGTTGTCATATAGAAGTACGACCTAGAGCGGAAGATATCGACTATTACAATTATAAAGGATGGTACTCCACTATATTATTAGCTCTGGTTGATTACAGGTAACAGTCGAAGACAATAATGTAAATAAGTTGTCCTTACTGTAATTACAGATATAGATTTATGTACGTAAACGTAGGATGTCCTGGCCGTTGCAATTATTCCCGCATATTCGAAAAGTCTTCATTAAAACTCTATTTGCAAAACCCCGTTTTAAAAGAAAAATAAAAAGAAATATTTGTGGAGTAAATGTACCCGGACTTATAATTGGCGAATCGGCGTTTCGTTTTTCAGAAAGTTTAATGAAATCCTATCCGTTTTCCACTACTTCAGACCCCAATCAAAAATATTTCAATTATGTTTTGTCTAAATGTAGAAGAGTTGTGGAAAATGCCTTTGGACATCTCAAGGGAAGAATTAGAAGAATAGGAAAAGGAATTGATAACAACATTGATAACGCTCCGTCTATAATAAAATGTTTTTGCGTTTTGCACAATTTTTTAAATATAGAAAATGACAAAATCAACAGCAAATGGATAAACCTGTTACGAGAAAAAGAAAAAAACCAGGGTAGACAACAACCACAATTTAATAATATGGTGAATGACAGGAGTTCCGATGCAGAAAACATCCGAACTGCAATTGCAGAATATTTAGGTAATTCAAATAATTCAGACAATTATTAAGTAGCATTAATATTCATTATTTATTATGAGTTAGCAAATTTAATATCGCGGCTTGAAAATTCTTTGAATTATCCACAAAATTTTCCAACAATTTTGTTCGTTTTTCTTCTAAGTTTGCAGATTTTTGCTCCATTTTGTTGACACTTTCCCATTCTTTTTGCATTAAGTCGTTCGTCCTTTTAAATTCCCTTAATAAATCTTCATTCAAATTTTTTACTTTCCTTTTAGCACTACCTACTTGATACAGCTTTTGTATCTGACGGCGGGGCTGGCATTACAGGTGATGGCGATGAGGACGAGGGAGAAAACATTTGATTTGATGTACCAGAATCGTCATCCAAGATGTCAATCATAACACAGTCTACAAGTAAAAATAACGAGTATATTATGTTGCATACAAATGAGATAAACTAATAACGAATAATTAATGTGTTTATATTTGATTTATTTACCTTCCATTATATTATCTTCCATTAAAACCTCTATGTTGTGAATTTTCTGGGCTCTAAGTATTCCATTAACTTTTGCATACATTGATCACTCTGATGGTGAACCTCCGGAAGCACCTATTACATTCTTTTCTTTCCTGAAATGGAACATATCGCTCTACATTATGATATGGTAGTATTAATTTATTTACCTATATTCATTTGTCAAATTGTGGAGCTTCATTTTGATTTCTTCAGCCGAAAGAAAAATATTACTTTTAGCCATTTTAGCTTCTATTTCCTTAAATACGTTATTTTTTTTTCGACGTCCTTAATTTCTCTATGTTATGTTCCCAAAGTTGAATCAAGATTTCTTCATGATTGGCACCCAACATTTCCGTTTTTTGTACTTATTCCCTCCTTTGCATTTATGCATATTTAATTCAGAACGGGCGTATTGCTAAACTAAGAATCTTTATGATCTTCAAGACAAAAGTGTTGTAAAAGTCAGAATTTCTTAAACGTCACGTGTAGTTAAACTCAGCCTTAAGAGTTTTTCTTTAAAGACAATCCAGTGCGATCCGAACGCACTTGAATAACTTGATATATATATATGTGTGCGTGAAGCATGATTTTGTGTTTACTTTCATTAGAATCGTACAGTTTAAAAAACTTTGTAATTTATAAAAAAATTTCTGAAAAATTGCAAAAATTAATTTAACGGTGGTAGTAAATGGGAAAAGCAATACTGTCGAAATAGAAGACTCTATATATGATATGCTGCAAGACTGTTTTCATATTTAAACATTTAAAATGACACTAGTAAATTGTTTTAATAGGTGGAAATTAGTTAGCGAATTATTGCAGCAGTCTGCTCGGCGTTACAGAAGTACCCAATTGACCGGAAAGCTAAAAAAATAATAGTGAGCATGAAGGTTGCGAAGAACTGGAACGAAAAGCCCTTTCTGTATCATTCTTACAAGTTATGTATTTTATTTATGAAGATGAAAAGTGCCTTTATTTATATTAAATAAAAATACGAGAAATGTTATATAATATGTTGATTTATTTATTATGAACGAGATATAAAAAGGTATAACAATCTTCCATTCTTTGTCGTTTGACCCGTAATACAATCTCACCGTCAGCAGAATCAGAAGAACTACTTTTGTCAGAAGTGTTTTCATTTTTTCCATATTAGATTCAACCAAAATAACTTAATAGAATTCAGAAATGTTAATATCTGGTTTATTTTAAAAGTTTATACAGTTACATAGTTGTCAAAACAATATAAGCTGTCAAGTGTTGTAAAACTCAGTCTCAATCACATTCAGATGGTACAGTTGACAGCTTCTTGACATGCAGAAAAATTCTTAGTTTAACAACACGCCCAACGTCTATCAAACTAATAACAAAATATTTTGTTGACAGCTTCTGTCACTGGAAATTGAACACAGTGACATTGGAAAATGTGTGCGTTCGGACAAAAATTCGTGATTTCGATACAGATTTCGTTGAAATATTAATGAAATCTGGGGATTTCGGCATGAATATATGTATGTTCGCAAAATCGCGGGATTTCAATGAGGATTTCTTCGAAATCTTGAAAAGACGAGATTTCGTGGCAATGTAAATGTACTATTAAACAAATTCATGAGAATTCTTCCAAAAATGTTCGAAGTTGTGGTCAGCTTCTTCTGTTCATCTTAAATCTGCTGAAATTGTAAAAGAAATACTCGTCCTGTTGTGACAAGATAGAATTGCACATGTGATGCTACTTTAAACATTTTACGGATTACGTCAAAAGCTTAAAATTGAAAATTTTGCTATAAATGAAATTACTTACATTGAAGAATATGTTGCCATTGGCATCTGTTTTGAACCGGTTGCAAGGTGAAAATAATTTACATTATGGATATTTGATTCCTTGTTACTTTAACTTAAAATAAAAGTGAAACATTGATAGAAGAAGAATTGAAATACTGCAAACCAGTTCTAACTACTATTATATTAAGTCTTAACAAAAGATTTAATCAATTACTACGGCTTCGTTTTGTGGCAAAGCAAGGTATATTAGCTTCTTACTGCCAGAGCGGATCCAACTAGGGGGGGGGGGGGCGCCCTGAAGACCACAAAAACAAGTAAAAAAGCTAGAATTGGTCTAAGACCAATTCTTATGATACCCTAGATAAATGCCCGTATTAAATTTCGAATGGTCACCGATCTATTAAGCTTGATTTTGAAGTCGTTTTTCGCATATATTTCTAGAACGGTTTGTCGCACAGAAAAAATGATTATTACCAATTTTCTAGGATTTCGTATTCTGCAGAAGTTTTTAGTATAATGAAAATGTCTTGGACTGATCGTTTTCAAAGTATACGTAAAAAACCGAAATTTTTATATGGCAACACCAAGAAGGAGTTGCCCGATCTAGTCCATTTTTGACATTTTATTTGCTAATGTAGTAAAAACATCACATACGAAATTTCAGCTCTCCACGTCGACGCGTTCTCAAGCAGTGTCCAAATATATAGCGAAAAACGAAATTTTTATATGGCAACCCCACGAAGGAGTTGCCCGATTTGTCTCATTTTCGAACTTAATTTTACTTTTTTTTTTAAAGTCCGTGTACAAAATTTCAGCTCTCTAAGTATACGCATTCTCGAGTTATCGTGCGCACAGACGGACGGACGGACGGACGGACGGACGGACGGACATGTAAAAATCAAAATAACTTTTAATATTATGAATAGGTGTCCAATCCATTTTGCTCTACCATCATTATTTCGAGGTGTTACAAACGGAATGACAAACTTAGTATACCCCTTAGATTTCATCTGGGGTATAAAAATGCAGTAGATCTTCTGAATTTTTCCTAACAAAATGATTCACACCTATTCTACAGCACCTTTTGTAAAAAATGTAACAATTTCTGGAAGCGTTCAATATAATACATTTAGGAACACAAGCCCTAGCCAGCACCTTGGCCTTCGCTCATGGTTGTTGAAGCATATAGAGAAAACAGGAAGCGCGACAGAGCCAATTCATGTTAACGCGATGGAAGGTTTGCTTTAATTGAAAACCATGTGCCAAGGGGTCTTTGATAAGCCTTCTATGTAAAGACGGCTTCTTAGAATATTATCGCAGCGGCGTGACAAAAGAAAACATAAAAAAAAAATTATAACTCGTAATTGGAGACATTCAGCGAAACTACACAACGGCGAATGAGTCATTGTGCATTGATTTAGTGAGTGTTAATACAGTTAAAGTAAGAGATTAATTTTTTACTAATTTTTTTTTTATTTTTGCGTAAAATGTCATACTTTTTATAGAATACTTAGCCCAAACGTTAAATAAAAAGTAAATAAATCTGCATACTTCATACTTCATTGCTTTTTTTCATGCTTCGAGTTACAAACACGAAAACTCAAATACAGATTTTTGAGTTGATTCGGACCATAAACGGTAAACTTCGTCCATCATCTTATAGCCGCCATCTTAAATTTCTAAATTTTGACCAAAAATTCATTCATGACCTCAAAACCCCCAATATATGCACTAGTTGTTATTTTTATCAAACCAAAATATATATTGTCTAGTTTTTTCATTAATATCAGCTAGATCGAATCCAGGGATAACTTTTGCTCTCCATGAAACTTATTGAGCATTTCTTTATCGCTGATAAGCTTCGTATTATTTGGATGAGCTATTAAAGCTGCTCCAAAAGGCCGGCCCAAGGATATGCTGACGACATTGTCATTTGTTTTAAAGTGAAGTTTGAGTCAGCTTACTGCCTTTAACATTGTCACTAGAATATGCCAGAATATCGGACTATCAATAAACCCAGGTAAGGCAGTGTTAGTTACTTTCACTCGGGAAAAGGAGCCTAGGTTAATTGGACTTGCACTAGAATATTCTAAGGAAGCAAAATATGTGTGAGTAATCTTAGATAGCAAGGTCACCGGAAGTCCCCACGTTAATATAATAATTAACAAAGCTATGTGGGGCCTGAACCCTAAAATGACCTTACGTATCTTCCAGGCCATTGTCAGGCCCAAACTTTCTTATGGGGTAAGAGTCTGTTAGCCTAGAACGATGCAGGCAGCCACGAAGAGAACCCTTGATAAAGTGCAAAATGATGGCATACTTAAGCGCGAGTTGCGCCTTCACATCGTCTTCTCAACGAGCACTTAAAGCTGGAAGCCATTCTTGGCTTACAGCCACTCCACCTTTTCATTCCCAGGGAGTATGCTTAGAAAGAAAAGGGCAGATGTACGCACTACTTTCGGTGTGAGACATCTCAAGATCCTCGAGTAGGTCAACATTAAAGACCTATATTTTTTAACAGATGTTATGACCAAAGCATTCTCTCCCGAAAGAGGTTACTCGATACAAATTAACGAAAAAGGCTAAATAGATGACAGAGGGCTTCAGTCCCCGCAACGGGCCAATGTCTAGACGGATCCATTAAGGATGACAAAACTGGTCGGTCCAGAAGTGGAACACTCCATTCCGCTTGGTATCTCACCTCCTATTTTCAAGCAAAAGTCTATGCTATAGAGGATGGAGCTCAAGTAAGCCTAAACAGAGGCTGCAAGAGCTCCAACATTCACAAATGTTTAGCCAAGATTTTGAGTCGAAACTAATCTAAAGCTGGTACTCGAAACTCAAGCTAATATCTCGGGACAACGAATGTCTCTTAGGCATCTTGGACACGATGGACTGGATTGTAATGAAAACACGGACGAACTGGTTAAAACCGGCGCCGACAGTCCATATGCTGGTTGCTGGTCCATACCGAAGATTTGGCTTACCTAAAAGCCACCTTAGGAGGGAACTGCATAAATGGGAAAACAGGCAACTCGATATCCTCTGGCATAACGTGCCTAGTTTTAGGCAGTCGAAAGAATTCTACACCACCTCTCATCTCCAGATCTCCGATCTAATCGGTCTTGGCAGACAATCGCTCAGGCTGTTTGCTAAAGCACTCACTAGACATGGCCCTTTCTGTCAATTTGGGAAGAAAATAAACAAATCCGTCTCTGCGTAGAGAAAAAGGAGGGGGGGGGGGAATAGTCTGTGAAGCGCAATGCTGAACAAGGTGAAAGTTGTATAAGAGGAAAGCATGCATACTTGATGGAAGAAATTTGTTGGTTTGTTGTTTAGGTGGTTTAGTTGTGCTGAGGATCGCGTTGGCATATCCTTCTGGAAAATAGTGTGAGCACGTGGACCGGTATGAATGACACTGAAGTCATTATATTTGGAATGATGTGCACGCATTGTTGAGTACAGCCCACAAGGAGGATACAATTTATAAATAGGCACATGCTTCTTCCAGATAAAAATTGAGATTTTTGACTGTGTGGGTACTGTAGTAATGCTAGGCAGATGGCCCATAATGCAAAAGAGTTATGTGCTCATGTAAGTCAGAATAATAAAATCTCAGACATTGGTATGCGAAGAGTGAGAGGAAAAAGACACGCATAGCCTCTTGGGAAGGGGGCAAAATGATGTCTTAGTTGATGAATAAGTTGATAAATGACGGAAATCAGGTATGTATGTTAGTAGTGCTTATATGGTTAGTATGCATGGTCAGCTATAAGATCCAAATGTTGAATCTCGAAGCCTATCCAGACTGAATCGGGCATATCTTAACCTTCCCCTCTGACAGCGCCCATAATGGTTACCTGTGTAGGCCAAGTAAAATTCTTTTGGACGTTGCAAGTAAGATCTAGGCCCGAACGGAGTTACCAGTACCGTTTACAAAAGAATATCTTGCATGAAGATATGAAACTGGGAGTATTCATGGTCCGTTGATCATGCTTTACGAAAGCCATACCAAATGGGCCGCCCGACATTGGCTAACTTGGTACTACGGGGTTGAGGAGCCCTGAATAACAAGGTTTTATCCACCCTAACTTGGGGTGGCCCCTTTATGGGAACATCATAGTGGTGATGGTGACCCAGATCGGCAGAGATTGGATGGATAGGTCTCGCTTCTACCAGTAAGTTGATGTCATGTTATGCTCTATTGACACACTGGAACTCGTTGTTTCGCACATGAGGACGTTGATTGCCGATAACAGTCCGAGCATGAAGAATGCCCTGGCATTAAGCCATACTTGGCAGGTGCTCACGTAAAACCACAAGGATCTTTCTGTGCGAAGAAAAAGATGAAACGTCGACACATATTCAGTGCTTTAAGGTTTAAAGCTGCAAATCACTGGAGAAACACTTACCACTTAAGTTTCGCAATCTAACCACAAGGTCACCAATCGTGCTCGTGAAACAAATCGATTTGCCTAACCATTTTAGAGAAAGGCTAAATAAATCTAATTTGGTCCCTGTGTTCACATAGCGCTAGAGGTGTAGTGGCTCCTAATCTTAATCTAAGCTAACCTTGGGACTTTTTATTGGAAATTACACCTGAAAAACGTTTCTGATCAGGAGCAAGATCTAACCTAAGATCGTTGGTGAAGAGTCACATCTTCTTGGATTGTCAAATCGCTACCACGACTCTAAAGTCCTTCTCCATTAATCTAACGATAGTTTGAGAATGTCTCAAATTCTAAAAACTTTATCAAGGAAAAAAACCATCCTTAAGTTGGTATCGGAAATTGAAGGTCCATAGAAGGAATTAAATCGGAGACGGCCTGGCCAAAAGAGTAGCGGAAACTCCATTTGTCGGACCAGAGTTATTTTGTGGCACTTACAAATAATAGTTCAGAGCTACCCCAAGTAGTTGGGAGAAAAATCAAAAGGGATTCAAAGTAGATCATTGAGGTCGCAGTGAATTCGAGACTAACATCTATATACCGCTTAAAGAATCAAAATCTAAATCTAGCCCTACAAAACAGATCCCAATTTATTTTTCTAAATGATTATTTTTATGGTTTCAGCAAGATAATATTAAACTAATAATTTTGAAACTCATTTCATTCAGTAATTCAGACCATTTTTTAATCACAGCTCAACTTACCACCTCAAACCTGTCCCGCGCTACCTCTCCACCTATAAGTAGTCTTCTCTGGCACTATAAAAATACTGCCTGAATCAGTATCTTAGAGAAATTGATTGGACGGTCTATTTTACTTCAAAAGATTTTGACAAATGCAGATTAGAACCTAGAAATGTTCTAAGTCTTAGCATGCGTGAATACATTCCGTATTTCTACAACAGCAATATCGCTCTTAGCTTAACGAAAAGTGCAACCAATCAATTAAAGCGAAGAAGTCTACTTTTTGCGCCTATCAATTCCATCCACATCCAGAATTGAAACAATTCTACCAGACTGCACGGAATACCTGCAAGTGCATCATCCAGAGAGAAAACTTCTTATTGATGAGAGCATTAGACAAATGAAATCTTCTCACGTTTGCAATTGATCTCAACGAAACTCTTTAGTACAATAGTAAACAATACCCCGTCACAACGCTTCGCAAAAATATGCCTTTCAAAATATAGATACACAAAAAATTCTACATTTGATAAATCAGTCTAGGGCTACTGAGTTCAGTTTACTTTCGAAAAAAGCGACACTTAATACGAAAAGTGCAAAATCGCTCAATATATTGTTAAGAATTCAACAAAATATTGAATACTACTCAAGCTTCAGTCTTCGGTTTCGGCCTTTGCATCATATGAAAACAGAAAAGTAAAATTAGTGATAGAAAATATCTATTATTCCCTAAAGCCAAACAAAAATCGCGTGTTATAATTAACAAGCCCCCTTTTTTCCAGAATACATCCCGAAAAAAGTCAAATGCAATACAAAAAAGCACAAGAATCTTCTGTTTGATTTGTTCAAAATAACCCAGTAAAGGCCAAAATACAGTGATAGCGACACAACAATGTCAGCAACTTAGTTGGCGATAATGTCGCATTTAAAACACAGTGAACGCGACTTGGCAAATATTTTTGACAGCTATCTCTGTTTTATTTATTATAAAAGAAATGTCAAAAAGGAAAAATTTAAGAAAAATCGCTAAAATTGCAAAGTTTAAAGAAAAAACTAAAAAGAAGACTAAGAAGAGATTTCTATACATGGGATGACGTTTATTGCACAACTTAATTTTTCCCTCATTTTCTCTATTAATTCCTCCTCAAAACCCAATTTGTCAAACTAATAAATGAAATTAATTTTATACAAGTTTTTAATAAGTAGTTTATTTACTATTATCTTTTAATTTACTATGTTTCATAAAAATATCCAAATCCACATAACATGAATGTCAATTATTCACTATCCACACAGAAATGTCAATTATGTTGGCGACTAATTTAGAGATTTGCCCAAACTTTTTGTTGGCAACTTATCGCGTCGCCCTCATTGTGTCAAGTATATGGGATTTCCACATATTCGAATCTTTGACAGCAACCAATTTACGGCGACTTTGTTGTGTCGTTCTCACTGTGTTTTTGCCTTAAGGCCGCAAAAAAATGCCTATACGTGTGAACATGTATATAATTTATATTATTTTACCATTTTTCCATAAAACTAGTAAGACAAAAAGAGTAACAAAAATCAATCATAAAGTAGTAAGACACAATATACTACGTTTACAATCAATCTCAACGATACCTTTCCGTGCCATGCTAAACAATACTCCGTAAATAACCTAAAAATGTGATGGCGAATAAATTGATGCGCAATTTATCGTCACAACGTTTCGGAACTATATTACTTCCGAATTTTAGATTCACAGAAAAACCTTGCACTTAATAGTTTGGTTTAGTTCAGTTTTTAAGTGTAGTTAAGTAAAACTTCACCAGTTCCTCTATACATTCACTGCCTAACAATGGTAAAGTAGTAATTGACTCCGTGGATAAAGCTAATATGCAATTAGAAACCGATTAACTAATCAACAATCTCCAATATAGCTTCCGGACTAGACGCTCATCTGGAGACTTGCTGACTATTCTTACAAAACGTTGGAACCGTAGAATAGAATAGAATAGAATAAACTTTATTTCGGTAAAGTACACAAGATTGAAATCTTATAGAGTACAACTATTATAGTGGAGCTAGAATCATTTACATCGAAATTCAAAGAGTAAAGAAAAAATTAAAACTAAAAATAAAAAATAAAATAAAAATAAGTATCATTAAGTAGGAGTTACAATTCGAGTATAACACTAACTGGTATTCCCTTGCGGAGAGAAAGAAAAGAATGTGAAAAAGGAGCTATATTATGTGCGTTTTAACGAGTTTCTTAAATGCATTGATGGTACCAGCCGCCTGCATACTGATAGGGAGATCATTCCACAGACGGATGCTTTGGACAAGATAAAAGCTTTCCATTACAGTCTTGTGAAAGCGAGGCAATGCCAAATTTCTATTTCGTTGGGAGGTAGTAAAATGGAAAAGTTCTCTAAGGTACTCTGGCTTATTAAATTTTAACAAATTGTACAAAGAAACCAAGTTTCTTCGTTTAAGGTAAGAGGCAAAAGAACATCCGAACAAGCAAGACCGGAGATGAGAGACATGATCAAACCTACGCAACCCATAAATGAACCTCACACAGTCATTTAGGGCAACTTCCATCTTGCGTGTACAGATACTATCCAGTTTAGGAAAGACCAAACATCCAAAAGTGAAATAAGGCACGATTAGTGTTTTTACTAGCTTTAGACGAGAACGACTAGATAATATACTCGCTGAAAGCCACAGTCTGCGTAAGCTCCCATAGATTTTTCTGATCGTATTATGAATATTATCACAGCATTTCATATTGGGGTTTAGTACTATCCCAAGATTGGTGACCTTGTTTGACATAGGCAGTGAAACGCCGTTCAACAGTATAGGCGGTATGTCGGTTTCATGGAGTGTGCTATTGTAAAAGATAGCACAGTGTGACTTTCCCGGATTTAGTAGCAGCCGATTATAGTTAGACCAGGTGCAAATTCGGTCCAAATCAGGGTTTAATCGTGACACGCAATCCTCGAGGAGGCCAATAGGTCTCCTCCGTAGTCTCTACAATTTTGGTGAGTCCAAAATCGTTGTCCTTGATATTTCAGAAGACTTTGATAAGTCTGGAATCCAACCCTTTTAGCCAAATTTAAAGCACTTGGGCTCTCCCCTCCCCTTCTGTTTTCCGTGTTGTATTAGCGCGTTGCATCTAAATCTCAACCTATAAATTCCGGTGTGCACTAGAGATCTGTTATTTCTCCATCTCTCTTCCTATTTTTCAATAATGATCTACTTTGCCTTTCTTTCAATCCCATCCAAATCATTGCCGGACTTTAGTAGGAATACCACATCTGCCAAACGAGATTGAATGAATAGACCATTGAAGCCAATTGGGTCAAATTCAATGCACCTAAGTCGAAAAGCTGTTTCATATCTTTAAAACAAGATCATAATTATTCCGCTCCCGTTGCTTTAATTGAGCAATAATTTACAATATACCGTCTTTATGCATTCTTGGCATTAATATTTCCAGTAAGTTAAGGTGGACAGATCACATCTTCTATCAAAGAAGCATCGAAATGTCGTGGATTTCTGAAAAGGTATAAGAGATATTTCATCCCATCGAATTTAGCGCTCCTCTACAAGTCCTACATCAGACCTAGAATGGATTGCAATTTCCATATCTGGGCCGGAGTGGGTCGCATAGCCTTAACTTCATTGGATATTGTCCAAAAGAGAGCCTTTAAGCTCATTGGTGATTTGACAATTATTTGTCATATCGACTCACTCGACTCAATGTTCCGATGAAATATCTAGTCCGTTCCCTTGTAAATTAATTTTTTCATGCAATACTCGCACTGCAAACCGCCCACATCCCTTCACCCTTCAAAATACAATACAGTAAAATTCAGTGATGCTTTCTTATCCCGAACTGTGCGAATGTGGAACAAACTACCATCTTCTGTTTTTTCTGTCCTCCGGCTTACAATCTGCGGAGGTTCAAGAGTGACATACATACATACATCGCCCTGAGCTTGGCTTAATAATATAAAAAAAAAAAAAAATCGTTTATATGAAAATTTGTCAATATTTCCTTGAAAAACTTGTATTAAAATTAAGAGGAAATGTTAAGGTAAGAAAGATCCAACAATCATAAGCATATTTTGATGATTACTCAATATGTATATATCTAAAGCTTAAAATCTTTAAAAAAAAAAAATGAAAATTATACTGTGTTTTAATACAAGGAAATTTGCTTTATTAAAAAAGAATTTTTTTTAATTTAAAAAAAAACTAGGAAAATTTAAATATTAAATGATAGTAAGTAACATTTTCTCACTATATGGGAAAGGCACGAAGGCTTTCCATGTCTAAAATACAACCGACTCAAGAATACATAATGGTGTTTTTCTGCAAATATAAGTGATTGTGTATAAACAACATTTGTTTGACTGTTGGTGTATCGAAAAGTTGTACGCGATTCCTTGACAGACAAATAAATTATTAAAAAATGAAAACACACTTTTGCCCTTTTTTAAATTTTATTATTCATAATAAACTCCTTTGGATTTCCAGAATTGAATCGGATTTGTAACACGATCGTAGGAGAAGTGTAGTCGAAAGTTTTGATAGCAATTCCGAAGAATATATTTGCATCTAGCAATTTTATTACTACTACCAAAAGTTCTACTTTGAATAAAAATAAAATATTAACAAACAACTTTTACGCCTGCGAATGTAGATTTGGATATAATTATCACAATTTTTAAAAACACAATTGCAATTCTTGTGCATGTAAGACTATGAGTAAAACAAATGCAGTCATAATATCACAATAAGTTTTCTCTGAAAAGAACTATTCGGGAAGATAATATTGCCAGAAATAATGTGTCATATTTCATGTATCCTTTATCCCACTATGGCACTAGTAGTAGCCTAAGATGTAAATCAAATTCTACAATACATTCATATAATCTTAACCGTTTGTCATTTGTAAAAATTTCTAAATCAGAACAACTTAAATTTCAAACACAACAATTTCCGCAAACCAATAACTAACTCTAAACCAGCAACGTGAGGTAACACTAGCAATTTAAACAATTGCCAACTTACCAATGATGTAATCTTCTACTATTTACCTATCACTCACAGCCTCTTATAAAGGCACTTATTCCGGGCGATATCCTCACAGGTATGAATTATGCGCGGCCAGTTAGTGGAGATGATTGATGTAATAAATTTATTGTGCCCGCAGTTTTATTATTCAAATGCCCGCCCTACAGAGGTCCAGCATTGAATTGCTTCGTCTTGATCCGACGAAGACGGGTTGGAAACAGGCAAGATATACGTCGGAGTTACATCCACTGTGCAGACTCCAAGGCCCTTCAGTTCTTGAAGAGATTTTGCGATCGTGTTGGCCACTACAGGTAAAAGGGGAGCAGATGAGGGGAATTTTTTTTTTTTTAACCGCATGAGACCCTTGTAACATCTTTTGGTAAATCTTCGTGCTCCTTTAGAGTCTGCCGAACGTGGTGGACCACCCAAGTTGTGCTGTGAACGAGATATGTATAATAAATGTGGATAAAGTCACAATTAGGAGGTGGAAGCAGTTCCCGATTAAACCGTTCACAATTGCAACTGATCATTTCGCTGATTCGCGATCTTTACGAACTGTGAGTGTTGCTCTGTGAATGGATCTGGGAATCTGGTGGGCTCTAGGCTCTGTTGGACTGTCGAGCAGCGAGCAAGCAAGCGGATGATATCTGACCGCTTAGGTTGTACCTCGTCGTAACCATGTTCGGACTTAATTGATGTGCACAGATGCACTGATCGGAATCATTGGAGATTTGTTTTCTGCTTTTCTGTTACTTTTCACAAGTTTCGTGTGGTTGAGATTTTTCACATTCGCAAGTATTCTTCTTTTGGGGGCCACCAGACCAGACTGGGGACTGGAACCTGGATGTCTCTGATGGCATAAACGCAATCAGTAGGCTTGATGACTATACGTTTACCTGGTTAGGATTGAAATATTCCTGGGATTGCTGTTGAGACATGACTTAACTCATGGACATGAATGGGAATATTTGTGGCAACATTATTTTGTTTGAGTTGTTATTAATTATGGCCTCATCATGCAGGATAACTTCTGTTGAGTGGATTTTGTTTACGTTAAAAAACATACATAGTTCTTCTAAATATCTGTTTTTTTTTTTCTTCATATTTATTTCCTTAAACCATATTATTGAAATCAGAAGTTAAATTATACTAACGAAGTACCTACATACGTCAAGAAAAGGAATTTGATTAAAAGCATTCATCAACGTCTTGAAATAAATTTAATTGAAATGAATTCCTTGATGTGGATTGAATATATAATCTCGGAAAATCATCCGTATCCAAAGCCGTAAATTTGGAAGTATCGACAAAACTGTTATCAATAGATGATTTAAAGGCAAAAAATTAAAAAACCCAAAATTTACAATTCAGAGCTTACCGGAACCCATTAATAAGTGTTCATTCCATTTACAGACTTAAGTTCTCGCACTCAGCTTCGCTTCAATTGATGAGGTCCCTACCAATACCAGGAAACATATTATTTAATTCTATATTTCCATTTACAGGGGAGAATGTAAGAAATGATATTTGTAAAAGAAACATTTTTAAAATTATTCAATAGGTTCTCAACAATAATTGCAAATACATACATCATTACGGTGTCGCGATTGTGTTGGTTGATTGGTTTAAAGAGAAATATGATAGATAATAGTCTATTACGTGTGTCTACTATACTTCTACTTTCATTGACAAGTCCTTAAGCGCTTAACTAGCGCCAGGTATTCAATATAAATCACATGATTTCATCATCTTCTCTATAAAACGCTTAGCATGGATTTGGTTCGCGATACTTCTGGAGTACAAGTGGCACTCCTCAGATGCACGTTTAAGTATGCCTTAGTATTATAAACAAAGATAAGCCAAGTAGTACCTTTTTTCTCCTAAAATCATGGTTGAAGATTGGCTTGCATTCATTCGCTTTCACCAGATTAGTAGGTAATAGATAATTAAAAAAGTTACTTACCCCAACTTGCTTCTAGTTTTAATATCAGTTCCCGCATCAAAAATATAAACTTTAGTCGAACTGAATGAAATATATGGAATGGAAAGCAATTTTTTCCTTTATCATATATAGTATAACAGCTATCAGCGAACAGATACATTAAAATGGCAACATATGCTATTACGTTCCTACTAGCTGTGCGTTTGCTTTGCACAATCATAAATGACAATATCTTTTACTACAATGATTTCCTCCACGATCTGAAGTCACCACTAGATTTCGTAGTATTCTTTCTCATCGGTTTCACAAAATTAATTTCTGTGATCAGGCTAGTGTATCTTAACCCTTTCGTTACGAACTAGTTTTAATGAATGTGTTCCACATGGGCGGAATTTATCACTCTATTGGGGACGGCACACACCAGTACTGAATACTTTTAACAACCCGACCATCTCCGATTTGGATGGAGCTTTCACAATTTCTATAGAATACCAAAATAGCTTACCCATGTTTTTTTGCTTTCCCCTAACAGAAATAGTTTATTCCTTTTTTACTACTTATGTATGCTTTTTAACTTCCGATAAGAATGTTTCATAAAATTACAAAAAGAGACGAGAAGAAGAAAAACGATGTTTTTTTATAGTAAACGATCAGCTAAATTTCAAAACCAACAGTGCACTATTGAATGCTATTTAAGTATACTACGCATACGTTAGTAACCTATGAGAGCATAGTTAGCAGCTAAATTAATCAATCGCGTAAGTAAATACTCGTATATAGTATATGCTCGTTGTGGAAAAAATAAGAAGTGCTTTCTTTATAGTTAAAAGATTTTTATTCTATAGCTGCTTTATGCTTCCTTGTTGTGCACGGTTTTAGAAAAAGCAATTTCTAACTTATGCTCTAGACACACAGCATGATCTAATGAATTACTAGTACTAACCATTCATTAAAATTCCATGTGTCACATAGTATACGTCATTACGGCTGGAAAATTAGATCATAACGAAGTACAGTAATGAAGTTATATTTTCCTTTATTATAGCTATAATGAGGAAAAATGTGCTAGATTTGGCATATAATATAAATTTGAAGGTCACCTTTGCATCTGCCCATTTGAAAAATAAGAAGCAGAAATGGTTCCATATAAAAGTTTCAGTTTTTACGTATGCTGTGAAAATGATTAGTCCTAGAGGTTTTTGCTGTACTGAAAAGTTCTTCAGAACATGAAAACTTATGAAATTGGTTATAACCATTTTTACTATCCGACGAACCGTTCTGGAAATATATGCGAAAAACCACTTCAAAAATCAAACTTGCACAAATGGGTGGCCATACGAAATTACATGCGGGCAATTTTCTAGGGTGTCTTTTAGATCAATTCTAGTTGTTTACTTATAATTCAATAATTTAATCAGTTTTATCTACTCACAAACCCTCGACTAAATAACTTTGTGCATAAGGGCGACATTCGTGATGAATGTGTGAAATTTTGAGAAGAGCTTTAGGGTAGTAAACGTATATTGACTTATATGGTTTTTTTTTTTTTTTTATTTAGAATGAGTAAATGGTAAACTTTCTGTTGAGGTAATTGCTTTTCGTTTTTGGAAGATTTTGGAGTTGGTTGGGTGTAACTACCTCCCATGGGGTTATCTAAGTTGCGCGTAAGTTGCTTTACTTGTTAAACAATGCCCAAAAAAATTGAAAGAAAATATAGCTATTTGAGGATGTTTTTATCAGAATTGGGTGAACAAAGAATCTCTACTGATGGCGGTATATTGTTTTTTTTGCAAGATTTGTGAGAGAAAAGCTTAAAACAATAATGTTAATGTATTCAACAGTCGAGAAAAATACAAATAAGGTTTGGAGAATTTAAATTCGATAAAAACAAAATTTACTTCAATAATGTTCCTCAAACAAAATTTCGACATATTCAAAGGTCATATGCGAGACATTACTGTTAGCTAATATTCCCTTAAATAAAGTCAATCATTCAAAGTTTTGAGCATTCCTGGTAACATATACAAACAGCGCAAAAGAAAAAAATGTTTAGAGATCTATCGATGAAATAGCTGATGTGGATAGCCAGTATGTGGCGAATGTTATCGTAGCGATATTAAACCTGATGAGATAGGCAAAATATTTCCTTTGACATCAGAAATTTTGGAGAAAGCTAATTCTTCAACCATACTTTCCTTGACGGTTGCCGCTCCATATATGGTAAAAGCAGCAATTGATTAAAGCCTTGTACTCTAAAAAGGTGCATGTTATTTGCTTAGCTCATAGTTTCCATCGAGTTTCCGAAGAAGTTCCACGGAATTACCTAGAATTAGATAGACTCATTACAAGTGTAAGGAAGATTATTTTTAAAAGCACATGCTCGTACAGAACAATTTTAGTTGAAGTCTTCAGGTATCCTCCTTCCACCACACCCCATCTTAACTCGGCAGAGAACGTGGTTAAAAGCTGCTATATTATTCTGAATAATATAAAATAAAATAAAAAATAAATAAAATATAATTTCCAGTTTTGATTGTGAAAATTCAGTGGCAATTAAAGTTGCACAAGAAATAATTTCACATAACAAAGTACAAAGTGATGTTGTGTATATATAAAATCAAATTTAGCCTTTTTAGCAATAGCTACATATTAGAAAAGAAGGCTTATTGATTCCATTCGTCTATTACAAAAATTCGAAAACGAATTAAAATCGACTACGGGAAATATTTTTCCAATTGTATATGAGAAGTATCTCAAAGTTTTAAATAAAAATTCGGGGTTTAAACCTAAAACCGAGATTATCTCAAATGCTTACTGGAGAGTACTTTGTATGGGATTTAGATAGTGATGAAAATTATTTGCAATTAGATGAGTCTATTTATTTCAAATACGCTCCAATTAGTTGTGCGGACGTGGAAAGATCTATTTCTATGTATAAAATTGTGCTGTCAAATAATCGGCGTGGATTTTCTTTTATATATGACTATGTTCGATTCGGTCTGTGCGATCTTCTCCTTCTCCGCGTAAAGGCTAGTACTTCTTCATAAAGTAAATAAATATTTCAGAAAAATATTGTGAAAAGTCGTTAAGCGTAAACTTTTACACTATCTACCTTCTACACTTCATGCAGTGTCTAGACTTTTCACGAAGTGCTAAGTTACATCAAATATCTACGACAAATATATCTACATTACATGATTATACTAGTTAACAAATTTCTTTTTTTACTCTTTAAATTATTATTGTCACTTTCTAAGTGCATATTTTATTATATACTTTTTTTTTATTATATATATTTTTATTTTAAGGTCATCAACTTCAGACCCCTAATAATAACTGTATAACTAATAACTATATATAACTAACTATATTTCTCAGCCAGTATGCAGATAAACGTAAAAAAATATAAATGTTCGTATGTCAACTCTACCAAGATGTCCGATTTTACCAATATTCGGACTTGAATTTATAATTTATACAAAAATGCCTCCATCTCTCTATTTCAAAGCGCTTTCAAGTTATTGTGGTTATGCACGGAAAAACCTGCAAACTTGTGTGTATACACATACACATACTTTATAATACCCTTAAGATAGAAAGGGGTCTATTATGAATATATATAATCGACTACAGATCTCAGTTTTACGTTGCATCAAATAATGTATGTAAATATCCTGATACCGCCAAACCATAAGTACTCAAACTTTTTTTGTTTTGTAGTGAAATTTAAGAATACAGCCAATAATCGAAAGTAATTCATTATAAACCATGCTAACTATCCTGGTAACCACTCTAAAACACGTTTCCAAAGCTCCGAAACACTAACTTATATTTTTTAAATTTCCAGTTTTTTAGAACCCGTAATAATTGAACAAAAGCTATATACCTGTTTATACAAACATGTAAAGTCGTATGTAAGCACTATTAAAGATATTTTTCTGTAATTAACTTTTTATGTAAAATTTCTGCCCATAAGTGCATCCGGCCGTAGTTAATGATTTAATACAAAAAAAATTAAAATTGCTTTGCAATTGAAGCGTGTGAAACCTCTTTACTTATATAAAATACTTCTGCACTACGTGACACTTCATATAGGTAGCCAATTTGCATACAAAACAGCAAATACAAGTACTACTAAGGCCACGTCTTGAATTACTTGGGGTTTCATCTCTCACCTCTGGATCCAATTTCTTCGATGTCTTCACTTAATTACCAGAACATGAAAACACTGTCAAACGAAACTGACCAAAGTGCCTGCTCTTCCCGAGAACACGTATCATCTCATTAGGTCGAAAAACATGCCCTCAGGTTCAGGGACTGACGAACTCCATTTTGTGTTATTATTTTTTTTTTGTTTTTTTTTTTTTGTTTTTTTACAAATTTCCTTTCCTTTAATCGGAGATGAGATAAATGACCACCAAAGGGATGGTATCCTTAAGAATTCATTTCGCCTCATGTAATTAGCCGACGTTGCTTGGTGCATGTCAGGGTACATCCATTTTATAAAAAGCAATAAAATTTGAGGCCCGAAAGATGTCTTTTGCTGATACTTTTACATGGTGCAAGTAATTAAGGTGGTTGGAAACTGAACGAGGAGCCTACATACTTTAACATAACCTATGCTTTAATTTTAAGTGCATTTTTAGGATGAAGTTTGAAATTGTTATTTTTTGTTGTTGATTATTTGAACAAAATTTATATTGAGCATTTTACAGTGTCATTCTTCTACCATAGACAGAAAACTGAGCTGATAGCTTATGAGATTTTTGCATGTATTGGAAAACAATAGATTGGAATTATACGAAGAAGATTTCTCGTCTAACAGACTGAAATTTATTGAAAATAATTTCAATAAATTTATAAAATGCATTTAAGTGCAAAAAAAATGAGTGAACCTTTCGAACCAGCGATCAGAGAGATCTCATCGGTATGGTTATCTCCGATCGCCTACCATAGAAATTCAATCATGGAGGTCATACCAATTGCCCATATAAATACTTTTTATAAAAAGTAAGTGTGAATTATATGATGGCAAGATTTCTCCTTGCATTTTTCAAATTGGGTGATTGTTCCCCCTTTTTTGCCTGGCGGCACAGATAGGAAGTTGGATCGAAATCCTCGGATAATTATTTGAATACACACAATTCAACTAACCCACAATTCAACTAACCCACATTAACTAATGAAGCTGTAGTGTGGTGGAATGCTATAGATTTTGGCAATAATTGCAATAATTTCAAGGGTCTTTGGTGTATGCGGTGCATCCACGTCTTGTTGGACTTGAGTACTTGAGGTTATCTTTATCATGAACCTCATACGAAGTCACATCAATATCACAACATCTATCGCGGCTCCATACTTATACCTGAATTAGAGTTGGAATCCTGAAATGAGAGTTCAAGAAGAATCCAACATAAATCCATCCAGCTCAACGTCAACAAGCACAGTGAATCACTTGCAATGCTAAATAAAGCAAAATAGGAAACACACTCGGCAATCCAGCCTTTAATATACCTCAGGCATAGACAGATTTTCCAGCTTGAAGTTAAGGCTATTCTAAAAGCAGGAAGGTAACTACCTAACTCAATCCAAAAATCAAGGAGATTTCTATTTGCTCGGACAGTCAAAACATCCCATGTCGTACTCAAAACTTTTGCCAAATCCAAATATCATAGTTCAATTGGGTATGTGTTCTTTCTTAAAACTTGGTTTGGACATATTTTTAAATTCATATTAGGGTGAGACAAGTCTTATAAATAATGAGAATGGCTGGTAGACTTCCGAATTCTGAAGTCTTATTGGGCTCCAACTCAGTTGCAATAAGACGTCCGTAGGGTATGTCTACTACTGGTATAATTCTCAAACTCCTATATCGCACTTATAGAAGTAGCAGGAAATCAGATTGACGATACACATGGCATTGCGATTAAGCAGGTATGGTCTTCTCAAAAGTAATCAGTGCTATTTCCTTTGTTTGGCTCATTACTTGGAGGACATTATCTACAAGTTATGTTGAAAAAGTAATACACGATTAAACATTTAAGAAAAACAACTAGTTTTTCGCATACATTTCCAGAACGGTACGTCGGACAGAAAAAATGGTTATAAATAATTTTATAGGACTTCATTTTCTGAAGAAGTTTTCAGTATAATAGAATTTTCTACGACTGATCGTTTTCACAGTATATACGTAAAAATTCTAAGTTTTTATATGACAACAACAAGAACGGTTGCCCGATTTAGTCCATTTTTAAAGTTTTATGTACTATTGCTATGAAAACACTGTGTGCAAAAGTTCAACTCTCTAAGTACACGCGTTTTCGAGTTATCGTGCGGACGACCGGACAGACGGACGGACATGCAAAAATCAAAATAAATTTTAATATTATGCGTGGGTGTCCAATAAATTTTCCTCTCCCATCATTATTTCTATGTGTTACAATGGAATGACAAACTTAGTATATGATATGATTTCATCTATGCTATAAAAATATTATCTTACCATGGATTTCCTGTTAGAATATCCTCATTGCATTGTGGTAGGAGTGATCAAAACTTAAATATTCGCCATATGAGTGGAAATTGACAGTTCGAAAAGACTGATATTTCTGCTTAAATTAAGAAGACCTCTTCTATTCCTCAGGGCATTATTTTCAGCCAAAACTCGTGAGAAATACTTCGCAAGCCATGAAACAGACTTTCTCACTAATCAAAACTATTTTATTATTTTGTTAAGTAAGGTATGTTATAGAAAATGTAGCCTTTGGAAACGTAAAAAGGCCAAAATTAGAATTTCTGGAAGACTATTTTTCTGTATGGATAGTAGTTTCAGCTCTATAGCACATACAAAATCAATTTTACTTTTCCATATGTATTAACATACAATAGAACTTTTTAGAGAATCGGACCATTTTGGCAACTGGCAACATATTTTACTATAATTTTATAATAAATATTTATTCAATTACCTGCTTATCTGTCAAAATAAAAGAAAATTAAAGTACGTTTGTAATTAAGTTTTGCGAAATTGAAAATTTTTAAATATTTGTTTATTGAAAGGATGGAAGTTATTTCGGAGGTAGTCCTTCGTTCAGAAGCAAGAAGCAGTGCATCTATAGATTCGTTGCAGTTGTCTTTTTCGGAACTCATTGAAATTTATTTAGAAGCAGATATTGCAAATTGATAATTGGACAGTTTGCTATTCTTACCATAAACATAACATAACATAGCACTTATTTCTGAAATCTCTCAGACAACACTTCAACTAATTTTTAAATTCTCAAAAATATGCAAATTTAATCTTGTTCTTAACTTAAGAAAGAATATGAGCCGCATTATCCATCTGACTAATATCTGTTTATTTTGATATCGTCGGACCAAAAAACCCAAAGTGATTGAAATTATTTACAGATTCCAACCAAATTCTCTTGAATCTTCAGCTATTTATTTTTCAGTGTTTTCGGACAAACTCTTTTCGGATTAGTGGATTTCAAATTTATAAGAAACCTGCTCTACTGTCAATTCACTGACATTACAATCTACAGAAATATCATAGCAGCTTCATTTGGTATCTTGACATTATCGTTTCATCACAGTCAATTTACTACATTAGTCATTTCATTCAAGTTCTAAAATAATTTTAAGACACTTGCACTTTTTCCACTAAATTTTTCAATTTTCACAATAATTAAGTAATTAATTAATTAAATAATTAAGTTAAGTAAACACTAATTCTACCTGCAATGATTTAACAACAAAATATAACGGAACGTACACTTTCTGTAAAATTATAAAAATTCTTATAGCCGGAACTATTTATTATATAGCGTGTAATGTTTATCATATAACCTTCATAGAGAAATTTCACTCTAGTATTAACCGAAGGGATTTCAAACAAGAAAATCCGTGAACAGTGTAGTTAAGCCCATGAAATGATATAGAAAAAAAATATGGAACTTAAATGTGTCGGCAATCGTGACGATCTTGTATTATGTCCAACCATATATGTAAGCACATAAAACTACAACAGCTACTCAAAACCCTAAAAGATGTTCTCTTGATTAAAATGCTCGAAAATACTTATACTACTTTACCTTGATCCCCTGGTGATAGGGACTCCGTTTGTATTGTATACTGCCAAACTATTCGATCATTACCTGAGCTACTGTTGCCCACCAGCAAATCCATCATCCAAATATTAAAAAAGTATGTCCGAGCTACTTGGCAGCTACGTCATATGGTGGACATTTCATTCATTTAAATTTCAATTGCTATCAATAAAGTTGAAAAGAATATTTTTATTGGAAATTTGTTTTTCTTATTCTTTATCAACTCATATCCACTTTTGTGATTAACATTTTCTTACAATAAATGTAATATAATAAAATAAGTAGTAATAAATGACCTAAACAGAGAAATAATGTTAATTCTTTTGAGAAGGTCATAACTTCAAGTTATAACTAACAAATTGCGCATCTGTTGCCTAATCATATCCTGGTCAGGTTACTCTTAATTAAAAATAATTTGACTTTTTTTTAATCTTTCCCCTAATTTGTTATTCCAAAAAGTTTTGTACCAATCAGTAGTACAAGACATAAATAAAAAGAAAAATTAGGTTGCCTATCTTTTGCTTCAGGTGAGTTTGCATTACCTACTAATTTATTGTTATTGAATTGAAAAGTAGTCTAGACTCACGATTGTCGTAATTTAAAATTCTAGAGTGACAAACATCAGCACCTCCCCGCCAGTTTTTCATGCCCCTTAAAACTTTCCCTATCCCGTTCCTACCATCTGCACTTTGCATAAAAGAGTATCCCCTGAGTTTGGCTTTATAACAAGTAAAAAAGCTAGAATTGGTCTAAGATTAATTCTTATGATACCATAAATGATTGCCCGTATGTAATTTCGTATGGTCAACCCTCGGTGCAAGTGTGATTTTCGAAGAGATTTTTTGCATATATTTCTAGAACGGTTCGTCGGACTGCAAAATGATTTTAACCAATTTCATAAGAAGGGCTTGTCCGATTCAGCCTATTTGAAAGTATACTTACAATTTTTATGAAAAAGCTGTGTACACAATTTCAACTCTCTACGTTGACACATTCTCAGGCAGTGTCCAAATATATAGTGGCAAACCAAATTTTTGTATAGCAACCCCAAGAAGGAGTTACCCGATGTATACCATGTTCGAACTTAAATTTACGTTCCATTAGAACCCGTATGCGAAAATTTAGCTATCTAATTATCGTGAGGACAGAGAGACAGACGGATGGACAGACGGACAGGCGGACATACAAAAATCAAAATAACTCTTATTTCGAATTCTTTTCAATGAACTCTACACCGGTACAGTGCACGTTTACGTGTTTTCGTTTTTGTAATGCAACAACAAAAACACGTAGACCTGCACTGAACTGGTGTACAGGTCGTTGAAAAGAATTCGACCTTAATATTATTCCTGGCTGTCCAATCCATTTTTTCTACCATCATTGTTTCTATGCGTTACAAACGAAATAACGAACTTTGTAAAATCTACGATGTCATCATCTAGGTTATAATAAAAAAAAAGTCACATCAATTCTGACTGTATTGAACTCAGTGTCCGCTGAAGTAGTATTTAATATTCCTAATAAACTTGATTGCACCAAAACTCTCGGTTATGTTAGGTTAGAGTGGTGGCCATCGCACTTGCGATCAGACTCACTTAGAATATTTGCGATCCATTGTGTTATCACCTTAATGGGACTCTACCTGGGAAAGATACTTCAGACTAGGGGGAGAGCTAAAACAACCACAACTCCTTGTCTGCTAGCTCCCCTAATTCGTCGAAAAAGTAGCTGCCGAGCGCATTTCTCCTACGCTTGGCAAGGTTAGGGCATTCACACAGCAGGTGCTGAATGCTCTCAACTTCTTCCTCATCCATACAGCTTCTGCAGAAGTCATTGCCCCGTAATAACTGCGATAAGCTTACGCACATCATTACGGCTCCTCATCAGCAGAGATTCAGACCTCCTAGGATAAACCTCGGGCCACAGCTGTCTTGAAATCGGACATATGATCAATTCTCCCCATCTGCGATTAGCCAGCCACCAGGCCTGTATGTCTTGAATCCTCTTCACTGATTCTATGGGTCGACCTACGGGTTTCTCTGCTAGACATGTATTCATAGCGGAGCCCTTTCTGGCCAGAGCATCAGCTTCGCTTCCAGGTATGTCACTGTAACAAGACACCCAGCAGAGAATAACCCTGTGGTTAGCACCCAGTATCCCAAGTTCACAGTGATACCGTTGTACAAGGCATGATCTAATGGTGTTTGAGTTGAGGGCCTTGATGGCAGCTTGGCTGTCAATACAAATATGATGTTACCAGCAGCCCTGCTGCTTTTCTGATGGCAAGAACCTCCGCCTAGAACACACTACAGTAGTCCGGTAGGCGGTACGATTTCTGCAATTGACTACTACTACGCTAAAGTTTTCAGTTTTTTCCTAATCATGGAGATAAAGAAATAATTATATCTGGTATAGCCGAGTTATTTTAAAATGTCTGGAACTTAGAAAAGCGGTTCCAGTTTTCTTGCATTAAAAATTATCAATTAAACTCGGAAAACTTGCACAAATTGATTTCAACACCGACATTGAAAACAATAAATGGCAAAAATGGGAAGTACCTACCAAGATCAGGTTTAGTAAATCTAGCAGACAATCCACAACTAATATATATATGAATTGAGCCACCATCTGGACCTTCAGTTGTATCAATTAAAGTTTTACCAGGATCGTCATTTGAAGGTAAGAATAGTTTAGAATAAATTTGTATGTCGTATATCCATTAAATTGTCATCATTACCTAATTAGTGATGCTGAAAAGTATGCTTTAATAAACGCCACTTACTTTTCGAACCAGAAGGATAGAGGCCTAAAACTGGAACCGAACAAATGGAGAAGGTTAAGTATGCCATATCTAGAAACATTAGAGGACTGTTGATCGAATGCGATTATCTTTATAAAGTCAAAATTGTGTGTAGGAAAGATAACAAAAGAGGTGCAGGAGTGGTGGGTTAAAAACTGGAGCACTCCATTTCACTTGGTGTCTCACCTTAAATTTCCAGGCGGAAGTCTACAACTAAACAGGATCTGCAAGAGCTCCAACATCTAATTTTCCTCAGACAGCCAAGCTGAGCTACTGGCTCTGTCTCTCAAGACTTTGAGTTGGAACTAGTTTGGAGCTGCCATATTAAACTCTAGGGAGAACAAAGTAACCTTACTTTGGGTTCCTGGGCACGAATCAGTGGACGGTGGACGAAAATGAAAAGAAACGATCTGACTAAAATCCTACACAAGATTACCTACAAAAAAGCCAATGCGAAGACAAGGAATTGGTTCTACTCTGTCGTAATGCGCTCGATAGGACGCAAGTGAATCAATTCTTCCCCTACTCCACTCCAGGCACGCAAACTAATCGGTCTTAATAGACAATTGCTCAGAAGAACCATGCGAATACCTAGAGAATTATTAATTTCTACATATAAGATTTGCAAGCTACCCCAAAAGCAATAATCTAACTTAAAGAGGCCAAATTTAGCATAACCACACTAGTGGAGGAGACAATACATCAACCCTGATCGCAGTGTCTGCAAATCTCTACTGGCTTAGTAGTCCCTATTCTTAACGTAACCTAACCCCTGTGTGGATATTTTTAGAATCACTCCTGAGCAGTATTAAAGATATCTTTCAAACATAACTGAATGTAAATTTTTTTTTTTTTTAATTTTAATAATGGAAGGTACAATTATGATATTTGAGAATAAAATTTGTATGTAAAGACTTGCCGCTATATAAAGATATTTCTCGTCTCACAGTGGCAGTGAAACCTCTGACGACGAACAATTAATTAATGTAATAAATTGGACTTATAACAAATTTGAAAGAAAAAGAAAAATAATCAAAATAAGGTATAATTGTGATGATGATACCGAACTCGAAAACATATATAGAATGCCCAAGTTTATGGTAAACGATCTCGCTGAAAGAATAAAAAACAAATGTAAAATTCATCGACAATAGAAACAATCCAGCATCTTCAAGAGAACAGCTTATTATGGCTTTGTAGAGTTAATTAATTACTCATCAGAATATTTTCGCGGCAGCATTAGAGATAAAACATAGTTAGAATACGATTGATAACTTTAACGTCGACAGAAAGAAAAATTAATTTAAAGTATTTCAATTACTAGTATATCATACTTTCCCACTATTTTGGCTGTATTCAACTTTGGAGAATAAGATGCACAAGTAATTAAGCATTTAGAGAAACTAATTTCCGGCTTCAACCACAATAAATTCAATTCCATGTGTTTATCTCGATTTAAAAATAATCTTTCTATGTCCAATATACGTTCAAATTTGTTATTCCGATCTAGGGCAAAGTTAGGTAAAACAAGTAAAAAATATAGAATTAGTCTAAGACCAATTCTTATGATAAACTAGATGACTGCCCGCATGTCATTTCGTATGATCACCCATCTATGCAAGTCTGATTTTTAAAGTGGTTTTTCGCATATATTTCTAGAATTGTTCATCGGACTGAAAATTTTACAGGATTTTATATTCTGCAGAACTTTTCAGTATATTAAAACCGTATAGGACTTATCGTTTTCATAAAATTACGTAAAAATCCTAAATTTTTAAATATCAGTACCAAGAAGGGGTTGCCCGATTTAGCCCAATTTTGAAATTATACTTACTATTTTTATAAAAATACCATGTTCGAAATTCCAGCTCCCGACGTCGACGCGTTCTTTCTGAGGTAGTGTCCAAATATATAGTCAAAAACGAGATTTTTGTATGGCAACCCTACGAAGGAGTTACCCGATTTGTCCCATTTTCGAACTTAATTTTACTTTTTTTTTTAAAGGCCATATGAAAAATTTCAGATCTCTAGGTACACGAGTTCTCGAGTTATCGTGTGGACGGACGGACGGACAGACAGACGCACGGACAGACGGACGGACGAACATGCAAAAATCAAAATTACTTTTAATTTGATGCATGGGTGTTTAATCCATTTTGCTCTACCATCATTTTTTCTAGGTATTACAAATGGAATGACAAACTTTGTATATCCTTTAAATTTTATCTAGGGATAATTACGAACATAATACGTAATATGGTGTGATGGCAAACATGTTGTAACTCATCTTATTCCTAATTCAGCTGGCCAAATATTAAGACCAGTATTCCAGCTTTGTATGCAGCATTCCAGGTGTTATTTACACTTACTGAAAAAAATAGGTTACAACATATCTACGTAATTTAGGCACCTACAATATATTGTATTTCATGTGAAAATATTTGATAAAATTAACAAAAATAATAAGAAGGAATATTCATGATATTTCATGACGTTTTATGTATAATTAGAATTCGCGATATGCACTGTAAAAAAAGTAAAAAAATTTAAAAATTCCTCACATTTTGGGGAATGTTCCCTACATTTTAGGGAATGTGTTTATGATATGTATTGTGCTATGATATGTGTATACTTTAGTATTTTCAGTAATTTTGTCCAATAACTTTGTTAATTGTTAGACTATACCTAGACACTTTAAAAATATCTCGGCATAATTTTCAAAATGTGGAATTGACGAGTTATCACAATTTGTTCTTTTCTGCCGATTTTAGACCTCTTAATATGACACTTATGATGGTCAAGATAGGCCTTAATATGCCATCCCATCCATTTTTCTCTAAAATATAGAGAATATTCCCTAAAATGTAGGGTTGGGAATATTCCCTACATTTTAGGGAAAAATACCTAAGCTTTGTGCCAACAATTGTGCACATTTTTTACAGTGTACTTACTTATACTATTCCCCTAAAATATTTTAAGGATCGTATCTTGAAATATCTGTGTAAAAAAGATTAATTTTTATTTAATACATGTACAGATTTATACAGTTTCATAATAAAATTAATTAACTTTTTTTTTAAGCAAACATTTTCTATGGTTCATTTATAGGTACTTATCTGAATACCTAAATTATATTTATTTAAAGACCTGCAAATCAATAATTCGCAATTCATGTTCTCCTAAGCAAATAATCAACCCTTGGAATTACATAAATTTGTTAATTTTTTGTTTTACTACAATTTTCATCCAGGTACTTGTCTCAATTTCATTTATCAGGTAGAACTAATATAGAGAATAAAAGTTTCACAGAATAAAAAAATAAATAAAATAAAAGAAGAAATCACCACCATCATACTATAATTAATCGCTGAAAGATAGAAAATAAATTCCTTAAATCTTAACGAAAAACCCAAAAATATATAGAAATCATTTCGCAGACCGGCTGATGCCTTCTTAAAAATTCAAGACAACTTGGAGCCCAGGCAGAAATATAAAAAAAAAACGAAAAATATCAGCAAACATTTCTGCTTAAAGAAGACACAGCACCCTGGAATCTAGAAATGTTAAAGCAACAGAAAACTTCCACTCTTCAAAGAATGGACAGGTTGAGAGGAACATGCTCAGCAAGTTCAGACCGACACCCTTTACTTCTTGTTAGTCCTTCTTTAGATTGAAAAGTGAGATAAGTTCTTCCCTTCTTCCCACTGAATGGCATTGGATTGGATACATGAAAACTCCGCCTTAGGGCAATGTATAACTTTATAGGCAGGTAGGTACCAACATGCGTATAAGTTGCACACTTTGAAGAAAACTTGGAGGAGCAGAAAACTAGTTTGGGCATCGATTGCTCCTTCTCCAGTTCAAGATCTGGATACAGAGACCACACTCCACACAATTAGGCGTTGTTAGTGGGGAGCACCTTTCCGCTCTTCTAGCAAGCAAGTTTCTTTCACATAATAGTGGGGAAGATGAGTCTATTTAGGAAAGACAGTTAAAAGGTGAAAAAGAAATTACATTTAATTATTTTATGAAAATTCTCCTGGATATTTTCGGTTGTGTTTTTTCGTGGTATATCACACAGCCAACAACTCTGTGTAATATCTTGGATTTTTCATGAAGCGTCATGGTGTGGGATGATTAACGACGTAATTACGATGAGACTCAGCTCATTTCGAATCATCTCTTCTTTTCCTCGAGGATTGTCGAGTTAACCTGGGCAACCGATAATTAAGTTTTCTCAGTTTTCTGTTAGCAGTTATAAAACATTGACTAATTGCAACTTTGCATGTGCAGAGGAGAGAAATTCATTTCTCGATTAACACTGACTCTGACTTCTTAATAACAACGCATTAATGTTGGTTATATTTTGATAGCATTTTTACCCGACTCTCTTTTTCCAGTTATATAGTAGATGGGCGTTTATTAACAGATCTCGGAAGGAAACATGAAATTTCTTTGTGTTCTACCAAAAACACTTGAAGCCGCTAAAACGTTTTAAAATGATGCAAAGATGACCCAATTAGATTCACTTGGGAATTTGGATTTTTTGGCATTTACCTCTTTCAATCAATTAAGGAAAAATTTCAGTTCTTAGACTAATTTCAAAGACATTCATTATATTATGAATAATTTGTGTGCCGGAAATTAAATTATGAGAAAATATTATTCAAAGTTCATTAAACTTTATGGTTTACGAAAAAAAGTAATTTTCAACGATAAATTACTTTTTGGAAAAGAAGTGTAGAAAATTTATCAAGGCTTTAATTTGGTGGACTACTGAACTAGGGATACAGATACAAAAAAAAAACAGCAATTGTTTTATGCTCGTGAGCTTTATTTGTATTCAGTTTTCATATTTGCAGTACTAAATAGTTTCAGTTTATGTACTGACAAAAAAAAAAAAAAATCACCTAATCTGAATTATTTGATTTCCTTTTAGGTGAAAAAAATACACAAATGTTAACAAATCCTCTTCAGGTGAACTTAAAATTCCTGAAATTGTACCTATCTATTTAGTACGCGTCATTTGTATATATTAAGGAAATAGGAAATTCAACTACAAAGGCAATTTTTCACCTAGCTCAATATATTTACAAAGGGAGTAAAAATCGTTATTTCATCTAATGCAGTAAGTAATTTTACAATTCCTTACAGGAAAATATAAATTGTGGAAATTGTCTACATTAATAACAATTCCACCTAAAAGTTGATAATATTGGATTATAAGACAAAATCTGCAAAATCTAAATGTGGTAGCTGATTTTCCTATAAAACGTAAATTTCTCAAAACCCTAATATCCAAAACAACTTAAAAGAAATTCCCAGAATAACACAAGCCCGAGATACGTATGTAGATGTTTCACTTATTCGTTTCTGTATTTTCACTACATCATCGAAAATGGGTAGAAAAAACATATATAGTACTGTTGTAGTTGCTCCAACTTCTAAAAATGGAGATTTAGCTACGTAAGTAGGTGGTTTTCTTGCTTGTTGTAAACAGAGAGGAAGTAGTAGTAGAAAATTCGTCTACTAATAATTCGTCCGTGGTAAGTAGTTTAGCTCTGCTTTTTTTATACCGATCTATGTAAATGCGATCATTTTATTGGTAAAAGGTGTACTGGACTATGAAGTTCTCAAAAACCTTAAAAAAATGATTAAAAAATTTGGTTTACGTATCAAATTTAGGATAAGGTTATTTAATTGGAGAAGTGATAATGGACTTATATATTTTATTATGTCTGACTTCTGTAGGTAAGTACTAAATTGTAAATTTGAAGCACTTTATTAAAAATTTATAATTACAATTTCCCCGAAAAACATTTGAAAAAAAAATCATATTTATTTATTGATAACAGCGTTGGTTTATAAAAAAGAAAAAGAAAAAAGGACTAACTTATTAATTTCGAGTACTTTGATAATATCCTAGAAGTGTTCGTAAATACAGAACCGCATTTAGTTGAACTTGGCATCTTTATTAGATAGTACTGCAGTAGGCAGGTATATTTGCCAAATTATAAAAAACAAGGTATTTTTTTAAAAGCGCACCGACAACCAATATGCGTTCTTATCTGTGATTATTGGATAAACGCCGAAAAACGAATTACGACGAAGGATTATAGTAGTGCTGGCAAAGAAATTAAGGCCATATTATTAAGAGAAGAAACTAAGTAAGAATTTTTAACAAAAGCAATTAAAGAACATTTGATTACTACGAGACATATATTGGAAATAAATTCCTCAGAAGAAAATTGGGCGGAAAATATTACTTTCTAACAAAAAAAAAAACTACGCGATGGCGAAAAAATCTTGAATAGTAACAGGAGAAAGATAGATTCAGCTCCGATTTCAATTCCGGAAGTGAGCCCCCTACTGTTATTCGTATTCGTAAAATACTACGTAAATATTACAAATGGTCCTGTTTGTATCTTATATATTATTTACTTTCTTAAATTACGACGAATTAGTGCTGGAATCTTAACGGAATTTTGAATGGTTGCAGCACAACAAGACACCAGAAGCTTTAGTCATATCAAAGTGGCAAGCTACATATTCTTTAAGACGATTTGATGTAACGAATAACAATATAAATATTTTGGAGAGGTAGCAGATCTTGAAACATCAGATAGGGGAATGTCTGGTAAGTTCCTTTATAATTTTTTTTTTTGGTTCTTGTTTAATTTTACAAATAAATCTAAATTTAACTTATGTATTTACTTACTTTTTATTTTCATTTTATTTAGTGTAAAAGGTTTTAGAATGTATACAAAAAGGTTACTTTCTCATTGGAAAAGAAGTTTTAATGAAACTGTTCGTTTGCCATTATAGCTGTTACGTTATTTCTGCTTACGAAGAATATAATAATATGCTTAACGCTAGTAATATTTACCAGTACATCAGCTTCTGTTAGTTAATAAGGATAGTGTAGTCAGATAAAGCCGCCGATAATATAGTTACTATTTTCGCCTGACTTTTTGCTATTTACATGTAGAAGTACATAATTTTATTTCGATTAGTTGAAAAATATTATATAGATACTCCTATTCATTCTCTCAATATATTTTAGTTAATATTGTACTTATGCTAAATAAGATAAGTTATTTTGTGCAAATATACCAGTATAGGGATTTTAGTTAACTAAAGCAAAGCACTTATAATACATATCTGCTTATATGTATACATATATTTTGAAACAACAAATATGAATTCTAAGCCTCCTCGAAACTATTTTATTACTATTTGCTTCATTTTCCTTTTAATCTTACAGATAAATAAAAATTCAAGTTTAGAACTAAATATATTTGGAAATCGTGGGTCTTCCATTTTTATTGTACGCAGGAAAATTTGACATCAAATATCTACTATATATGTACATATGTAGGGATTGAACGTACTCACATAGTATAAATGGCGAGATGATATTAGATAATCAGCTGCGAGCGAACAACGAAGCGAAAACCAAATCCCGAATCATCCACAACAATTAACAAAGTATACATTAAAACCGCATTATTAAATCATTAGTAATTCCCAGTAAATAAACTCGATTGAGTTTAAAACGAAGAGCGCGTTTTTTCTAAGACTCCCTGCATGTATATAGAGATTATTGAAAATATTCTAAAGGTTAATGATATTTTCGCAGTGGATAAGAGGGTACTATACATGCTATTGAATATTTTGTACTACATGTATTTAAGTTATGCTATAGGTAAAATATCCTAGAGGTAGCTTTCCTACAATCTGTGGGTGTTTTCTACAGTAATTAGAAAATGATATGTACTTAACGATTGTGGATAATTTACATCAAAGTGGTGTATGGGCTGTGGAAAATTTGCCTAGAAAAGGCTGTGGAAAATTTGTCTACACTTATATAATAATTGTATGCGTGAAATGTAGACAATTTGTCTATACTGCGCCAGATGATAGTTGTCGCTTACTGCTTTATAAAAGTTGGCATGAGGCTAACCAAATTTGTTCAACCTGCCCTTTTATTCAAGAGCATAATACAGTTATCAAAATGGTGACACAAAAGTCTTGGCTGTATTACCATTGTTCAAGCATAAAAAAAAAAACAGAAATAATCATAATTTAATATAAGACATCATAATTCACGAGCAGTTGGTCGGTCAGTCACCTTACACGTAATTACCGTAAATTCACTTTTGTGTTTTTTTTTAATTTAATATTTTTTGTAGTACGGTGACCCGACTGTTGTTGCTTGTTGCAATATTGAATGAAAGTAAAAAAATTATGTGGAAGTCAGCAGTTATTGCTGACAATGAATATTGATTATTTGTTTCCGTTTTACTTTTATTAATTTTGTTATATATATATATATATAGGGAACATTTGTGGAATAAAGAAGTCAGTTTTTATTATAATCTAATCGTCTGTAGTTGTCTTCTGCTCAAATCCTCTATCCAATCCTATCCCAGTACTGGAATCAGTGAAACCTCATTTCAGTACGAGTGATTTTTTACATACTTGACTTAGCGTTTTCTAAGTTCAAGTAATCCTAAATACAGAATTAGTGTTTCCTAATTTTCTGAACATTTTTTGGTGACCCCGTTAAAGAAAGAGCACTATTCAAAAGAAGACTGTGTTTACCTTGTGCAGTGAATAGAAAAACGAAAATTTGTTTCAAGTTAAGAGTTAATCATGGAAGCCTTAGCGGTCAATCAAACACAACTTGGGAAAGACATTGAAAAATTAGCAAACGAGTACCGAAGCGAATCTCCGGACAAGAAGAGTCTTCAATACCTTCAAGCTAAACTTCAAGCATTAGAAGATTTGTGGACCAAATTTGAAGCAAACGATGATCAAATTAGAGATCAATACGATGAATCAACTGTCGGTCACCCATATTTTGCTAATGATTACTATCAAATAGTAAAAAAGGGATATGATGACTTCAAAACCGAATTAACAACAGTAATTCATCATGCAAGTTCAAGCACATCCAAAGGTGCATCAACAAAATCCGTGCAAGGAGAAAAACACACTTCAAAGCTAAAAACCCATGAGAATTTGCCAAAATCACGGGCAAATAGCAATACTGACTGTACGGACACAGGAAATGGCGACGTCATTATTCGTCTACTACGAAGACAAAAGATCGTAATGACTACGCTCATAAATATCATTGCTGGCATTAAAATCAGTAAAGATCAAACCAAACAATATTACGACTTGAAAAGGAGCACAATAACAAATTATTGGTAACAAATAGAAGACAACAATAAAAGCATCTGGGAAAATATAGATGATATTACGAGTTGCGGATATAATATGAATGAATATTTTCAACTTCAGGAGAAGGTGCATGAGATATTAATCAAAATCAATGAAGATATAGAAGATAACGTAAATACAAGCTCGACCGTGCCTACTAATCAATCGAGCTTACAACTTCCGAAAGTAACCCTACCCAAGTTCGATGGGGATTACTTAAAGTGGCAGCAATTTTTTGTTTTCACAATTGGTTCATAATCAACCAATAGGGAACTCACAGAAAATGTGGTACCTCAAGATGAACCTTTCAGGTGAAGCTGAAAAATTAATCAGACATCTTCCATTGACAGAAGACAGCTATGAAATTGCATGGGATATGCTACAGAATAGATATCAAAACAAAAGATTGTTGGTAACAGCGCTCTTAGAGAAATTAATGGCACAACCTCAGATTACGACAGAATCTGCGTCAGCGTTAAAAACTCTGCATGTTACTACAAAAGAATGTCTGCGTACTCTACAAAACATGGGACTCTCAGTAAAGGAGCATTGGGACCCGATCATCATTCACATGCTACTGAAAAAATTGGATAAAAACACGCATGCATTATTCGAACAATCATTGTCATCGCCACGAGATTTACAGTCAGTAGAAAAATTGCTGAGCTTTCTAGAAAAGCGGTTCCAAGCACTAGAAACCTTGGGCCAAAAATCATTGATTTCAAAATATCCACAGAAATCAAGCAAGCCGTCTGTTTTCATTACCAACCAAACTAACAAGACAAATCAAATTGAATGTGTTATATGCAAGAAGAATCATCCAATATACTTCTACGAAATGTTCTTGAGAATGCAAGCAAAAAATGTTCAGAAAGGCATAACACGTTGCTCCATTATCAAACAAATCAGCACGCTAGCACTCAGATTATGAAGCCATCCGGTAGTCAGGCAACGACAGCAACCAATTTAGCGGCTCAAACTCGGGACGCTTACGCTGGATACGTATTCCTGGGAACAGTTCTTGCAGACGTCATCGACAAGGATGGAAAATCAATACAATGCAGATTGTTATTAGATTCCGGATCGCAATTGAATTTTATTTCGGAGAAATTTCGAAAAAAATTAAGATTATCAGACGACAAGGTGAATTTAAATATATCGGGTATTGGTGATTCAAGAGTTAAAATAAACAATAGACTTAACATTACGTTAAAGTCCAAAGTCAGTGATTATGCAACTCAACTGGAAGCTTTTGTGATCAAGGAGATTTCAACGAACCAGCCGCAGTAACACATAAATATTGATAGTTGGGATATTCCAAGCAACATGTCTTTAGCAGACCCACAATTTAATTTACCGCAAAAGATTGACATCCTTTTGGGGGCGGAAATGTATGGGGAAATAATGAGAAATGGTCAATTCAGAATAAATGAGAACCTGCCAACGCTACAAAACACCACATTAGGTTGGATTGTTCTAGACAAGGTATCAAGTGTGGAATCACAAATGCTGATCTAGAGACACAACTACAACGGTTTTGGGAATTAGAACAGTGCCCGAACAAACCAATGATGTCATCATCTGACAAAAAATGTGAGGAATATTTTGAATCAACAGTGAGTCGAAGTGCTGAAGGACGATTCATTCTAAATCTGCCAATTCTGACCGATCCAAAATTGCTAGGTGAATCAAAGCAATTAGCCTTCAAACGATTAATAAGCATCGAACGAAAACTGGCACAGGAACCACAATTAAGGAAACAATATAATGAATTCTTAGACGAATACATCAGGTTGGGACACATGCGAGAATTAGACCCGCAAAGGCTGACAAGGCCTTACTACTTCCTTCCGCACCACTGTGTCTTGAAACCAACAAGTAGTACGACAAAACTAAGAGTAGTTTTCGATGGCTCAGCGAAAACTACAACCAGCTTATCACTCAATGACTTATTGTTAAATGGACCCAAAATTCAAGAAGACATCAGTACAATTATTATGAGGTTAAGTATCAAAAGATATGTCTTCACTGCTGACATTGCCAAAATGTACAGATAAATTTTGGTAGCTGAGGAGGATAGAAATTTGCAATTAATCATGTGGAGAAAACAACCAACAGATAAAGTTAAATATTATCAACTATGTACAGTCACGTATGGTACAAAATCTGCACCATATTTGGCAGTAAAGTGCATACAAAAATTGGCCGACGAAGAAGCAGGAAATTATCCGTTGGGAGCAGCTGCTGTGAAGAATTTTTATGTTGACGACGTATTGACAGGAAGTGATGACTTAGATGAAGCAATAGACACTCAGAGACAATTAAAGCAACTATTAAGCTCTGGAGGTTTTCAGTTGAGGAAGTGGTGTGCAAACCACCCTAAATTGGTCCAAAATATACCAAGAGAAGATTTAGAGATCAAATTAAACTTTTCTGAAATGGAAGGTGAACACATAAAAACGTTAGGCCTAATATGGCATCCTATCATGGACTGGTTTACAATCACGACATGTCTTAAAAATTATAAGAATTTCACAAAGCGTACAATTTTGGCCGACATGTCACAAATCTTCGACCCTTTGGGGTTAGTAAATCCAGTAGTGGTCATGAGTAAGATATTTATTCAAAAATTATGGAAATTAAAACTAGACTGGGACGATGAAATACCCAGTGAACTTCAATCATCATGGCTGCAATTTCGTACAGAATTACAGAAACTCAATGATATTCAAATTCCAAGATACATGTTTAGCAATGAACCCACAATCAACATCGAGCTCCATGCCTTTTCAGATGCCAGCGAAAGGGTATACGGAACTGCATTATATATCAGATCCAAGGATAAAACAGGCAAAGTGACAGTGAAGTTACTGTGCGCAAAATCCAAGGTAGCTCCAGTCAAGCCGATCACAATTCCAAGATTAGAATTGTGCGCCGCAAAGCTCGCTGCTCACTTAGTACATCATGTAAAAAGCATCATCAACATAAAATTCGATGAAATACATTTTTGGACGGACTCGCAGATAGTTTTGTCATGGATCAAGGGAGATCCATCATTACTCAAAACTTTTGTAGCGAATAGAGTAGTCGCCATTCAAGAACTAACAGAAGGTACAAGTTGGAGATATGTAAATACAAAGGACAACCCTGCTGATATCGTGTCCAGGGGATTGACTCCAGGGCAATTAGTGAATGCAAAGCTTTGGTTCGAGGGTCCAGCATTCTTGAGTACATCAAAGATGCAGTGGCCTCAGCAAACAGCTACAACCATCAGGTTGCAAGAAGAAGAAAAAACAGTAAGACTAACTGTAATCGCACTAGATCAAGGCAAACAGCACCCAGTTTATGTTATAGATCATGGCAACTCTTTTCGAAAACTGCAACGAGTCATGGCATATATCCTTAGAGGTGTAGAAATGTTCAAACAAGGAAAACGTAGGCGACAACTCACATCGTTTCTAACCGTAAGAGAACTCGAAGATGCTTTAATTGTCATCTGTAAGGAAATGCAAAACTGCAGTTTCCAAGAAGAACTTCGTAGCTTACATAAAAATAGTGAAGTACATAGAAACAGCAAATTAAAAAATGCAGCTCCATTTATTGACATACAAGGAGTCATAAGAGTAGGGGGAAGATTAGATAATGCAGACATTGAGTATGATACGAAACATACAATAGTACTTCCAGCTGACCATTTCATTACGAAGTTACTGATGAATCATTTACATTCGTTACATTTGCATGCTGGACCGCAAGCACTGCAGGCTATTGCAAGGCAAAGGTTCTGGATTTTACAATGTAGAAATCTAGCACGATCCGTTGTCAACAATTACGTCCGATGCACAAGAATCCGACCGAAATTATGCCATCAACAAATGGGAAATCTTCCTAAAGACAGAGTTCAAAAGGCACGTCCATTTATTAACTGTGGTGTGGACTTCTGCGGCCCAGTATACACACACTACAAGATTCGAGGTAAAAGACCTCAAAAAACTTATATTGCTGTTTTCTGCTGTTTCGCCACGAAGGCAATCCATTTGGAGGTCGTGTCCGACTTATCAACAGAAGGTTTCTTAGGGGCATTAAGAAGATTCACAGCCCGACGAGGAAGATGCGAACACATTTACTGCGACAATGGCCGGAATTTCGTAGGCGCTAACAATAAATTAAAGGAAATTAGTGATATGTTATCCACTACCAAGTCAAGAACAAAGATTGTCGATAGATGCCTAGACCAAAAGATCCAATTTCATTTTATTCCCCCCCGATCACCTCATTTCGGAGGGCTTTGGGAGGCGGCTGTGAAATCAACAAAACATTTTTTGCAACGAACAGTCGCATCTGCATCCCTTACATATGAAGAACTATGTACGGTAACATCGGAAATAGAAGCCATCCTTAACTCGAGACCTCTTACACCTCTATCATCAGATCCGAATGATTTAGTAGCTTTAACGCCTGCGCATTTCATCATAGGAGAACCAATGACATCTACTGTAGATTCAGTAATCGAACAACAGAAAATGTCATTATTGGCCAGATGGGAACTAGTATCTCATATACGGAATGAGTTTTGGCGACGTTGGTCGATCGAATATTTGACGGAACTCCAGAAAAGAACTAAATGGATGGATCACCAGCCAAACATTCAGCCAGGAACATTGGTAATCATGAAGGACGAAAACCTTCCTCCCTTAAAATGGTCATTAGGCAGAATCATGGAAATAATTCAGGGTGCAGATGGAAGGATACGTGTAGCTGACGTAAGAACTGCCACAGGAATATTTCGTAGAGCCATACATCAACTAGCACCTCTACCAGTTGAGTTAAATGATAACACAGATACATCAAAACAATTAGAAATGATAGAAGTTGATGAAGGACAAAATAGTTACTCGAATGAAGAGGAGGTAGATGGAGAGGAAGTGTCTAGAAATACAAGGAAAAGAAAGCAATCGCAGAAACCAATTAATGCTTTAAAGGTCATCCTATTAACAATGTTACTTTTACCACTTTCTGCGAAGGCAGTTTGGTCAGAAACTCAAGTAGAGGTACACAAACTTGACGGCAACGCCGGGATATACTTTGAAAACATAGGAGCTTCAAGATTAACGGCTAGCAACTGGAATCTGTTAGTATACTATGATCTGAGGGGCTATTGGGCATCTATTAACATTATTCATGACGCACTAAAACATTTAGAACGTCTCTCTCGTACCATCACCCACAATGATTACTACATAGAAATAGTATCTCAATATTATCATCAACTTGAAGAATTAAACAATAATAATGTATTACTGAAGGACCAGAGTAACAATTCGACAAAACCAAGGGCCAAGAGATCACCATTGGATCTAGTTGGTACAATAGCAAACAAATTATTTGGAGTTTTAGACAATGAATATGCATCGAGAATGACTGAAACTATTAACAGAATAAAAAATAATGAAGACCACTTGCATGAACTAATAAAAAATCAAACATCAGTACTTGAAACCACTGTCAATGTGATCAAAAAGTCTGAAGAAGACAGATATAAGCAGACAAAAAGGATAGAAGAAGCACTGGACCTTGCATATGAGAAAATTCGCAATATGAGTTCAGAACAAAAGCAGCAGAGAAGTATCCAGACCTTCAACACTCTTTCAGTTTTAGTCGCCTCACTTGTTAACGAATGCAAGTTCATGCAAGAAGCTATTCTTGATGTAGTTACAGATACACATCATGGACGATCAAGCCCCTTAGTCATATCTCCTGAGCAACTTCGAATGCAATTATCAATTATCAAGGACAATTTGCCATCAGGAATCCAGCTACCTACCTTCAATGGACAAATTAGTGTGTCGTTAATATATAAACTAATGAAAATTCAATGCCAACTTCAGAACGATTATATTATTTTTGAAGTCATTGTACCATTAGTGCGGTCCACAACCTTTGAGTTATACCGACTAATTTCATTGCCAACATTAGTGAACGACACATTTGTATCTGTAGCGCCGGCAACAGAGTTCCTGATGACGAACCTGTTCAGAGATCGGTTTTATTTTATGAACAAATTTGAGTTAACGCAATGTTTTGACATTGGAAAAAACTATCATTTATGTGAACAACGGCGTCCACTTCATATTAAGACAACGACATCAAATATCTGCGAGGTAGAACTATTCACACGTAGAACACTACCTAGAACATGCTCATTAAGGATTACAAAACCAACAAATATATGGATTAAACTAGCTGCACCAAATCAATATTTATTTTGCCTAGATAAGAAATACAATCCCACGTTCATCTGTGGCAATGGTATCATTCATAAAGCTCTAGATGGAACTGGAATATTATTCATGCAACACGGATGTGCAATGAAAGATGATGAGTTGCTAATCGAAACATCTAATGATCTCCAAACTCGGACAGATAAGAAGTCATTTCAACCGAATTTTAATATTACTCCAGATGATCTTGACAATTTTGAGGGAGATTCAACACCAGTATTCTACCGGTCAAGGTTAACAACACATGGAGAGGAGTTTGATAACTTAATCAAGGAAATCAAGAACATCAAAGCACATCAAACTAAACTACAAGATCTCCAACCACATGATGTACATCAATTTACCATAGGATACGTAACCGTAGGAATCATCAGTGTTATTATCATCTATCTAAGCCTAACGCACTGTAAGAACAACCGGACCATGATGCTTAAGAGTAAACCAATCCCACTACCCAGAAGGAACCCAGAAGCTCAAGATTACAGCTTTGAAGTTGGAGACTTCAAGGGGGCCCAGGATGTTCAAGCATAAAAAAAAAACAGATATAATCATAATTTAATATAAGACATCATAATTCACGAGCAGTTGGTCGGTCAGTCACCTTACACGTAATTACCGTAAATTCACTTTTGTCTTTTTGCTTACGAAGCAATTGCACTTGTTGTTGAATTTAATATTTTTTGTAGTACGGTGACCCGACTGTTGTTGCTTGTTGCAATATTGAATGAAAGTAAAAAAATTATGTGGAAGTCAGCAGTTATTGCTGACAATGAATATTGATTATTTGTTTCCGTTTTACTTTTATTAATTTTGTTATATATATAGGGAACATTTGTGGAATAAAGAAGTCAATTTTTATTATAATCTAATCGTCTGTAGTTGTCTTCTGCTCAAATCCTCTATCCAATCCTATCCCAGTACTGGAATCAGTGAAACCTCATTTCAGTACGAGTGATTTTTTACATACTTGACTTAGCGTTTTCTAAGTTCAAGTAATCCTAAATACAGAATTAGTGTTTCCTAATTTTTTGAACAACCATAAACATTGAGTGTGCAGAATACAAAAAAGTAATTAAAATGAATGGAAAAGATATACGAAGTCTCAAACCAAATTGTCAAGTGAGAATTGACAATGTTCTACTCACAACTACCAACACCATTGTGCACAGAATATCTCAGTTGAACAAATCGAGATAATACCTAAACTAAACTTTGAATTACAAATAAATCAAATGTCACAACTACAAACAGGGACTTTACCAAACGAATTACAGTTAAATGACCTCCAAAAATACAAAATACATTTCGACGAACAGAAACTAAGCTATAAAAACTTTGTACATAAGATCGAAAAAGTGAAAACCGACCGAGAGTCAAAAACCCATAGCCACTATAAGAGGAACCACACAATTATTCTGAGTGTTTTAGTCTGCCTTATTGTGATAGTTTTAATACTAATAATAGTACAATTTCAACAGTTAAGCAAAACAAAACACATATTTTCATAAGCGTTTTCCTACTATCCACCGGAAAACGCCCAACATAAAAAGTCAATTTGAAATGCAGGAAACTGATAACGGAAAAGTCACAAGTGTTAGTAAGGAGTTAGTTAGTGTTAGTAAGCGTGATCTAATCCGTGAAACTGTTTTTATTGACGTGCACAATAGTAACATTGGTAAACCAACGATCCCCCCTAACAACCAACACAGTAACATTTTTTCGTCCAGAAGAAAAACCCAGCAAGACAAACGTAAGCGATTTTGAAATTGTTTAAGTAAAACATTTTTTTTTAGCACCTACTGAAAAATTTTGAACTTTCTAAATTGAATACGTTTATATTGTTATCTCGAGGTAATAATATACAAACAAAAACAAAAATATTTACCACCTTTGCTTGGGTTATTTCTTTGAAACACAGTCGATAAACTTTGGCTATATTTTTCAATATATGTATAATATAATTATGTAGGTATTTTAGAAAAATGTTCCATAGATAATTTATCAAATAAGAATAGAACATTTAAAGATAAGAAAAACCAAATATGTACAATACATTCACTGATATAATAAAAATTAAAATTTATGTTTGGACTGTCTACACATAAGTATAATTCAAACCGATTCAATATATACAATATTATACATCTATGTTTGTGATAATGCACAAGTAAGATACAAGTATCTTTTACTAAGTATCTCCATGTAAAAAAAAATGTTTAAAAGATAACATCCTACATATTATCTAAATAAATAAAACAATTAAGGTATAATTAATTCAAAATTTAGTATTATCTAATACAAACAGCAAACTTCTCCAATAATAATTTTCTAGTTAAAAACTTGTGTTTGTATCTATTATAACTTTAAATATTGTTTAATTTCACCTAGCAATTATTTGCTATAGATATGTCAAACTAAAATAACAAAATCTTTTCTAATTAAAAATTTTAGACATTCACTAGCTCGGACTCTTCTGAACTCTCATTTCATTCATTTCCTTTCACAAGGCACTTAAAGTTTTCCAGGAAAAACTTGCACAAAGAATGTGCAAAACAATTCAAAAGCCATAGTCACCCAAGGGCGGATACAGCGGGGGCTGATCGTGGCGATCGCCCCCCCCCCCCCTAGAGAAAATACAAAAAAAAATGTTTTCAAATCTTCTACATCCGCATTATAAAAATAGAAAATAATTTCTCCCTTCACTTAATGAATACATCACAAAAGTTCTCCGGAGTTTTCCATTTTTTTGCATTTAATTAAATATTAAAATTATATTACATTTGTGCATAAATTTTAAAATTTTAAAGGTATACAAAGAAAGAAAGATCTCTGGGGCCGGATTCCGCAACTATTACTTTACGCGTGCACACAAAATTTTCTGTACACCGATTCCGCAAAAATGGAAATGAGTTTTCTGTCAAAATTTTGTACACTTCAACTGATATTTTCTCTCCGACATTTTGGTCGTGAATTTTGAAGAGGTACTTGTGAGTTTTTATGAACCGTTATTTTCAAATTTTTTTGTTATATTATTTATTTTACCTTTTTCTAAGCCGTAGTCACTTTAATACTAGTGAATTCATGTAACTCATTTCTTCTTGAACTTAACTTCTTCAAAAAGACTATTTTCTCACTCAAACAACATTCAGCACAGAAAAATTTACATTTACCATTTAAGTGTACACTTTCACTCACGACGAGTTTTTAAATCGTGTGTACTAGCAAATTTTTCACAGTTGCGGAATCTAGCCCCTGGGCAGTTTTAGTTTGGAACTTCTAATGTTTATCAAAATGCTGAATTAAATTACTTTACTTTGACTTTGCTTTCTTTGTATACCATGAATATTTTAAAATTTATACACAAATGTAATATAATTTTAATATTTAATTAAATGGAAAACTCTAGATAGTTATGTAAAAAGTTATTTGTTATAATTATTATTTTTTTTTTAGTTATAAATTATTCTCAAAAAAGCTAAAATCATACCACTAAGGAATTTTCAGTACAAGCAAAAGTTTTGCATTGTTTTGTAATCGAATGCTTACAAAAGCCGTATATTTTGATGAAAAGTAGTATGTTGGGAAAATCATCATAGCCGGGGTAATTAATCTCAGATTCAGTTTTCCAGCAAATATTTAATTTAATTTTATACATATATTAACCCTATCTAATTAGCATTCACGGAAAATTTTTTTAACCATTTAATTTGAAATAAATTTTTGTCCAGCCCAGAAAATTATGATGTTTGAACGAAATGCAAGCGACCTTTATATGAAAAACACCAAGCCAAGCAAGAAGTGTATGATGTCTATTTTATGTGAGACTAATTTTTACTATGCTTACGGGATCAAAAACTTATATTATATAAATAAAAGAACTGCGGCGATATCTCAATGCTAATGAAATTTTCATGCTGAAACGAAAAGAAAAGCTATACAAAGCGGGCCACAACTGATGGCAAGTGCGGTTATACGTGGTGATGGGGGCGATCCCCCCCCTCGAGAAAATGTCTGGATCCGCCCTTGGACGCACCACTTCAAAGTGGGGAGGAACGCGATGTCTACGAAATGTGGACAAGTTGATTCCGGGGTGTAGAATATTTGTCTACGGCTTGTAGACAGTTCATCTAAATACTGCACAAAATTTGCATAAAAGTAATAATGAATTCAACCTCACAAATGCGTGGTAGATAATTTATCTAAAAATTTTGGAAAACGTACACGCTTTTTCCATAATTCTAGAAATTTTACTTACAGCTAGCAAGAAATTATCTAAAAAGTGTAGAACGTTCAACAAAATATTATTCAAGATTTGTCTAAGGGCTGTGGAAAATTTGTCTACAGATTGAAAAACTTCACCTAAACTTTCTGTGAGAGTTGAGTAGTTATCTAAAGAGCGTGTGAGAATGACCTAAAAATATTGGTAAATTTGCCTCCCTTCTATGGGTAATTTACCTAAAGCCGGTAGTAACCTTACTTATTTTACTTATTTTCCAAATGAAAATCACCTAATCCAAGTTAGAAAAATCAGCTAAAGGCTTTAGCTGGCTGAAAATCATCTACTTTATGTAGAGTTGTGTAAGTTGACTATATTTTTAGGAGATATAGGAGAACTAGAAAAATTGGTAACGACTGAGTGAATATAAAGATATATATGTAGTTTTTGCTGACCTGTAAAAATTAAAAAAAATTAATAAGAAATAAGACCCAATTGGTAAATATGTCTTGAGAATATACAAGTTAGAACATGGTTCTTCTTATTTTCTTTTCATCTGACAGTAAAAATTGTTATAACCAATGTCATAGGTCCTTAAATTACAAAAAACAATCTTCTATATTAAAGATTAAGATATTGAAAATGTTTGAGGCTGAGCGTTTTCGCAATATTCGTGAAAATCTCGTAATTTGGAAATATTTGTATACCTATAGCAATCCTAGAAAGTAGGTGCTCCGTTTCGTCAGTTTTCGAACTTAGATCTACAATTATTACTGAAAGATCGTGCAAAAAATGTTCATCTGTTTAACTCTATATCAGCGGTGTCCAAATATATAGTGAAAATCACAACTTTAATATATCAACAGTACAAAAGACACGTCAACGGACATACTAACGGACATTTAACTATAGTAAAATTTCATGCTTTTATGAACGTCTTTATTGCTTTGTACCATTATTATGTCTATGCGCTACAAACGTAGGTATGGTCTATCATCTGCCAATTACAGAATTGTACGGGAAATGACCAGTCTATCACCATTATTTCTTAATCATAATTAGTTTTCTGTGGAAGATTCACTGACCTAAATTGAATACTTATGTTATTGGTAGTTATGAATTTCGGAATAATCATTTCATTAAACATTTTCTTGCTGAGAATTGCAATTAAACCGTATTTATTTTACTCTTTATTTCAATCTGACAGCAAATTTTTCTCTTTCAAGATGCCTTAAAACTGCAAATAGATAGCTTATGTAATTATGTTAGGCTCCATCCATTTGCACGGTTCTCTGACCTGAACTAAAATAGAATAATAACGAATCATCTAACCCTATATTGGGTTACTATTCAGCTAGTCTCATCTGCTTGCTTTCACCTTAGACAACTTACATCTAGGTGTGAAAACTCCACAAAAAAGCGGTCGAATTAAGACGAGATAATGGCCCTGTAATAGAAAGCTCTATACATTCTCTCTCTCTCTTACTGTATTATGCCACATAAATTCTTCGCAATCATAGCTTTCTTTGGTTGAATAAAAAGTTAAAGAGCCTTGAAAAAGTGATCCGGATTTATATGGAAATTTTCTTATCCAGCTGTATGTTGTCTCTGCTTTCACCGAGTTTAAGATAGCTCTATCCTTTGGATAAATGTGGTGAGAAGATGTATCCTATTTGACATATTTTCTAGAAATATGGTATCCGCTGAGGCGATAATCGCTCTCGGTTGTATATATCCTGTGAAACTTATAATTTCTGCTACCAGGTTTCCCGTACAGAGCTCTGGAATTGGATGGTAGTTAGTATATTTATTAAAAAGTAGACATGCTATTGGCCTAGTACTGATTTTATCATGCACCAACTTACTTGTATTTGTGAGCCCTTTAATTGCACCGTCGTTAATCCATGGCTCTTGTAACACGGCTACATTTAGTTGTTCTTTTGTGAATATCTTGCTCAATTCAGCGGCTGCTGCAGAGACATTATAAAGATTCACATACATTTCTTGTACCGTTTTGCCGCAAAACTACAACCCATTAATTACCCTTGGTGCCCACTGTTTTGCTCTTGTCACCTGGTCTTTTCTTAGTCCCGAAGGTCCAGCCTATATTTTATCTTGAGCTCTAGTTCATAATGTTGTTCTGCTTGGCACCTTAAATTTGTTGAGATGTAGAGACTGAGGCCTTACATTTAGTTGAAAGAATGCCGGGAGTTCCCTCAGAGCCTTTGTCGCTAGAGAACTCAGTGGTCCCTGCACCTTTCTTAAAATTTTCTGTACATCGCCGTTCTTTTAGCCTTGTCTGAATCTTTGACCAGTTTAGGTCTATGTCTATAGTTGATCTTCTCATCATCGATGGAAAGTGTCAATGATTGTCTTTTTCCGTCTACTTTCCTGTTTAGTACTCTCCATTCAGAGGTATGCTGGCCTCGTTCTGGTTAATATTATTTCCGGTAGGAGCTAATCCTCTCACGGAGTCCAAACTATCCCGATTTTTTGTTTTCCTCCAGCAGCTTTAACATTGCTCCTGGCTATAGAGTTAACCTCGTCACCGATTCGGTATTACCTCAAGTAATGAAACTCGATTTCATTGAAAATTCGAGAATTTTGGTTAGTGCCGATTTCTGTTATACTATCAAGTTTCTCCAGAACGAATTTCTGTTCCGTCTTAAGGTGCTCAGTGCTCATTGCCATATCATCCATGATCGTCACCTCAGTCCACTAGGGCTTCTTTATGTTTGACTTTTTGTGTCCATATCTTTTTCTCAAAAAGCTGCACAATTCATTTGAAACATTTACTCGCCTCAAGAGCTTAAGGTGTGACTGCCCAGATTGACATCTGTATTTGAAAGAGGTTACTCTGTACAGATGATGATTTGACTATGGAACCCCCTACCTGATTACATTCACGGGCTATACATTTAAAAGGCTAACACATGGCATCTTGCTTCCCTAATTGCGGGTAAAGCGATGTTCGCTAGTACCTATTTATTCTTACTATTATTATATCCTCTTCGTTTCGCTATTCTACGTTGTTATGTATTTCATTAGTTTTTATTTTATTTTGTTTTATTTTATTTTATGTTTTTTAAACATTCCAATTTATTCCATGTAATAAGTTTGAATTTAAATCCTTTTCTTTTTTAAAAAAAGACTATTAATAAAATTTTACTACCGCAATTAACTTTATTTGTTTTATTTTCTGGTTTTACTTAACTCTACTATTTCTATTTGTTTTAAAAAGTCACCACACCATAACCGCAGTTGTACAGGCAAATTGGTAACCAAACCTGTTTACATGTAATAACTTGAACGACTATCACAATTGAACTCTCGGAGTTTTTGACAAGTAGTGCCTGAGTACCTATTTTTCTCAGTCGAATTTTCGTTCTTAAGAAACTTTTCATCTGGTCCTATTCAGATCCACTAGATTGTTGTCTCAAGTCAACATATATTTTCGGTCCAAAGTTGGGAACAAATGACAAGTCATAGGGAGTAAAATGTACTTGATATTATTTACGGTCTTCGAAATTCCTTTACTTGATACTTTTTTATAAGATAAATAGTGATGAGTAAGTATGAAAATTGTAAATAAATTTTCCATGCAATTAGTTTTGTCCTTGAGATATATAAAGAGATTTATGGAGCATAACCAACCAAACGCGATGACGTTTAAAAGTATAAACTGCGCTCGATGCTCACATCGTCATTTTATTCGTAACAAACAAGCTCAGGCGATACAGTTAGTTTTTTCGTATTTAATTAGAATTTTAAAATTAAATGTATGCCACACATGCTGTAAAAATATAATAATTACTTGAAACTCAGTGCCTTCAGAATGGCTTTTCTCGAAAGCCACCATTATACAGGGTGTTTCACACTAGGAGGTCAATAGAGCAGGAGGTGATAGTACTCACCTAAGCAAAAAAAAAATTGCAGGGCAGGAGGGGGGGGGCATTTCAACCGTTTAGGAGTCACCGGGGTGATTAAGAAAAAAAGCTAGTTTTTTACAAATCACCCTGTATCTTAAAAACGATAGGGCCTACGGTCACAGTTAAGGGCTCATTGTATGCAGAACTTCATGGCTCTTCCAACGACCGCTCAACCAGCCCGTCTTCATTCAAGAATTATGGTTGTATAAACTAAATATTTCGGATTTTCTTACCTTTTTTTAAATTTAACCTCTATTATTTTTGCAAAACGGTCGTTAACATAACTTTTTTTTATAAAAACTGTAAACTGTAGACTCTCCTCTTTAATGTAACCCATTACACGCAATGTGCTATCTGAAGAGTTATTAGCTCTAAACCTATTCTCAAACCTATTTTCAAAACTATTTTCAAACCTATTTTCAAAACTATTTTCAAACCTATTCTCAACGATAATTTGTTCCCTTAGCACGTCATTTTAAAAAATATCATCTAATTTCGGTGCGACCTGAATAGGTTAAGAGTTAATAACTGGTTAATAGCTACAGTTAACACATATGGTGTAATAGGTCGACTTAAAGAGGAGAGTCTACAGTTTACCGTTTTTATGAAAAAAAGTTATATTAATGACTCTTTTGCAAAAATAATAGAGGATAAATTAAAAAAAAAAAAGGTACGAAAATCCGAAATTTTTAGTTTAGGCAACCATAATTCTAGATGAGAGAGGGGTATGGCATTGGTTGAGCATTCGTTGGAAAGGCCATGAAGTTCCGCAAATAATGAACTCTTAACTATGATCATACGCCCTGTACTTTTCAACATCCAGAGTGACTGTAAAAAACTAGCTTTTTCTCTTAATCACCCTATAACTCCTAAACGGTTGATCTGCCCCCCCCCCCCCTGCCATATAATTTCTTGTTTGCCTAGGTGAGTACTATAACCTGATGGGAAAAGCAAAAGTAGAGTTTCGACAAATTCAAGGTATTATTTTTGTTTTCATCATTCAAAGAAATGACTGGATTTATTGATGATTATTTCTGCTGTTCATAATTACTTCAGATTTAATAGAGAAGTATTCCTTTTAAAATAAAGATTATATTTTTATTACAAAATCAAGTGTTAATAACCAAATTACCTTTATTCAATTTTGCAATGTATTTTTTTTGAAAATACTAATTATTATTAAATGTTAAATGGCGAATATAGCGCAAGTGCATAGGAAGTTCTTAATCATACGATTCCAGGACAGGTATGCACTTTTTAAAACTATTCGCTGTGAACAACAACGGGATTGTACAAAATTCTTCAAGGTCGACTAAAGCCAAGGCTTAGCAAATATATTTAATTCATATACAACTGATAATGAAATAACGTATTCAATTTACAAAACTCAAGAATATGAAGGTTCCTTGCTAAGTTTAACCAAGTAAAATGGATTAAGTTATGCTCCATACTAGTAGAAGTTTTCATTTTTTCTAATTTATTTCCGGCACTCAAGAGCTTTGACAATATACCGACAATTTCCAGAAGTACCATGACATTTATTTGCTCTGATATTTGACTCCATAGACACTTATATAGTTGCTTCAATTAACAGCGTTAGCTCTTGTGCATTAGCAACCAGCTTCGATACTTTAAAAGCGGCAAATAGTAGTTAATAAAATTTGTTTAAGCACCATATGTATGCTCTGCAAAACAGTAAAAGAATAAATAAAATGCGTCCGAGATGGTTTTCCAAAGCATTATCGGCGAAATAAAGTAAATAACCCTTTAAACTCGCATAATCTCCTTAGTTTGTGTGTAGCAAAAGCAGAAAACTTAAAAGGATCACTAAAATAAGCAGATGAACTAAGCCTCCGGCATTAATACAACGCCATTGACCAGTCAGTGCCGTCATTTAAGTCTGTACAAGGTATTTTAGTTATCGTAGAAATATCAAAACATTTTACTGTACTGCGCTGCATCCGTGAAAATGGTACGGTGATCAAATGGGAAATTCGAAGTGACCGCTTTGCATTTTTTGCACCTTCACCAGGAACCGTGGACGATAATCAAGATACAGATTGGGACCTTATTTTTTATTTATTTTTTTTTTATTTGGGCTTAAATATCCAACACGAACCTGCCAATATTTTATAGGTTGGCAGGAACCGCTTTGTCCTTTTAACTTTGTGGTTTATTCTCTTCGCAACTCAGGCCCCAGACAGATATAAAGTGAAGATACAGACATTAATGCGGTTTTTTGTGGAAGAAATAATTTGCGGTGAAGAAAAAAATTGTTAGCTATACAGCAGACTGTTACCTGTGAAATAAATTTATATTTATTTTACTATTTAACCCTTTCATATTAGGGTTGAAGTTTTTAGTGATATTATTAAAAGTAAAATTATTTTATGTGCAGTAAAATAGTTGAGTATGTTGGGGGACTTCATAGTTTCCGAATAATTTCATATAAGTGTAGGTATGTTGACTTATTGACTTATTACAGTCTGGAAATATTTTGTTTCTCAGGCAAATATATCATTGATTTTTGATATAAAAGCTATTATTAAAAGCTTTATAAAAATATAGAAATACCACATAGTAAGAATATTAAGCAGGGCTGGCGGATTAATAATATTCCGGATGATAATTGAATTTAAGGTGCATTAAGATAAAAAAATATTTAATGAAACATTTTATTCTTGCGTTAATGATATTTATATATATATATACAGTGGGCGAAATTCATTTATACGCATCCCAATTATTTTCAAGGTGAGTATTGGTAAAACTGATTTAGGGGAATTGTAAAGAATCGAAGATATACCTAGTTTGTAAAATATTCCTGTTTTCGTATAATTACAAAACATCAATTAAGAAATTCTAACCTAACAAAATATAGGTGCAAAATTCAATTATACGCACATTACAATTTTTTAAAGATAATAAAAATAAGTAATGATGATAACAATTAATTTTAGTACTTGATATGGCCTCCTCCATTTCTGATTATGTCGGAAATTCGATTAGATATCGAATTTATTAAATTTTCGATATCAGTTGATATGACTATGATCCGAGTACTTGAAATTGCTGTTATCAAGGCCGGAATGTCGCGGTATTGTCATCCACCTTCATAATTCAGCCTTGCCATGTCACCCACAAGTTTTTAATGGGGTTGAGGTCGGGACTTATGGCTGGCAACTTCAAGCATAGGGATGCATTTTTTTCCTAAACTACTGCCAGGCAGTAGAGAAGACGTGGATTGTCGCAATATGTTGTTGGAAAGGGAGCTCCCGGTTACCGACGACTTCCTACAAATAAGGAATTAAGACATCCTCCAATATCTCTGTGTACTTTTCTTAGCTTACTCGAGAGATGGGGCAGCATAATGGGAGTTTTCCATAAGTTGAGAAAGCTCCCCATACCATAACATTTCCATCTTGAGAGTGCGTGCTCATTGGGGAGGGTTATTTTTTCACGAGATCATGCCAGTAGTAACTAAAACAGTCCGGATCATCATGGCTAAATTTTTTCTCTTTTTTTTCTCAACCTTCCCCCACTCTTCAACCCACTGCTTGTGCTCACGGGAAAATTTCGATGTTGCTTCAACAATGAACGATTTTCCGATTTCCACGTTGGGCATTGCCTTTAAAATTTGCTGAACTCGCCGTTTAGTTACCAGTAAATTAAAACTGTTAACAATTTTGGCCACACTTAGTTTTTCTTTTGTTGCCTTATCTGAAATTTTTCGTTTTTGTTTTAACTTCTTGTTGCCTGAAAATCGTAGTTTTTATTATAATTTTCCTTTAATTTGAGGAAATTCCGGATGATACCTTCTGAACGACAAATTTTCTTTACAATCTCCCGATTTGAGATTTCTACCTCATTGAAAGTTGTTATTTTCGACCTTTCTTCAACCGTTAATGATTTTCCCTTGCCCATTCTGTGGTAAAATGTTTACTTGTCACTAATTTTAATAAAATTACGAAAATACAAAACTTAAAGTATTGATTCACGTTCACTTTTAATTCACGTAATCAAAAGCTTATTAAATATCGTCTTCAATAAGCCGAAAAATCATTAAAAATTCCTAAGCGTATAAATGAAGCTCATGTTAGATATGCACAAAATTATGACCAAGTCAGAAATAAGTCTGTTTTAATACTGCACTGCATGCCACAAAAAAAAGAAAACTTCAAACACAATTTTGCCTTGTCATAATGGTTTTATTTTTATCACTTATTAATCACATATTATATATATATATATATATATTTTTTTTTTTCATTACGAAAATCATGAAAATGTTTATCAAAATAATCATAACCTGGATGTTCCTAACGAATTAGATATGTCCCTATGATCTCATCTTCCCTTGTGTTCTTCTGTTGATCTCTTCTAGATCTTTTATCTTAACCAGCCAGCAACACTTTTTTTAGCTCTAACTAAATCAGACCATGACTATAGCAAAGAGTTAATTTTGCGATACCACATGGATGCTCGATCTGTCAGTTTAATGCAAAGTGGACCAAAATTATTAATTTTTAATAATTCGTCTCCATCAAAATCCGCCATTCATTCTAAAAACGAAGATCCTGCTAGTCTGAAAATAGAAAACGTCACCCTTAAAAAAGTAATTGTGAGCGTAAAATTCTTCTTACTAAACTTGACCTGAAAATATCTTCATTCTGATCAGAACAGTGCAAATTATCATTAATTTTGATTTGCAGAGAATACAAACTAGAATCAACTTCCTTCAAATATATATCCGTTCATCTTCAAATACTTCGTCAATAATTCATTCACTCCCTTTTATGTAGTAGTTTAGTTACCAAATATTTGATGTTGTTTGTCCGTTTTACAGAATATGATTTGTTATAAGTATTAACGAATTTATGTAATTAATAAGTTCAACAAATAAATTGATAGATTTTTAATGTGATGTAACCTCACAATTTTCTAAATTAACGAATTACATTACTTGATATGAATAAAATAATTCGGCTGTAAATTTAAATTTTAATTCACTGCATCATTGTTAATTATTTTTATACCGTAGTGAAATCTTATAGGTTATACTGAGTTTGTCATTTCGCTAGTAACGCATATTGCTGATAAAGAAAAATGGATTGCACATTTAATACTTACACATATATTAAAAGTTATTTTGATTTTTGCATGTCCGTACGTTTTCTCGTCTATCCGTTCGTCTCCCGAGTTGAAATTCTCTATACGGCATTTAAAAAAAAACATTAATGAATATTATTTCAAAAAAGGAATAATTCTTGAAACCCAAGTTTTTGTTATACAAGAATTACGATATTTTAAGTCTACTGGGAAAAGTCTTTCGTGCCAATTTACTCAATTTACTCTTGATGTTATTGTTTTTCTACGGACGGAAGATCGTAAGTTAGTATAGTTATAGTTACTAATATTGACAATCCAAAAGATTTAGTACAACGTCGTATAAAACTTATACAACACTTCTACACCATTTTGCAGCTCCCATAAAAAAATCAAGACTTCTATTTAAGTTATAGCAACATAATGAAATACGGCTACTATATTCTTACGCTTACTATATACAATTTCGTAATTATAATTAAAATCAGACGGACTTACAACAAGTAATATGATTTAATTTACATATATATACAACAAGCAGTTGTTGGCTTACGACAGTATTTGTGAACCAAAAATTACATAAATATGTATATACCACAGACAACTGTCAATATTGTGACTGAATAGCGGCAAAATTTATCCAATTTTTAATTTTTAGGCCGAATAAAATTCCTGATGATTTCTATCATTTTGGCGCTGGAATTATATATAAGTGCTTTTACAATTTCTGCAGTCTTCTTGAAATACATGTGCAAGCACCTGTGATTAAAATCGCGTTAAAACAATAAAATGTGATCGAAACGAATAATCGAATTTTACAACTTAACTAAATGCTCGTTGTTATCTCAAATTTTACAACACCTTTGCCGTACATTGCAGTCAGTGAAAATAAGTTTGTTTTTATAGAAGGAAAAACAGTATAAATAAATAAGCTGTACATTAATCAAAATGTTTGTCCAATTTCAAAATTAATATCTTTTGAAATTTTTATACAGGTGGATATTTCTTTCATATAAAAATTTGGAAGGTTTCGAAAATCTATTTGGTTTAAATATAGGGTAGATTTTTTATAATTGCGAAATTTTTTTATTTAATTAAAAAAAAAATTCATTTTATTTCGAGATTAATTTAATTGAAATTCAAATGCAAATACGTACCTGATTAAATATTATATATATATATATGTAAATATTGGCTGGATATTTTCAACGAACGTTGAATGGATTACAGATAAATCGTACATATGTTGGAATAGAATAACACACATTTATTTCTACGATTAGTTTGCGATCTATGCTACTTAAGCTAGTGATTTATACCATTAAAGCACACATTGTACAGATTTTCGACCCCAACCTCCAAAAAGAAATTCTTCAACTTTCAATCTACAATCTAGTAGATTATCTTTGATTTTTTAGTTAGAAGAAATTTTAATAATTTCAGATGTTCTTACTTTAATTATTTAAAATCTTAATGACTGAATGAACTTTTCTGTAAGAAGACTCATTCTTTAATTATTTCTTCGATTTATAGAATAAACTAGGGTACGAAATAACCCGCGAGCGGCTACTGATATGGCTCGTAGCTTCTAAAACGTTCGAGAGCAAGAGCCATTTGTTTACAAATGGCACTCAATCCTGAGGAAGAGCTGTGTGGCTTGGCTATAACACTCTCGTTCACGAGCCCGACCTGTTAAATCGCTCGGGCTCGCGAGCGAGCCATTATTCCGCTCTGGTTCCTCATCATAAAAATAATATATTGTTACATGCAATAGAAAAAGACAAGCGACATCTACATATTTCTCGGGAAATGACTAATTAAGTACGGAAATAAACAACTTTCGGAGAATCGTATCACAGAAAAGGGCAAGCGACATCTACAAAGTACGAACATAAACAATTTTGTGTTCCGAGAATCGATGCTTCGAGATCGGAATATTCGGGAAAATTTGTGGAGTATAAATACGGCGCTTGTCACCGCAGGAGGTAGTCTTATCACAGATAGTGAAGTGAACATAGTAAACTAATTGGATTGGTATAATTGAGGTGTATAAAATCAAACCCAGCAAACTCCATTTTTTAGGTTTCGAGTTATTTAGCAAAAAACTCGTATGAATACGGAAAACATTTTTTAAAGTTTTTTTCGACTCCTAGTCAAGATACACAGAATGACTTTAATTAAAAATTTGAACTTAAAAATTTAAAAACTTAAATACTATTAACCATTCTAGTTTTGGATTTTGCTGGATTTGAAATTTATGAGTGAATTTTGAAGACTTTGAAATTAAGTACGACGGAGGTTGTGGCTTTGTTATGACAATGGAAAATGAGAGAACCCAAGAAATAATAGGATAAAAGAAAACACAAAAATTTCGTTAACAAAATATTTTTATTGAAACATAATAGTTACAACAGTGATAGTTATATTTTGTTTGTAGACTACTAAATCTTCCATTTCGTCTAATTGGCCCTCACAAAGCTCGTTTTCAGTCCTACTATTTTCAGTATCAGCAATCTTACCGGCAGAAGCTTCATAGTCTATAATACGCTGGAAGAAGTTCAGTTCAGAATTGGATCTCCAATTTTCTCCCCAATGTTTATTTAAGAGGTTCTGGACATCCTTTATTTTCAATTGGTTAAGTTTCATTTCTACGAATATATTTATTTTAGTCGGAGATATCATCGCAATCGTCTCCCCTTCTTCGTGATTCCTCTAAAATAGCTATGTCGGTTTATATAGTAAGGTTCAGCTTGAATCAATATATTTTGCCCAATTCACGCTTTTTTCAAGAAATATCGTTTACATAGTTCAAATTTCAAGATGCCAACATGCAGGTGGTTTAGTGATTTCGTACACTGCCTGCTTCCAATCGAATACCGTATAATCTCTATCAAGTTTAAGAACGGTGCTAAATGCTGATATAAAATCTACATTCTTATCAGGATTTTCAATAATTTCCATTTTCTTCAATTCTTTCTCGATATTTCCAAAGACCCTCTCAGCAGGAAGGAAGGAATGACCAGCGATAGGAAAAATTAACTCCAGTTCAGTTATATGCGAGGGAGCTTTTTTCAACAGCCAGAAGCAATACATTTCAATCTTACTCTAATTTTCCTAATCATATCAAGGCTGGTTAACTTGTGAAATACAGCCGATTCGGTCTCGTTTGAACTCTTCCGAAATTCATCTTCTGTCCACAAAAAGGATGTAACATTATCCTTATTAAGAGCAGATCCCGGATGGCCCTTCAACGATGGTAAAGTTGTATAAATATAGTTATTGCTGGTCGGGTATTTTCGGCATAGCTAAATTTTTTTTTGGCAGTAGAAAAAAAGTAGTGTAATTTCAGGATTGTCATCTTTTAATAAGGAAAAAAATGCTCTGGCCCGAGTTTTATGAATTTTTAATGCGGTGCTTATTTCCAATTGCTTGACTTCATCTTTCTTTCTCTTAATCTTTTCTCCATATTCAAGACATTTCGAGTAAACATCCGTCCGTGGTGATCCAAGTCCCAAGTTGAAACTTCGATTAAATATTAGCCGAAACAGACATGGCTTGACCTTACACTCGGAAGGTGCTTGTGCATTGTACATTTTACAAAGCTTGCTAATGCTTAGTTCTGACGGTAAGTATGTGTATACAGTTAAATAAATTTAAGAGTATTTAGGAAAAGTGCTATATAAAAATTACCTTCGTGTAAAAGTAGCACTGCGACAGTAATGAGCGTCAACACATGCCAGTTTCTCGATAAAACTAATAACCCCTTTTCTTTTGTCTAGAAAAACGGGCTGCCTTTCGATGGCCACCACGACCTTCAGAATGTGAACTTCCCGTTTCCGCAAATTTTGTTAAAATATTTTCTACTTGGTATCTCTTAATATTTAAAATGTTGAGGAAACCGATACTAACTGCCCTCCAGCTGTTCTAACACAGGACTTTGTGTGAAATTTTTTTTCAGAATTACTTTCATATTCATGGGGGGTCTTCTTATCACTAATCCAGGTGAGCAAAATTTTAATAATAACGCATCTTGGCGAATTTTGTTCGAAATGTTATAAAATGCTGCATGAAAAACTTCAAACCTTTTCCTGACTTTTTTAGGGCTAACTGTTGCATGATTAACTTCCATTTTTACGATAAAACCGAAATCAAAAATGACTAACGTTACTAATCTACACAGGTCTTTACTACGCAATATTCAAATGTGTACCAACAAGGAAGAATGAAATTCCAAACTATTGCCGAATCAAAAGTTAACGAAGTTTTCCTCATAATAACAGTAAATTAAAAAGTAAGCAAACAAAATACAATAAACTGAAGCCTATATAAAAACCAGTAAGATCCTTCACGATCACCTTATAATATTGAATGTTCAACTTCAAAACAAGCAATCTCCACTTTTATGGAGGTTACTATGTTTGTTTTACGGACTTATAAAAATATTGCGGTTTTCGATGTGATATGCAATCTTTTGCCTTTAATTTCACCATGAAATAGATGAATTCTGAAATTTAATTTTAGTCAGATGAATTTAGATTAACGGTGTTACCTAGTATATGCTCTTACCTCATTTTTTTCAAAAGTGGAGATTGCTGGATTTGATTTTATACCCCTCAATTGGAAGTATAGTACTAGTGATAATTAAAGTGGAATTGTTTGTAAATTTGTAAAAGTAAACAGTATAGTTATTTAAAAGAAGAACTTTTGAGTTATATCTGAAATATTGTGTTTTAAATAACGAACTAAGGCCACGCTCATATGGGGTTTTTTAACTATACTTACTTAAATTTTCCTGAAAATAATTCAATGCAGTGTGCGACTTGAACAAGACTAAGCAAGGAACAGTGTAATCAAAACAATAAATTTGTTCATTTGGCGAACATATAGGTAGCGAAGATCACAGCGACATAACTGCCGTTATTCTTGTTAAAGTCACGCAGTATTGGATTATTTTCAGTTAAACTTTAGTAAGCACAGTGAAAAACCCCCAAAACTTGTATACAATATCATTTTTATGATAAGAAGCCGGAGCGGTATTATGGCTCGTTCGCAAGTCCGAGCGATTTAACGGCTCGGACTTGCAAGCGAGATCGTTAATTTAAATTGTTTGGCTCTTGCTTGCGAGCGAGAGCCTTTAAGTTAAAATTTTTTAGCTCAAGCTCGGTAGCGGGAGCAATTTTATGAAGAGCTTTTCTAAAGCGCTCTTTCGAAAGTCGGTTACGAGCGAGCATGTTCGTACTCTGGAATAAACAAGGCAAAAAGTTAGAACCAGATGTAAAAAACGTCTAGGTAGAACGGATTGTTCAATTAAAAGCATTTTAGTGCATTTTTGAAATTGCATTACGTCGACGCGCTCTCAGGCGGTGTGCAGCGTATCAAATTATTCGACCAGTAATTAGCAATTTCAAACCCGATCTTTAGTTAATAATTAATACCCGTCCAATAACAAAAATTCCGAATTCATATGACTGTACAATATTTAGTGGCCATATCTAAAATTCTGAGCATGGGTGACAGCGAATTGATAAGATTCTTGTTTATACTCCCTAAAAATTCGTTCAGATAAGAACGACGAAAATATTGTATTAAGAGTTACATATAAAATTGTGCTGTCGGTACACCTATAAAAAAATAAAGAAATTGTTAATTAAGTGAATATAAAGTCGTGAAAAGTGATATGATTGCACCTATTCCTTTAGCATGTGTATAAAAGAAACCCAACAGAAAAAAAGGCACGAAAAATGAAATTAGAAGAAGTGCGCTGAACAAAAGAGGAGATGTAATAAATTGAACATGGAAATAAACTATAAAAATCCAATCAAATGCAGGGACTTATATAGAGGATGGAAATGGGTCATAGCTTAACATTTATTTATTTATTTATTTATTTTTTATTTACTTATTTATTTATATGCATGCTTTGTCCTAGTCTAATAGCCTAATAAGTGAATACTATCACCTCCCGCTCGCTCTATGGATCACCATGGAAGAAACACTCTGTTGAACTCAGACAAGAATACTGCAGATAAAAAAATGAATGCCTACAGAAGTGCAGGATGCGTCAAACAAATTTTTAAGAAGATGTCGGGCTTGAATTCAAGCTGGTACAGCAAACAATTCCAACATATACTTTAATGTATTTCATAACTAAATGATATATTACAAAAATTACATATTAAGTAATTTAGTTTAACAAAATAACTGTCACAAAAAAAAACTAACAAAGTGTGAAATTCAAATAAATAATATACATTTTCTTCGAACTTCTTCTTTGGTTTAACTCTAAAATGAACTCCTTTAGGAATAAAATGGAAATACCTTCTTTTTCAAGTAAAAAAAGTGCACTAAATAAAATAATTTTTAATGTTGTAGGCCCGTACACTTAACCTAGTACATTTGTTCTACAGAATAAACGGTCAAAGTTGGGCGAGGATAGACCTCAAAAGTACATAAAAACAAAATTGTGAAAGAATAAGTCACCGTATTTGAAAAATCTTTGGTCACGTCTAGGGGAGACTGGATACAGCTGTTACATTTTGATTGCAAGGTCTTGTAAAGACATTGATATGACAGCTAGATCAAGACTGATTACTGTTTCATTATCGTATTTATTTGACTAAAAACTGACAATACGTATGTATGTCCCTTCTAACTACGATTTGGCTTCACAAAGGTGTTATAAAAGGTAAAATGTAACAACTGACACCATCATTAGGACGGTTGTAGTAGGGAGTAGAGTCGTTTGTAACACACATAAAAAAAACTTTAGTAAAAAAAGATGCTTATTAACAGAAACTTATAATCAGTCAACCTTAAAATAATTACAGCTCTTAAGAACTACATTTTAGGACTTTCTTGCTTAGATTACTAAAGTTAAACTCATCTAATAAAACACAAAGAAAACAATATAGGTACTAACTATTTCGAAACTAAACAAAAAAGTGAATAACTATGATTGATTGGTATGACAATTATAGCACACATTATACCGATCTCCAGCAGTGTAAGCCTCATATCAGTCCACTTCTTACAAGATAGAAGAAAGTATTACAACCGTCTCCAATCACTGTTTCTAGATTATATATTATATTTTTATAATAAGTGGATAGCGACATCAAAACTGAACATTAATATATTTATAATCTAATATCCAACTATTGTTAGAAAATAATGCACACACCTGTACCACGTACAGTACGAGAAGAAAATAAAAATAGTATAAAATCAAATACTTACTTCTAGTCTTAAAAACCAAAACAACAAAAAAACAAACAGAATATCCTCCCGGACACATCCAACACATGCGGCGCGACACGGACGACTAATGAGCAAGTTCGTACATGCAAGAGCTTCCTTCACCTCACCCGTATTGTGAGTCACACAATCCTGAGCAGTTGGCGAGTTAATCGCGATGTTACAACCGACCCCCTATTACACCGTACCCAGTCTACCCTACTAGCAGGGTTCTTCTGTAATATTCTCTAAAAAAATAATCACATAATACTTATATTTATAGCAATGGGACCCGAAACATTGACCTAAGATAAAAATTTGTACGAATTTACAAAAATATCCCAATATCTAGAAAATTATGACATTTTTATAGCCTAGATGAAATCATAGGGGTATACTAAGTTTGTCATTCCGTTTGTAACACCTCGAAATAATGATGGCAGAGCAAAATGGATTGGACACCCATTCATAATATTAAAAGTTATTTCGATTTTTGCATGTCCGTCCGTCCGTCCGTCCGTCCGTCTGTGCGCACGATAACTCGAAAACGCGTATACTTAAAGAGCTGGAATTTTGTACACGGACTTTAAAAAAAAAGTAAAATTAAGTTCGAAACTGAGACAAATCGGGCAACTCCTTCGTGGCGTTGCCATATAAAATTTTCGTTTTCCGCTATATATTTGGACACTGCCTGAGAACGCGTCGACGTAGAGAGCTGAAATTTCGTACATTATGTTTTTACTACATTAGCAAATAAAATGTCAAAGATGGACTAAATCGGGTAACTCCTTCTTGGTGTTGCCATATAAAAATTTAGGTTTTTTACGTATACTTTGAAAACGTTCAGTCCAAGACATTTTTATTGTACTAAAAATTTCTGCAGAATACGAAATCCTATAAAATTGGTTATAATGATTTTTCTGTGCGACACACCATTCTAGTAATATATGCGAAAAACAACTTCAAAATCAAACTTGAATATATCGGTGACCATACGAAATTTAATACGGGCATTCATCTAGGGTATCATAAGAATTGGTCTTAGACAAATTCTAGCTTTTTTACTTATTATTAAGACAAATTTACTTATTATGGTCTATCATGAGTTGGCTCATCAGCCCTCTCGCAGGGTGGATGTTAGGTTTTAAGACATCCTATATACCATGGTACAAGGAATATAAGGTATGCTGGTATCTGAACGTGTTTTCGCCATCTTGAAAGCTTTAAGTTTTTTTTTTCCCCAAAACGAGCCACTTTTCTTGCCGATGACATTAGGTTAAAACTTGCACAGTGAATGAATGCACAAAAGGCATTTTAATAACAAATTAATCAGATTTGCATACATATTTAAGGAAGTATTTTAAAGTGGACTATATCCTTATATACAAGTCAACTTAATCAAAATATCATAAATAATTTCCTTAGTGCCTTAATATCTAAAGGTGGTTTGAATGACCACCCTACTACTACAGACTTTAAGTTACATAGATTTAGATCATACTTATTAGGTATGTTCCATTTAAAAACGTATAAAAATCTTAGAAAAGTTGTAACTTACTTTTAACATTTTGTTATCGAAAACTATCTATATTTCTCCTACTTTAATTTCCTATTGTCGTTGAGTGTAAATTTATTTTTAAATTAGACTATACATACATATTTATATATTTATAGGATGCAACGAAAATATTCTATGTTCAGTGGGTATCCTTGAAGAAGTTCATTCTGAAAATCCAACATTCGATTGGTTTTCACAAAGTGAAGAGGTAGTCATTAAAAGCTGTAGATTAGAACAGGGCAATACTTGCAGGGATCGGATCTTGAAATTGGAGAAATAGATGATTACGTTAAGAAGGAATGCTAAATTACTTTCGTATTAAGCATTTAAATAGAAAGGAAGAATGAAATAAACGTACAAGGAAAAGAAATAAAATAAAATAATCATTTGAACAGAAAATGGTATTTAGTTTATTTATTCTTATGTTCATTTGAAAAAGTGGCCTCATTATGACGTCACAGAAAGCTTTAAAGAGCTTTCATTTCATACTAGCATACCGTATATTCTTTGTACCATGCTACATACATAGTAAATAACAAAAAAACAAAACAAAAACACAGAGCGAGAGAAAAAACTTACAAGTAGACTGAAAAAGAAATCGAAAAACATATCCGCCTATAATATTTTTACTTTCAATCTTAAACTAGAGAATCCTTAATTCTTAATTGAATTGGTTAAGCATCTATAATAGTATTTGCAATTTATGACATTAGTGTATTTCTCTTATGTTAATGACTTTCAAGTACGAAGGCTATAACAATGTGCAATTTTTACTATTCTAATATGCCCATAGAAAAATTCTCAAAACTGCCTTTAATTTGATTTGCTTGCTGTAGGTTGTTCTTCAAAACATTGTAGAAGATTTAAAAAACAAAAACTTGATAAAGCTTAACATTTTAATTGTCTGCGAGAAAGTAAAAAAAAAATTCTTCTCATATGCTGAAACTTTATAAGTATTATGTTTTTATCTTACACTTACCTTAAGAAAAATTCATTGAAAATTATCCTCAGAAAAATTAGAGTGCAACAAATGTTTAAGAACAGTAGTCATCTATTATTATTGTCATCATATAAAACATATTGACCCATGTTGCAATTTATTGCATCCAAATAATACTATCGATGAAATATATATTTACTTACAATATAATGTAAAAAAGCCACGGCCATAAACGTATACATAATTCAACCAAAGTAAATTAAAATTGGGAAACTAACAAAGGACTATAAATAAGTACATTACTTATAATGTTTGTTAGTAAAATGAATCTAATTAGGTAGTATGAAATTAAAAAATCACTAAAAATTTAAAAGCAAAGAAAAAATAATAATACTAAAACTGAATTTCTAAGTACAAAGAAAAAATATAAAATTAAACCTAAACGAAAATCTAAAACTACTTATAATACAAGATCTTATGAATTTTACTGTGCAATTAATAAAACAATTTAATTATGCCGACTGGCCATGAACCAGATAAAGGAGATATTAAGATAAATTATTTACAAATATAAAGAAGAATGCTAGCTCCTCTAAAATGACCGAATAGATAAGACTTCCTGAATGAATTAGGAAGTGACTTCCATGATAATGCACCCCAGGAGAAGTCACTCCCCCCCCCCCCCCCCCCACCAAACTCAGTCAGAATCTTTAAGTGTAATCTCACATGGTAAATGTTTCCCAGAGATGGAGGAAAACTAAGTGGTCCTTAAAAAGTTCTTCCATACATACATACATACTCAACTCGCCTTACACGACTTTTTGTTTTTTAATTATCTATTACTTCAAATACAAAGTCTTAACTCTCAAGTTACGATAGTAAGCCGAAAAGCAATTTGTACAGATCCATCTCGTTCTCCTTATGCGGAATTCAATTTTCGTTAAAGAATTCTGTCTCTACCCTAGTATGTATGAATACAATTTCAAATGCTCTGCACGCACAATTAATAGAGAAATTACAGGAATCATTTTTGCAAATCGGGACATTATCAATGCGAATAAGGAATGCATTACCATATTTCGCCACACAACTATCGAAGACCGATTTAGTTCCTCAACAACATTATTTACTCAATGCTATCCTCTAGTATAATAGGATCTATGATTACATTATCAACAGGATCAGTTTTTTTCTGCATACTCTCCCCAAAGGTAGGTATGCACACACAAATATATACAATGTATGTATGTATGTATATCGTCAGTGTTAGCCGCGGCACAGAAAACCAAAGAACTTTCCACCATCCACTTTCAGACACTCAAAAGACTTCTCTCATTTGAACGAGCGCGTCCTTCTTTGGCTTGTGAAGTTGTTTACATGAATTATATTTATGTTGCGGACGAAATAAATTTATTATTTGCGTTTAAGCGACATAATGAGTTTTTGTACGTAGATAAGACCGGAGCACATCTCAGTCAGATAAATGTGGTCGATCGGTGCTTATTTATTTCTTTGGACATCGACACTTTTATAGCACTCCGCGTGACTGGACTGCTGGAGAAGAGATCGGCATTTATATCTCATGGCGGATAGAGATTCTTGGCTCAACTACTAAACGACTGCTTAAGACATGGTTAAACTGCAAGCGAAAAAACTTGATGAAACTCGTTTCTACTTAGAATGTGATATTTAACGTCTTGATATATCGCCTCAGTTAACATTCGCTAATTATGTCGCGATATGTTTTAATTTTTCACGTCGTCAGTATTTTTTCTGTGACTGAAAACTTAGTGTTTACAGAAAAATTAAATTGTCAAGAGAATAAAATTCTAGAGGCCTATAGAAAAAAAACGATAATATAGAGGGGTACTTTAGGAATATGTAGTAACATTATGGTTAGATTGAACTATAGCCTATTGATAGAGCTAACATTTCGAACAAGGATTCTTAGGGAATATAATTTATTTAGCTTGTTAATGAACTATATAAATTACTGGATATTCGTTAGGAAATATTATCAAAAGTAAAACTCAACTGTGGAGCTTATTAAGAAAAATGTTTCAAATTTTTGAAAACATTAATCTAACATACGCGTGCGGTGAAACTAAGTACTAAGTAAAAATTATACAACCAGAGCAAATGAGTACCACCCACTATTTCAATTAAAACATTGACTAAATGTGCCAAACTTGGCATCCAGGAGTTAAAAATAATACCCAAATTTTTAACTTCTCTAACAAAAGGTAGTCCATGATGATATATACAAGATATTAGTGAAGCTTCGAAGTTATGTACATAGTTGTATTATTATATTAGTATACCCTACTCTTTTTTTATAATTAAGACTATTATTTTCGCCGAGCCACTTGTGATTAATTGAAACGTCTTTATGATCATTTGTAATACCCGGGTACACTTTTGTGTTTTTTATTCAATATATATATATTAGATTCCTGTTATATAACGCAATTAACTTCTATTTATATATTTACATTTATACAGAGTGTCCTGTAAATAGTAAATCATACTTAAGGCGATTATAAGTTGAACTTTTAAAAACCTCAAGTTTTTTAAGTTCTTCGGACTTTTTTGAAATATTAGATAAACACTAGCTTGTGTTATATTGTTGCCATTTTTTTTCTAAGTACTGTTGGCACCTCTAATTCACGCAAAAATGAATAAGGCTGTCCTAGAAAAATAAAGCCTCTGTAATTTCCTCGAATACTTTCTCATCATCAAGACGACTGGGGGAAAATTCGCACTCCATAGTGCGAATTTCCCTTGCACGCCTAGTAAAAGTGAAATTCGCACCCGAGCGAACTTCACCCTATAGGGGAGAAATACGCACCGTCATTTTTTTTAAACTAAAAATGCACATACAGTATAAACAAGTCGAAAAAATTATCGTGCGAATTTGCCCCCTATAGGGGGAAATTCGCACCGCTGTAAATTTCTTTACAGAAATCACAAATTTATAAAATTTATAACATAGAGTAAAGGAATATTACAAAATATGATTTTAGAGATCCGACGGGAGTTCAATACCTTAAAGCATGTTCAGATAAACAGAATGTTATCTTGTAACTAGCTATAGCTTCAAGTTTAAGCAGTTCAGCTTATAATCGAGAAGATTAACCTGTGTGCGAACCTTACAAGAGCAATTATTATGGTGTGAGGTATTGCTTTGCATTTAAAACAGGATGCGAATATCACAGGTGCAATTATTAGAAGAACAAGTAAGAGAATTATAAATTAAACAGGGTAAGAATGGCACAGATGCATTTTTTGAAAATTCAAGCAATATCCTTTTACTTTAAAATATCTTACAGGTGCAATTTTTGCAGTTCGGGTAATAGCCTTCCATTTTAAATAGGGTGCGAATTTTATAGGTTCAATTTTCGGTAGTTCGAATGACAGCCTTTTACTTTAAACAGGGTGCGAATCTTACACATGCAATTTTTGGCAGTTCGGATAATAGCCTTCTACTTTAAACAGAGTGCGAATAATGTATAAGAATCGCACCCTGTTTAAAGCAGAAGTCTGTCATTCGAACTACCGAAAATTGCACCTGTAAAATTCGCATCCTATTTATAGTAGAAGGCTATCACTCGAACTGCCAAAAATTATATCTGTAACATTCACGCCCTGTTTAAAATAGAATTCTATTACTTGAACTACCAAAAATCGCATGTATAAGATTAGCAGCCTGTTTAAATTAGAAGGCTGTCATTCGAACTTCCGAAAATTGCACCTGTAAAATTCGCACCCTATTTAAAATAGAAGACTATTACCCGAAATTTTCAAAAATTGCATCTGTGACATTCGTACCCTGTTCAATTTATAATGCTCTTACTTGTTCTTCTAATAATTACACCTGCGATATTCGCATCCTGTTTTAAATGCAAAGCCATAATTCACACCATTTTAATTGCTCTTGTAAAATTCGCACACAGGTTAATCTTCTCGATTATAAGTTGAACTGCTTGAACTGAAGGTATAGTTGCTTACAAGATAACATTTTATTTATGTGAGCATTCTTTAATGTATAGAGTTCCTGTCGGATCTCTAAAATCATATTTTGTAATATTCCTTTACGATATGTTATAAATTTTATAAATTTGTGATTTCTGTAAAACAATTTACGTCCGTGCGAATTTCCTCCTATAGGGTGCAAATTCGCACGATAATTTTTCGACTTTTTTTACTGTATGTGCATTTTTAGTTAAAAAAAAATGACGGTGCGAATTTCCCCCCAATAGGGTGAAATTCGATCGGGTGCGAATTTCCCCTACACGCATCAAGACATCGAGGTCGTCTTTAACCTTCTGGAAATGGCACCCCCCTGGCAGCACACGAACAGTGATATTCCGCCTACCGTGCGGCAAGTATATATTATAGTTTTAATAAGATAAAATAAGTGTTTCATTTTCTAACTTTTTATTATCAAAGGACGACATCTTAACTTTTTATACAAATAAGAAGAACTCAAATATTCATGCTGGCAATACTCCAAATTATAATAACAGCCTTTGTTTTTCTGATTTGTTCGCTTTGGAACAAAATTAATATTTTTCTACCGTACGCGTGCAGTCTGTGGGACCGCAAACTACACCCAGCGGCAAATGGATGCAACACAAACACATCGAAACTTCGATGAATTTTACACACGTTGTCCTAGGCAGGGTGTGATGCCTTTCTAGAAAAGTAAGTATCTATGAAAACGTCATTATCATCGAAGAAAGCGACGAGCAATTATCATCAAAGAAAACGTTGGGGAAAACAATAATGAATAATCATCAAGGAAAACTTCAATGAATAATCATCGAAAAAAATATTCACGACCAATCAATTTTTGCACATCGAGTAAAGTCGAAACAACTTAGATTTTCTTGTGTAATTCAGCAATTAGTAGTCGTTTCGACTTTACTCGATCAAGTTACATAGTATCACACCAGCATAAAGGAATGGATTTTGGATAAAGGAAATTCAATGGGTTACTTTAATACCAGGATAATGCACCTTTTAATGTTTATTGAGAAAAATCACTTCTTTTAATTTTTATTTTTAATTTATTTTTTCTTCCAAAATACTTATTCTAAAAATTGCACCTTCCTACAAATTTACTCCGTAAAATCACTTTTCTTTGTCGTACGCAGTTTTTTAACTCTCCTCGTACTCAAAACATGAATTGAATTTGAAAATTGAAAGTGCAGATACATTGATCATCAGTAGTACAATTCTATGCTTTAGAGTTATAAAGGAAAAACGTTTACGCAGATGAATCATCAAAGAAATATCAACTACAAAAGAATAAAAAAAAACATGTACATACATAGGCACTCGCACTCCGATCCCAACATGATTTGAACTTAAGTCGGGCTTCGCTTCTTTTCTGCAGGAAATGTACACATATTTTTCATTGATACTGATTTCCTCGACGCATTCCTGTATACCTACCTACTTTCATGCACGATCATTTTCTCGCTGGGCAATTTCAGAACACAAACACATATGAGGAGAGTTGGCTACCGACTAATGTGTACATCTACTGCTTTCCTGGGAAACTAAATAGCTAATAGAAAAGAACAACATAATTTTTCGTTGAGCGAATAAAATTACGTTATGAGTTCGGACCAATATTATTTCCCTTTTATTTTTGTTGTAAACAAGTCTAGTTCTATCAGCTTCTGTGTATTACCAGTAATACACACGGTTTAGATCTGTTTAGAGACTTATATAGTGACGTACGGGTATCTGAAACAAGGTTAAACGAATCATTACACGTTATTAAATTTAAATATTGATATAATGGTACATTTACTAGACAGAGTTCTCAATTATGCTGGTAGGTTTGCTTATACAAGTACAGAAATCAGCCCGCCACCTCTGTAAATTTTTATGGAAAGATCTGGAGGTAGATATTATGTATGTAAGTGGTATTATATTAAAATTGCTTATTTGAGTTAAGACTATACAAAGTGGAAAAAACTTTAACAGGTTCCACCGCAACAACACATCTGACATTTATAGCTTTAAAAATCTTTATGCGAATACCCATCCTAAAATAAAAGCATATATTTAAGCCAAATCTGGATAGTTATAATGAATGTCAGTGGCGTCACTAGGGGTTGCGGGGGTGCGGACCGCACCGGGTGACACCATCACAAGGGGTGACACCAAAATTAGGGCGGTTCGTAAAAATTTTTTTTTCGATAGCTGCAACTCCAGTGATTTCATGTGAAGCATTATGACACAAAAGTATGAAATCCAAAATAAAATTGAAATCAAACAATATCTAGACCCTGCTCCTCGATTGCAAAGTTTTTACTATAACGCGACGTAGCGTGGAAATAGTATGTTGTTACATTCCATTTATACGCGACAATATACGTCAATACGACAATACGTCAAGACCCATGTGTGACGTATTGTGCGCTCAGTTTGTTTGACTAAGTTTGACTCATTTTAAAATAAATTTAGCACAGCAGAACATCGATTTTTTACCAGTACTAAGTGTCTGTCTGTATGTGTGAGCAGCGCAATCATCTTGTGGAGCAGGCAATTGAGCACGAGCTTTTATAATCAGACCAATATGGAAGCAGACCCAGGTTGAAGAAGAGGATGACAGGTAACAAGACGAGAGATGCTGGAGTAACTCTGAAAGAAGAAAACAAGAGAGCGATGCTTAAGTGTATTAATCGTTTCCATTCTAAACTCCAGATCAGATCAAGAACCATCAAGGAAGTAGCAGCCATGTTTTTGAGGCTGTTCAAGCCAAGAGTTTGATATCTGCCACTGAAGGAGAGTTACTGGTGTCCATTATCAAATTGACCACTTTCTATGATGAGTTATCAGAGGAAGAGCTTTTATTAGTAATACCAATACACTGAGAAGGCACCTGAAGGCAGCAGAGATTGATCTCGAAGAAGTAAAAGACTAGTCAGTACTTGACGTTTTGAAATTCATAGCTGAATGCGACTTCCTAGAATCTCTCCTATATCTCTCAGTGAGGAGTTTTTCAAAGCTAAAGTTTATAAAGAACTATTTGCGATCTACCATGGGACAATCAAGGCTTTCTAATCTTGCAATATTATCAATTGAAAGTAATTTGGCGAAAGGAGTTGATTTCGATGAAGTAATTAACAAGTTTGCAGCTCTAAAGGCCAGGAAAGGAAAGTTTTGATTTAGTCGAGATTTAATATGACATACAAGTTAATGTTAAAATAATAAAAAAGTAACTTATTTTCTAGGTAGTTCTTAGTTCTTAACTTCTTACAATCTTTTACCAACCGATCTTGAATTAATTTTTTCTTCTATTGCCTTTGTAAATATAGGACCTATGTTTATAAGGTTACTAAGGATTCTATATGTTTCCGTTATTTGTCACTGGCGGACTGGGAGGAGGTCTGTGGGGAGTCGTGAGGGGAGTGACATCATGAGCTACCGCACTGGGTGACACCAACCCTAGTGACGCCACTGATGAATGTCAATACCATGTGACGAAGTAAGAGGAGTAAATGAGGAAGAAGGTACTATATAAAAAAAATCTCATTAAATAAAATAAAAGTCATAGCTATTTGTTCATAAGTGATTGATTATAAGAATGGAAGTAAGTAGTTGTCGATTAATTTAAGGTACAGGATTCAAAATTAATGCAGAAAATCAGAATTAAATAAACTATTTAGTTAAGTCCCTTTCCTAAACGCACTGACTACCATCCCAGAAATCGTGGACACGAATCCACATGCACATGGTGCAACGACGAGAATATATAAGACTATAAAGTCGAAAGGAAGCTAGGTAGGACCCTTTCGACTTTTATATATTTACAGCTTCTCTAATCAGATTAGCACAATGGGATGCATTAGCCGCTGTGCTTGGGATCTTTCGTCACCCTACTACGAAACAAAAACAAGTCTCCTTCTAAAACTATTGTAGGATATTTGTGTGAAAAATAATTTTGAGAAGTTACAATAATGCTTCTCCTTCTTCCGAAATGGAGACTATGATAAATTTACAATCAATGAAGTTTGACCATTTTCAACTGTGTATCTCAGTAACTGGGAGAGTAGACAAATTAATATTACAAATCTCTTTGTTATTTTCAATATGCCTTGCATTAAATAAAGGATATTCAAGCCCTGGCTACTACAAACGAATGAATTATTGAAATTTTTCAAATTTGTGCAAACGGAATGAATTGTTTACAGTATAAAACTTTATACTTACAAAACACTACACAGGAACTTTCACCAGCACATTTATTTAGAGACAAAACAACAAAGGTCTTAAAATGGATCACAGCGGTACTCCAGGGTCCATTTTAGGCCATCTGCTGTTTTGTCTCCATATAAATGAACTGGTAAAAATTCCTAGGTAGTATTCCCATAAATTATATGAAGATAATGTTCTGTTGAGTCTATCTACAAGATTAGCTGATTTACGTCTGAATCTAAGCAAACCTAATATGGAACTTATTTTTAGCTGGGTCAAATTGAAAAATGTTTCTCTTAGCCCGTCCAAGTCTAAGTCTAATGTTATTTTAAACGATCAATATGTCTCATCTGTCTTGTATGGCTCTTAATGATGTACATATACCATTAGCATATTTTGGCACAACTCTTAATTGGAGGAAGCACACCAATGTGCAAGTTGGAAAAAATTGTGGTGGTTTAAAAGTCTTATGGCAACATGCATCCTACACTCCTCGAGATATAAAGATTCGTCTTGTGAAGACCCTGTTCCTACCAAATATAAACTATGGCTGTGAAGTTCTTGGTAACTTGAATAGTATAAGTCGTAATAGGATAAGTATTGTAAAGTAGTAAATTTTATGTGTCTTAGTTATTAGTGTCATAATGTCATCTATTCTATCTAACATCAGTTCGTACCAAATTGCTATTTCTACCATGGCATAAATTGCATTTCAGCTCTTGTTTGTTTTGCGTCTACAGTGTTTGTGTTTGGAATATTCTCCCAATTGAAATTAGAACAACATCCTGTCCTGTTAGCTTCAAGAGATTGTCATTTAATTACCTTTCTTGTTTGTAAACCTACTTCATTATTGAATATTATTATTTAATTTCCTTACATTTACTTTTTATTTTACTAGAAGCTCTTCTAAATATTTGTCTTTAACTTTTAATTAGTAAGTATGTAATAGATTTAGAATTAAGTTTTGTGAAACTCATAATCTTCTATAATTATTTAATTTAAGTTTGGAGTAAGCATAAAGGTGCAGATTAGAATACTTAACTTGAGAAAATATTTTATATATAAACATAGAAAATAACAGGGGCCCAAGAATGGATCCCTGAGGTGCACCAAATATATCTTGTAGAAAGGAGGATTGAGAACAATTTGCATTTTCAAAATAAGAAGAGAGTTACAGTTCTTTTTAAGCTTTGTGTGAATAAATCTATGATAAACGGTATCAAAGGCCTTGGAGTAATCTAAAAGAGATAGTACCGTTAATTCATCTTTATCCGCAGCTCGCGAGCTATCATTGCTCACTTTAAGGTACAGCTATGCCCTGGTCGAAAGCCTGATTGATACTTGTGTATTTAGGACCATTCAAAAACAGATTATGAAAAATCTGTAAATGCATAATTTTCTCAATTACTACAATGTGAGCTAGTGTTTTTAGGTACTGGAATTACTTTAACGGCCTTCCATGCCAAAGGAAAGCTACAAGTAGTAAAACACGAGTTGCAAATATGTGAGTGTGGGAAGGATATACGGCAAAAACCTCTTAATGAATCGAGATTTGAGATTATCAGCACCAATCGCACAGGATTTGATGCTATTTGATACAGCATAAATATCTTCATTTGTGACTTGAGAGATTTATTTATTTATTTCGCTAAATGCTAGCTATAATGGTCCCAGGACACAATACTTAAATTAACCTAAAGTACAGAGCAATGTTTGAGGATTTTTCTTAATTGAGTCTTATTAATGTTAAAATCTATCGAATGAAAATTCAAATTAAAAGTGCAGCACATTCTAGTCATAGGCTGAAAGTGTCCATAGTTGGTGCGATGAGAACACAAATAAATGAAGTCATTAGATCGCAAGTGTCGAGATCGTGAATTGAAATTAGTTTTCTGCAGCATCACAGGTATGTCGATGTCACCCTTCATAAGTTGAAATATAAAGCTAATGTCACAAATTTTTCTACGAGTCTCAAGAGTAGGAAGGTGTATTAAATTTAAACTTTTGTTATAAGGAGGAAAATGAAGTCTGAAGAAAAACAATTATCAGCTTCATAAGATTGAGATATAGACGCATCAACTGTACCATCTACACAAGACAGAAGAAATTCATTGTTAGCTAAATCTGGACCAATAGAGTATTAAGTGTTACGAGATGAACTCATGCCACTCATCCTTAAGCTTTTTCATAGGATTTTTTAGGGAAGTTTAAAAAAATCCTATGGATTTTTAGCTTTACGAATAGCTGCAACGGTACCATTGCGTAAGATCTTATATTCCTAAAGAAAAACAATAAGTTTGAACCTCTTCCATTTACGATATGCAATATCATGAGCTGATATCATAACCAAGAGCACAGAGGATTAGTGATAGTTCTCGTGACCAAAGAAACATGAATTTCATCTAAGATATAAAGAGAGTAATTAAAGAAATTTTTTTATCATCCAAACAATGCATGAAAAATACCTTATCCCTTTCCCAAGTCTCCGCATCACTACACAGAACATACAAGAGTAAACAGCGCTATAATTGTAATAAGAGTAAGTTGTATCCTCACTAGGAACTTCAGTTTGAAAATCATACGTTAACAAAATAATGTCATAATCAGATATACCCGAAAAGGAATTCTGAATAAAAAGTAATACCTTAGAGAAAAATTTCAAGAAGTGAGGATGAGGCAGGTGCATAGTAAGTGGTCGTTAAAATACTAAAAGTTGTTCAAATGCCTCCCTCTCCTCTACTCTTCGATATAATGGATAGCGGAAACAATATAAATGAGTTAACTCCAAGCAATAAACAAAAAACTGGAATACGTTCGATCGTAACGATCATACTGAAGTTATTGAATTAATTCACAAAGACTTGGCTAGCAGGATCTGTTTTATTCACGATACTTCCTCGCACAATTCTTATGCATACGGACCAACATAATAGTGTACTACCTTAAGCCTTATTAATCAATCAATTAAAGTTAAACACAAATTCGAATTTATACGATAAAAATTATTTATTTTACGAATAATAAAATCCAATTTTAATTGTCATGTAGATGGACTAGCTTTGTTGTATCTGCTATATTGTACGAATTGTTCAATTTAACTTATAGGTATATCCTTCAATAAAAACTCCCTTCAAGAACTCATTTGGATGTGTTCGTTAAATCTTTCAAAGAGCAGATGTTAAAGAGTAGTGACAGAGAATCCGACCTTAAGGGCTTGTAATAAATAAAATTACACAAAATCAAGTCCTAAATTGTATTTTCCTCTAATCCCTAATGGACCAAATTCAGGTATACAATAGCCAGCTCAACTTTTGTCACCGCAGTCACCGCAAACCGAATGTATCTGTAAACAAACATTGTCAAGCCCATTCAAGAGACCCCAGATGCTTTGAGGTTATTGCCGAATTTTTGCTTCTTATCTTGTTTGTTACCCAATTGAGGAAGAGCTGCTTCCTTCTGTGTGGCTTTATCTCTGCAACAATGAATTCAAGGTGCAACTGGTCTGACAAAGAATTTGAATTCACTTTTGGTTACAAGAAACTTAGCGTAAACAAGCTAACATAAGTCCAGAGGACGGGACACGTGGTTCTCGTTATTGTGAGATTTTTAAATGAAATTGTTTAAAATATAGTTTCTTGGGTTTTAACGGAAAATAAAATTTTATTTTGCAATAAATTAGGTTTCAAAAGTTGAAAACAAAGACTTACTTATTTCTTGACTTGAATAATATTATAAAATAACCAAAGATAAAGAAGAAGAACAAACAATATGCAGTGAAATATTGACCGTGTTGAATTTGACTCTCATAAAGCATCCAGATCGACGGTGAAAAGCATACACGTCGTAACCGACCCAAATGAAACTTTTCACTAAAGCCCAAAGACTTTTTCAAAATCAGAGAAATAAAATAAGTAAAAAATGAGTTTTCAAACAAAACTGAGGCCAAGCCGCATGAAAAAGTGGAAAAGGAACTTTTCTTCACACACAGAGGTGGACTCAGACTTTTTGATTGAGACATTTCTCTTGAATATTCTTTCTCTTCATGAATCAAATCAATTCGCTGACAATCACCGATATATTTCAGTATGATCAATCAGAGGTAATAAGTGATTTGATTCATGAATAGAAAGAATATTCAAGAGAAATGTCCCAATCAAAAAATCTGAGTCCACCTCTGTGTGTGAAGAAAACTTTATTTTCTACTTTTTCATGCGGTTTGGCCTCAGTTTTGTTTGAAAACTCGTTTTTTACTTATTTTATTTTCTGCCTTTTTCACGTTTACTAAATTGTTATTACGTGCTGAATGGAGATATTTTAAAACAATTTTATGACGGCTCAAAAGACACTGATTTACCAGTTTTTTAAAAAAATTATTCGAGTATCAAATCATTGAAGTACTGCAACTTCTCTGTTGCCAAATAATTTCAGCCCATCGATTCTAGCGCTCCTCTACAAGTCCTACATCAGATCTAGAATGGAATACAATTTCCATATGTAGGCCGGGGCTGGTCACAGAGCCGTACCTTCATTGGATATTGTCCGAAAGAGAGCCTTCAGCTCATTGGCAATGTGGCAAAAACTTGTCATATGGAGTCACTGGAGCACCGCCGCAATGTTGGTTGCGTTTCGCTCCTATATTTATACATGCATGCTGAATGTTCTGATGAAATATCTAGTCTGATCCCTGATTCATGCATGTAATACTCGTACTGCAAGCCGCGCATATACTTTCTCCCTTCAAAATACTTTCGGCCGAAGAGTAAAATTCCGGGATGATTTTTTATTCAGATCTGTGCGAACACGGAACAGACTACTCAGTTCCCTAATTCCTTTCTTTATCACCTTCTTGCCATGCTGTGCTTTGCATCATAGTTCATAGGATATCTCCTGAGCTTGGCTTAATAATATAAAAAACAGATAAAGTCACACTTTCCTAACGTGCCGACGAATTTATATACGTACAATGTATGTATTGTATCTGTTCTGTGACTGCTATTTTAAATAAATATAAATTTTTAATTCCTGTATTTTACAAGGATACAATTTACGATGATTCGTGAATTTAAATAAAATACGTTCCCCTAATTTTACTAACTAAAATGGATGATTGGAAGTTTTACACTTCCACCATTTACAAACCAAAACAAAATGAATAATCTAACATCTCTTTGAGTTTTCGGCGTGCCAAAGAACCTTGAGCAACTTTCTGCATTGCGAGTGGTAGCCACTTACTAATCTGTTCGACTCGTATCTTTCAATTGATGAATTTTGTGCATTTGACATTTGCGAGTGGTGGCGCATGTCTTCAAACTTTTGTTCAGATTTCAGCATATACCATTTTTAAACCATAGTTGCGCCCCCTCTTCACAAGAATCCTGGATCCACCACTGATCCTCATCAGCATGGTCTTATGAAGGGAAGGTCAACAACAACAAATTTGCTCCAGTTTACATCTACCTGAATCGAATCGTTTAAGCGTGGTTGCGAAACTCACTGTATTTATACAGAGTTCAGCAAGGCTTTTGACAAGCTTCCTCATTCTGTTTTGTTATTTAAACTGAGATCTTTATGTTTACCAGTTTGATTGTTGAACTGATTATCATCCTACCTTAAGAATCGCAAACTTAGGATTCAGTTCCGTTCTGATCTTTCTGAAGAAATAACGGCTTACTTCGGTGTTCCACAGGGTAGCCACATTCGGTCCCTTCTATTCATATTATTCGTAAATGATGTTTCCTATGTAGTTACCAAATCTGATTTCCTCATATACGCTAATGATCTAAAACTATATAAATCTGTCGACTCGCATTGTGACTGTCTCAAATTGCAGGTTGACCTGGACAGACTTGTTGAATGGTGTGAAAGGAGTTCTCGCATTTTAAGGGTTAATAAATATTGGGTAATCATTTTCTCTCGTAAGCGAGTCCCTTCGAACGATGTCTATGCTATGAATGGTTTATTACTTTCGAAAGTTCATAAAATATGTGATCGGATCGTTAATAGGGCAAACTCAATTTTAGGTTTTGTAAAGCACTGGGCAAAAGAACTAGATGATGTCTGCATTACCAAAGCTCTTTTTACCACTCTTGTTAGAACCATTTTGGAATATGCCAGTCCTGTTTGGTGTCCCTCTTACAAAAATTACTCCGATCGTATTGAGAGCGTGCAAAGGAGATTTTTACTTTTTACCCTAAGAGATCTTGAATGGAGGGATGGACTTCATCTTCTTCCTTATAACGAAAGATTAATTTTAATACACATTCCCACTCTTGAGACTCGTAGAAAAATTTGTGATATAAGCTTTGTATTTCAACTTATGAAGGGTGATATCGACATGCCTTTGATGCTTGAGAAAATTAATTTTAATTTTCCCTTCGCACCAACTATGAATACTATGAGTCTATGACTAGAATGTGCTGTACTTTTAATTTGAATTTCCATTCAATAGGTTTTAATATTAATAAAACTCAATTAAGAAAAATTCTCAATAATTGCTCTGTACTTTAGCTTTAGTTTAAGTATTGTGTCCTGCGACCAGTGTAGCTAGCATTTAGCGAAATAAATAAATAAATAAATACATCAAAGGCATAAATTTGGATATAAGAACCTGCATCATTATTATTAAATAGAGCTTTGCTTTTAGTGGAAATTGAAAAGGATATGGTCAGGTTTGATGCATACAAAAAACATATTAAGCCTATTTGCAATCGAAGAGCGAATGGCTAAATCATATATACATATGTATCTCTCCTTTAAAAAAACATCAATTAGTAGTAAATGTAATATAAACTGACAAATAGAAATACGAAAAACATTGAGTTTACAAATATTTAATTTTATATTTTGTAGAATTTCACCACCCTAAGGTGGTAAGAACAGAAATTCGAAAATGATTCTTATTTTAGGGACCAAGTAAGACACAAAATAACACCGTTTCAGAAAAACGAGCAACAGTCTGATTAAATTAAGTATTTTAAACGAATTTACTCCTTACCAAGTTCCTCGTGAGTTTCTTTAATGATGTTATTTATGATAAAAGGTAAAAAAAAGGGTGGGCCAAATGAAGGGATAACTGCTGTTGACGGCCAGAAACCCAAAAATTCGCGATTTTTCTTTGTGCATCAATTCCGCCCTTTAAATTACGGTCCTTACTATTTGAAGCAAATAATTGAAGTTGGACTGTAGCAATCGAATGGATAACACAGTGGAAAATCGAGAGTGGATCTCTCAGGTAGAAATGGATTCTTAGTGTGATGTTATGTATGTTTTTTATCTGCTGTTTTTTTAATCACCGTCCATTTCTTTTTCTTGTTTTTTTTTTTTTTTATTTATTATGTACCGAAACTAATCAGCGTTTTAAAGCGTAAACCGCATTTTAATGATGGCTGCTCTCCACAGGTTTCGTTTTTATACCTCTGAAAGCGAACAAGTCTGCTTCGATCATACCTATATATAAGCTCGCTATGTGGTAGAAGCCTTAGGGTGCATATACATGCCTTCATCTTAATTTTCTTGTTTTGGTTTTCTCGTGCACAATAAACGAGTCAGATTGAATTCATCTTCGAAACTAACACAAAATTATGTCTTGTTGTTTGGCTTTTTACCTCGAAAATCTTCAGCTCGGATGTCTTCTTTTTGTGGGGATCCGTCGAATCCTTATTTAGCACAAGAATATCGCCGTCGATTTTTTGTTGAAGTAGTTTATATCGCCTAACCAACAATGCTTTTGGTTCGCGATCGACATGGACTTGCTACATGAACAGGAGATGGCCATGTTTTGTTAATGGCTTCCACTGGTCCTCTGCACAGCATTACCTCTATAAGAATACCTTGTTCGATCCCCCGATATATAGATATGTTCTGTTCGATGACTATATACTAAAGCGCGGTATGTAATTATAGATCGAAATAAGACGACAAAAGGAGAAGAAGAACTTCAGAACGTTTCACGTCTTTTTACTCTGCCATGTAAGCTCTTTTTCTGTAAGATCATTTGCCCTTGATCTCTCATCTCAAAGTCAATGAAGTTGTTAATCTTGGAGAATTTTATTTTTGCATAGCTCACCATGGAATATTGGCGGGGATTTTTCTAATTAAGTGAGTTTTCGAAAAGGTGTTAACGACTTTAGATTTCTTAATAGTCTTCTTTCGATGCGTGCTAGTCCATGATCATTTCTATATTAGCAATGAAGTTGTCAGTTTATAATTTTAATAGTTTTATTATGGAGTGTTTTTGTTTAAAATCTTGATTATGGTTGTTTATTAACATAATTTTTAAGCATGTATGAATAATTCTCTGTCAGATGACTATATGCTGATGTCGAGAGTTTAGTTAATTAAAGACATATAAAACTGAGACTGGCGGTAATTTATTTGCTTTAATTAAAATTTTCATTTGAATAATATATAAGAGATATGAAGAAAAATAAGAAAACATTACTGTGTTAGTTTCTTGTTCCAATAGCATATATACATAAACAATGCATACCTACTAGTATGTGTATACACAAATAAGTCTTCACTGCCCTTTTCTTCCATAGGCGCTCAAAGAAACGCCATTTACTTCAAGTAACATGGAAAATAAAATGTAATATTACCTTAACGAAATCATAGGACTTTTTCCGGTCAATATCCAAAATAAAGGTTTTTCTTGGTAAAATTTCTTTTTTTAGTCGTTATACGGAACAGGAAATATTGATTTAGTTGATGCCAACAATAAAGTTCATGTTATTAAATGTTCTTGTCCCAATTGTCACCTGGAACAAAAGACCTTATTTCACTTCATATCCACAATAAAATTTCTTAATAGTATACCTATTATTACATGTTCTAGTCGATGTCCAGAACAAAGGATTTTATTTTAGTCAATATCTAGAATATGGGAAATGTGATTTATATCAAACTTATTATGTGGATGAAAATTGGCTTAGAAGTACTTGGATGCATTCAATTCCTGTGTGAGCCATATTGCCCATCAATCACTTGAGGAACGAAATCTATGTTGAAGTTTGCTGTATTATGTTTTAATTTTTGACAGCGATTTCTATCTTTTGCCAGGGAGAAAGAACAGAAAATAGAAACACAGATTTAGGTGTGATTATTGTTGTTATTAATGGGTTGGTCGCCAGAGATATGACATCTAAGACCTGCGATCTAAAAGATCTTTTGTCATATGTATCTACCGTGTTAGATCCTGTCCAGTTCCTGCTCTAGTAACTAAAAGAGGCGAGCTACTTGGTAGCTACTTTTTCTAGGAGTTAGGAGAGCTGCAAGGTAAAGAGCTTAGATGCATCCTGAGTTTCCGTAAAGCATCAGGATGGATCTAGGAATGTTCCCAGTTGGATAGATTCGTGTAAAGTGACGGTTTCTAAGAGAATGCGGCTATGCAATTGCGCGACGAGAATACGTGTGCTTTCCTACAATTCCGTTCGCAAAAAGTGCATTCACTCTGTTGCCTCGTCTTCCTAGTTGTCTTATGAATTACGTTCCAACCGTAAGAATACTCATTATCAATTATAAAAAATATAACCGCGTACTTGAAACTAACAGAAAAATGTTAAAACTAAAAACACCAAAACTGTTTGATCCCAGCGCAATGAATGACAATGTCAAAATAACATAATGATTTGCTGTAATTGTTTCTTTTTTAGTCGGTGCTAAGCTGTATACAATACGCATCTACGCAGTAGTCTACCACTTCTTCCTTTGCGTCGCGCATCGCTGCCCGGCACAACAACAACGGGCTCGTACATTACTTACTCAGTAAAAGTATCTGCATGAGCAAAACAATTGCAAAAAGTACCTAAGCATGTCTAGGATAATATTAAGATCTCATCTTAAATAAATATTTAAATAATTATTAGAGCATTTATATAAGTTATGACACTCAAATTCGATTACGAATTGCTATTAAAGTTTTGTCATACTCATTCCGCCTTGATCAAACTTTTAAAAAATGACGCCTCTTGAACAACGGAATCCAGATGGCACTAGACCTACTAATACGTATTAAGGTGAAAATATTCCCGCTCTTCGCTATTAAATTTCACATTAAAAAATGTTGAACTTTCCAGAGCCGGACTATTTCTTTGAAGAAAATTCTTTTCATAGACAACTTTCCTACTGATCTATTTTGAAGGGTATATGGCAGACTGAAAAGTATGAAATGTAATAAGTTGATGTTTTTAGTTCCTTTAATTAATATTAGACAATTTATGTTTAATATCTACAGAAGTAAACTTGTTCCTTTAATTTTTAGAAGATTTATTTTTATACCTAATATAGAAGAGAGATTTTATTTAGTTCGTTGGCATCATTTTGTTTTATTGTCTTACTTCTTTATGTAAACTAATTATATCTATAATAAGTAAATAAAGAAAGACACTGTATAGCAATTTGAACCTATTTCATTGGTAAGTAAAATAATATTGAGTTTGGTCTGCCATTGGAAGCAGAAGCATGTTTAAAGCGCTTTATAAACATCTCGCCGCGAGTTTTAAGTTCCGAGTGTTCCGATTAGTGCCGTAAACACCAAGGGGGAGGGCTTTCATATAATATATTTTAATTGCACAGTCGAGAGAAGTCTATTCCATTTCTTTCTATCCATCCGCATTCAAAGTAGTATAATTGTACTGCTTTGAATGTGATTACTCGATACCCACTGCGAAGCACCCAACTGCTTGTATGGGTGCGGTCAGTACAGTAGGCTTAACACTACTGCTGCTTTGTACTCAACCAGCGGTTTGGCTTGCAGTGTGCCTTTCATTGAAGTTTTTTGTGCTTTTCCTCATTTGGGACAATGCAAAAGCTTTGCTTAAATTTTTGCAACATTCGTAAGCTGCATTTCAGGCATATAAACTTTGTCATTCAGCGGAATTGAATTGTAAGTCTATTATTCAACGAGCAAAGTTCCAATTTCACCAAAGCATTAGACAGAAAATCTTTTCTACTGTAGTAAGAGTTTCAGGTCTCTTGTTAAAACAGTCAAGTACAACTTGGGCAGTTGTTCGGTACCGTCCCTAATTCACGACAGGGATGTGTTAACGGAACCATTGGACAAAGTCAATTCTTACCACCTTCTTCACAAACTCCTCCTTCTCCACCGACATGCAACTACAGTCAAAGACTGTTGCATTTACTAATACCCAAAAAAGAGGAGGTAATCGATCCCTCAAATTATACACCAATTACCTTTACTTCGATTCTTTCGAAGGTTTTCGAAACACTCATCAACACGCAATTGATGAATTATCTAGAAACTAATCGCCTTATTAACGATCGCCAATACGGCTTTCGTGCTGGCTCCTCGACTGGAGATTTACTTACATTCCTTACCGAGCGTTGAAATCAATGTCTCCATAATTTTGGTGAATCTGAAATCATCGCATTAGATATCTCGAAGGCCTTCAATAAAGACTGGCATCCTGCTCTTTCAGCTAAACTTCAAACATTAGGTCTAGACTATCTTTTCTTAAAATAAATCAAGTTATATTGGACGGAGTTACTTCTAACCATTTTATAATCCGTGCCGGTCTATCTCAAGGTTCCGTGCTTTCTCCTACTCTCTTCCACATTTTCATTAATGATCGGCTAGCTCTTACTTTCAATTCTGTTTATAGTTTTGCAGACGACAGCACTCTTGATTTCGTGTACTCATTCGACTCTATAGCCGATACCCGTGAGAGTGCCACAGCTGAAAAATACAGCCACATGTTGACTTCCATGACCATACAATAGTACTCGCTTTGGTCAGAGCGAATCGAGTTGTTTAATGCTTCCAAAACGCAATATTGTCTGTTATCAACGTACTGCAACACTCGCTCAGCAAATTCCCGTCGAAGGAGATGAAATCTCTGGGCTTCTTGCAACGATTCAAGAAATATCTTTCTCCACCAGACTTGGCAAATCTGTAAGTCTCATATCAGGCCTAGATTAGAATATAATTTCCATATTATGGCAGAGGCTGGACGTACTGCTTTAGTCAAAGTCGAAAAGAAGTCCTACCAGCTTATTGGCGATGACATATCAATAGCAACTATTGATTCCCTAGAGTACCAGCGTAATGTCGATTGTCTATCTCTCTTTTATCGCTGCTTCTATAGCTATTGCTCTGACGAAATCTCTAGCCTGACCCCTTGTACAATTCATCCTATGCGCACCACACGAACTGTAATCCGAGCTCACCCCCACACGCTTGAAGTTAAATTTGGCCATATAGTGAAATTCCGCGAATCATTCATAAGCAGGACAGTATTTGGACCTGTTTGCCATCATCTGATTTCCCCCTAGCAATGGGCCGCAAAAATTAAAACGCAATGTACATCGTGACATCCTTGACTCAACCCAATAACCCCCAATTCACTACCCCCTGTTCGTTTCCTGCCAGGGTTGTGCTACGGCATCATAGGCTATCCCCTGAGCTATAGTATTTTGGGCTACTTGTCCAATAATTGGCCGTCACACGGTTACGGTTCACACTAATAGGGTCTAAATGTTTACGATTGGAGACTCGTTCTTCAAGACGAATCTTACAGCTTACGTTAGAGGCTATCGGTTGAGGATAGAGGACTAATGGGACTTCTTCTCTGATGAGGACTCCTGAGCCACTGATGAAGGAATCGGCCGATATATTTGGCAAACCTGGTGGACGTATCAGGGCGCCCTTCTGTGGGAATATGGGTGATATACTCCAGCTCGCATAAAAAGAAACAATTTAATTAGCCATATGCAAAACAGGTTAAATAGAACCCTAGGGAAAGGGAGCTTTAACATAATGAGTAATTTTTATTAAACACTCAATTAGATATCAACACAAGTTTATACTTAATTTACAGGGTGAATATTAATAAGATCTATAAAAGTATTTTTTATTTTTTAAAACACAAACTCGAACATATCTGTCTTCTAGTCAGAGAAAATCTAGACTCTCCGTTTTTTACATGTTTTAATTTTTTTATTTTTTAGATTCGCCTATTCAATATATCTTTGGATATCCTGCAAGTACTTTCGATATTTCATTTCCGAAATCCTATTAAATGAAAAACAGATATCACGCAGGGAGCAGCGGCAGAAAAAGGCACAACTTCTTGTGCGTCGGGTCATGTCGGCACAGTATCATCATAAAAAAAACATTATCTGGCAAGAATGTTCTGATTTTAAGCTAAAAAATCTGAGGATACCGAACGCGTTATCATGGTATAATGATTTTAAAGATAGCAGCCCTAAGAGTATGGAGTACAAGTAAGTATTACAAATATTTAATAATACAGGGTGTTTCCCACTAGGTGGTCAATAGAGCAGGAGGTGATAGTATTCACCTAAATGAACCAAAAATTGTATGGCAGGGTGAGGGGGGGGGGGGGGCAATATCAACCGTTTAAGAGTTACAGGGTGATTAAGAAAAAAAGCAGGTTTTTCACAAAACACTCCGAATCTTACCAACTACAAGCGTATGGTCACAGTTAAGAGCTCATGTATGCAAAACCTCATGGCCTTTCTAACAACTGTCCAACCACCTCCATAGCACTCTCCTATCAAAAATTATGGTTGGCTAAACTAAAAATTTTGGATTTTCTTACCATTTTTTTTTTAAATTTAACCTCTCAGTATGTTTGGTGCTCATGCCGTAAAAACACAATGGAACAAAGAGCAATTACCAAATTTTGTGTTAAATTTGAAAAAAGTTTTATTGAGTCCTACGAATTGTAACAAAAAGTTTATGTAAGTGATTTTATGAGTCTTACACAAGTTCATACGTGGTATAAACAATTTAACGATGGTCGTGAAGAATTAAAGTATGATCCAAAACCTGAACGTCCATAAGCTGCAAACTGTCCTGATTTAGTTGAAAAAGTCCATAAAATCATAGCTATTGATAGACATTTTACTGGCAGAAGGATTAAATACAAGTAACGACATATTTGGAGAATTTTAACTGAATATTTGAGAAAACAAAAGGTGTTTGCACGAATATCTAGCTGGACAACAGCTGTTTGTATTGCATGATAATGCATCACTCACAAAACCTTGAAATTTCGTTAATTTTTAAAAGAAAAAACAAATTTGTGTTACCGACCACCACCGTATTCGCTTAATCTATCACCGTGTGACTATTGTCAATTCCGTAAACTGAAAATTGCGATGAAAGGAGCATTTTATGAAGATTTTCCATCCCTGCAAGCAACCGTGACACAGATACTGAAGAACATTCCGGATAATGACATAAAAAAAATCTATGTATGCATTGCTTGATCATTGTTGACCCTATATTGAGTCAAATCAAACCTATTTTGAATAAATATTAAATTTTAAATATAATATAATGTATGCTTTGTTTTATATATAAAAAGTTCGTTTATTTTTGCGACCCACTGTTTATATAATGGAAGCACAAATTTGACTATTAAAAAAAAATTATTATAATACACCACACGATTTAATTTTATTCTAGCTCTTAATCTGTCCTACGATGGTAGATGTAGAGTTTCCCAAAACCACCGAAACACTTTTTAATCTTCGATGTCGTTGATTATAAAAGATATTGTACAACCCAAAATAAATCTTCTCAAAAAACTGTCTGCTGTCGATGTGCTCTGGTTCATAGATCATCGCAAGGCTGTTCAAAACTGATCGAAATATATTCGGCTTTCGAAAGGGGTATTTATAGTGCTTTCCAATTCAGACAGTGCCCATTAATACCTCTGACACCAGATTGGAGAGCTACAATCTTCATTCTCTCTGAACTTTTTGCAAAACAGAAGTTGATTAGATTCGAAAAAAGTTTAAAGAGGATCTGTATAGCGCTAATGAAGAAGGCGATAATACTGACTAAGTTATTCCAACAGGTACTGTTTGACCCCATAATATCCTTACAAATTTATTTATAACACGATTATTTTAAATTGTGTTAATTAATCAATTAATAATTTCCAGAATTATTCAAATGAAATTTGCTTGATGGCATAATACTCTTTAAATTTTGATATACTTAAAACTATTTTAAAATTAATAAAATAATTAATAACAAACAATCACAAATCCCTATATGTTATTATTGAATTCGTCGAGGGGCGTAACAGCTGTTGTAAGCTTTCGATTACAAAAAGTTCCAAAATTTTTTCTTGCACTGAAAATTTCTTAATAATATAATTTTAATCTTTTTGAGAATAATTTAAGACTACAAAAATAAAATTATAAATAGAAAATTTGCTTGAAAATCCGCACTAAAAAATAGAAACTAATTTTTCCCTTCACACAATACAAAAAAATATTCTCCAGGGTTTCCCTTCATTTTGCATTTAATTAAATTTTGAATTTATATAACATTCGTGTTAAATTTGAAAAAAAGTTTTATTGAGTCCTACGAATTGTAACAAAAAGTTTATGTAAGTGATTTTATGAGTCTTACACAAGTTCATACGTGGTATAAACAATTTAACGATGGTCGTGAAGAATTAAAGTATGATCCAAAACCTGAACGTCCATAAGCTGCAAACTGTCCTGATTTAGTTGAAAAAGTCCATAAAATCATAGCTATTGATAGACATTTTACTGGCAGAAGGATTAAATACAAGTAACGACATATTTGGAGAATTTTAACTGAATATTTGAGAAAACAAAAGGTGTTTGCACGAATATCTAGCTGGACAACAGCTGTTTGTATTGCATGATAATGCATCACTCACAAAACCTTGAAATTTCGTTAATTTTTAAAAGAAAAAACAAATTTGTGTTACCGACCACCACCGTATTCGCTTAATCTATCACCGTGTGACTATTGTCAATTCCGTAAACTGAAAATTGCGATGAAAGGAGCATTTTATGAAGATTTTCCATCCCTGCAAGCAACCGTGACACAGATACTGAAGAACATTCCGGATAATGACATAAAAAAAATCTATGTATGCATTGCTTGATCATTGTTGACCCTATATTGAGTCAAATCAAACCTATTTTGAATAAATATTAAATTTTAAATATAATATAATGTATGCTTTGTTTTATATATAAAAAGTTCGTTTATTTTTGCGACCCACTGTTTATATAATGGAAGCACAAATTTGACTATTAAAAAAAAATTATTATAATACACCACACGATTTAATTTTATTCTAGCTCTTAATCTGTCCTACGATGGTAGATGTAGAGTTTCCCAAAACCACCGAAACACTTTTTAATCTTCGATGTCGTTGATTATAAAAGATATTGTACAACCCAAAATAAATCTTCTCAAAAAACTGTCTGCTGTCGATGTGCTCTGGTTCATAGATCATCGCAAGGCTGTTCAAAACTGATCGAAATATATTCGGCTTTCGAAAGGGGTATTTATAGTGCTTTCCAATTCAGACAGTGCCCATTAATACCTCTGACACCAGATTGGAGAGCTACAATCTTCATTCTCTCTGAACTTTTTGCAAAACAGAAGTTGATTAGATTCGAAAAAAGTTTAAAGAGGATCTGTATAGCGCTAATGAAGAAGGCGATAATACTGACTAAGTTATTCCAACAGGTACTGTTTGACCCCATAATATCCTTACAAATTTATTTATAACACGATTATTTTAAATTGTGTTAATTAATCAATTAATAATTTCCAGAATTATTCAAATGAAATTTGCTTGACGGCATAATACTCTTTAAATTTTGATATACTTAAAACTATTTTAAAATTAATAAAATAATTAATAACAAACAATCACAAATCCCTATATGTTATTATTGAATTCGTCGAGGGGCGTAACAGCTGTTGTAAGCTTTCGATTACAAAAAGTTCCAAAATTTTTTCTTGCACTGAAAATTTCTTAATAATATAATTTTAATCTTTTTGAGAATAATTTAAGACTACAAAAATAAAATTATAAATAGAAAATTTGCTTGAAAATCCGCACTAAAAAATAGAAACTAATTTTTCCCTTCACACAATACAAAAAAATATTCTCCAGGGTTTCCCTTCATTTTGCATTTAATTAAATTTTGAATTTATATAACATTCGTGTTAAATTTGAAAAAAAGTTTTATTGAGTCCTACGAATTGTAACAAAAAGTTTATGTAAGTGATTTTATGAGTCTTACACAAGTTCATACGTGGTATAAACAATTTAACGATGGTCGTGAAGAATTAAAGTATGATCCAAAACCTGAACGTCCATAAGCTGCAAACTGTCCTGATTTAGTTGAAAAAGTCCATAAAATCATAGCTATTGATAGACATTTTACTGGCAGAAGGATTAAATACAAGTAACGACATATTTGGAGAATTTTAACTGAATATTTGAGAAAACAAAAGGTGTTTGCACGAATATCTAGCTGGACAACAGCTGTTTGTATTGCATGATAATGCATCACTCACAAAACCTTGAAATTTCGTTAATTTTTAAAAGAAAAAACAAATTTGTGTTACCGACCACCACCGTATTCGCTTAATCTATCACCGTGTGACTATTGTCAATTCCGTAAACTGAAAATTGCGATGAAAGGAGCATTTTATGAAGATTTTCCATCCCTGCAAGCAACCGTGACACAGATACTGAAGAACATTCCGGATAATGACATAAAAAAAATCTATGTATGCATTGCTTGATCATTGTTGACCCTATATTGAGTCAAATCAAACCTATTTTGAATAAATATTAAATTTTAAATATAATATAATGTATGCTTTGTTTTATATATAAAAAGTTCGTTTATTTTTGCGACCCACTGTTTATATAATGGAAGCACAAATTTGACTATTAAAAAAAATTATTATAATACACCACACGATTTAATTTTATTCTAGCTCTTAATCTGTCCTACGATGGTAGATGTAGAGTTTCCCAAAACCACCGAAACACTTTTTAATCTTCGATGTCGTTGATTATAAAAGATATTGTACAACCCAAAATAAATCTTCTCAAAAAACTGTCTGCTGTCGATGTGCTCTGGTTCATAGATCATCGCAAGGCTGTTCAAAACTGATCGAAATATATTCGGCTTTCGAAAGGGGTATTTATAGTGCTTTCCAATTCAGACAGTGCCCATTAATACCTCTGACACCAGATTGGAGAGCTACAATCTTCATTCTCTCTGAACTTTTTGCAAAACAGAAGTTGATTAGATTCGAAAAAAGTTTAAAGAGGATCTGTATAGCGCTAATGAAGAAGGCGATAATACTGACTAAGTTATTCCAACAGGTACTGTTTGACCCCATAATATCCTTACAAATTTATTTATAACACGATTATTTTAAATTGTGTTAATTAATCAATTAATAATTTCCAGAATTATTCAAATGAAATTTGCTTGACGGCATAATACTCTTTAAATTTTGATATACTTAAAACTATTTTAAAATTAATAAAATAATTAATAACAAACAATCACAAATCCCTATATGTTATTATTGAATTCGTCGAGGGGCGTAACAGCTGTTGTAAGCTTTCGATTACAAAAAGTTCCAAAATTTTTTCTTGCACTGAAAATTTCTTAATAATATAATTTTAATCTTTTTGAGAATAATTTAAGACTACAAAAATAAAATTATAAATAGAAAATTTGCTTGAAAATCCGCACTAAAAAATAGAAACTAATTTTTCCCTTCACACAATACAAAAAAATATTCTCCAGGGTTTCCCTTCATTTTGCATTTAATTAAATTTTGAATTTATATAACATTCGTTTACAACATTTTAAAATTTTCAAGTTACACAAAGAAAGCAAAATCTGGGCAGAAAACTGTAATTAAATATTTTCGTAAACATTAGGAATTCCAAATTTAAATTTCCGGAAATTGTTATTCATTGTAGTGATAAATAAAATTTGAACTACCCAGATCTTGTTTTCTTTGTGTACCTTGAAAATTTTAAAATTTATACACAAATGAAATTTCAAAATTTAATTAAATTCAAAATGAAGGGAAACTCTACAGAACTTTTGTTATGTACTCTTAACAAAAGGAAGAAATTATTTTCTATTTTTTAGTGCTGCATTCAATTTTAAAAAGATTTTTAATATTTTTTATATCATTTAATTTGAATACAAATTTGGATTTTATTAGACCTCTCGCCCGCCCCTATTACCACCCTCCTGTATCAACCCTTTCTATGTTTATGTAAATTGTAAATGTACTAATTATGTTTATGTCTATATGATTCTTCAGAAATAATTGAAAAATATATCAAAATAACTGGAAATTTTTTTCCAAAAATTTATTTCAAGTGTTCAGAGGGTTTTGATCAAAATATTCACATGCCACATGAGAGGAAAATATAAAAGTTCCAAAAATTACCAAGAGAAAATTGAAGTTTGGACATACCTATGTCGCTAAATCTTATTTGAGATGTTCACAGAAAGTAAAAAACCAAGTAAAGTAATAGCAAAGAATTAGGAGCTTGGATTCTTGAACATCTCTCAGATGATCCAACCAAAGCGTAAGTATCTACTTATAACTTAAAAAAGTATGGAACCCCACCCAGAACTCTGTCAATACTGACATTGTGCCCACAACAATGTGTAAATTAGTACCCCATACAATTTCCGAACATATTACAATAATTGAATTCATTTATCAGAGAATGTTGATGTTAGTTACTATGAATAACTTCCATTAGCCTTTACACTGCCCATTGCGTTCTCAAGATCAGTTCAAGCAAAAAACCGTCGGACAACAAAATCAGTCCGAAAATCTTAATAGACTTCATGGTAAATAAATGAGATGATGTGATCACCGCCTTGGAACCTCACGGCGAAGATTAACTGAAAGGGGACTGTTCATGCTTACAGAGTGATAATAGCAGCAACAATAACAACAACAACACACCTAGAACAACGGCAGCAGAAGACCCAAGAAAATTAGAAAATTTATTGATACATGGACAGGTTACAGAGTGCAGAAGGCCAAGAAATGATATAAAACCAGAAAACAAGTCGCTAGGGATAGGAGGTAACCATATCCATAGAATGGCCGAGAAGACGATAGATTTGATGGGCTGTAAAGAGCTGGAATTTGTTGTTCTAGGGGACTAGCGCACAAAGGGAATATGTATGGAAGTGCAACGAAAGGTAAAGAAAAGCCGAAAGGAGGTGAACAAATGATACCGAAGATTGAGTTCCCTAAGCCGCAGCTGGCCAAGAAATCTATTCAATATACATAGCTAGAAGTAAGGAAATATGTTTAAGGTTCTTTATGTACTCGGAAAGTAGTCGGCAAGTCGATTAGGGCACGAATTAATGCTGTTGGCTATGTTATCGGATATTGGGTGATGTAATGGATGGGATATAGTGACTTCTATTCATTTTAAGAGATTCTCCATTATTCGACGTAACTTCTTTTTCTTTTCAATAAAATAAAAATATTTGATTGAGGAAATCTATTTTCCTTACTTCAATACAAAACATTGCGGTTTTCATAGTTTGAATTTTCTTTTTTTGTTATGACATAGGCCCCAGTTCAGAAAAAGAACCTATGAATTCAGATAAAGACTGAAAGGTGATCTACATATAACGTGAGTTCAAAAACGATTTCTACATGTATGCATATATATATACACCCATGATACTTGGGACATTATACTATAATTTTCTCTTGACATAAATATTGTAATACCTCCTGCATGGCTCGAATATGAGCAGTTAATGCATTCTTCATTAATTATTTCAAAATAAACATTCCTTTAAAGTAAGTTACACTACCGTGTATGCATATAGTATCAAAATGATTAGTGGAGCCATCAAATCTAGATCTAACGTACAATGCCATCTTTACGCATGGGCCCGCTGGGCCCGGGCCTAGTGCCCCACAATCCATGAGGCTCCCTAGCCCCTGCTATAGTAGATCAACCGATAACCAAGTCTTCAAGCAGTATGACAGCCTATTACAAATTTAGCTGTCAATTTGGCCACTGAAAGTAGACCGTTGCAACAAATTTTCGTACATATATTATATATATGTAACAATTGTGCTTGCAGCCCCAGTATTTTTTAATTTTTCGTCACTGTTACCGTACTGTCGCCATAAGCTAGTTTAATATGCACACAGTGAGTAACTGTCACCCAAACTCATGTTTTTTTATATCATCATCATCAATATAATTTTCGAGGGGTAGCTTTGATATGTGTATTTGTCATAAGGATATAAAAAATATCAACGAAAGAAACGCGAGCGAAAGGCTGCTTATGGGAAAATTTCACTTAATGTTTGATGAACTGCGATCCTACTCTGAAAAATTCTCTGGAGACTTGGAAACCTGCTATAACTTATCAAAGTACAAATACGCGATCATCAATTGAACCCGAAGAGAGACTTGCTGTAATTGTAAGGTCTATAAACACTTTCATGGATATTTCTCCCCAAATTGCTCTCAGACCATCAAATTTCTGTTGTAGATGTTGTAGAAGGTGGTATTATTTGTACTTCTTGTATGAATGCTTCATTATTTATATATTCCGATCACACTATCGTTGCAGCAGACATTTTAAAAAACAAGATGCATAAATTTCGTCCTTGCTCTACAACGTCTCCCAAAACAAAGGCAGTCAAGCGGCGATGTTACCTATGCGCGGTGCTATTTTCATCATCCAAAAGTTCCTAGCCGGAAGAACCAAAGTGTTACGTTGCTGCCACGTCACTTCATGCGGGCATTAGAGCATAATGGAATTGACGTAAAAAAAAGACTCCAATGCGCGATAGGCTTTAGCATACTTTATGTTATTATTTCTGTTGATAACCCAAAATATTTTAGAAAATAATTTCTGTTAGGGGCCCAATATCCTAAAGTACCCAGGGCCCATACTTGGCTAAAGACGGCCATGCCAATGTACTCAAGCTAAAGCCAATGAGTAAATGACAGAGAGAGGGTGTGAGCATACCATAAGTAAGATAGTAACTAATGCCCATGCTCCTATCCTAATCCTCAGTGAAGGGTTCAATATATTGATACCCACTAGAAGAGACTGGGAAGGGAATGAGCTGAACCAACATCTCTAAATGCATAGATGAGTCGAAAGCAAAGTAAAGGAGCGGTATAATTCAACAACTGGCACTGAAACAAATCTTTTAAATTGCCAAAGAAATGTACATTTTCCAACCAGAATTTATACCGATTCACCAAACGATAGTGCTGGTATCTAAGTGTAGAGAATGGGACTTAGACATTATATTGACAGCCAGACGACCATTCAGCCATTGGACGCTTAATGAGAATGAAATAGCGGATCATCTTGCAAAATACGGTGTCTGAAATGCAAATGGATAGCTCCGAAACAGTATCATATGTCAGAATTCCGATCGGAAGTTTAAAAGGTGACATCACCAACGATGGCTACAACAAGTCAAGGTGGGTCAATCAAAATACCTGCTGTATTTGGTGGCAATAATAACCTGTATACAAGAGGAGGAAGACAATGTAGCAAGAAATTGGTAGGACTGATAACGGGGCATTGGACCATAGGTAACTATTCTAGGAGACTGAGTCTAGAGTATAACGAATATCATCAAAGCTGTAAAATTCCCGAAGAAAAAAAATACAGTCCTGCTCTAGCGATCAAATAGTGGTGGGCTACTTGGTAGTGACTTCTTCCTGAAACTGAGAGAATTGCAAGGTCCACAGTTAGTAAAATGAAATTGAAAAATAGACTGAATCCAATGGAGTATAAAAATTACTATTACAGCAATGTAATCATTATGTCACATATATAAGTCCTAAGGATCATTTTAAATATATAGTATAACTATCAGCGGGACTGTTCTTTTCTTTATTTAGTTATTTTGAAATCATTGAAATTCTAGGTAATGAAAAAGAAAATATTTTGTAACTTATTCAATGAGAAAATAAAATCAACATTATTATATAATTACAATAATGCTGTTACTTACATAATAAACATACATTCTGTAATGAAGATAATCAAATACTCTTTTCTTCCGTCTGCAAGAACAAAACAATAATTAATTAGTTTTTATACCTTGATTGGCAATTGGCATTCTCAACACCAAAATTATACATGTAGGTCTGATATACAAAGCAAAATGCATATTCTTGTAAATTAAGAAAAATATACTATGTGTAATGCGGTTTGATAAAAACATAATAATATATGGAACGCAGAAGCCTAATACCTGAATATATTAAAATTTTGGATTTGGGAGTCCTTATTCACTATTTTTGTGGATCGAAGTATGGAGGATTTAGTCGACAAAACGGTTTAAAACCTAACTAATCCAATTCTGTGCAATTTATATTGATGACATTTGTGAAGATAATCCATTATGCATAGAACTTGCCAATGCTTGAATAGCTGACTGGTTACCATTGCAGACTGCAGTTTTTTGTAGAACAGCTTGATTCCATATCTGGACATTAAACATATATAACAAAACCATATCTGCTACAGTTTCATATAAAGGAAACATTATCTAGACGCAGCTTTCCAAAAAACTCATTGTAACCCAAATTGTAACACACAGCCTTCAGCCAAACTGTGAACTCAAGGCACCTGTTCATTTTCAAAAGTGCACTTCTGAAGTATTTGAAAATAGGAAGTTAATTAGGAACGTATTTATGTGTACCTAAATTAAAATTAAACCACAAAAAAAAAGATAAACCATCGAAAATTTCTATATCCGTAAAACTTGGCCATAATTGCGTTGATTGGCTTGTAGGTAGCACAGGACAACTACTAAATAATAAGCATTAAGTCAGAAACGCAACATAAGAAATAAAAACTCAAATAAAACCGATTTTGCAGACACTTCTCTAAGTCAAGAGATAAGAGAAAATAACTAATAAAAAAAGGCGCATTTTCTGCAGATATGTAAGACTCCAAAAATATAAGAACCGAAAAGCGAACAAATATTAGAAAATGTTTTTTCAAATTATTATTGTTATATGAAAATATTTGTAGAATTTGTAGTATATAAAATTAATTGTGGTACTGTAGCTGATATTCTCCTGAAGAAGCCGAATGCAAGTCAACGAAACGTAGACGCATAATAAATGTTGAAATTTTAAAACGAATATAGATTTTCTGTCACTAATGATAATTATTATAGTTACTTTTGGTTCCTTTTCCTAAAATGTCTATAGAGGTGTCTAAAGTGATTTGAAATAGGTATGTATAAAACTGAAAAGTGAATGTGAATACCCAAATATAGTTGAAATACATAACTTAAGTAAGAATGTGCCTTAAATATAAATTGTTTACAACAAAAACTCAACACAGCCATCTAAATCTGAAAACGTGCGCCACCAATTTCATCGCACTAGTTATGTTAATTAGCTCTATCAGTCCATCTCCTCCATTTTAAAAATTTCCAAATTCTTTTTCAGCACCATCAGCAGTAGATACATAGCAGTGAAAACGAGGAGGATAGCTGATCTAATTGAATTTCAATTTCTTACATTCGACTCAATCGGAGGCTCAGCCCGTGTGAAATTGTCTACTGCCACTGAATGTGTTATATGTACTATGGCCGGCCGGTCCGGGCTCATGGCAGCGGATCGGAGATATGGCGATAAAGCGATGATGTTGATGCAGAGAAGACATTCGTTAAGCAGAAAAGCTCTGAGAGATGTACATAAGACGCAACATCTTCTCCTCTTCTACCTATACTTAGAGTGAGATCTGCTGGTGTAATGGACCACCATCAGACGCAGGGCTAATTGAAAAATTTGTTTGGGTCATGTACACTCGTCGAATAATGGAAATTGGTGATAAATCAATCCGCGGTCTGTTGATGTTTCGATTAGATCAAATCGAGCGATGATGATGGTGTTACGTGATCGAATATGGTGTGAAGAAACTACATTTGTGGTTGCTATTACGATGATGTAATGCAAAATAATTTAAGGAACGACTTAATTGTTTTCTTCATTTTTCAACAAATCTTATTTAGAGAGGCAATATTTCCTCAAATTAATTTATTTAATTGCAAAAAGAATATTTTTTTTATATTCTCTCAATATAATTTTATCTAAAATCCCCGAATGGTATAGTATTGGTCATAAAATTCATATTGAGGTACACCTTCTCATTGTCATTACGAACAACTCTCTTGTCTGCAACGGCTCTTGATGGAAATAATATCAAATTGCCCCAAGCAATATTTTTCAAGTCAATTTGGCATGTATTATTTACCTACCTAAAAATTTATTGGCATTATCCATCTGCTCTTGAAAAAAAGGGCAGTTGGCAGTTGTCAGCACTGTAATAGACCAGCAGATAGAACATAAGTCAGAATACTTAAAACCGCAAATTGTTCGACATGAAATTAGATAATGAGGGACTACATCTTCCTTTTCGCTGAAAAGTAACAGAATGTTCAACTTGTTAGCCTAAATCAGCACTACATAAATACCCTCAACCGCAAAATTTGGATTAACCATTATTTTACTGAGAAGGTATAAAATTTCTAGTAACCACATCCATGTTGTTATCCTACTCCACAGTTAGGACTCGTTGTGAAGCCATTATCTCACTTAGTCCTCGTCAACTTTTTATCTGAGCCTCCACTTTAATGAAATCTCTTGCGTGACAGAGATGTTTCCATCATGATGTCATGCGTCTTTCTTCCTGAGGAACCCATTTAGTTTGAAGATTTAAATTTTGGGTGAGCTGTTTTGACACAAGAATAATTGCCCACAGCTTGATTTGGATACCCATAAATTTTCAACCTGCGGTGATGTCCTTTACTTATTAAATGGAACGCTCTCTTCATGTACACACCTATCCTAATCATTCGCACAAAAGTTTTTTTCTTCATCTCTAATTAAATCTCATCAGAAGGTTTTTGTCAGCAGGCGATCTGACTCACTTATACACTACCAAATATGAATCAGACATGGTTAGAACAAAATCGTGGGAAACATACCTATTACATTACAAGTTTATCGGAGAGGAGAATAAGAATTCTTCGATCCAATTGATTTGCTTCATCTGACTGCTTGACCACTTCAAGCTTATGGTGCCGCTGCAGGTATGACACGTAATTGAAGTTTCAAGTGCGCTACTGATAATATGTACGTGCGTGAGTAATTATGTTAAATTGCAATTGCCATAACTCGGGGAAGTGCCGTTAAATATTATGGGAATAAGAATTAAATTATTTCATATGAAGGCAAATTGATGCGTAATTCGCTGTAGATTTTCTTATTAAAAGCAATTCTTAAAAGTTATCAGATTGATTTTTATAATTTGACGTTTTTGTTACTGGGCTAGTTTGAATTTTGAAATATCGTTATAGATACAGTTTTGTAATGGAATTTGTAGAAGATTTCTATAATCATAGTCGTGTTAATCTAACTTCTGGGTATCTGCAAATATATTAATAGTAATAATCCCTATGGAAACACTTTCAAAAAATTTGGTAGTTTCCTGGACTTAAAATTTCATATATCTCATGATTCATTGTTTGCTGGTAAGCAGCATATATAGCACACTAAAAAACTTAAATACAATTTTGGTAGGTAAAAACCAAAAATGAAATTTTATATTTGAATTATCTACAAATAATACTAAATTACAGATGTAGGTATATAATATATGTTTCCACATGTAAAATATATATGGATGTCAGAAATACTCGTATGTTCATTGCTGCTCGGATATATTTGAAATTCCGCTAAACTCTATTGGTCTCTTTGTATGATATCATCTACTGTATCGCAAGTAAAACATATCTGCAATAGCATAAGTAAAGAACTATTCCAAGCATTAATGTCTGTAATAGCTGCATACTTAAGCTACTGCAGAATTGCTATCTGTATGTGGCAAATTCGTTGCTAACGTATATATTTACAGTACTAAGATATATTTATATGCAGAGCTGTAAAATTCAAGTACCATTACCAGTATCATTACCAATACCAAGTATTTAAGAATTGATAATTCCCAGTTCTAATACTCCTGTATTGGAATTAAATTTTACAGGTCCATTCCCGAAATTGCAAATAATACTTTAAAATACTGGAAAATAATTAAATTTGTGGTTCCATTACAAAAATATTTAGAAATATCCAAAAGTATTTAAAAAATATTTGGTCATTACTATATAATTCCTTTTAATTCTTTTCAAATAATTTCAATTACTTTTAATTGCTTCGGCATCTTCAGTAATAAACATGATATTTTACTATTTGGTGTGCCATTTCTACTATTAAATAAAGTGTATTTAACTAAGTTTAACTATTGTTTTTTATGAAATTGCAGATTGAAATATGAAAACATAGCAAATAATAAATATTTTCCTAGAGTGTGGCTTTGTATTTTTAACCCCTTGGCCTACGATTCTTTTGAAAGCAAATGTACTTGTCTAGACTACTTAATTTTATTGCACCTCAAAAACAGGAAAAAGTTTTTTTTACAATATAATTAAAAAGACAGTTGATCTAGTTCATTTCATAATTAAGTACAATGTCATGTTTAGTACTGAAGTTTTTGAAGTAATTAAATGTAATTGAAAGTATTTGAAAAGAATTGAAAGGAATTATATAGTAAGGCCCAAATACTTCTTAAAAACTTTTGAATATTTCTAAGTATTTTTGTAATGGAACCGCAAATTTAATTATTTTCCAGTATTTTAAAGTATTATATGCAATTCCGGGAATGGGACTGTAAAATTTAATTCCAATACAGGAGTATTAGTACTGGGAATTATCAAATTCTTAAATACTTGTTATTGGTAATTGACAGGTATTAAATCCATTAAATACTGAGTACTTCACAGCTCTGCTTATATGCATATTATCAAGTGGTGGACCCAGTCGGGTGAGTTATTTAAAAAAACATATTTTTTATTTTACATTTTTTTATTTATATAAGTCAACTTTAACAAAATATCCAAAATATTTTTATTCCAAAACTTAAAAATATAAAAATTTGTTTCAATGAATATGATTGTTTCATGTGATGTATGTCTATAGGTTTTTCTCAGAACTTGAGTTTGGGACCCCAACTTTGGGTGATCCAAAACTCTCGAGAAACAGGTCCCCAGCCATGAAACAGACTCACTCGCTACTACCAAATCAGAGCCCTAACTTAGTCCTAACTTTCTAAAATATTTGCAGCGTTCTTATGTAAAACCACTCGCAAATATAAAGGGTTTTCCAATAAGAGGTGTTATTTTCATTAGCCCGCTATTTCGGTAGATGTCACTTTTGGAGCTGTCATTTTTTGACATTTGACAAGTAGAAACTAAGCCATTAATAACAATGGAACGGTATACGACTCAACAGTGCATTGAAATTATTAAAATTCACTATAAAAATGGTGAAAATGTGGCAGAGACGGTTCGTAAAACTCGAACATTTTTGCGTCGTCGTGAAGCACCATGTCGGACCGCAATACAGTAATTGGAAGAAAAATTCGAGCTGTCGGGACAAGTTAGTGATGTGAAGAATAAAACCCGTGCACATCGCTCAAGAACAGCTGAGAATATTGCTGCTGTAGCCGAAAGTGTTGAAGAAAACCCAGGTTTGTCCATTCCTCGTCGTTCTTTGGAATTAGGCATTCCACAAACGTCATTACACCGTATTTTGCATAAAGATTTGGGTCTTAAGGCTTATAAAGTTCAGTTAACACAAGAACTCAAGCCGGCCGATCATCAACAACGTCGAGTCTTTGCTGTTTGGGTCCTTGAAATGCATGAAAATGATCCGGAATTCCATCGAAAACTCATCTTGAGTGATGAGGCCCATTTCCACCTCGATGGCTTCGTCAACAAGCAAAATTGTCGCATCTGGGGCTCGGAAAACCCAAGAGTTATTGTTGAAAAGCCTCTCTATCCTCAACGTGTGACTGTTTGTTGCGGTTTATGGTCCCGCGGGGTCATTGGACCTTACTTTTTCGAAAATGAGGCTGGAGCAACAGTTACGGTGAATGGATTGCGCTATCGACAGATGATTAATGATTTTTTATGGCCGGAATTGGATGGTATTGATCTGGAAAGTAAACGTTTTTCAACAAGACGGCGCTACGTGCCATACAAGCAACGAAACCATTGATCTTTTGCGGGAAAAGTTTCCGGACCGTGTTATCTCTCGAAGAGGTGATCACAATTGGCCACCGAGATCTTGTGACTTAACACCTTGAGACTACTTCCTTTGAGGCCACGTGAAAGAGAAGGTCTACGCCAACAGCCCAGCGTCGATTCAAGACCTCAAAGATGGAATTCGTGAGTCTATCGAGGACATAGGGCAGCCACTTTGCGATTTGGTTATGGAAAATTTCATGAAAAGGATATGGTCCTGTAGGCGTGGTCGTGGCGGTCATTTGGCTGATGTTATTTTCCATTATTAACGGCATACCTTCCTGTTTATAATGAAATAAAGATCCGATCATTTATCTCAAAAAGTGGCATTTTTCTTTGAATATCAAAATAATACCTTATTATTGGATTACCTTTATGGATAACTTTATGGATTACCTTGGATAACCCTTTATTTACAGCCTACTAACTAAAGAAGGAACTACACCAGTACTGAAAAATTTTAATATATACAGTGATTTGAAAAGTTTAAACGTCAATTACAATTTTTGAGTTGTGCTAGTCTTGCATTGAGGGTGCGATATGCAATAAATATAGTCTAAGTCTTTAAATAGGCATACCTTACATTTATTGCAACACGCCAATTATGTTTTCTATTACTAATATTAATTACTGTAAATGCCAAAATTCTCATTACTAATAGCTATAGCATATATATATAGCATATGTATGTTAAATTGTAACACCCTTTCTTCAATTAAGATAATGGAGTTACATAGCATTGATTTCTACAACATAAAAAAAAAATTAATTTGAAGTAATATTTTTGTTGCATTGTCAAAATGACATAACCAAAACCAAAACAAAATGGTATTACACAAATTAATTTCGAATTAAACGAAACCATTCTCAAACTGAATGAAACTTTTTTTTTAAATTGAACTATACCTTTTCAAATAAAATGAAATCTTATGGAATAAAGAACGAAATTACTTCGATTGGATAACACACAGGGATTCTTCCACGGTGACGAGGGGTACGAACGAAACCAGCCCCTGTATTATTATAAAATCCGATAAAATAAAACAATACCTATAAATATAAAATATCAGTATTATTAACAAGCCTAATTCGGTGACATTTCGGCGGGCGTGGAGAGGCATAAGCGGGCGATAAAGGCCAGACGTAGTTACTGCACAGGTACTTCATATAGTAATTTATTATGGAAAGAATTCGGCAAAAAATATGTAGTTGCCGCATTTATGTTAGTTTTGCGTTAGTTTATATCAAATTTGATATTTAAATCAAGGTTCAATTAGAGCGATCCAAATGACTTTTTTTCGTTCCAAATGTTACGTTCCAATTTTTGTTACACAAATTGTTGCCATAAAGTTTAGGGAAAAATCTCTGTAAGGGTAGGGAATATTCTGTACATTTTATGCCACCTCAGAAATGTATTAAATATAATAAAGTATTTATTGAGGTAAAAATTTCATTGAAACTGTCATTTTCAAATGTACTATGCACAATACATGCCGACGACATTTATAATCGCCACTAGTTATACATTTGTATGGTCTTAGGTTTCTTTATAAATTTTTGGGAAAGCGGCAAAAATTTCATGAGTTTTAGATAAATAAATAAATGGATTTCATTGGTTATTAAATTATGATTAATTTATTGAAGATTAAGAAAATAGTAGCTTTATAGTTTATGCCGAGATTTTAGGAGATAAAACAGGAAATTAAAGACCTTCAAAATAATCGCAGCTTTTTAGTGCTTAGATGGGCACAAGACGAGACTTTAGACCCAAATTATTCCGACCCCTCTTTGGACTGGGGACACCTATGACTCCCCTATAAAATCTTGGGTGTGCTTCTGATATTACACAATTGAATGTTACATGAATAAATTAGAAGAGACGTGAATTTGCTTCTTGTAAACCTGTACGAAGAAAGGAAAATAATTTCCAAATCTGCTCAAATTACATCAATTAATACTAATGAAGCAAAAATGCAGTATTGAAAGGGTGGCAACTTATTAGTACAAGAAAGAAGTGGTGCAAATCGGGCCAGAAAATTAACAGAAAAAGGAATTGACATTGAAACGATGAGTAATCTACGAACGTTAGAGCTGCGACAAATTAACGCCATGCAGATGCACTTTATACAGTGGATGCCTAAACGAAGAGTGAAATTAATTTTCATCGATGAGTGCACATTTAATCTCCATCATCGGAGGTCTTAAAAATTGGTGCAAGAGAATGAATTATTGTAGCTATTGTTAGGGGACGTAAAGTTATGAAAAATACAAAAGCATGCCACAATTATAAAGTTTTTTTTTTTCTTTTTTTAATTTTAGGTAATGCTCGAATCCAGTGGCGAGCAAGGGCTCTTAGGGCCTAAGACGGAAACTGTTGATAATACTGTCGAGTTCGATTGAGTCACTTAAATCTCGTTTAGAAAAATTTCCTCGCAAGTCGTGACGCTGATGGCCATATTAAGGAAGATTTCTAGTATAATGACGATATTCAGGACTGAATCAGACATCTTTAATAAAGCGTAGAAGCTGTAAAGGTCCTTCCGTCTTCAGTGATTAAATTACGTTCAGGTTTTGGAGAAGCTTAAATGAATTTAATCAACCTTGTGCGTTTCAGCAGAAGCTCATCCTTGTCAGATTGCTTGAGATTGCTTAGAGCTAGGAACTCGAAATAGCTTGCGAGTTTAAGCTGTTGGAATCTTGTCGTTATTTAATGGGTAATGCGATCAAGCGAACAGAGTATTATGTCACGTAAATTATCTTTAAAAGCAGCCCAGATCTTCGAAATTTTCGCCAGGCATCTTCTTCTTTCTCCGAATGTGACGCTGGCTGGGGTTGAGTTGCAATGCGAAGCTCCATGCATTTCTCTCTTCAGCAAAATCTACACTACTTTGCGAAATGACTTCTCGCCTCTCCATCTAATTTGCAGCGCTTTTAGTTTCTGAGCACAATTCTGCCAACTGAAGCCTCGCGTTTGCAAATACGACGTTTGGACGCTATTCTAGTACTTGCGCTCTGGTTTCTTCCTGAAAACTTCTTCAAAACATCCAAAATGTTTGAAAAGCTCATTTTGACCATTTTTACTGTATCTTCTCCGGCGCTCCAGCTCGTTTCATCCAGGCGCTTCAAGCAGGAACCAGTTCTGTTAATTAAAATATGCCAACGGTCAATTGAAGATGAAAATAAAGCTAAAAATCGATCAAGTGTCCGAAGAAACTAATAGATTTGACGTCAGCTTTCGCAGCATGAAGACCAATGAATTTGAGTGAATGGTTTGTGCAAATAACAAATCTAGCTTTTGCATAAACACCCAGAATATGCTGCTGTTTGTCACCCTTCATCACTGCAGCATTGTCATAACTTTGGCCTCGGCGGTTATTGATGTCGAACCCGTCTTTTGTTAACTTCTCCATTATAATTTTCGTGACATCTTCTGCGCTTTTGCTCTTAGTGTCTATATAACCAATAAATGGTTCATGAACTGAAACGGATGATCCTTCCAGCATGGCGTATCGAACGAGTTGTAACTTTGTAACTTCAGATTTGTGAATACACAAACCAACAATGGTTTTTTGAAATTAAAACTATACAGCCAGTTACAAAATTTGAGCTACCTGGCCTTTTTATTAGAATTAATAGCTACTCACAATGAATTGTGGGCACAAAGTTTTAATTCACCAAAATATACCATTATTCTGTGATTTTTTCCAAAAATTATAGTGCCTCGTTATTTTGGTGTCCAGGCGGCCCGAGTCAGAAACCGTACCCTTGCTACACCGCTGCTCACATCAATAAATTGTAAACTTCAGAATACAATTTGAGCTAGTGGGTGCCATTTGAAATTTTTACCGTCTCACTCATCTGTGCTGAATCCTAGTGAGAACACATTTGCGAATATTATGTTGCACGTTCGTTCGATATTAAGCAACATGAGTACGGAAAATATTATTGATACAGGTAAGGAACACGTTCAACAATTGAATCAAAACGAATACAGCAGTTATGTGAAGGATATGGTTTTCATATGCTGCAGATCATCAAATTTTATACGAATGATACATATTAGCAAGGTAAAAATAAAATCAGGTCTTTTTGGATGATTATTAATATATTTTATTGAAACACGTAACTTCTTCAACATTTTCTGGAGAATGAAATGAGAAATTTTTTGTTCCCTGAAGTTTTATTTCATTTTAAAAAGGCTTATTTCGTTTGAAATATTTTTCATTTTTTACGAAGAAAATTTCATTCAATCTGAAAATGGTTTTGTTTAATCAAAAATGCTGTAATTATATCAATAATTTTTATAAGTATATAATAAGTATACATATATAGATAGACAATTGTAGGCTATTATTTCCTAACCCATCTCTCATGCCTCTCCTGGTACTTTTTTTAATCATCGCTAAGCCTCCAATACTCCGACGGCATTTTATGTTTTTAGTCTCTTTAAAGTAGAAAAGTTTCTCTCGTTTGTTGTTGTTGATACCGACAATGTTGCATGTAATAAAACAATCGACAGATGTTTAGGAACACAGATTAATCACATCTTATTAAACCTTGTGTGGTACTGATTACTGCCTTATCATATTACTTACATATTACTCATATTTGTTGAATTCTTATTCTAATGATTGATGCCACAATTCATACCCGTCGTGTGTGGTTTCTTTTGCTCTAACAATACCAGTTTCTTTATAACGTAATCATGTATATATATACCTTAGTTAGGTTTGTAAATGATATATTATGTATTTGGACTTGAAATGAACGACAACTTAGCATCTTCTTGGACATATAGTTTTAAACGAATTAAATGATAATTTCAAGTTTACCATTGCATTAAGAAATAACTTATTCATACTTCTTGACTTGTGCGATCAGTGTTAAAGATAATTTATAGGAATTTAAGATATATACAAAAGAAACATTTTGCGATACAGTTATGCCTTTGAATCTATATATATTATTGGTTCACAAAAATGTTAACTCAATAATAAATAGATCAGTTTCCGTGCCGACGTCATCAAATAATTTTAAAGAAGAATTAAACAAAATTAAATCAATTGCCGAAAACAATAGTTATTCAAAAAATTATCAATAAAATTTTAGCAAAGAAATTGAAAAAGCAAGATTTGTCACTAATTCTCCCAACAATTACAATGGCATTAATTTTAAAAATGGATGGACAAACTTAGCTTATATTAATGGACTATCAGATAAATTAAAAAATTAATTTAAAAAGAACAGTATTATTCCTGCGTTCTCGAATTATACAAATTAAAAACAAAAGCAATTGCAAAATGAACTTATACCGAAAATTAGCAACTTAGAAAAAAGTAGAGTTTACCTGATCTCCTGTTAGGCTTGTATTTCTACTTATATAGGAAAGACTAAACGAAAAATAAAAACAAGTTTTAAAGGGCGCCTAAAATCAAATGTAGAAGAAAATATCCGCGAAAAGAAACGTAAAGTAGATGAAAGTAATATAAAACAAGTAGAAAAGCTAGAATTGGTTTAAGAACAATTTTTATGATACCCTAGATCAGGGGTGGCCAAGACGTCGACCGCGGTCGACCGGTCGATCGCGTAGACATTTTTGGTAGCCCGCGAGAGTAAAATCAGTTGAACAAAAATTCCAATACAATTACAACAATATGGCGCCATTTCTTCACCACACTTACCCATCGTATTTTCTTTATCTCTCTCTCTCTCTCTCCCTCTCCCTCTTTCTTTCTTTCTCTCTCTCTCTCTCTCTCTGTCTCTCTTTATCTCCCGTACTAATAAAAAACACGCCTTTGAGTTTTCAGTCAGTATAGCCCGCTAGTATTTAGCTCTGACGACTGTTTTATTGCGTGATAATAATAGCGACTAAAGTGAGCGGTCAAGGTTGTCGAGTGCTGAAAAAGATTACCATTATCAGAGGAGCTCTTTACCGTTATGTTCAAGAATAAATGTTTTTGTCTTATTTGTAACTCAGGTATAGGACTAAAAAAAAAACAAATGTCGAAAAGTATTAAAAACCAGAAGTAGGTATGGGAGTTAAAAACTGGCTTATGTGCAATACGAAGCCAGATACAAAATCAAAAGCAGCGACATTGGTATGGTAAAAATAAAGAGGAAATTCTTTTGTAAATCAACGGTAGTTCACTGATAAGAAAAGTTTAGTTAAAACATTCAAAGAAAAGATTCAGGTGAATCCATCCTAACTAAGAATAGGCGAATGGAAGAATTACCAAAAACTTGGAGCAAAAGTACGCATAATTTAAATCAGGAATTCCGAAGTTTCGCCGAACAGTTGGAGAATTTACACGAGGAGTTCGAAGTATTTGGAACTCGGGAAGAAGTCATCAGTTTCATGGTGTTCCGTTTTAACGAAAGCATTAACATTTACAGAGTATCTACTAACATCGGCCAATTAATTGCTGCTGAATTTGTTGTGGCCGAGGAAGATGGTCACTGATCTATGCAAGTTTGATTTTGGAAGTGGTTTTTCGAATATATTTTTAGAATGGTTCGTCAGACGGAAAATATGATTATAACCAATTTTATAGGATTTCGTATTCTGAACGAAGTTTTTAGTAAAACAAAAATGTCTAGGACTGATCGTTTTCACAGTATATGTAAAAAAACTAAAGTTTTATATGGCTGCACCAAGAAGGGGTTTCCCGATTTATTCCAGTTTTGAAATTTTATTTGTTATTACTATAAAAACACCACGTACAAAATTTCAGCTCTGAATGTCGATACGTTCTCAGGCAGTGTACGAATATATAGTAGAAACCGAAATTTTGTATGGCAACCCCATGAAGGAATTGCACGATTTGTTTCATTTTCGAACTTGATTTTACTTTTTTTTTAAGTCCGTGTACAAAATTCCAGCTTTCTAAGTGAACGCGTTCTCGAGATAACGTGCGCATGGACAGACGGACGGGCAGATGGACGGACATGCAGAAATCAAAATAACTTTCACTATTATGCGTGGGTGTGCAATCCATTGTTCTCTACCATCATTATTTCTGTGGGTTACGAATGGAATGACAAACTTAGTATCCTATAAGTTTCATCTAGGGTATAAAAACCGCATAATTTACCGGGAGAGAGAGTTCTTAATAAAATGAAATTAAAGAAATGCGAGCAGAAAAAATATAATTATTTGATAAATGACCAATTGGATTTGACAAATAAAAAGCCGGCTACTAAGTCCATTTCTTTTATGATAATATCGTTCGGCTGATGGTAGGTATATGTAAAATGGTAGTGGTAGATTCTTTGGTTGCTTGTCTTTTATAATTGTTATTGATAATAATGTATATACGGGGTAGTCTTAGAGGTTGAACCTTTAGCTCGCACCGATTTATATAATGAACCAATATGTGTGGATTTCAATTTTTATTCTTTTACATTTCTTAACAATGGAAATAGCAATTACAATATTGAATGCTTGTGATTCTTTTATTCCTAGGGTTAAGCAATTAAATCATACACATCCTAGGTGATTCTCTAAAGGCATGACAAGGCTAAAAAATGCCAAAAACAAAGCACACAGAAAGTATAAAAAAAGTGTCGTCGAAGCAGATTATATGAATTTCAGGCGGTAGCGTAGAGAAGTTGAATTCCTTCATCGTTTTCTTTTTAAGTAATACATAAATTCCATGGAATCCAGTATTAGGCAGAATTGCAAGGTATTCTGGTCGTTTCTCAATAGTAAAAAATCGACAGCAGGTTTCCTTAGTATAATACGTTATAATGAGGTTGTTGCTGCAGTCACATAACCACATGTGATCTTTTTGCACGTTTCTTTCAAAACGTTTTGATAACTCAATGGAAATCATAAATTCTTCCAACTGTGATATCAATTCGATATTACACTTGGGTTCGTTATTTGTGGATGACGATGATGTAGTACGTTGCATATCAGAGCTGGATGAGTGCACTGACTCCGTCTCAGTTTGCCCTATTCTGTCAAAAAAAAAAAGTGCTGCCATTACTTACTGTTTTCATTACGTTACATTTTGAATTTATCCTTACCGGCTGGCAATTTTTTTGAAATGAAATGCTCCTATATAACTCCAATCTTTAAATGTGGGGATAAGCATGATGTTAAGAATTATCGAGCCATTACTACATAAATTATGCATTATTTCCTCTTATAAGAAATTTAATATCCGAACATCAGCATGGCTTTATGAATTCAAAATCTACTGTAGCTAATTTAATAAGTTTCACTAAATTCACTTCAAACTCAATAAAAAATGGTAGTGTATACTGATTTCTCGAAGGCATTCAATAAAGTCAACCAGATGATAATTATAACTAATCGCAAGTTAATAGTGATTCTTCATATATTATAGTACCTAGGTCATGTGTACCTCAAGGTTCAATTCTATTCCTTTTATATATAAATGATATTGTCGAAAGCTTCTCTGCCTGCAAATATCTTCTGTATGCAAATGATATGAAATTTATTTCTGGACACGAAACGCTAATGATTCATTTCAATCTGTATTAAATAGCATTTCTAAGTAGTATAAAGGAAGTTCTTTTAATATAAATGCTTCTAAATGTAAAGTTATGTCATTTGGTCGCTCAAATCAACCTCTGCTGAAAAAATACGTCATAGATGACGATGAGATTATGAGGGACTTTGAGATGTGGGATTTGGGGGTCATATTTGAAAAGGAACTTACTTTTCCTAAGCATTACGACTACATAGCTGCTACAAAGCTAGTAGAAGCATTGAATTTCTACGTCATAACTCTCAGCAATTTACGTACCCATTTATCTTTAAATCTTTGTACATTGCTTTGGTGCGTTCTGTGTTAGAATATGCATCGCCCTGGAGTTCTAATATCCAATCTTATGACTTCAGGTTGGAGTCTATTCAAAAATAGTTTACAATATATGTTTTTAATAAAATCTGTTATCAAGGAGCTTGTCCACAATATCTAGCTAGGTGCCTTTTTAAGAGCCTCGAATCTCTCCAAACAAGAAGAAAAATAGTTAGCTTATATTTTATTAATTAGGAATCTTTTATGCAATGAGGGTGATTGCATGGATTTTTTATATTTGATTAATGTATGTACATCGGAAAAAACTATCCATTCTCGGCAACTGCTTTATATCCCACAACATAGAACCAATTATTGCCTTAGAGAGCCGCTTACGACGTCAGTGATTAAATTCAACCAGTACTACGAGTCCTTAGATTTGAATAACAATAAGATTATTTTTAAATCAAAACTTAATGGACTTCTAAAATTAAAGTTTGTAGTGTAACTTGCATAATACATGTGTTAAGTATAAATATTTTTTGTTACCTTATGTGTTCTGAATTATTAAAAAAAGATTAAATTTTGTTCTACCTAGTCTGTACGAGAGATTCTTCTGTAGACCATAAATCATAATAAATAAATAATCAGGCAGTTAAGTTAGTGTTTTGAAAATGACCTAAGTGCTCGAAATTCTTAAGGTTATTCAAAAATTAATGAAATTATTAACATTTATTGTGAAATTAATTAAGTTAAATGTTACAAAAATTAGTACTTTACTACTATGGAAGTAAGAAGGAACTCCCTAATCCCCAGATAAAAATGAGTTTATAAATGGACCTGCTTCACGTGGATTTATTCGATCCGACTATTCCTCAATTGCAGTCAAGTAGTCATAAACTGGATTAAAGTATTCTATGAATTCTTCGATACTGTACACTAGTAAAAAATGTCCACAATTTTTGCCTTAAATATAGGGAATATTCCTAAAATGTACAGACTATTCCCTAAAATTTAGGGCAATATTTTCTACACACAGCCACAAGGCTTAGATATTTTTCCCTAAAATGTAGGGAATATTCCTTAAAATTTATGACAATATCTCCTACATTTTAGGGAATATTCCCAACATTTTAGGGAATATTCCTTACATTTTTGGGAAAATTCCCTACATTTTAAGCAATATTTCCTATATTTTAGGGAAAATACCTAAGCTTTGTGACAACAATTTGTACATTTTTTACAGTATATATTTTACTGTTATGTGTGTTATTATTATTATTGCTTAAATGGTTACTAACGTGGGGCAGATCTTAAAGGCCCTCCTATAAATACACCACTGCCTATAATACAACATGGGAAAGATATCATAGTACCCATACTGAAAACCTGACGAGCCATTATCCAATCACCATTAAAACAAAAAACACATAGCCGCTTTGAGTTTTATTTAAGGTATCACCAATTATAATTTGTTTTCAGAAAATCCAAAATATTTGCCTTCCTACCAAAATGACACAAAATTATATGAAATTACTCAAGTCGAATTTCCCTTAATAAGCAGTATCCCGTTAATACCAATGCATACATGACAGAGCATACGAATTCAGAATTATATTTATTCAACAATATCTGTCTGCCTGACATATCTATTGCCACCAGTCACCATTTATACAGAACAAGCCATGCAGCCCTCAGAAGGGGATTCTTTATGTCAATTGAATGGAAAGAGTCACAATAACGCAACCCTTTCTCGCACAACAATAAAAATGAAATAATTTCAAATCAAAATCAACAAACGCGAACAGATAATATCCGGAGGCTGAAAGTTAAATCCCTTGTGCCTTTTGTTCTCTTGAAATTTTCCATATAAATCAATCGTAGAACAAATCCTGCGAGAATTGATATGTGCACGCTAATAAGGGATCGCATGAAATTTATCTATATTTTTCTGCTATGCATTCCTTTAACATAACCACAACAACCCCAAAAATAATGAGTTTTATTGAGAAAATGTTTTTGTCTGAAAGAGGGATGGGCCGAATTCGTTACCCTCGATAAATCCCGTGACGCTCTTTATGTTATTCCTTTTTGGTTCTGTTTTCCCAGTTCATACATATACAGTAACGTTAAATTGAATTAGGGGATGATGCTTATGGGTGTGGTTGATTACATCCCTAAGTGGATTACTCTTAACTCACGTGTTATAAAATAGAATTGGTTTGGTGGGAAAACATGCGTCTGGAACAAACCTTTGAATGTAAAGTGAAAATGGGGCTTAAGGAATTGAGTTGGGTGATTGCAAAATTTACTTATCTTTTACGGTTTATTATTGAAGTTACTTATGCCAACAGAAATTAGATACAATTCAATTAATGTGATCTTTTTTCCCACTCTGCATCCTTTTTGAAAATTAAAACATTTCAGTTGAAAACCGTAATTAGTCCTTTGATGATTAATCATGAAGAACTTGGCAATAAAATTCGGGGTCTGTTATCAAAGGCAACAATCTTCCAATTATGAAATTTTAAATTTTTAAGAAAGACCGTTGCACTGAGATGCAAGATAATTTTGAAAATTTTGTAAAAACTTATATAAGGCCTATTTGGTTATATATAATAATTATATGAAATCATTACACTTATAATTATATGAAACTTATATAAGGCCTATTTGGTTATATATAATAATTATATGAAATCATTACACTTATAATTATATGAAATCATTACACTTATACCTGAAACTAAACTTGTTAACTTTTTAAATTAAACATAGTGGAATTGAAGACTGAGGCATTCGTTTTTGAATTGTGGCTGTTTGTTAAGCCTGAAACACATTCACTGCAGTAACTTTGACTTCAACTTTGAATTCATCGACTTCACATGGTATCTTAATTGGTTGAACTTTAAGCTGCCACAATAAATGCAGTTGCAGCAGCAGTGAATGCGACTTCAACTTCGACTTTGAGAAATTTCAAAGTTGCTGCAATTTTTACAGTACTGACAACTTAAAGAATTGTAAAGTGCATTGCTGGAAAAATAAGAAAAATAAAATGTTTTCAATCTGTTATTTTTTAGTTAGCGTCGATTCTGGCTGTGTATTTTGTTGTGATAATTCTGTGAAAAAATGGAAGAAAAATTAATAAATGCCATGCGCAATCATCCGTATTTATACGACAAAGCGGATGGTAGGTATAAAAACAGGATTTATAAGGGAAAAAAATGGATGGAAGTTTCCAAAGAAATAAATCAGCCGGGTAAGATCAAAGTATTCGGTTTAAAATGATATTTTTGCTTAATTTTGTTTATTTCAGTTGCCAAAATAAAAGCAAGGTGGCGAAGCCTGCGCGATAGATTTCAAAGAGAATTTAAAAAAACAAAACTCCCTTCAGGAAGTAAAGCGTGCGACCAAGTATATTGGCAGCATTTTGAGGGATTGAAGTTCCTGAAAGACTTTTCCTACCAAAGGGAGTAAGTAAAGACAATTATAATAAATATGGGGAGTCGTTTATTTTTTTTTTTATAGAACAGATACCAATTGCCCCGACGAAGAGAAACAGGAGGCCGATGACGAAACCAACGATGCAAACTGGGAAAATTTAATAATAGACGAATCTATGGATTTTCTGCAACAAATTACAACTCCTCGTAAAAGTCGGGATGTAACTCCAGAAGCTGGAAGTTCAGAAGCAATGAATTCCAGCTCGTCTGCCTCACTGCGAGGTTCCAACTCTAAGTTGCCGTTATCGTTTGGACAAAAACCCAAAACTGGGAACCAACGGGACGTCATTCTGAAGGAAATGACTTCGAAATTCAATAATTTCCTCGATAATGCAATATCTTTCGTTGGAAGTACGGATAGTGCAACTCCAGTCGAACTCTTTTTTAAGAGTATCGAAAAACAAGTCGACAACGCGAATGTTGACTTCAGCACATGGTGCGAAATCCAGTCGAATATTATAGAAATAATTAGAAATAAATTAAACAAAACATGCTGAACCTTTTTTAGAAAAAAAAATATATAATATAAATCTCAAATTCCGTGTTTTTACAATTCCTTACTTAACAAATATTCAGCTAAAGTTTCTCTATAGTAAAAGCTTGTCTTGTGGAGTTTGATGTTTGGAACCGGCGGATATTATGCAAAGGTCTAACTTCTTTTCTCCAAAGTCCTTCAATTACATCATCTCCATTGTATTCATCTGCAAAATTTTGAGGACAGTATGAACCATCATGAAATTTGACAAAGTTGTGTAGAACCACATCAGCTTTAATGATATTATGCACATTCTTGGGATTGCAATTAATTGTAGATAAAAGAATTCTCCATCTTGCGGAAAGGATCCCGAATGTGTTTTCAATCCGACAACGTGCTCGAGAAAGTTGCTTATTGAAATTTGCTTTCAGCGGCAGCAAGAGTATCCCTGGATATGGATGCATCAAATTTGATTTTAGGGGGAATGCTGCATCGGCGACAAAAAACTGCCGTAAAAGTATATCGCTATCTGGTAGCTGCCTTGGTGGTGGCAAGTTCATTGTTTGATTTGCAATTCTTTTACCAAATGTAGAAGCTGAGAAAATACCGCCATCACAGTAGTGTAGCTATGGGAGTTCTGGCGCACTTTTTCCATACAAAAAGTGCAAGGTAGAAACCAACTATTTTGCTGGCTCTGGCCCGGGCTCTGGGCCACTGGGGGATTCCGTCTAGTGGTCTACGTCAAGCTCTTGTCTTAGCTGATTTTTTAAATAAAATAATGTTGGATTTTTTTGCTGGAATCGAACCGAGAACGCTTGGTTTTGTGAAATCCGAGGTGCTCTACCAGCATGCTCCGGTACTATGGTTTTCTTGGATAGATATGTGGTGCACCTAAATATAGGCTTTTTATTATGATTTTTTCTTGAGCATCTAAATGTAGGCTTTTGGTTTTGAACTAATATTAGTAATAATTAAAGTTAATAGTAGGACATTTTTGTTCATGCCAATGGATTCTAGAGCGTTGGGGTGGGGATATTAAGGGGGATAAAATTTTCATCAGAAATCCTCTACGAGCTCTGGTTTTCGAGATATTAGCGATTTGACCTTTTCAGATATAGTTAATATTATTAATAATTCAAGCTACCTAGGATAGTTTTGTTGATGCCAATAGATTCTAGAAGGTGTTAGAGGGGTAGGAGGTTAGAGGGGGAATAAAATTTTTGTTAGAAATCCTCTACGGGCTATGGTTTTCGAGATATTAGTGATTTTACCTCTTTAGATATAGTTAATGTTAGTAATAATTCAAGTTTATTTTGCTCATGGGGACGCTGCACCTAAATATAGGCTTTTTATTATGATTTTTTTCTTGAGCATCTAAATGTAGGCTTTTGGTTTTGAACTAATATTAGTAATAATTAAAGTTAATAGTAGGACATTTTTGTTCATGCCAATGGATTCTAGAGCGTTGGGGTGGGGATATTAAGGGGGATAAAATTTTCATCAGAAATCCTCTACGAGCTCTGGTTTTCGAGATATTAGCGATTTGACCTTTTCAGATATAGTTAATATTATTAATAATTCAAGCTACCTAGGATAGTTTTGTTGATGCCAATAGATTCTAGAAGGTGTTAGAGGGGTAGGAGGTTAGAGGGGGAATAAAATTTTTGTTAGAAATCCTCTACGGGCTATGGTTTTCGAGATATTAGTGATTTTACCTCTTTAGATATAGTTAATGTTAGTAATAATTCAAGTTTATTTTGCTCATGGGGACGCTGCACCTAAATATAGGCTTTTTATTATGATTTTTTCTTGAGCATCTAAATGTAGGCTTTTGGTTTTGAACTAATATTAGTAATAATTAAAGTTAATAGTAGGACATTTTTGTTCATGCCAATGGATTCTAGAGCGTTGGGGTGGGGATATTAAGGGGGATAAAATTTTCATCAGAAATCCTCTACGAGCTCTGGTTTTCGAGATATTAGCGATTTGACCTTTTCAGATATAGTTAATATTATTAATAATTCAAGCTACCTAGGATAGTTTTGTTGATGCCAATAGATTCTAGAAGGTGTTAGAGGGGTAGGAGGTTAGAGGGGGAATAAAATTTTTGTTAGAAATCCTCTACGGGCTATGGTTTTCGAGATATTAGTGATTTTACCTTTTTAGATATAGTTAATGTTAGTAATAATTAAAGTTTATTTTGCTCATGGGGACGCTGCACCTAAATATAGGCTTTTTATTATGATTTTTTCTTGAGCATCTAAATGTAGGCTTTTGGTTTTGAACTAATATTAGTAATAATTAAAGTTAATAGTAGGACATTTTTGTTCATGCCAATGGATTCTAGAGCGTTGGGGTGGGGATATTAAGGGGGATAAAATTTTCATCAGAAATCCTCTACGAGCTACCTAGGATAGTTTTGTTGATGCCAATAGATTCTAGAAGGTGTTAGAGGGGTAGGAGGTTAGAAGGGGAATAAAATTTTTGTTAGAAATCCTCTACGGGTTATAGTTTTCGAGATATTAGCGATATGGTTTTGAATTAATATTACTAATAATTCAAGTTACCCTGGGGAGTTGTAGATATCAGCATGACGTCATCTTGGATTTGCTGTTTTCTTACTTGAATATTCCTTAGCGAGGAATTTGTAGATATCAGAAGTTTTGGATCACTTTCTATGTGGGTTCTGGGGCAGTGATATTCTGGGTATCAAATATTAAATGTTTACCAAACATTAGGCATGCTCCCCTGTTTATGATGTAATTTGATATCACCGCTGTAAACAAATTCGCATTTAAGCTGAATGGTTCATACACACCCGTGTAAACTTCCTGTTTACAAATTCGCATTTTAGCTGAATGAGTCATGCACACCTGTGTTATCAAATTTAAGCAATATCAGCACATTTATTCTTTTCATGTAATTTGATACCACACTTACTGTAGGCAGCCAAAAATTTTATTGTTCCAAGAATTTTACCGATCGAAACTTTTCATTGGAATTCACATAAAGTAAACAAATTTTCACATTTTCTCTTCATCTTGAAATGTGTTCATGTAAACAATCTCATTTGATATTTGCAAAATTGAACCAGCAGAATAAAGTAATGAAATTTAAGCAATTAATTTGAGTGATTTATGTTTTTTTGTTTATCGTGTAATTCAATATCATCTCAGCATGTAAGCAAATTCGTTGGAATTCATCCTGTGCAATGATTATTGCAGCAGCAGGATCATTCATGTTCACAAACTGTTGCTATAAAAGCCCAAGCAAACTCTTGGGGAGCATCAGTCAGTTTTAGTGAGTCTCAGTGATAGTTTAAAAACCATACAAAAAAAATTAAAAATGTCTTCGGTGTTAGTAAATAAAAGTTTTTCAATAATTGAAAATTTGCGAAAAGATGTGATGGAGTGTTTAAAAAATTCAGTGAATAAAGACTATATTGTTCAAAAGTGCAATAGAAACATACATAAATTTCAAGTTGCATTTCGGAAGTGCAATAAGAGTGCTAGGAAACGCCATTTTGAGAGCTGTCTCGAGCAAATTAAAGCATTGAGAGCACTATTGAGAACTCCCCGTCGAGGTGGAGGAATTACTCGCGTAAGAAGAAGTGATTTTGTAAAGTGGGAGGAAATAAAGACAGCGTTCGCAAACAGAATTCGACAAGGTGTTATTGCAAATTTAAAACATATCGATCCGAAGCTATTTATGCGAGATGCCGCCAAATTATTTACACGTCGTGTTAAAAATACCTTAAAACATTATTTTAATATTAAAGTTTCTACAACGTTTTGTGGTGAATTTGTTAAAGAAACTGGTGACAATGAAATTATAAAAGACATTAAATACTTCCAAGCGAGAACTGCTCCAATTAGTGCAGATGATAATTTAGAGGACTGGTTTAAATCAAACATTTTGGATCCAATTAACACTCAGCTGGAAGAATTCCAGGAAAAAGACAGTGGCTGGGCACTGCACTCTATAATACATCTAGCAGTACACATCAACAAGTTTGAACAACTCCGAGGATCTTCGTATATACCTCTACCGAAGGAGATTGCATCAAAGAAAGCTTGCATTAATTTGAAAAATAATGATGAAGCATGCTTCGCATGGGCCGTAACATCAGCGCTATATCCTACAACTGTCAGCTCCGATAGGACCTCATCATATCCACATTATTCTACTGTGCTAAATTTAACTGGGATAACATTTCCCATGACACTTAAGCAAATTACGCAATTTGAAGGCCAGAACGAGATATCAGTAAACGTGTTCATCCTAGAGAAAGAGCGTTTCTTCACCACAGTTCCAGTTAAACTTACAAAACACAGGATGGAGCGACATGTAAATCTCTTAATGCTACAAGATGACTATGACCAGGATGATGATGATGAAGATCATATGGATGATGATGATGACGATGATGATGCTGGCAGATATCATTTCTGCTGGATTAAAGATCTTTCCCGTCTCATATCGAAGCAAACTTCGAAGCGTAATGGTAGAAGGCATATTTGTGATAGATGTTTGCTCTACTTTTACTCTGCTGAAAAATTAGCATCACACACTCCTGAATGCGAGAAACAAAACGACTGTAGGATTATGTTTCCATCAGAAGAAAAGAAATGGTTAGAATATCAGAATTATAACCATAAGAATCCCGTCCCGTTTTGTGTGTATGCCGATCTTGAATCAATATTGAAGCCGATTCAGGGAAACGATCAAAATACCCAGCGAATCCAGGAACATGAAATTCACAGCATAGCATTGTATTTCCACTGCAAACATGACGCTAAGCTCTCATATTACAGAGCATATCGAGGCAAAGACTGCCAACAATGGTTTGCATTAGAATTGCAAAAAATTTCATCCATAGCTGTACAGGAAAAACTGAACATCACACCAATGCAACCCCTGACTAAAGAGGAACGGCGTTCACATATGGAAAATACTTGCTGCCATATATGTGAAAAAACGTTTGCAGCCGATGAGGAACGCGTCCGGGACCATTGCCACTTAACAGGTAAATACTGAGAAGCATAATTCAATTCATTTCTTTTCATAAATTCTTTTAACAGGAAAATACCGAGGACCAGCGCACAATGCATGCAATCTGATGTATCAAGATTGCTCCATAGTTCCAGTCATTTTTCACAATTTATCTGGATATGATGCCCACTTCATTATTAAGGATATAGCTACAGCCATTCCTGGTAAAGTGGATCTCCTACCAATAAATAAAGAAAGATACATTTCGTTCACCAAGCACGTTGAAGGCAGTCATATCAAATTCAGATTCATCGATTCCTTCCGTTTTATGGCAGAATCCTTAGATAAGCTATCATCATTGCTGCCAATGGATAAATTAAATATTACAAGAGCTGAATGGCAGGAATTGGATGATGATGACTTTAAACTACTTACGCGCAAAGGAGTCTTCCCATACGACTTCGTTGACGATTGGACACAATTGGATTTCCAACACTTACCGGCGCAGGAGCAATTCTATAATAAAATGACTGACAGTGATATATCCGCTGAGGACTACAATCATGCTGAAAAGGTCTGGCAGACATTTGGAATACAGACACTTGGCGAATATTCCGATCTATACCTGAAAACTGATGTCCTCCTATTGGCTGATGTCTTCGAGAACTTTCGAGAAGTATGTATGAAGACGTACAATTTGGATCCAGCACATTATTACACCATGCCAGGTCTAACATGGGATGCAATGCTAAAATACACCAAAGTGAAACTAGAGCTGATAACCGACGTAGATATACTGCTATTCATAGAGAGAGGTATTCGAGGTGGTATAAGTCAATGCTCGAACAGATATAGCAAAGCAAATAATAAATATATGGATGATTTTAAGCCTGAGGAGAAAGAGAAATACCTGATGTATTATGATGTAAATAACCTTTATGGATGGGCCATGTCACAGCATTTACCAACCGGAGGATTCAAATGGGTTGATGCTCACAATATCGACGTTTTCGAAATTCCTGATGATTCACCAATTGGATACATATTCGAAGTAGACTTGGACTATCCTCAACATCTACATGATAAGCATAAGGATTTACCGTTTTGCTCTGAGCATGCAGCACCACCTGGAGCAAAATTAGAAAAGCTTTTGACAACATTACATCCTAAAACTAAATATGTTATACACTACCGAAATTTGAAGCAATGCTTATCGCATGGTCTCATCCTAAAAAAAGTGCACCGGGTGCTTCAATTCAACCAATCAGCTTGGCTTAAACCATATATTGACTTAAATACCACCAAACGGAAGCAGGCTACCAGCGATCATGAGAAGGACAGCTATAAGAAGATGAATAATGCAGCTTTTGGTAAGACCATGGAAAATGTTCGCAAGTATAGCGATATAAAGCTTTGCGTAAAGTGGGAAGGTCGCTATGGTGCCAAAGCTCGGATTGCGGCACCCAACTTTCACAGTGCAACGATATTTGATGAGAATTTAGTTGCTGTGGAATTAAGGCGACTCAAAATCTTATTCAATAAGCCCCTCTATATTGGAATGGCAGTTTTGGAAATTTCAAAGATATGCCTCTATGATTTCCACTACAGTTTTATGCAGCGTGAATTTGGAGATAAATGTAAAGTCATGTATACAGATACAGATTCTCTAATATATGAACTTGAAGAGAAAAATGCATATGAGTTTATGGCTGAAAATATAAACAAATTTGATACAAGTGATTACCCAGAAGATAATCAATTCAATTTACCGCTCATGAATAAAAAGATTCCTGGTCTAATGAAGGATGAACTGAATGGGAAAATCATGAGCGAATTTGCAGGCTTGCGCTCGAAAATGTACAGTCTACGTATAAACGATGGTAAAACTGTAAAGAAAGCAAAAGGAGTAAAGACTAATGTAGTCCAGAGGCATATCAATTTCGAAGACTACGTCGAATGTTTGAATAACAAGCGAGTATTAACTGCTAATCAGAGCTCCATACGATCGCATAACCATAATGTCTACACGATCAGCCAAAAGAAAATTGCATTGAATCCATATGATAACAAGCGGTATATTATGAGTGGGACAACGGATACTCTACCATGGGGACATTACTCTATTCAATCAAAACAGCAAGGAGCAGACGCAGAAAACACATAATCTAAGGCTAGTCTAAGATATGTATTGTAAATAAAAATTGTATTATAGCTAAAAAACCATTTAATGAAATAGTTTGTTTTAATTGTATTATAGTCTAAGATGATATACACTATTGTAAAATAAAAGAAAATATTATAATTATAGGGTAACCGATTTAAGGAAGCCTAATATAGAATGATACCTTAAGAATTAAATGTTAATCTAGAATGATACCTTAAGAATTAAATGTTAATATTTTTCAATTTATAATAAATCAATAATAATATTTTATATATGGTATTCTTTTATTCAATTTCCCTACTAAGTCCAGAGCTCCCGAATAATATTTGCCCACTACCGTGAGCTCCTAATCGGGCGGTTGAGCGTTTTACCCAGGATGTTAGGATGGCTTGAGAAAAAAACATTTACACGTGGACTCGACCTTGACCCCGGCATCACCTTTGAAACCCTAAGGGAGTCTGATCTTTGACCTTCATCCGGAAATGTATTATATATATATATATATATATATATAAGTGTATAATCAAGCATTTCATGGGGACTCCATATTGCTTTTCAAAACAGGTCTGATAACAGCTTAACAGCTTTTCAAACAGGTCTGATAACAGCTTAACAGCTTTTGAAACAGCTCTGATAACAGCTTAACAGCTTTTAAACAGGTCTGATAACAGCTTAACAGCTTATAAAACAGATCTGATAACAGCTTAACAGCTTCTGATAACAGCTTAACAGCTTATAAAACAGGTCTGATAACAGCTTAACAGCTTTTAAAACAGCTCAGATAACAGCTTAACAGCTTTTAAACAGGTCTGATACCAGCTTAACAGCTTTTCAAACAGGTCTGATAACAGCTTAACAGCTTTTGAAACAGCTCTGATAACAGCTTAACAGCTTTTAAAACAGGTCTGATAACAGCTTAACAGCTTATAAAACAGGTCTGATAACAGCTTAACAGCTTCTGATAACAGCTTAACAGCTTATAAAACAGGTCTGATAACAGCTTAACAGCTTTTAAAACAGGTTAGATAACAGCTTAACAGCTTTTCAAACAGGTCTGATAACAGCTTAACAGCTTTTCAAACAGGTCTAATAACAGCTTAACAGCTTTTCAAACAGGTCTGCTGTTTCAAAAGCTGTTAAGCTGTTATTAGACCTGTTTCAAAAGCTGTTAAGCTGTTATCAGACCTGTTTGAAAAGCTGTTAAGCTGTTATCTAACCTGTTTTAAAAGCTGTTAAGCTGTTATCAGACCTGTTTTATAAGCTGTTAAGCTGTTATCAGAAGCTGTTAAGCTGTTATCAGACCTGTTTTATAAGCTGTTAAGCTGTTATCAGACCTGTTTTAAAAGCTGTTAAGCTGTTATCAGAGCTGTTTCAAAAGCTGTTAAGCTGTTATCAGACCTGTTTGAAAAGCTGTTAAGCTGGTATCAGACCTGTTTAAAAGCTGTTAAGCTGTTATCTGAGCTGTTTTAAAAGCTGTTAAGCTGTTATCAGACCTGTTTTATAAGCTGTTAAGCTGTTATCAGAAGCTGTTAAGCTGTTATCAGATCTGTTTTATAAGCTGTTAAGCTGTTATCAGACCTGTTTAAAAGCTGTTAAGCTGTTATCAGAGCTGTTTCAAAAGCTGTTAAGCTGTTATCAGACCTGTTTGAAAAGCTGTTAAGCTGTTATCAGACCTGTTTTGAAAAGCAATATGGAGTCCCCATGAAATGCTTGATTATACACTTATATATATATATATATATATATATAATACATTTCCGGATGAAGGTCAAAGATCAGACTCCCTTAGGGTTTCAAAGGTGATGCCGGGGTCAAGGTCGAGTCCACGTGTAAATGTTTTTTTCTCAAGCCATCCTAACATCCTGGGTAAAACGCTCAACCGCCCGATTAGGAGCTCACGGTAGTGGGCAAATATTATTCGGGAGCTCTGGACTTAGTAGGGAAATTGAATAAAAGAATACCATATATAAAATATTATTATTGATTTATTATAAATTGAAAAATATTAACATTTAATTCTTAAGGTATCATTCTAGATTAACATTTAATTCTTAAGGTATCATTCTATATTAGGCTTCCTTAAATCGGTTACCCTATAATTATAATATTTTCTTTTATTTTACAATAGTGTATATCATCTTAGACTATAATACAATTAAAACAAACTATTTCATTAAATGGTTTTTTAGCTATAATACAATTTTTATTTACAATACATATCTTAGACTAGCCTTAGATTATGTGTTTTCTGCGTCTGCTCCTTGCTGTTTTGATTGAATAGAGTAATGTCCCCATGGTAGAGTATCCGTTGTCCCACTCATAATATACCGCTTGTTATCATATGGATTCAATGCAATTTTCTTTTGGCTGATCGTGTAGACATTATGGTTATGCGATCGTATGGAGCTCTGATTAGCAGTTAATACTCGCTTGTTATTCAAACATTCGACGTAGTCTTCGAAATTGATATGCCTCTGGACTACATTAGTCTTTACTCCTTTTGCTTTCTTTACAGTTTTACCATCGTTTATACGTAGACTGTACATTTTCGAGCGCAAGCCTGCAAATTCGCTCATGATTTTCCCATTCAGTTCATCCTTCATTAGACCAGGAATCTTTTTATTCATGAGCGGTAAATTGAATTGATTATCTTCTGGGTAATCACTTGTATCAAATTTGTTTATATTTTCAGCCATAAACTCATATGCATTTTTCTCTTCAAGTTCATATATTAGAGAATCTGTATCTGTATACATGACTTTACATTTATCTCCAAATTCACGCTGCATAAAACTGTAGTGGAAATCATAGAGGCATATCTTTGAAATTTCCAAAACTGCCATTCCAATATAGAGGGGCTTATTGAATAAGATTTTGAGTCGCCTTAATTCCACAGCAACTAAATTCTCATCAAATATCGTTGCACTGTGAAAGTTGGGTGCCGCAATCCGAGCTTTGGCACCATAGCGACCTTCCCACTTTACGCAAAGCTTTATATCGCTATACTTGCGAACATTTTCCATGGTCTTACCAAAAGCTGCATTATTCATCTTCTTATAGCTGTCCTTCTCATGATCGCTGGTAGCCTGCTTCCGTTTGGTGGTATTTAAGTCAATATATGGTTTAAGCCAAGCTGATTGGTTGAATTGAAGCACCCGGTGCACTTTTTTTAGGATGAGACCATGCGATAAGCATTGCTTCAAATTTCGGTAGTGTATAACATATTTAGTTTTAGGATGTAATGTTGTCAAAAGCTTTTCTAATTTTGCTCCAGGTGGTGCTGCATGCTCAGAGCAAAACGGTAAATCCTTATGCTTATCATGTAGATGTTGAGGATAGTCCAAGTCTACTTCGAATATGTATCCAATTGGTGAATCATCAGGAATTTCGAAAACGTCGATATTGTGAGCATCAACCCATTTGAATCCTCCGGTTGGTAAATGCTGTGACATGGCCCATCCATAAAGGTTATTTACATCATAATACATCAGGTATTTCTCTTTCTCCTCAGGCTTAAAATCATCCATATATTTATTATTTGCTTTGCTATATCTGTTCGAGCATTGACTTATACCACCTCGAATACCTCTCTCTATGAATAGCAGTATATCTACGTCGGTTATCAGCTCTAGTTTCACTTTGGTGTATTTTAGCATTGCATCCCATGTTAGACCTGGCATGGTGTAATAATGTGCTGGATCCAAATTGTACGTCTTCATACATACTTCTCGAAAGTTCTCGAAGACATCAGCCAATAGGAGGACATCAGTTTTCAGGTATAGATCGGAATATTCGCCAAGTGTCTGTATTCCAAATGTCTGCCAGACCTTTTCAGCATGATTGTAGTCCTCAGCGGATATATCACTGTCAGTCATTTTATTATAGAATTGCTCCTGCGCCGGTAAGTGTTGGAAATCCAATTGTGTCCAATCGTCAACGAAGTCGTATGGGAAGACTCCTTTGCGCGTAAGTAGTTTAAAGTCATCATCATCCAATTCCTGCCATTCAGCTCTTGTAATATTTAATTTATCCATTGGCAGCAATGATGATAGCTTATCTAAGGATTCTGCCATAAAACGGAAGGAATCGATGAATCTGAATTTGATATGACTGCCTTCAACGTGCTTGGTGAACGAAATGTATCTTTCTTTATTTATTGGTAGGAGATCCACTTTACCAGGAATGGCTGTAGCTATATCCTTAATAATGAAGTGGGCATCATATCCAGATAAATTGTGAAAAATGACTGGAACTATGGAGCAATCTTGATACATCAGATTGCATGCATTGTGCGCTGGTCCTCGGTATTTTCCTGTTAAAAGAATTTATGAAAAGAAATGAATTGAATTATGCTTCTCAGTATTTACCTGTTAAGTGGCAATGGTCCCGGACGCGTTCCTCATCGGCTGCAAACGTTTTTTCACATATATGGCAGCAAGTATTTTCCATATGTGAACGCCGTTCCTCTTTAGTCAGGGGTTGCATTGGTGTGATGTTCAGTTTTTCCTGTACAGCTATGGATGAAATTTTTTGCAATTCTAATGCAAACCATTGTTGGCAGTCTTTGCCTCGATATGCTCTGTAATATGAGAGCTTAGCGTCATGTTTGCAGTGGAAATACAATGCTATGCTGTGAATTTCATGTTCCTGGATTCGCTGGGTATTTTGATCGTTTCCCTGAATCGGCTTCAATATTGATTCAAGATCGGCATACACACAAAACGGGACGGGATTCTTATGGTTATAATTCTGATATTCTAACCATTTCTTTTCTTCTGATGGAAACATAATCCTACAGTCGTTTTGTTTCTCGCATTCAGGAGTGTGTGATGCTAATTTTTCAGCAGAGTAAAAGTAGAGCAAACATCTATCACAAATATGCCTTCTACCATTACGCTTCGAAGTTTGCTTCGATATGAGACGGGAAAGATCTTTAATCCAGCAGAAATGATATCTGCCAGCATCATCATCGTCATCATCATCATCCATATGATCTTCATCATCATCATCCTGGTCATAGTCATCTTGTAGCATTAAGAGATTTACATGTCGCTCCATCCTGTGTTTTGTAAGTTTAACTGGAACTGTGGTGAAGAAACGCTCTTTCTCTAGGATGAACACGTTTACTGATATCTCGTTCTGGCCTTCAAATTGCGTAATTTGCTTAAGTGTCATGGGAAATGTTATCCCAGTTAAATTTAGCACAGTAGAATAATGTGGATATGATGAGGTCCTATCGGAGCTGACAGTTGTAGGATATAGCGCTGATGTTACGGCCCATGCGAAGCATGCTTCATCATTATTTTTCAAATTAATGCAAGCTTTCTTTGATGCAATCTCCTTCGGTAGAGGTATATACGAAGATCCTCGGAGTTGTTCAAACTTGTTGATGTGTACTGCTAGATGTATTATAGAGTGCAGTGCCCAGCCACTGTCTTTTTCCTGGAATTCTTCCAGCTGAGTGTTAATTGGATCCAAAATGTTTGATTTAAACCAGTCCTCTAAATTATCATCTGCACTAATTGGAGCAGTTCTCGCTTGGAAGTATTTAATGTCTTTTATAATTTCATTGTCACCAGTTTCTTTAACAAATTCACCACAAAACGTTGTAGAAACTTTAATATTAAAATAATGTTTTAAGGTATTTTTAACACGACGTGTAAATAATTTGGCGGCATCTCGCATAAATAGCTTCGGATCGATATGTTTTAAATTTGCAATAACACCTTGTCGAATTCTGTTTGCGAACGCTGTCTTTATTTCCTCCCACTTTACAAAATCACTTCTTCTTACGCGAGTAATTCCTCCACCTCGACGGGGAGTTCTCAATAGTGCTCTCAATGCTTTAATTTGCTCGAGACAGCTCTCAAAATGGCGTTTCCTAGCACTCTTATTGCACTTCCGAAATGCAACTTGAAATTTATGTATGTTTCTATTGCACTTTTGAACAATATAGTCTTTATTCACTGAATTTTTTAAACACTCCATCACATCTTTTCGCAAATTTTCAATTATTGAAAAACTTTTATTTACTAACACCGAAGACATTTTTAATTTTTTTTGTATGGTTTTTAAACTATCACTGAGACTCACTAAAACTGACTGATGCTCCCCAAGAGTTTGCTTGGGCTTTTATAGCAACAGTTTGTGAACATGAATGATCCTGCTGCTGCAATAATCATTGCACAGGATGAATTCCAACGAATTTGCTTACATGCTGAGATGATATTGAATTACACGATAAACAAAAAAACATAAATCACTCAAATTAATTGCTTAAATTTCATTACTTTATTCTGCTGGTTCAATTTTGCAAATATCAAATGAGATTGTTTACATGAACACATTTCAAGATGAAGAGAAAATGTGAAAATTTGTTTACTTTATGTGAATTCCAATGAAAAGTTTCGATCGGTAAAATTCTTGGAACAATAAAATTTTTGGCTGCCTACAGTAAGTGTGGTATCAAATTACATGAAAAGAATAAATGTGCTGATATTGCTTAAATTTGATAACACAGGTGTGCATGACTCATTCAGCTAAAATGCGAATTTGTAAACAGGAAGTTTACACGGGTGTGTATGAACCATTCAGCTTAAATGCGAATTTGTTTACAGCGGTGATATCAAATTACATCATAAACAGGGGAGCATGCCTAATGTTTGGTAAACATTTAATATTTGATACCCAGAATATCACTGCCCCAGAACCCACATAGAAAGTGATCCAAAACTTCTGATATCTACAAATTCCTCGCTAAGGAATATTCAAGTAAGAAAACAGCAAATCCAAGATGACGTCATGCTGATATCTACAACTCCCCAGGGTAACTTGAATTATTAGTAATATTAATTCAAAACCATATCGCTAATATCTCGAAAACTATAACCCGTAGAGGATTTCTAACAAAAATTTTATTCCCCTTCTAACCTCCTACCCCTCTAACACCTTCTAGAATCTATTGGCATCAACAAAACTATCCTAGGTAGCTCGTAGAGGATTTCTGATGAAAATTTTATCCCCCTTAATATCCCCACCCCAACGCTCTAGAATCCATTGGCATGAACAAAAATGTCCTACTATTAACTTTAATTATTACTAATATTAGTTCAAAACCAAAAGCCTACATTTAGATGCTCAAGAAAAAATCATAATAAAAAGCCTATATTTAGGTGCAGCGTCCCCATGAGCAAAATAAACTTTAATTATTACTAACATTAACTATATCTAAAAAGGTAAAATCACTAATATCTCGAAAACCATAGCCCGTAGAGGATTTCTAACAAAAATTTTATTCCCCCTCTAACCTCCTACCCCTCTAACACCTTCTAGAATCTATTGGCATCAACAAAACTATCCTAGGTAGCTTGAATTATTAATAATATTAACTATATCTGAAAAGGTCAAATCGCTAATATCTCGAAAACCAGAGCTCGTAGAGGATTTCTGATGAAAATTTTATCCCCCTTAATATCCCCACCCCAACGCTCTAGAATCCATTGGCATGAACAAAAATGTCCTACTATTAACTTTAATTATTACTAATATTAGTTCAAAACCAAAAGCCTACATTTAGATGCTCAAGAAAAAATCATAATAAAAAGCCTATATTTAGGTGCAGCGTCCCCATGAGCAAAATAAACTTGAATTATTACTAACATTAACTATATCTAAAGAGGTAAAATCACTAATATCTCGAAAACCATAGCCCGTAGAGGATTTCTAACAAAAATTTTATTCCCCCTCTAACCTCCTACCCCTCTAACACCTTCTAGAATCTATTGGCATCAACAAAACTATCCTAGGTAGCTTGAATTATTAATAATATTAACTATATCTGAAAAGGTCAAATCGCTAATATCTCGAAAACCAGAGCTCGTAGAGGATTTCTGATGAAAATTTTATCCCCCTTAATATCCCCACCCCAACGCTCTAGAATCCATTGGCATGAACAAAAATGTCCTACTATTAACTTTAATTATTACTAATATTAGTTCAAAACCAAAAGCCTACATTTAGATGCTCAAGAAAAAATCATAATAAAAAGCCTATATTTAGGTGCACCACATATCTATCCAAGAAAACCATAGTACCGGAGCATGCTGGTAGAGCACCTCGGATTTCACAAAACCAAGCGTTCTCGGTTCGATTCCAGCAAAAAAATCCAACATTATTTTATTTAAAAAATCAGCTAAGACAAGAGCTTGACGTAGACCACTAGACGGAATCCCCCAGTGGCCCAGAGCCCGGGCCAGAGCCAGCAAAATAGTTGGTTTCTACCTTGCACTTTTTGTATGGAAAAAGTGCGCCAGAACTCCCATAGCTACACTACTCATCACTTTGGCTTCCGAATGCTCCAATATCCACCAAGGTAAAAGTATAATTTGAATCGCATATGGCTAGTAAAACTATACTATGTGCTTTCTTGTAATTGAAATAAAGAGAACTTGAATTAGGAGGGCACTTTATATTTATATGTTTTTTGTCTATTGCTCCAACGCAGTTAGGTAAATTAGTCTGTTGAAAGAAATCTTCGCTTATTCTCCGCCATTCATCTTCGCACGGTGGGGCTAAATATGTTGATGAGAGTTCCTCCCAAATCGCCTTGCAAGTTTCCAAAGTAATTTTTGCAACTGTAGAAACACCCATCCTAAATGCCCACGCTAAAACTTGCCTTGGTGCACCTTGTGCCAAATACCTAAAATTTAGAACTCATGATGTTTTATAGAAGTATATTTAATATTTGTAATTACGTACAACAAAGTTAGCGCAAGCCTGCACTCTGCACTTATGGGTTCTCTATTGGAACATTTCTGAAGTTTCCCTTTCAATAAATTTAAAAGAAAATCGAATTGAGTAACACCCATTCTTACAACTTTCCGCAATCTGTGGTAATCTTTCTCTTTAAATACTTTGAAAATTGTATTAAAAAATCCTCGCAACTCTCGCTCTTCAGCAGATTGATTTTTTGTGTCCAAATAGTTCGCGTATTAAATGCAAAATCAATTATTTTTATGTATGCTAAATAAGCAGCACATACAACAATAATGAATTCGATTTCGTTCATATTTTTGTACAAAAATGTTATACACCTTATTACAATTTTTTTAGATATCAAAACCCCTTTTTAAATTTTTATACTGCTTCGCAAACAAACTTCAGAAAATGTCAGTGAAGTCGACTTTACTGCAACGGTTACTGCAAAGTCGAAGTTACGGCAGTGAATGTGTTTCAGGCTTTACCCAATATATCTATAAAAAATTTCGAAGATTTATTATCAAAAGACGTAATATCCAAAATTTGTTCAGACGTAGTATGATAATAAACTGTTGAAATCGGAATGGTATGATGGTCACATGACCATAACAGATAATACTAACAGATTTGTGGAGCTTTTACAAACCCCAAATACATGTTCCAGTTGGTAAACTACAGGGTTTTCCAATAAGAGGTGTTATTTTGATATTCAAAGGAAAATGCCATTTTTGAGATAAATGATCGGATCTTTATTTCATTATAAAGAGGAAGATATGCCGTTAATAATAGAAAATAACATCAGCCAAATGACCACCACGACCACGCCTACAGGACCATATCCTTTTCATGAAATTTTCCATAACCAAATCGCAAAGTGTCCTCGATAGCCTCACGAAATGCATCTTTGAGGTCTTGAATCGACGCTGGGCTGTTGGCGTAGACCTTCTCTTTCACGTGGCTCCAAAGGAAGAAGTCGCAAGATGTTAAGTCACAAGATCTCGGTGGCCAATTGTGATCACCTCTTCGAGAGATAACACGGTCCGGAAACTTTTCCCGTAAAAGATCAATGGTTTCGTTGCTTGTATGGCACGTAGCGCCGTCTTGTTGAAAGCAAAGGTTGTCCAGATCAATACCATCCAATTCCGGCCATAAAAAATCATTAATCATCTGTCGATAGCGCAATCCATTAACCGTAACTGTTGCTCCAGCCTCATTTTCGAAAAATTAAGGTCCAATGACGCCGCGGGACCATATACCGCACCAAACAGTCACACGTTGAGGATAGAGAGGCTTTTCAACAATAACTCTTGAGTTTTCCGAGCGAGGCCCAGATGCGACAATTTTGCTTATTGACGAAGCCATAGAGGTGGAAATGGACCTCATCACTCAAGATGAGTTTTCGATGGAATTCCGGATCATTTTCATGCATTTCAAGGACCCAATCAGCAAAGACTCGACGTGGTTGATGATCGGCCGGCTTGAGTTCTTGTGTTAACTGAACTTTATAAGCCTTAAGACCCAAATCTTTATACAAAATACGGTGTAATGACGTTTGTGGAATGCCTAATTCCAAAGAACGACGAGGAATGGACAAACCTGGGTTTTCTTCAACACTTTCGGCCACAGCAGCAATATTCTCGGCTGTTCTTGAGCGACGTGCACGGGTTTTATTCTTCACATCACTAACTTGTCCCGACAGCTCGAATTTTTCTACCAATTTCTGCATTGCGGTCCGACAAGGTGTTTCACGACGACCCAAAAATGTTCGAGTTTTACGAACCGTCTCTGCCACATTTTCACCATTTTTATAGTGAATTTTAATAATTTCAATGCGTTGTTGAATCGTGTATCGTTCCATTTTTATTAATGGCGTAGTTTCTACTTGTCAAATGTCAAAAAATGACAGCTCCAAAAGTGACATATACCGAAATAGCAGTCTAATTAAAATAACACCTCCTATTCGAAAACTCTTTATAAGAGTCCGACGATTTCTGTAGCGAAAACATTTAACGTTTAACGAGAAGTGTAGTGCCATAATTATTCCCGTTTGCGGCATTTAAGATACTTTCTGTTCTGTACATTAAAAGAAGGATTGTTCTACATTGCAACTTTTTAATTCAATAAGATTTATGGCTTCGTTCTCTGTTCGGTGCAACAAATTTTCAAAACTAGAGAAAGACTATAATATTTTACAATTTATAGTGACACAACTTATTGATTTTTTCTTTCTTTTTTATACATAAGTACACCTTTTGTTTAACATATGAGCTGTATTGAAATCCTTTAAATTTTAGGCTTTTTATATTCAAGAGTTAAAACTGAGTACCTACGTTTTCATGCAATATAAGAACTTATAAATGCCTTTGTATTTAGTTAATTTTAAGTAGTGCTTTGAAATGTATTTGCATTTATCAAAATAAAAGTAGTAATGATAATAGAGTTCTGATTTTAAAGGTTCGTTAAAACAAAGAAATAGAAATCCTCCAAGGGTAAAGTAGAATGTTATGCAATTCGAAACTGTAGGCAGTACGTTCTCGAAATGTCTATTTAGAACGAAAATCTATACACAGGCAAACTTTCGACTTACCCAACGCGCTATGTTCAACAAAACTTCTTAAAAGAAGTCTGATTTATTTGAGAAAATTGATTTTCCTTTTTTCATGTTTCCGCTCCCAAATTACATCCATGCAAATATTATTGTTTTTCTTTGAAATCTCTGAAAAAATGCTCTTTGGTATTAGTAGCTTCTGTTGACTACAGGGGCGGAGATTAAAAACGCTTGGTTTTTAACATAAACATAAAATTCTAATAAAACTTTTTTTCTAAACGACAGCAAAATTTTATATGCACATGCACATATATACTTTTGAAACCTGAACCCGCTTGTATTTACAAACCGTTTTGAATTACGATTATCAAATATTGAAATATTTAACGACAGATTCTGGTGATTATCAAGGGCAATAGGTAACTAATTGACGTTGACGATGAGCCATATTTTATTGTCCTAGCATTAGTACAAAAATATGTATGAATTTTTAAAGAGGACCAGGACAGAATTTTTACGAAATTTAAAATTTTTACACGCGAATTACGCACTGTATAGGAAAATTTTTAATATGTATTTTTGTTTTCACAAACCCTCAGATTTGACTTTGCCAGATGTGTCCCAAGTTCAGAAGTGGTCGGAGAAATTGGTCTCTAAAATCGCGTCCTGAGCCCATCTGAGCACTTAATCTTAAATCTCGACATGGGCCATAAAGCCACTGTTTTGTTTATTTTCAATAGATTAATCATAATTTAATAAAAAATTAAACACATTTATTTACTTATTGAAATCCAAGCTATTAGTGCCATTTTTACAAAATTTGGTAAACATCAGTGTTCTAGACGCGGGTGCGGCTGCGGTGACATAGCTTCACGCGAAAATTCAATATAGCCAAATACATCCAAATACATTTGAAATTATTCTATTTCTATTCTATATACATATTCCCAATGTATTAGTAGTACTCAGGGATTTGAATTTGAATTACGATACCGATGCGGTGCCGTAGGAATCTGCGAAGGAAATTGAATCCAATATGGACGTCATTGCACGCAATATGGATGTGTGGTGTTGCAACCTCGCCGGAGATAAATGGATCATTCCATATCAAATGGGCGACATGTGTGAAATGACTATCACCAATTTTTTTTTGAAACTTTAAATATTTGGAGTTAGAGGCTTTGTGAAAACAAAAGTACAAATTAAAAATTTTCCTATACATTGCGTATTTAGAAAGCTATAGCATTTTTTGAATTTCGAAAAAAATGCTGTTCTGGGCTTCTTTAAAAATTCATACATACTTTTCGGTTCATGCTGGAACAGTGAAGTATGACTCATTTCAAAGCTAGGATTTTGGGCTATCTAAGAAAAATTGCTTCTTAAAAATACATATATGCGGAAAAGGGCATAAAAGATAAGGACTTTACACTGAATCCCTCAATGTCCTGGAAAACGTACTTGAAATTTTATTAATTTTTTTATTTCATATTTTACCTTATAGTATCCACTAAAATATATCAAAATTTCAACTTGATATCTTAATGCAATCAGGTAGTCAGAAATCATGAAAATCTCCGCAATCATGCATTTGCTCATAATAAAACTTTAGTTTCTTGAAAATTTCATGAAAGTTAGTAAGTAAATCTGTGAAAGTGGTGTGTTTTAAAAAACACTGGCCCTCTATGCCCGTTCGTCCCCCTCTCGGTACACCCTGCACCAAGTATGTAAAATTTCAACAAAATTAGATATGGTCATGTCACACATGTTGCCTATTTAATATGAAATGACCCAGTAGTCGAACACCCATAACGTTAAACTAACATAATTTTTAATTTTTACTCATAATGATGCGTACTAATGGATTTAAATAGTTCCTTTGTTTCCAGACAATATCTTGCATCCACTGATTTTCAAATTCAATTATAAAACGTAGATCACAACTTCGTTAATTTTCAAACATAAATATCTAAAATTAACATTAACCTGCGCCTGGAAGGCTTTAGGATTTTTAATCAAATATTACAGATTTATGGGTGAAACCTTGAGGCCTAGACAAGTAACACACACAAATTATCACCATAATAATCTTATTTGCCAACCGCATACCGACGTCAAATTGTACTCTGATAGAGCGATATAAACAATAAACGCGTTATTATCGCAAAATACCAAATTACTTGTATTATTGCGGTGTTCCTGTGTCTTCGGGGTGGCTTTATTTCGATCCGCAGGAATTCAACCAGGCATGCCGTGCTATTTTGTGATTACCGAGAATAGCAGGTTTACATTATTTATGCCTCGAGTTTCTTTTCTGGATATCGATTTGTTTGTTTCTGATATTCTACGTTAATTTATGTACTTACTGAGCACACGGTTTTTATTTGGAAGCTTATGCATGTGTTGGTTGTTTGAGGGAAGATTTTGGTTGAAGTTGAAGGAACTTTAACAAGATGGAATGTGAAATGTTTTTGTTTTTGTCTCAATCAGGTTTCCATTGTCTGAAAACAATACCAGAGACTGTTGTTTTCTGTTTTTTTTTTTTTTTGTATGTAGCAAGGTATGCTAATTTGAATAAAAATAATTTTCTTTGCGTTTCAAAAATTTTAAATACATTTTAAAGAAATATGCATAGCGTGTTCCACATATTTTTAGCCTGATATACATAGATGGAAGATAAAGAGTTGAGTTTTTATAATTTTTTGTTAAACGATATATTAAATATAAGTAAACATTTAAATCCAAAACTCTGCTCATATTAAATGGATATCGCAACTGTTGTTTTGTAACAAATGATTCCTGATTATAATCCTCAAAAACTATATTATGACAACTACTTTCAATTCCAATAATTGACGTTCTTATTGGCTACGTTCCTGCAATGGCTCAAGATTTATTCAACTTGCTACCGCTGTAATAAATCACAATTTACTGGTGCTGTAATGAAATGGTGGTGGGTAGTGTAACAATTGAAAAAAATATCGTTTGATTATTCATCCACTTTTAATTACCAAATTTAAATCCTTTGATACGTTTAAAATTAATTTCAATGAATTTAACACAATGCAATATTTTGTATATCACTTCAATATAATATAATAATTCTACTAATTTCTCAAAATATCGTAAAAGAAATTTAGCTTATTTGAACTATTTTTATATCAAAATTATTACACTTTTTTTAATTCATTAATTATTGAACAATTAATTATTCTAATTTAAAATTTTTACTTTATTTTCTATTGTGTTAGCATGTTATGTAAATGATGACCATACAGAAATTTTTTTATTTTACTATGTCAAAAATAATACAAATTACAAAATTCAATATATGTATGTAGCTAAAACAAACAAACAAAAATTCTATAAAACTCAATTCTAATTAGTAATTTGTTTAGGTTACTTATGATGACATGCAATTATGGCCCCAATGGCATGCAATCACAAATGTTCCGTAACCTCAAATTGATTGTTAAAAAATGAAAAAATTATACCTTTTTGCAAATTCTTTGATGAATTCAAATTGAACTTATCAAATTGTCGTGCATTCGTGGAATGAATTTGGAATCCAAAAAAATTTATTAAAATTCGATGAAAAATTAGATCGGAAAATTCTAAGTTGAACCAAATAATAAACATTTATCTTTTCAAAGACCGCTGATAGAAATTGCATTAAATAGTTAACTAGGACCGCTTTAGCATGTGTTCTTTCATTTCACTCTGAAAGTTTCTAATAAGGCGAAATGGATTTGAGTGTTCTCATTTCGCAATTGAAATATCTTGTTGTATTTTGCCGTCGTAGACTGTTTCAGTTCTTGTTTTTGATGTGAAAGTGCCTCTAGAGCGAAAATATACTTTTGACGAGGCATAGTATGGGTTGTAGGTCTAGTGGAACTAAAATTACTGGCATGCTAGAAATTTCTCATACACCCTCAAAATCTCATTTTATACCAAAAAAAAAAAATATTATGCAGTATGTCGATGTATATAATAATTTATGACTCCGCCATTTTTCTTTCGATGCCGAATTTTTTTATGGTATATGAAGGAAGAAAGATATACCTTTCTAACCATATATTCCTTATTTAGTTGCGATGAAAAGTCACGAAGTTACAGTCGAAAATATTTCGAAATTTACCATTTTTGCACATTTTTTCACTAATACCGAATTCGATTCTGCGTCTAATGAGCATTTGTTAACTAAAATCGGTTGAAATTTAACTGAGTTATTGAAGTTTTGCCAATTAAGCAGATATATTTCCTTATAATATTGAACTACAGAGAGAAGTTGTAGAAACACTGGGCTTTAGCAGCGAAAACTGTGAAAACATGAAAAAATGCAACAAATAACACAACTAAAACAACAAACAAATACAATTATCTGAATTTAACGTGGAACTGATGATTAGGTAAGCAGTTTTGACATTCAGAATTCTAGAATTAAGAAAACAAACAATCTGTCTTAAGACCAAAGAGACTTTGTTCGCAACTAATTAAGAAACCTTCAATATATGTATGTGTATTGTGTTTGTTTACTCTGAATAGGAACCATATTTTGTAATTGTTAAAGATTTTATATAAATTTGTACCTACATATAGTTTTGTAAATAGGTGTCCCATACGTACCACATTTCCTTTATACCCCGGATTACTCACTCAATTTCTAGAAATAAATTGTATGGTAGGAGAGCCGGAAAATGCACGGTGTGGGCGGTAGGACGGTTTACGATTTTTAGTACTGTTTCCACTTTACACCTTGTAAATTTCTTGATATACACCCTATCAAGCCGAGATTTATCTCAGGTCATAGCAAACTATCTAAGCTTTGCAATGAATGTCCAACCAGCCATACTGTCACCTTCAATCTTAAGTTGTAGTACGTCAAAATCCAAAAATTGGAAAAAACATCCTATTTTTTTTCAAATTTTAACGATTTTCCCGCCAAAATACATGATAAATATACAGTTTATTTACAAGATTTGGAGACCCCGGAATGTTACTTTAATTTGACTATGCACACGTATCTACCTAAATGCAACCGTTTTTGAGATATTCCCGTTTCTATGATTCATAAATTCATGAATTTTTTGCTAATTTGCGTGGAATTGCATAAATTAGACGCGATTTCTATTGTTATTAGCAAAATTAATGAAATTATGCATCATAAAAACGGGAATATCTCAAAAACGGTAGCATTTAGGTAGGTACTTATATAGGATCAAATGAAAGGTAACATTCGGAGGTCTCGAAATCGTGCAAGAAAGTGCTATGCTTATTTTGCCTTTTAGCGGGAAAATCGTTGAAATTGAAAAACAAATTGCAAAATTTTCTAATTTTTTGATTTTGACGTCCTATAACTGCCGACGGAAATAGAATAGAGAGGTGGTTGGACATTTGTTGGAAACCGTAGAGGGTTTACTATCACCTGAGATGCACGTCACCTTCATAGGGTGTATAACAAGAAAGTTACATGTTATTAGGATAGAAAGAACAAAACCCCCCCTACCGCCCTCACCGTGCATTTTCCGACTCTCCTCCCAACAACTTTTTTCTCGAAATTGAGTGAGGAATCCGGTGTATAAAGGAAATGCGGTACGTATGGGACACCCTGTATATACGATTACTCAGTCTATAGGGGAAATTATGTTTTATTTTTCGAAATATATTCTGTGTTTTTTTTTTGTTTTATCAATCCTGAAGGAAAAAGTTAATTCGCACAGAGCAATCTCGTGCTTATTTTTTGGCAAGCGACGGCAATGGTTACAAGTGTACTATTGTGCATCTATTGTTCTACAATATTGAATTTACTGAATTAGTTAAGATAGAATTCTTTAAACATAAGCGAAAATTGTCACTAAAAGACAGTTAATAAACTGAAAATTTCATTTAATTATTTTTTTGTTATTCACAAAACCCAACAGTCCTATCCACATCCTTTCATTGATTTCAAAATCTAGTGAGTGTGAACATTTGTGTACATAAATTTGATTGATTTTACAAATCGGCAAAATATACACCCAACTTCCATTCCTACACCAATACCATTAAAATACCATTAACCTCTACCACTTCAGAACAACTGCGTCAACAATCTGAGCCAAAAGCTTCAACATCCCAGGCGCAGCAAGTTGAGTCGACGCCACCAATCTTAACAGCTCCGCATATCTCACAGATACCAGATAACTCCACGACTTCAAGTAAACTATACCTTTTCAACTTCAAATTGAGACTAAACAATTTCAAATTGGGAATAAAAAATAAATAATTTATTACAGTTAATTTAAAGCAGATAATATCATTCATATTTATCGCGCCCGGTATAAATTTTTGAATATGAGCGACATGTCGGTTACAATTAAGAACAGTAATCATCGTCGTTATGTTTGCGCGAATTATATTTTGTAACCGTAGTAGACGGAACTCAGTCTGCGTCAAATTTGATCTGCCTTCACCAGCTAGGATTTGCGGCGTTTAAATAGTCAAATCGCTTTTGACTCCAGATTTCCAAGCAAATTCAATTGCATTTAACATTGGGCTATATGGTGCGAGCCTTAGTAGGTGATTATTAAGAAATTCATCTTCTTGGAATACTTCTTCAATGGCAGCATGACAAGGACCATTATCAATAATTATTATTACGATTGATGTTCGGTACATATTTTCAGCATTTCGAAGACAACGACGCATAAATTCTTTTGCTTCTAGTTTCTTAAATGCTCCTCTTCTAATTTCATGATAAATTAAGCCCATATTTACTATACATCCAATTAAATGTATATTAGATCCTCGACTGTATGCTGCAATGTGAGTGCAACGAGTTCCTTTTTTAGAACGACCTTTGGTTTTCGATATATATGTATAAGTTAAAATTAGTTTCGTCCATGTAAAGTATCGGTGCATTGTTAGATTGATGTTCTTAATGTTTTTGAACATAATCGTTTCCTTTATTAATACTTTCAATGTTTGCTCTTTCAGGCTCTCTTCGAATGTATTTCAACGTATATAGGAATCCATCTAAATGTTTTCTCAGATATTCCGCAGAAACAACAATTTGATAATTATTTTGAAATTTATCTCTCAGTTGTGTTAAAGTTATTCTAGGATTTTCTTCAATACATCTTTCTATAAACAGTCAAAGTCGATGTTCATTAGTAATTTTTATTTTTCGCTTCACACCACGTTGTTGTTCAGGTATTTGTTGGTGTTTTACCCATCGATAGCCAGTTGATTTCTTCACGCCTATAGTATTTGCAAGTACCCTCCAATCTTCGTTATTATTATATAAACCACGGTTAAAAAAATTGGTATAAACGATGCATATTTTTTATACTTTCGATGTTATTAGTTCCACGAATACAATTTTTCATGTAAAAATTAATACATATACGGATATCGGCATCTCTAATACCAAAAAAGTCTCATTTCTTATCCGAATTTAGTACAAAAGCATAATGTAAACGATTAAAGGATAAACTGTATCCACTTAAATATAAGGAGTAATTACGTTCAATATTAAACTGATTCATTAACTAGATATTTCAGTGCCTCATACTATTTTCGTGTAAACTCTATTCCTTCAGTAATATTATCAATAGAAATACGTAGAAATATGTCATACGAACAGAAGAATCAAGCGAGTTACGCATAAATGAAAATTTGTCACTGGCCGGCACACTTACGCAGTATGTAGTTTTGCTTCGTGCGACGATGGCAAATAGTCCTATACCTATGGACTTTCTTGGATAAGACTATGGCTGTGGACTGTTAGTGCACGGGCAATATAATATATTATAGTACAGTTTGTTGATTAAAATTATGATATTTTTCTTAAATAAATATTTGGATTGTTTCATATAATTAACATTTGTTTTTCTTTAAAAATATTTTAATTTTTATGTGAGCAGGTGGGTCTCATGCTTTAATACGTTTGCCAGAATGCAAATGGTTAATCATAGCTTTCTGTCTAATAGAGAACAAAGCATCCCAAGATACATACAAAAAGCTACAATTCGCCGTTTGAATTCGAATCAATTCGATCGATCGAATTCACCAATAAGGTCTAAACGGTGTATAGTGTATACTGCATTTGTATAGAATAGTATACCATCAGTATAAAGGTTTAATCAAGAAATGAGATAAACTTAATATAACAAAGATATAAAAAAGCATATCTTTTATTTATTTATTTTATTTAAGATGGTTATAAATACATTTTATACGAGAGGTTGATTGAATTATATATAAAATTTATATAAAACAGTTTTATATCCAGCTGTATTATATTAATAAAAGTTATTATTAAATTTTATAAATTGACGAAGTATGCAATTTATTCAAACTTTTTATGGACCTATATTATTTGTTTATAATATTTACACCTAAATTTTTAACCGTGCAGATTTGCTTCTTTATATTATCTGCTTGAACTTTCTTGATGTAAGACATTTTTAAGAATGAATTAATTAGGCATAAATTAATTAATAATGAAACTATATTAATAAAAGACACTTTTTTTATTTTTCAAAAGCCTACTCAAATTTAAAATTTTTATATATGTTGGAATAAATTATTTATTTTTTATTCCCAATTTGAAATTGTTTAGTTCCCTTTTGAAATTGTTTAGTCTCAATTTGAAATTGTTTAGTCTCAATTTGAAATTGTTTAGTCTCAATTTGAAGTTGAAAAGGCATAGATCTAAAACAGATTTCTACATGCAAGTGAGCCAAATCTTATCATCTAACCTGTGCTGCATATATGCAGCTGATATTATACTAAGAATCCAAGAATTAATAAAAACGACAAATCAACCATCGTAGGCTTAATGTTTATTTACATACGGTATTGGGACTTGTTATGTGTCGAAATCACAATAAAGAGGGTGTGATGACCTAAAAGAAAAAGAAAAATATTAAAAATATTGAAATAGTGGAATGAAATGTTATATACCTTGATGTGTTGTCCCTTGATGTCCAACAGTATTCAATTTGATTGATTCTGCAAGGAATTTTCAATTTATTTTCAGATTGTTATGCGAATTAATGCCAAGTACCTCCATATACGTAAATGCTCTTTCTGCAAGATGGAAAGCTTCAATTCAGCTTTTAAAAATGACATTTTACCAGTTACTGCTCCTGAAACGAATAGGGATACAAAGGACAGTCATGTTATATACATTCAGCCACATCTACCATACCTGCATGATGTATAGAGATCTCTTCTATCTCGAGCGGTCGAAGCAAATTGAGGAGACTTCCTGTAAGCTTGATTGATTGGGTTGATTTAAATCCCTCCACGTTGTTTTGTTGGATATGTCTTAATCGCTGTTTGATTTTCACACCTGTAATTATGATTAATCAATACTAAGTTGATTTTCAAATTTTTAAATTATTAAATTAAAATTTACTTACCACTGTTAAGATGATGTAAGACAGATAGGATACTGTGCAAAGTCCAGGCCAAGCACACTAAAAAAGAAAAGCTGGTATTTATCTTCTATATGTCTAGTATTAAAATAGCTTGACTTACCTCGTTCAGTCTTCCCTCAGCATCACTATGAATATTACGTAAACATAAAATATCACTAAATATGAAAGCGATAATTTTCCTTCCTCAATTTCAAACTTATTTAACCGACCGTAGCCCAAAGCATTATATAAAGCACATTTGACCCGAAAATATTTAAAAATTTCAAATTTAAAACCACTCAAAATTATTCTTCGAACTGAGCCAATTATTTAGGCCACTTGCGAGAACAACTTTGATGTAATAAAATGCAAGAAGCTGATAGAAATAGGGGTTTAAAGTAGAAAATACGGGGCCTATAACAGAGAAGCTTTGGTAGGTGAAGCGGTCGGCCATTACCAGTCAGTGAGTGAATAAAGTAGTATCGGTGTCTATGAAAGTAAGAGTTAAAAAAGTTCATTAATAGTTAAAAAGCTGAAAGTTAGAAATATAAAGGGGGAAAAAGGATACGAAATAAAAGGATTAAAGATAACAAATGGGAATCAGAGGAAACGATTTAATAATGAAGAAAATTAACGAAAAGGCAGTTGAATATAAGTCGAAGAACGTGGTCAGGGGTGATTGAGGGGATCAATCCACACAGGTCAATGGCTCGCGCTAACTTGCCTTGCCGGCGAAAACTTTTGTTGGTTTTTTATTTTTGTGGAAAAATTTGATTTGCAATTAGATCCGATTACGGACTGAGATTTGTTTGATCTGAGATTACGATTTACAACGTTTTATATTGGTGTAAAGAATTTTTCTATTTTCTTATCCTATTATAGAGTTCTTGGACTCTCATAAACGTGGCATCCAAACGTGTTCAAATTCCACCCATTCTCCATCACTAGCCGGAGTAGCGTTTGCACGCAGTTAAAGTGCGTAACAAACTTCCAGCTGACGGCAGTGATTCACTTAATTCTTTGTGATTATAATTGCAAGGTATTGCGCTGGTAACTGGGTCAAAGTCACTTTCACCTGGTTGTGTAGTGAGGAGCACGGCTGACTCGTTGGATCAGATTGCTAATTTTTTTAAGTTGCAGTTTAGCAATTAATGGGATCATATATAATTGAAAGTAGTAGCAGTTAAGTTATATTGTTGATTGCAGTTCAAGTTTGACTAGGGATTAAAGTTGCTATTGATAGGGTTATTAGTTTTTCATTATTTCAACCCTATTTACTCCAAGGGAACCAACACATGGACACTAGGCATACATATATTCATTAAGGAATATTCTTAAAAACGTACTAATGAAAAAGATGTTTATAAATCCTGGCGAAAAGTAGCGACCCAATTTTGCTGAATAAATCATGTTGAGGCAACCTGTGGGGATAGCCAATGCTGCACTGTCCCACTCAAACTACCTCTGTCATCAATCATATCGTATACAGTAGTAAGTCTACTAGAACCAAATGCGTTAAAGGTTATATATTATAATTTTATTTAAGTATAAATATTTGCTCCTTAACGCTAAAACACAATGTGAGCGACACGACAAAAACGCCGTAAAAACGTTCTCAATTGGGTTCTAATAACATGGCATTGTATGGTATAAAATACAATGCTGACGACATCGTTCGACGTTGTCGTCGAACTTAAATGAAAATTGAAATTTGTCGCACGTTTAGGGTGCGTTTAGCAAAATTATGATTTCGGGTTGAGTTCATATGTATTATTGTACATTCATTGCAATTATATTTATGACTTGATAGATTAAAAATATCAGCAAATAACTATGCCGTGGAAAATATCAAAGTTGGTTGAATAAAAAATTGAAGAAAAGTTTATTGAGGTGGTAAAATGTCACCGTATTATGAGTTTTATATAACTCTTGGACACACCTTCTTCTTCTATGTTAGTTGTGATTTTTATCTTCAATAGCCAAAATGGTTACACATGCTACTTTAATAATATTTTTTTAATTTATTCGTAGAAATGTTTTTCTATTTTTAATTTAGAACACAAATAACAGAATAAATTTAATTCGGGATTGACAGCTATTGTCGTTCCAATTGTATTTTCACATACGTTTTGTACGGCGATTTTTACGGCGTTTTTGTCGTGTCGCTCACATTGTGTTTCAGCCTTTATTGTTGCCATATATTTTTTTAGTTTATATTTCTTTTACAGAGACTTCAAATTAATTTTATTTTGATTAACGCACGAGTTAAAAAAATCTTAGTCAACTGACTACTAGACTGAAAAAAATATTACAATTGTACCTTTTATTTTTATCCTAGGCCTACTATCTTCACCTTTCGCAAATCGCCAAGTACTTCCATGATTGCCAGATTAAACCCTACAAATTCTCTGTGACCCGCCAGGCGCAATGTCGCCCTATATACATTGAATAAATAACTAATAAGATGAAAACGTAAGCCACTCGCCGAAATGTATTAGTGTGCTCTGTTTGTATTCGTTTCGTCATGGCAGTTATGAAATTCTATGTAAAATAAACAAATTTTTAGCTCCCCCTTATTTTCAGATAATATTTCTTGGCGTTGCCTTTTTATGACTGGAATAATTTAGAAACCAATGACAATTCAATTGTAAACAAACAAACCGGCATTGGTAAAAGGTTAATTTTTTTGCCATGGCTATTTATTTATATAAATATTTCACTTTTATTTTATTAGAAACACTATAATTAATAAGTAGAGCTATTAAATTTACTTGAAGAATGATTTTCCATGACAATAACTCTGTTCGTTCCTGCAGCACAGCACAGCGTACTTCATTATGATAATTTAAGACTCCGGAGTCTCTATTACACAAAATATCGTTCACAAAAGAATATTTCGCACTTATTTCACACTACTATTACGTAAAAATCACGTTTAATTATTTATTTTTCACAATATCGCGAATTCAAATCCGAAAACTTCGTTTCAAAATTATGAAATGTCAGAATGTTGAACTAACACCAAATAGCAACGAGGCCCTCTTGTCATCCCCCCCCCCCGAGACCATAGGTCAAACTGTCATTGAAATGCTTAAACACGTACACTGTATTGGCACAATACCTCGCTTCCTTATTATTTATTCAATGCCTATATACCGCCACAAACCATTCTGGTAAGAAAAATTGTTGAATTTTGCTTTAGAATTGATATTGTGTCACCTGCATAAAATTCCCTGCAGTTCTCATACCTTAAAATTTTGAAGTAATTGAGTTCATGTTCTAAAAAACACTTTTCGCATTTAGGTACTTATTACTATCAGTAGCAAGTGAGAAAAGGTAATTCTTTAATTTATGTATTAAATATGTTAATTACACATTATAATTATTACATAAAGATGGTCATAGTGCATTTCGGAGCTAGTACTAATATTATTTATGTAAGATTTGTTTAATGATTGCTCATAAATATTGTCTTTGATATTTATTCATAGACCTTTTCATGAAACATATCCTTTAGGCACGAAAAAATTCAACAAATAATAGCGATGTGAGCACAATAACATAGAATTCCTCCGTATCGATTTAAGTTGTTCCTAAAATTCAATTATTATTTTTTCACAAAAGTAAAAATAACTCAATGCTACAAATAAATGCGAGAATATATTGCTGTTTGGTTTTTAAATCTCGATAACGATAAAAGATGTTTTTTTTAATATACAAATATCGTACTACATGCGCATAATACATATTTAAAATCAGCTAAAAAGATCCTCAATAACAAAAATCTTCTCCGTTTCCTTAGAAGGATTTTTAAAGTTCTAGAACAGTTTATAATTTCGCCATTGAACTATTTTATATATAATTGCACACTTCACTGGAATTACCTATACAAGTTTATGAAAAAATATTAACATTCATTTAAACCCAGGTTGAACACGTTGACAACTAACTCAATCCTGTAGTTGATTTGGATTCTAAATATGTGAACTGAAATTCGGCACATACGTAGATACCACATATCCAATTAATTCCTTTCTTTTACGCACATCTAACCTGACGATCTAATTAAATTATATTAATTCTGGTATTTTTATCTGGACAGTTCGTCTACGTACCTCCTGCATATACATATTATTACAATCAAGTTAATTGGGCTATTTAAAGGTCATCGCTATTGTCATTCCATAAAGCGAATTTCATCAGCTTAGTATAATTTCCACCGTTTCGAAACAATGATTGATCCAGTTATCCAGAAAACGAGTTCGATTGATTAAAAAGCGTTTCAATTGTCTTATCAATTTTTGTTGTTATATTACATACTTACTACCTACTACTTATATAAAAGACTCGTAATCTTAAAATTCCAAAAGAAAGGGAAAAGAGATTAAAATGAAGAAGGCAGGGTCAAACATTTAAAAGATCAATTTCAACAGGGACCTAATACCAAAGATTGTAACAAAAGGGACGACATCATTCTAAAGCGCATTAAACAGATCGCGTAGGTGTTCATTGGTCACCTGAACAATGCAACAGGTTATTAGGAATATATTTAGATTACAAATCTCCACGACGACGCCGCCCGCCAGTGCTATCGATATCGAAAAATTTTATTGGTTACTCTACTACCCATTAGGCAGCCCATATTCACAACAATAAATAAAATTCAGAAACTCCGAAAAGCACCACACCTTTCTTTCTCAATCGTTTCTATTCTTCGAAGAAATTCGATGCATTTTCACTGTAAAACACCTTAAAATTCTAAAAATCAATCTATTGCATTCCTAAACAAAGGAGTTCGACTTTTTGTCACCTTCAAGGACAACAAATCAAGATCTATCTACTTGGGAACTGATCCTTATTATCTTGCCCTTTTGGTGTAATGTTCAAAGTCAAAGCCGCTTGCCATTCTAGTAAGCATAGTACATCCGTAATATCGTCGATGTCATTTATCCAGAAAGATAAATAGGATGGCAACAAGGACAACGTCATTTAAAGGACAAGGTAGCCTCATTCAATTGAGGTGGACGGTTGTTACGTGCACATAATATTGTGATCCGATTGACAAGGTAATACCACCCGCTGGGACCTACGACAATTTGACGTTGGTGGTCGCGGCAAATTCAAAGTGCGCACACAGACCTGTCGCACGAAGATACAAATCATTCGATAAAGACCGATTCCCTGTTTACTGTAGCCGCCTCTGTGTCCAAATATTGTTTGATTGAAGATTTCGGTGCATTGATCGATCCCAGCAAATGGCCTTTTTGGGTTTCTCTGTTTTGTAAACATTTTTAATGCCCCTAGAGGATGATAGTGATGATCTCGGAAGTAGTAGACATTGTGTGTACATGTAAACCGATTTGGAGAATTTAAGTGCTCATAAATATTATTGTGAGCTTCCGATAAGAGATTATTTTTGAGTAACCATACTCAATGAAAACGAAATAATGTTAAATATGTAGAGAGCAAGCATATGTAGTTTTTTCTTGCTTATATTTATTTCTTTGCGTTATGTTAATAAACATCAACGCGCTCAATATTTCGCGAAACAATACAGAGCAATATTAGGAGAATATTTGATGATAGTTACCTTATCTGGCCAAATATTTGCATTAAAAAGCATTAAAAAAGATAATAATATGATTTTTCAATATGACGGGAGATCGTAATTATTCGTAATTTTACTTTATCAGAACGATGATGATTACATGTGAGCAGTATTTCAGATTGCATTGTGATAATTCTGCAAAAAAAAAAAAAAAAACTTAATTGAAGAAAAAAATTATTAATTACATCAAAATACATTTATGCACAATAAGAAGCATGGGCTCTTGTGCTTAGTGGCCATGAATGTAGTTTACTTGGCTTCAGCAGTCGGTCACAAACTGCAAGTGGCGTATGACTTTAGGCCTTTAATATGTTATATACGGAATCTGTAGATAAAGTTAGAGAGAGAATTTTCTCTACATCTCTGCAAACGATTTAAAATAATAAAACTAACTTTTCCTTAAAGCTTGCATATAATTATTATGGCAAAAAAAATGTATATTATAAAAAGTAATACAATATACATATAGTCTTCAATGTGGCTTAATTCCGGCGATCTGAAATGAATTGAATCTTCAACTAACAAACAACCAAAATAGCTAAATAGCACAACTAGCTTCTCGAAGCAATACCTATGTTTACAAAGATATAATAATAATAATAATTTATTTATAGGAAATAGTATACAAGATTTACAAAACTTTTGTGCATACATATAAAGATTAAAATGGGATCCATAAATTATAGTTATATATAAATGAACTGAGTAAGCAAATATAAACAATTTTAAACTATTAGAGAAAGTAATTAATTAATTCAAACAATTTCGAAATTCTGAGAAAATACAAATAAGAAAATAACAAAAAGAACCTAAAAAATTCAAGAGTTCAATAAAAATAGATAGACTACTTACTACACTAGCAATAAACTGCACAGATTAAAACTAAAAAAAGTGTGCTCAAAAGTGTTCGCAAAATTTAATAATAGCCTGAAAAGGAAAAGAGCACTCCATGAGCGTTCTGCTGAAACTATAAATGATAAATTTATGATTTTACGATTACGTGCACAGTTGAAAATCTTGGAGTAAATTTTATATTTTAATAGTATCTTTATAAATCCATTCAAAATACGGTATCGAATTCATACTTTTACAAAGTATAAATTTGTATATTTTGAGAGTATAAACCCTATACCAGCATGATATGAAAATGAATACCACGTAAATATAGATTTCATACTATCCTGTATAAGTGAAATTTATAAAAAAATCATATGCAATTCATTCGCACTTAGAATAAAACAAAATAATATAAATTTGGTTTGAATCAGAAACTTTAATAATATTGATTTAATAATAATAAATGTAAGATATATTATATAAAATTTATACCAATTTTTTATTCATTTTAGAGAAACTCTTCAGATTACTTGTTCATATAAAAAAGCCTTAAAAAGTTTCTTATTCATATTGAAATGATGAATTCTTTGACCACTATATTTTATAGAACCTTATACTAACTACATAAAGTCATTTTATTAATTTTAATTGAAGTGCGCATTGAAAATATATTTCTTAATTAAATAGATTCTTTTGTCTCTTCTAGATACTGCCGAATCGCATATTAAACTGTTTTCATACCTTAATATTGAAAAATCCTTCAACGGGCCAGTTTTTTTAATATTTTGAATAAGTTATGAAACTTGTTAAAAATAACATCAACTTTCTTGCACAAAATAAAGGGCCTATCTTGGTATAATATCGTGTACACAATGAAAAAGACAATTTCAGGAGAAAGAAATAGGTATAAACCTTCCCTGTAATTTCCAAAATATTTGAAATAAGAAATTAGAAAAACTGATTTACTTCTATTGAATTTTATAGGCTGGTCTTCTAATACATTTCTAATTTCTGCAAAAAGAGAATCCTGAAGTATAGATAGTTTTCCACGTTCGGGTGCTTCCTGATGGTAAAATTTTTGATAAAATATAGCGATTTTTTGCTGATATCACAGTCTAAGAAAATAAATTTCATAAATTATATATTTTTATATTTTTTTATTATTAAATACCCTTTTCCCTTTCCGCTTCCGTATATAATATTTTTTTCCCAGAGTTTCGGACGACTTGAAATATAGGAGGTTTTATTTTTTCCCAAGATGCAGCTAAGTTTATCTTTCGGTGTGTTAATTCGAAATCAAAATTAATCTATTTGAATATATGTATATATAGTAAATATTTTTAGTGAATATTCCTATAGGTACGTTAAAACAGTACGTTATCTGAATATCTTAAAGTCTAAAAAGTAAACGTCAGTAAAATTAAAAAAAAAAAAAAATATTTAGGACATTATTTATGATCAAAGCTAATAAGCCTGTATTAGAATTATTAACTAATAATTCCTGAAATTCATTCATTTTTATATCACTTTCAGTTCATAATAATAAATTAAGGTATACCAATTAATTTTCTCCATCACTTTTTAAGGAAGGAAAAGTGTTAACGCAGGCAGAAGCAGCAGCAATTAATTGTGGCTTTGATGGTTTAAAACCAAACTTTTCTTCAACGTATGCTGCTAGTATTGACACAACTCTTCGTCTGGAGATATCATTTAATGAATTATTTATATACTTTTTGAAATCTGTAATCCTTCAGTTTTCCGACATATATCAGTCTTAAGACTCTACATTTCAGACAATACATTTAATTTAATTGATTAAATTTGACAAAAGTAAATGTACCTTTGAAGTATCTATCACCGATTCTCCAATAGAAAAATTCATTCTTTTCAAAGTACATCTGTCTGAATTATAACTCTGTGCACAGCAAGACTCTAAATTACTTACAATTACATAACTATTTAATTTTGAACTAAGCGAAAGCATATTACCGCCTATGGTAAAAAAGTCTTCAATTTTATTTTTAAAATAAGAAGAAGATGTGAAGCCATTTGATGATTTATTCCATAAAAATTTCATCATCTACTATTGCGTTAAAATAGTTTAAAAAGCAATCAAAATCCTCGTAGGCTAAGTTGAAACAATTTAAACCTACAGAGTGTAAGAAAAATCTCTATTGTATATTATAAACGATAAGATAATGACATTTATTTTAGGTATGTAAATAGTAAATATATTATGTAAATGGTTCGTATTTGATTTGGACTTATTAATTGTGTACTCACTTGACCAAACGAAATCCGTGCATGCTAATTCACTTCCTCTATTGTGCACTTTAACTAGTTTATGCTCGTCATTATACTCATAAGAAATAAACATTTTTATAATTCTAATGTATGCGCACTTTCACTTTAATTTGTCCGTACTCATCGAAAACTACGACTTAAATGAAGAGAATATCAAGACTTTTTCAAAAACTCAACGGTATCTCAGAATTCAACGCAGTTTTCGTATTATTTTTATACGTAAATCCTATTAGAATTCTTATAAGATCCCTCCTATTAATTTTATTCCAAATTTGTATAATCGGTTGAAAGCAAAAAGATCTATACCATCGAATGTGTATAATAAAATTTTAAAATAAACTGGGTTTTCCAATAAGAGGTGTTATTTTGATATTCAAAGAAAAATGCCATTTTTTGAGATAAATGATCGTATCTTTATTTCATTATAAAGAGGAAGGTATGCCATCAATAAAAAATAACATCAGCCAAATGACCACCACGACCACCCCTACAGGACCATATCCTTTTCATGAAATTTTCCATAACCAAATCGCAAAGTGGCTGCCCTATGTCCTCGATAGCCTCACGAATTCCATCTTTGAGGTCTTGAATCGACGCTCGGCTGTTGGCGTAGACCTTCTCTTTCACGTGGCCCCAAATTAAGAAGTCGCAAGGTGTTAAGTCACAAGATCTCTGTGGCCAATTGTGATCACCTCTTCGAGAGATAACACGGTCCGGAAACTTTTCCCGTAAAAGATCAATGGTTTCGTTGCTTGTATGGCACGTAGCGCCGTTTTGTTGAAAGTAAACTTTGTCCAGATCAATACCATCCAATTCCGGCCATAAAGAATCATTAATCATCTGTCGATAGCGCAATCCATTCACCGTAACTGGTGCTCCAGCCTCATTTTATTAAGGTCTAATGACCCCGCGGGACCATAAACCGCGTCAAACAGTCACACGTTGAGGATTGAGAGGCTTTTCAACAATAACTCTTGGGTTTTCCGAGCCCCAGATGCGACAATTTTGCTTGTTGATGAAGCCATCGAGGTGGAAATGGGCCTCATCACTCCAGATGAGTTTTCGATGGAATTCCGGATCATTTTCATGCATTTCAAGGACCCAATCAGCAAAGACTCGACGTCGTTGATGATCGGCCGGCTTGAGTTCTTGTGATAACTGAACTTTATAAGCCTTAAGACCCAAATCTTTATGCAAAATACGGTGTAATGACGTTTGTGGAATGCCTCATTCCAAAGAACGACGAGGAATGGACAAACCTTGGTTTTCTTCAACACTTCGGCTACAGCAGCAATATTCTCGGCTGTTGTTGAGCGATGTGCATGGGTTTTATTCTTCACATCACTAACTTGTCCCGACAGCTCGAATTTTTCTACCAATTTCTGTATTGCGGTCCAACAAGGTGCTTCACGACGACCCAAAAATTTTCGAGTTTTACGAACCGTCTCTGCCACATTTTCACCATTTTTATAGTGAATTTTAATAATTTCAATGCGTTGTTGAATCATTTATCGTTCAATTTTTATTAATGGCGTAGTTTCTACTTGTCAAATGTCAAAAAATGATAGCTCCAAAAGTGACATCTACCGAAATAGTGGGCTAATTAAAATAACACCTCTTATATGAAAATATTAAAAAATATTTAATTTTGCACCAAGATTTTCAACTGTGTGGGGATACCAGAAACCAGAGCCGGACTGGGAGAACGGGCGATCGGGCGCTAGCCCGATGGGCCGGTAGTCATTGGGCTGTTGGTCTCTGCTTATGGACGTTGCCAAGATTGCATTATACATGACAAATTTGGCTTCGTGGCTTCAAAAGTATTTGGTTTTACAAACCATTTAGCATTATTTTTAGCACCATCTCATTTCCTTTGCAATACCTATGTGTACTTTTAAAACAAATTCGAAATTCAAAAACAGATACAAAAACTATTTTTAAAATATTTTTTTATTTTCAAATTTTTAAAAAATCAAGTAATTTTATTAAGTGGAGTATATATAATTACCCATGAGCAAAATTATTACAGTCAGTCTTTACTTACTGCAAATTTTCAGTGTTACTAATACAATTCGGTAATACTATCAGTACCGGCGACAAATGTAAAATTCTGACTGGCGGAAATCAAAATACATTTGATTTGTTCATTAAAATTGCCACCGTCGTCCGTTAACACTGTTAAGAATAAATTGATGAAAGTTACTGCCAGGATGAAACTTTGCATAGCTAAGGCAAGTACCCAAATACTAGAAAAAGTCTGAGTTTTTCCAAATTAGGTGAAGCAGTAGCATTGTTTTTATTGTTATATTGGCCCATATCAGTAAGTGAAAGGCCGATTGAATTTTAAGGCGATCCTTCACATAAAGCCATAATGACCCGTTTTAGCTCCTGAAACAAACGTATAAATTTGTACCTCTGATCTATAAAATTCTTAACATGACCAAATTTAAATTTACCTCTTTTGAGGCGGTCTATCAGCTGGCTAAACAAAGTTGACCAGCAATTGATCACGAAAAGAATAGTTTTTAGTTGATATTAATTTTTTACAAGTAACGTACATTTGCAAACATACAGGTAAATCAATTCGATAGAAATATTTGCATGATTTTGTAGATGGACTTATCTAGGTATTTTTACCGCGAAGTAGTTTATAATATACATAAAAAATTAAGACTGCTTGTCATTTCGATTGAAACAAATCCAAAATCGGGTTTTTATCAACTATCGGGGTACATTTTTCTAAGTAGATCGCCGGAAAGGAATCCAAAATTTTCGGAAACTTGCTCCAAAAATTACGTAACTCTGCATCAGTTAAAATAAAAGATCATCAATCGATTCAAAAATTGGTATACGAAGCTGTTAATTTGTTCTTGTGATTAAAAATGTTCCAGTAGCTTCTTTTTCTTGTACTTGTTTCTTTAACGTTTCTTGGTATATCCATATCTTCAACCAATTTTGTAGCACTGGCAAAAATTTCTTCCACAAATAAACCGCAGCCTTGTCAAACAGGTAAATTCAAATCGAGAACAAAATTTATTTATTACTGAAAAATAATTTATTTTTGTCAAATGCAAATATTGGTAATATTATTTTTCTACCCGCAGTAAAAAATTTTTTCCAAGGCCGGCGCCCCACCGTTCTTTTACTGCTCTACTTCACGAGTACAATTTTTGTTCTGTCGGATACTGTTTCCACAGAGAAGCTCTGTTTTAGTTATTATTTTAAGGGTAAGAGGGTCAACTGCTCTCACACATATTTTGTACCTATGTTCCCTGAATTCATGTAAATTTTTTGCTGCATCTTCTTTATTAAATCTTGCCAATTCTAGAAAAAATACAATTTTATCTATTATTTATTATTACTGGTTCGGTATTTAGCATGGGATCTAGTATTCCCTGCTTGAAATTATACAATTATTCATTTGTGAGAGGACTTCCTTTGATTTGCGAACATTATAACTTTGTTTTACTCGGATCAGTGGGGAAGTAGTGGCGAATAGAAAGCGCTGTCTTGCTCTCCTTACTCTCGCTTCAGTAGGAAATCAGCCTAATAATTTGGGTTGTTTGCCTCTTATAAAAAGCTCACTTTTGAAGACCCTTAAGTTGAAAACCCAAATGAATGCGACAGGAGTCGACTCGCTTTAACAGTTCAATAGAATATACGTGTTTAACCACTTGACAGTTTTGCCCGAGTGTTACTCGGGCGTGGATTACGTTTGCACACTGACGAGCCCGAGTTTCGCTCAGGTAAATCTAGTTTCGATTTGCTAGAAAGGTGACGGATGGTTTTGCGCCGGGAGCGGGAAAGCTTCTTGGTTTGCAAACGTAGGGGAAGGGTAGGGTCTCGTTAGAACGGCAACTAACGAAGGGTTGACGATGGGTCATGAGAATTCAAGGGGGGGGGGATGATGATTGGAAGGGAAAAACCGATTTTTACTTTTTCGATCATAACTCGAGTAAATCAAGTCCGATTGAGGAACGGGTTTTAGCGTTCGACTCGATTACAAAGCAGCTACAATTCGTAGAACAACTTTTCCATTGGCGTACTTTTTGGTAAAAAAGTTGGAGGGGGGCACAGAAAATTCTATGGTGCCCCCATGTCACATATTAAATTAATAGGAATTTGTTCTGATAATATGTAAAAAATTAAACTTGTACAAATTTTTACTAGGAAATGTTGAAAAAAAAACTGACTGGTAAGTGGTTCAGCTCGTGCTGGCCAAATGGCTGCCGCACTTGCTGGATTCGACGCGAAAGTAGAGCAATGTTCTACTTATAACGCGCGACACACGCTTTGACAGTTCTTTTGATTGACTTTAAACTGTTTATATGCTTGGTAAGCTGCAAATGCAAGCACTGCCACATCTAATAACTCTAATGTATACACTATTACACTTTTAAATAATAACTCAAGCTTTTCTATCACTTTTTCATTTTTTAAATAAATCTTGAGAGTACCAACGAGACGCGTCCATTTGGTCCTATACGAGTCTGCCGCGGAGAACTGTCAAAGCGACCGATGCCTACCGCGTTCATTGGGTTTTCACCTTTATAGGCTGGTTTGCCTTCATTTGCCGGCCGGTTGGAAGACCCAGTTCGGTCCTGCCAGAAACTGGAAAAATTCCCGGAGATACTCTGGCTCATTCCTAATTAAAATATCAAAGAATAGAATTAAAATTCTACGCTTTAAGTAGCTATATCGAGAGCAACCAAGTAGGGCACTACTGTAGTAAGCCAAAAATGAAACGAGTGCAATCTACCTAAATGAAAAAAAGTGAAAGCTACCTAACTCTCTGAACGTATTCACTATGTAATTTGGGAAAGATAGAATTTCCAAAAGAGAAGTAGGGCATAATTAATGTCTTCACCAGTCTCTGCCTAATGGGCATGTCTAAAATACTCGCAGAGAGCCGTAGCTTTCTTAAACCTACATAGACTTTGCTAAGTAAGACTTTAATATTATCGCAACATTTCATGTCTGAACTCAAAACAATTCCCAAGTTTGTAACTTTTTTGTGCACAGGCAATATAAAACTCATTCAAACTTATATCATGTATATCAATAGTAGTCGGTTATAGAAACAGATATACTGCGACTTCTCAGGGTTAAGCAGTAACTTATTCAGCCTAGACCGTTCATGAATCTTCTCAAGATTCCGATAAATACGCTCGATGCAGTCCTCAATGAGGCAAATAGACCTACTTAAGTAAAGCTGTGCATCATCAACATACAGGTGAATTTTTACATCTTCAATAACATCAGGAAAGTTATTAACAAAGAAGCTAAAAAGTAGAGGACCAAGTACAGAGCCCTGGTAAACCACATGCAACAGGCTTTAAGGCCGAAAAATGCCTAGGTGTTACTGTTTATGAAGGAATATTTCCAACAAATACATTAGGCCGATTATTTACTATTCATCCAAAATAACGTGAGGGATTTTATTTACGTTTTCATTTAATAAATGTACGTGCACCATTTGAGAATACTTAAGGATCAATTATACGCTACAAATTATGACGCTTTCTGAGAACTGCAATTGCTTGAAGGTCACAATCATTGAGATCTAACATATGATGATGCTGCACTTAGTTCTTCTCCACATCAAATTCGTCAATTATTCGCCATATTATTAACAATATGTTTTCCAACAAACTCAATTGAATTATTGGAAAAATATAAAGACTCAATAACTTAAGATATGCTGCACAAAATTCGAACAACAAATCAAGCATTGATTATGATCGGTGATATTTGCATAGTCATCTCGAATAAGCCACTGATAAATTTGGGAATGCCTCCACCTAATCAATCATCAAACGACTTAATTAATAATGGCATACAACGTGAACAGCATTTGTAAAACTAAAAATTTGGCTTAATTTGTTACGATAAATGAACAATTGTTGTCAAACGAACAAAACACCATTTATGATAGAGTTATGTTTACGATTGCAGCAAAAGAAAGAGGTTTTCCTTTTTGGTTATGCCCGGTGGAACTGCTGGTAAAACGTTTTTATCTCTCATATCCTTGCCAAAGTTAGATCTCAAGGTAACATCGCAAATTGGAAGGCAGAAGAACAGTCCATTCGGTTCTTAAACTACCATTCAACAAGCAGAACAATGAAAATCCAATATAAAAGGTTTTCCAATAAGAGGTGTTATTTTAATTAGCCCGCTATTTCGGTAGATGTCACTTTTGGAGCTAACATTTTTTGACATTTGACAAGTAGAAACTACGCCATTAATAAAAGTGGAACGATACACGATTCAAAAATGGTGAAAATGTGGCAGACACGGTTCGTAAAACTCGAACATTTTTGGGTCTTCGTGAAGCACCTTGTCGGACCGCAATACAGAAATTGGTAGAAAAATTCGAGCTGTCGGGACAAGTTAGTGATGTGAAGAATAAAACCCGTGCACGTCGCTCAAGAACAGCCGAGAATATTGCTGCTGTAGCCGAAAGTGCTGAAGAAACCCCAGGTTTGTCCATTCCTCGTCGTTCTTTGGAATTAGGCATTCCACAAACGTCATTACACCGTATTTTGCATAAAGATTTGGGTCTTAAGGCTTATAAAATTCAGTTAACACAAGAAATCAAGCCGGCCGATCATCAACAACGTCGAGTCTTTGCTGATTGGGTCCTTGAAATGCATGAAAATGATCCGGAATTCCATCGAAAACTCATCTTGAGTGATGAGGCCCATTTCCACCTCGATGGCTTCGTCAACAAGCAAAATTGTCGCATCTGGGGCTCGGAAAACCCAAGAGTTATTGTTGAAAAGCCTCTCTATCCTCAACGTCTGACTGTTTGGTGCGGTTTATGGTCCCGCGGGGTCATTGGACCTTACTTTTTCGAAAATGAGGCTGGAGCAACAGTTACGGTGAATGGATTGCGCTATCGACAGATGATTAATGATTTTTTTATGGCCGGAATTGGATGGTATTGATCTGGACAACGTTTACTTTCAATAAGACGGCGCTACGTGCCATACAAGCAACGAAACCATTGATCTTTTACGGGAAAAGTTTCCGGACCGTGTTATCTCTCGAAGAGGTGATCACAATTGGCCACAGAAATCTTGTAACTTAACACCTTGCGACTTCTTCCTTTGGGGTCACGTGAAAGAGAAGGTCTACGCCAATAGCCCAGCGTCGATTTAAGACCTCAAAGATGAAATTCGTGAGGCTATCGAGGACATAGGGCAGCCACTTTCTGATTTGGTTATGGAAAATTTCATGAAAAGGATATGGTCCTGTAGGCGTGATCGTGGTGGTGTTTTGGCTGATATTATTTTCCATTATTAACGGCATACCTTCCTCTTTATAATGAAATAAAGATATGATCATTTATCTCAAAAAATGGCATTGTTCTTTGAATATCAAAATAACACCTCTTATTGGAAAACCCTTTATAATGTATACTAATATTATTGTACTTGACTAAAAAGTTATGTTAGTTAACATTAATAACCCCCGCCCGCACCGGTACTAAAATTTTGTAAACTGATTAGCATTGGCTACCAGAGTAGAATAGCACAAATACGTACAGAACATTCAAAAACGTGTTGCCAACTTTCTTCACTTTTAAAAAATTGTATAGTTCAAACGTCGTTAAATTGCATATCACATGCTCCTAAAGAGTTGACGCCTTAAAAAATTAAAAGAAGAACTTTTAATAATGGTATTTGCTGTTGTAAAGAAATTATTTGCACACAAGATAGTGGGAGGACTACTGTGAAGTGGAAAAACTCTTACACCCAATTATCCAGAAAAACCCAAAAATAGTTTCGCGAGCTTAAACATTCAATTATGTTTTTTTAACATCGATTGGTGCAAAAATTTGAAGATAACTTATTTTTGCGAGTTAATATTTAATATTCACAAAATCTTTTCTAAATATCCCACTTATTTTAGTCGGATCAGTATTTCAAAATTCTTATAAAATTTGACATTTCAAATTTATCGCTTTTTGAAAGGTAGGTACCTCCATATTTGGTATCAGTCATACCTCTCTACAAATATCGTTTATATAATACATGCCCATGTAGGTACGTATCTTATTAGTTTAGTACGAAAAGATCGACAAATAAAATGCTAAAATACTAAATTTCAAACTTCAACACATTGTAAAAACATTGAAGAGTTAAAGAGAAATACATACATACGTTTGTAGATATTTGCAAAAAATGTTCGGTATGCAACTAGATCATGGTTTATTAAAGCCGTTAAGTTCTTGGCATTCATATAAAACACTGCGAATAATTTCAAGATCGAGTCATTTTATACATAAATTATAGCATCTCGTATTAAAAATATTTGCTAATTTTGCAATTACTTATTGCTTGTCTGATGAATGTATAACAACAAACGCCGCCGGGATGATTTCCTATGGCCGAATAGACACATGTGGAGCCATAACAAGTAATGGCATTTAAGATAAAGCTAATGAAATGGATTTCCCACAAAATTAATCTGTAGCAAATCAGAGAAACACAAGAAACATAATTTACAAGTAATTCACATGATGTTGTAAAAACGAATTACGTGAAGCAGTCATCTCGCTGCGCGACTGCGCGACTAGATAAAAACTTGATTAAGTGAGGAGAAATCTTAAAGTGCGTTTTTGTGCCATCAATCCAAGTGCACAGTGCTCTGCACAGATAAGGTGCTGCTACAACTGAGACCGAGCGACTGGCCCGATCGACAAATCAAGCGACCACAACCGGCCTCCAGCTATTTGCGGTTGCAAGCAATAATGCACTCTTACCGATCTCGGATGGGATCACTTTAGCACGATCGATTGCTGGCAAATTCATGATGTTCACTTAACCAATCCTTGCCATTTTAGCTTCTCGCCATCTATGCCCGCAGCTAAGTTAGTACGAGAATATATGTGAGTTTATACGGGTGTGCATCCATTGTAAGCTCCTTAGCAATGCATTCCTTTTATGCCAACCTGACCGCGCTTGGGAGGTGGTTATGCCTTTTGCGCTTATCTTTTATCCTGCAGTTTTGTATGCAATTATATCATTACTAGCCATCATAATTGCCTCACGTCGAGTGAAGTTATTAAACTCGTTTTACTCGTATTGTGGTGGCGATGCTCTTGTTGCGGTCGTTCGAATCTTTGTTTTTTTTTTTTCTCCCTGAATACCTCATTTGCACCAAAGTGCCAATCGCTCTGTTGCTGTTTCATTTTCGTATATAATTACATACCATGTCTAGTCTATTGCAGGTTTTGTGAATGATGCTTTCAATAGCGCTATTGCGCGAAGTAATGTCTTTATGCGCGAAATAATCTCTTTCCATGGAAGTTTATTGCATGGGGTATTAAGAAAGGAAGGAAATCATTTGCTGTTTCTTGATTGTTTATGTGTTTCTGAATGCAATTGGTAATTACACAGCATCTCTTGTTTGTTAGATATTATATGCCAGGTTAACCAAAGATGCCGAGGCCAGAAGTTAAACTCACTGAACTCAGGTAGTTTCTTATGATTTCAAGGTATTAAAAATTTCATAAAAAAAAAGAACGATTAATTTGAGCATATTTAATTTAAAGGAGTTGTTTCCGTTTTATACATATATATGGTAAATCAAGAGCACAGTTTTTATGCAATCTACATATCCTAGTCGATTAAGAGCTCTGAAGACGGATTCGTGATATACTTCCCCTACTTGAAATAAAAAAAATTTCATATTTGCCTACCTATGCACTCCTAGTTCTGCGACCCCAAGTACATCGATTCTCTATCCATTGAAATTTTATGTTAACCTCTCCAGCAATTGGAGCAGTCGAAATAAGAGGTTTATCTACATTTTAAATGTATCTACAAATTCATGCCAGAATCTTCAAATTTTAAGATTCTCAAGGATATTATTTTCTTCCTTCATGATTAACCCGATTGGTATTTTATTTTCTGTCTGGTTAAATAACCTGGCTGTTTTGCTGTACTTTAAATTTGATTGATTGCATTTCCATATCGCAATTATTGCGGATTTAATTATGTGTTTGGAATACCTTTCTTCGCCTCGCTTAGTATTGACATAATGCAATGTCCTTCTAGAGCATGATTAATTAATTGAAATTTAGCAACGTAAATATAGCCCGCCCGTCTATTATCATACACGGTTAGAAATCTTGGTGTAAAAGATAAAAATAATGTATATACATTTTAATATTAACTCTTTCTATTCCAAATTTTATACAGAAAGTGATAAAGTCGAATGTACACATCATTTGTATACAATGTCAGTCTAACGTTAATATGAAATTTCCTATAAAAACCGTTTCTGCACGCATATAAGATAAAATGTATCCGAAAATATTATATAATTTGTATTCGAAACTATAAACTCTATCAAATATGCATATAACTTACTTTATTTATATTTTAATGGTATATACTTTATATGATTTTGTTATAAATATCATATTCTGTTTGGATTTCGACGTATTCTTTATACGTCTTTGGAATAAATGTTATACTACCTAGGCTATATATGTTTCTAGCAAAAATTCCTCAAAATTTATAAGTGTGTACCATTTCTTTGAAAGAATTAACGGTTATTTCTTTGGCAATATATTCTTTATGCTATTTCGTTATAAACTGATCAGTCAGTAGAGTTTTAACCGCTGTCCTGAAAACATCATATTTAAACTAATGAAAAAGTGAAGTGGAAACACATGGACGGCTTTAAATCATGCATCCAATATAAATATATAATAATTTTTGCAAATTAAAATAAAAAACGACAGTGCAAAGAAAAGGAAGCTTGATAAGAGCATTGAAGAAGAGAACAAGGATAAGCCGACAAATATGCAAACAGAAAAGTCCTCTTCAGAAAGGATTTTCAACGACATTGATGAGCTAAAAAGATTTCTAATTTATTTTGTCTTTTGATTTTATCATATTTAAACTTAGTTTATTAGCCAGGGATTACACCTGCGGAGTAGACCAACTATATAGAGGCCAGAGTACCATATATAGCGACTGAAGGAAATTCTAAGTCTTATATAAGGCAATATATAATTATACTGAATGGACTTATCATACCTCTCAATACTTAAAGAATTAGATTTAGTATTTAAATTACATTTTTAAATATCTCATATGACAATAATCTGCAATAAACTGCATTAAAAAATTTCACTAAAATATGATGTTTTATTAATTTATACATAAAATTAATATTAATTCACTATATACAATATATAGTATAAACTTTATCTACAAAATATAAGTTAATTGAATACCAGTTCTTATAAAATTTATATGAAACATAATAGATAAAGATAATAGAGAATTACATATAAAAGTAATATATAAAATGGATTAGTTTCACCTATCATTCATGGTATTAATTTTATACTGTATTGATATAGAAATCTATAACAAGCAAAAGTATAAAGTTTATATTAACTTTTGTAAGGATTTATATACATATATATATTATTCATATATAATATTTACACCAAGATTTCTAACCGTGATAATAATGTTTTCGTTACATCGTTAAAGTTGTTTTTCGCACTTCTTTAAATTGTTCGATCTTTTACTTTTTGAAGAACTTTTCAGTATATTTCAAATTGCATAATAAGAAACAAATATTTGGAGTCATATTTCAACGCTAATGTTTTATCTATAGTTCCCGCCGCATATACCGTTATCCGGCCTTTCTGAAATCAATCAAATTGGGTCATTAGCATTACCTATTCAGAATTACAATCAATCCTGAATACGTTACTATCCAAAAACAAGTAAAAACCCTAGAATTGGTCTAAGACCAATTTCTTGAGTTACCCTAGATGAAATTTCGTATGTTCACCCGTTTCAGCAATTTTGATTTTTGCAGTGGTTTTTCGCATATATCTCTAGAACAGCATGTCGGACAGAAAAAATGGTTAAAACCAATTTTACAGGTTTTCATATTTTATAGAAGTCTTTAGCACAAAAATGTGTAGAATTGATCGTTTTCACAGTATCCGTAAAAACCATAATTTTTATATGTCAACACCAAGAAGGGGTTTCCCAATTTATTAAATTTTTGAAATTTTATTTGCTATTACTATGAATACATGCTGCAGGTCTCAAAATAAATCAACTCGAAGTCTTAGGATATAGTTTATATTTGTAATTTGGACCTAACAGCACAAAGATGAGAATAATTTTAAGAAATATTCCTCCGATATTTGGATTACTTATACGGAGTGTAAAAGTATCCTGGGGTTAGGTATATGACATTAAACAAAAAAAGCCAATTACTTACCATCCTTCTTTTAATAGTAAAATAAGCTTTGTTGAAATCTTGAAATTCTTTAAAACTATCTGACACAGTTTCGATTCGAACGTATACGAGAAACTTACAAAAAAATATAGAATCACTCAGCATCCTGTTACAGGAATATCACCTCAAATCAAACCTAACCTATCACAGTCAATTCAATACTTCAATAAAACTTAAATCTACTAAATACTATTTAACCAGAAATTCAATTAAATTCAATAAAAGAAAGGTTAAAACAAAACAAATTAAAAGTCAATGTAAAATTCGATGCCGCCACTGCATTTCTGTCCCCTGTTTAATTCTGGAATAAGAAAAAGAAATTCCACAATTAAAATTCGTAAATTAATTCAATACGTAGAATATGATTTGTCAAAGTTATGTTTGTGTGGAACCAGAATTAAAGTCTACTGCGCCGTGTAGGCGTAACAAAATAGACGTTTGTGTATATGCTGCCCGTTTGAGCACGAGAGCAGCAGCCGAATTAGATTTCTGGTCTGATGTGGACGAAAATAAAGTAAATTTCTGCAGCAGGAGTAAATTCCTCCTTAGGTGTAGGATGGAAGTGTAGCAGAAGTAAATTTCTGCAGTAGGAGTAAATTCCCACTTAGATGGTTGATAAAGTGAAACAGAATTAAATTTCTGTAGCATTAGTAGATTCCTGTTTAGATATAGGGTAAAGGTGAAGCAGAAGTAAATTTCTGCAGCAGGATTAAGTTCCTGCTTAGATGGAGGCAAAAATTAGATTTTTTGCGATGAATGGGAATCCGATAAAATTCTGGTGGAGGATACGTTCCGAAACGTTCTGAAATGAGAATACGCGATTCTGCTGTTGCTCGTCACGTTTTTATAGCCGTCGTGAACCGCTACGTCTCTTCCTCATGATGGATTGCCCTGGCAACGCTCGATCTCAAAGTTGCATTCCATTGTAATCTGACTGCGATGAAACCATCTTACATCATATCGTGAAAATGTCATTTGTTGTCATTAGCAGAATACAAATATTGGGAAGTATGACGGATTTTCGGTGAGTTTGCTTATTTTATGTATTTTATTATAAGTAATGATGTTTTCATATCTTTCGGGAAATAAATGTAATTGGAAGAAATTTAGGACGACGCTGGACCAAAGGGAGGAAGTTTTTATTATCAGATAAGTGTTGTTATATAGTTTTAGTTTAGTTCTCAATTCTTTGTAGATTTTCTTTCTCTTGTTACAGGATGAAATGTTTTCTCGGAGGAATTTTGACGGAATGATATTGTATATTGGAGGGAGGAAGTAGCTGAGTTAAATAAATGTTGTAAGGAGACTGAACAACATAACACTTATCTGCTTCAATATGACAGAAATATATTTCATTATTAGGACATATGCATAACTAAAGGAAGCGAAATATCGTGTAAAAACCCTATCGGTATAAGAAAAACTTGGTTTTTAGACAAAGGGCTAGAAAGGCAAGAAGAATTTAACCAAGTTCAACTTTCTAATGGCAATTGTGTCAATTTGAATTAAACGTCAGATTCGTGTTTTTTCATCGAGGTGTGCATTGTGTATGTTATTTAATTAAAAAACAATAAATTGTTCTGTTAAATATGTTAATCTTAATATAAAAACATTTGAAGTGACAATTCAGTGATTAAACGTGTGAACATTTTAATAATGAATTTTGCTATGCGGTGCTTAATAATTGATGAAATAATCCCGGAAAGACGTTTTTCAGGGCAGTTGAAGTCCTAAAGTGAAGCAAAAAAAAAATTACGGGCAAAAGAAGTGAAAAAAGGGAAGGGAAACAAAAATATCAAGGTAAGTGTTCAAAATATTTCTTTGTTTACGTTTTTGTGTTCCCAACTTTTTTTTGTTCATCACTATATCAAGTTCACATTTGTTTTATATTAAATAATTACGTCATACCCCCTTCAAAAATCTACTTCCATGAGCATAACGAATACATAAACAGAATTTAATCACATAGTAGGAAATGCTGAAATTTTTCGGACTTACTGCGTTTCCAGTTATATGTTCTAAGATTCCATTATGGCATAGGTATCTTATTCTTTGCACATAGTGGAACCTAGCCCCTGATTCCTTATAAAACTGAAATTGAGAGATCAATTTTGAATATGCTGAAATTACTTTCTCCTCCAGAAAATGGGAAGAAAAAGCTAAGCCGTGTTACAGACGAAGAAACAGTTAATTTAATAGTTATCCTAAAAGAGGTAAAGAGGAAACTAAGTTAGTCTATATACTATATACATATTCCAATATCATATATTTTAATTCCAGGCTGGGAAAACTACTGAAGAACTTTTGAAGTGATCCGAAAAAACTCTCCTTTTATTATCGCCGTTGGCAACTGTAAGTCAAATATTTTTTAAAGTAGATATTCTTAATAATACTGGGAATAGAGACATTGCAGAGTAGAATAAATAGGGGAAAGGTGGATTTTTGCATGAACATTCCCTTAGTGGATCTAAACGATACACCAAAAGTCGCCATCGATACATCTGCCACTAAAAATTTTACTCGGGGTCAAATTTCACAAAAAACGTTTTTTCGCGAATATCTAGTTAATGGTGACTTTTATCTGAAATGTAGTAGTTATCAAATTTTTAGCTTAAAAAATTACCCACAAGAACTATACTAGTTTTTTCGTAAGACTAACTATTTTCGAGAAAATGCGATTTATAAAAACTTGTAACGTTTATGTTTCTTATGATACGTGCACTCCTTTCCTAATCACCTTTGAGATAGAGTACAACATGCGAGTTTTTAAGTGTTCTCCCGAATAGGAATAATCCACGTTTATTTGTGCGAAAGAAAGTAAAAGAAAATAAACAAAGTATACATTTTTTGTATTCAAAAAATTATTACTTATAAAAAAAATTACAAAAACAATTATAAAATAATAAAAACAAAAACATTAATTAGTTTTTTCATTATTATTATTACATTTTTTTTATTTAAAAATGTATATTTTAATAACAACAATTAATGTATATATGGCTACATAATTGATTTTTTATTGATCAGAGCAATTATGGTTCATCTTCAGATTCCATTTCAATGTCAATCTCTTCATTTTCTTCTTCTTCTTCCATTTCCAGTATTTCCATAGTTTTAGTCAGACGGACCGCTGTCAGAATTGCATTTTAGCTTAAGACGATCCAGTGCAAATCTCCGATATTTTAAAATGATTTCTTCTAAAAAATTGGTCAGTGAACTTGAAATTTCGTCATTCATATTCTAGAACATTTTGGTAGGAGGAGGATAATTTTCATTATTTACTACTACCGATCTAATATCTTTCCGAATAATATCTGCAGCTGTTTTTAAAATTCGAACATGTTCTTCTGCTTCATTAAGCTTTCTGTTGTCATACCATGATTTTTGTAAAATATCATATTGTGCGTCGGTGTAACAAATAATAATTAAAGAAGTACTTTTTTGTATAATAATTACCTTTTTACCATATTTTGTAACAAGTTTACTCTTAGTAGTCTTGTCATCTTGAACATACTCCTTCCACACATCTTTTAATGCGTTTAAAGAGAACGGACATTCATCATTATTTTCAATAAATTAATATATTACTTCCTTCGCTAATGATACTTTACTATCTTCAGGACTACCAACCGTACTACCCATGGTAGGCATCATAAAATGTTTAAAACAATCGGAATTATATCGAACCTCAGCAGTAACCGCTCGTGTTCGTAAATAATTCGTCATGTAACGGCCTTAGCGGTGTCATCATTATGCTTTCCTGCAATCTCGTAGATGTCGACATGCTTACTTCACCTCTCTGTCTTTTTGATGAAAAATTGCTTGCCTTCCGCGTATAATCCTTACGGCGCTCTACATGAATTACCACAGATCTAGCATTTCGAAAATATTCATCTTTTCCATCCTTTCCTTCAACACTTGACTATATCAGCGGGTCAAGTCCACGTTCCACAATAATAATTTTACCTTCCAGCAAAGATCTATCACAAATAAAACAAACTTCTGCCATATTTGGATAATTTGTTTAATTTATATAAAATAGTAAGTGCGCACGTCGGTTCACAAGGAAATATCACTTAATACTAACGTTAGTTCGTTCGTACACTTAAAATCGACTAATACATAAAGCATAAACATAAACAAATTTATACTCTGACAAAGGATAGGCGAGCAGATGTCCCTCAAGGTCATATGACAAACGAAAACGTTTCGGAGCTCTCCCTTCTTCGTCTAGCCAATTATGGAGTATGTTTTGTCTTGTACACCGTACATAGTATTTGGATCCATCACACAAAACTTTTCACATTAGGTAAACTCTAAATTCCTAAATTCCTTTTACACATTATTGAAATTCTTAAATTTTTAAATTGTTTTACACATTAACTAATGGCTGATTTACATTACTCGAACATTGCTAGAAAACATAGTAAAAAGTTTCGCCTTATCTGAAAATACTTTAGAACGATAAGGACAGAAGATAATCCAGCAAAATTTCACTGAGTTAAATGTCAAATTCCCCGACGAAGGGGAAATTGTTACTGCCATAATTAGCCATAAAATGTTCTAGCTAGAAGTATATTTTATGGCAGTAAATTTTGTTATTATGGCAGCAAACTCATACATTAACTACAAGAAAGTCACAGCACATCAGCTGGAATTTGTCAAAGTTTATTAAAAATGTTTAATCATTTTTTTAAAAAAAAAATTTTTATAAAGTTATTATAAATTTTTTTAAAAAAATTTTAGATATGGAATGTGTCATAATTTTAAAGGGGATATTTTGTATTCTCTATTGTATTCTGTATCTGTATTGTTCTTGAAAATAGTGCCTTTTTTATCCGATTTTGAACTTCAGCATAAACGTCCAACTAATTTATTCAATTGACAAATTGATGAAATGCCACAAGTGACACTTTGCTATAAAAGAGTGGGAAATAATGCTTTGACAGTCGATCAATATTTTTAGGCGAGGAGAATAATTGTGTGTATGTATGTACATACGATTAGGTTTCACTGGTTTAAAGACTGCATATATGTACATGCAGGTAATTTTGGCAAAGTTTAGAGAAAAACTGTATGTATGCACTTTGTACTGCATGCACGTAAGTATACATACCGTGTGAACGGAATGTACGACTGATAACAAAATGCAACTTATGCTAAATTGCATTTTGTTTCAGTATGAAAATGCATTTTTAAATTGAATTGAAATTGAAATTATTTTTGGTTTTCAGTGTCAACTTGTAATACGCCAATATATTGCATAGCGCACGATATTGGTGTATTGGCTCTATGGTTCTATGGTATAGGAAATTGGGTCACAACAAGTAAGGTCGACACTGTTATATAGTATATGTTTTAGTTTGTATCGTTATGGACTTTGAAACTTTCACGTAAATAAATTCTCCAATATTTTAAGCCGCATTGAATGTTTAGTTACAAATATTCGACACATAGATACCATTAAAGAGTGCATACTGTATCTTAAAAGTTTTAATCGAATTCTCTCGAAAACCGTTAGTCTAACGAAAAAAAGTAATACAATCTTTTTTGTAGGTCACTTCGATTCTTTCAAAGGTTTTTGAATCTATCATTAACTCTAAATTAATGAAGTATCTAGAAACTAATCATCACATCAACGATTGCCAATATGGCTTTCGAGCTGGACACTTGATGACCTTTCTTACGGAAAGTTGGAACCGTAGTCTTCACAATTTTGGTGAGTCTAAAATCGTTGCCCTAGATATTTCAAAGGCCTTTGATAGAGTTTGGCATCCAGCCCTTTTAGCCAAACTTAAAGCACTTGGTCTCTCTCCTCTCCTTCTATTATGGATTGAAAGTTTCCTATCTAGTCGCCAAATACGTGTTGTATTAGATGGCGTTACATCTGAACCACATCTCATAAATGCCGGTGTGCCTCAAGGCTCTGTTATCTCTCCAACTCTCTTTTTAATTTTCATTAATGATCTGCTTTCCCTTACATCCAATCCCATCCATAGTTTCGCAGATGACAGTACTCTTGATTTCGCTTACTCCTTTGACACTATGCGGGCTCCAGGGGGAATGCTGCATGTGTTAAAAGAGATTGCATGATTAGATCATTGAGTAACGATCTTAACAATATCCTCGCTTAGGGCGAAGCGTATCGCGTCGAATTCAATGCATCTAAGACCCAAAGCTGTCTCATCTCATTAAAACAAGGTCATTACTTAACCACACCCGTTTCTTTTGATGGAGCATTAATTTCTGATTCACCGTCACTAAGCATTCTTGGGATTAATATTTCCAGTAAGTTAAACTGGACAGATCACATCGTCTCTGTTGCCAAAGAAGCATCGAAATGTCTTGGATTTTTGAAAAGGTGTAAGAAATATTTCAGCCCGTCAAATCTAGCGCTCCTCTACAAGTCCTACATTAGACCTAGAATGGAATACAACTCCCATATATAGACCGGGGCTGGTCGCACAGCCTTAGCTTCATTGGATATTGTCCAAAAGAGAGCCTTCGAGCTCATTGGCGATTTGGAAATAACTTGTCATATCGACTCACTCGAGCACCGCCGAAATGTTGAATGCCTTTCGCTCCTTTATCGCTATATGCATGGTCAATGTTCTGATGAAATATCTAGTCTAATCCCTTGTAGAATGATTCCGCACGCAATACTCGCGCTGCAAACCGCGCACATCCTTTGACCCTTCAAATTACTTTCGGCCGTACAGTAAGTTTTTATCCCGAACAGTGTGAATGTGAAACAGCTTACCATCTTCTGTTTTTCCCCCGGCATACAATCTGCGGAAGTTTAAGGGCGACATACATCGGTACCTCCGCCATTCTCCTCTTATCCCCTAATCGTTTCCCTATCTCCTTCCTGCCATGCTGTGCTTTGCATCATAAGGTATCCTCTGAACTTGGCTTAATAATATAAAAAAAAAAAAGTAATTTTCTATTCTACAAATTTCATAACTACTATTTTTTCGATAAAAGTCACCGTCGCGAAAAAACGGTTTCTGTGACCATTGATCCCGCGTAACATTTTTAGCGGCACATGTATCGATGGGACTTTTGGTATATTGTTTAGAACCATGAAAGGAAGGTTCGTGGAAAAATCCAACTTTCCAAGAAGTTTGACCTATTTTTTGTCTTTATTCCCTGAACTATAAATTATTTATTTTTTCTATGTAACTATGTACAAATATATTACACGTTTTGTTTCTTTTGTAAAACAGAATGAATTTCATACTTTGTAAATAAAAGAAGGAAAACATTTAAAATATAATGTGTTATTTTATTTTAATACACGTCATAATAATTAACTTGTAATCCTATACATCCTTTGTATAGTAATTTGTAATTTGTAGTTGGTTTTACAACTTTTCTTCATTTATAAGCCTTTCAGATTACTCTCATACTTTTCTCCTATTACTTTAAAGTATACTATCCTAAGGTAGATTTTATATTATTTGGTTATATATTTCATTTATAGATGTGTGGGGGTAGTTTTAAACCGTTCCCTATCAATTTGAAGTACACTATCCTAGGGTTAACTTTATAAAAACCTCCTATCAGATTGTATAAGGTCTCATTGTATACAACCAATATGAGATTTTGAATGGACCTCTGTATACATAGGAAAATTTATAAAATTGATACAAAAACTTTTAACCGTGCAGTGTTGCTCAACAAATAAAGTGCGAGATTAAACGTAGCGATTTCGAGTATATTACAAAATATAAATATTCAATTAAGTACTTTATATTGCGGAACTCTATCAAATCTAAGTATGTACCTATTAGAATCTGCTGACACAACTAAACATACCTAAATTTAAAAGAATAATGAATCATAATAAATTCTTATCATTTAAATTCAAAATTTTGATTAATAACCCAATTCCCTGTGGGGCGTCATCCATCCTACATTTTCTCGAATAGGCGGTGTAATCAAAAACCATGTTTATCATCATTATCAGCTTGAATACAGCCATTTTATGAACTCCACTCTGTTACTCACCCTCAAAACACTGTTCCACTTTTACGTTTACCTCTTGCTAAGGCTAATTTTCTCTACCTCTACGTATTTTCCACTCTCTGCAGAGGGTGAATATGTATGTCGCTGTCGTTTCTCGACGTGAGTTAACAGATTTCACCCGAAATATTCGGGAAAGCAAGCAAGTATGTTCGCCATCATTAAATTAGAGCCCCATTTCCTCCCTTCCATCTCCTCTCTTTTCAAACCAGCTTCCTCAAGAGTGTATAATGTTTCCCTTCTGATTCTTGGTGCTGGCTAGTCTGAAACATGATACAGGTCTAAATTGAATTGAATTATATAACACAGGAATGGATTTACTGGATAATGACACAGCAACAGCATATACATATATCTCAAATGTTGCCTCCAGGGAGTGGTTTTGTATTTAGCGGCACCAGCACACACAACACTAATTTCCTTCTCGACTGGGGGGTTTACATCTCTGGAGGGTTGTTTTTGTCAATGGCAAAAACGTTCTGCAAGGATACTGTGGGAGGCACGGGTGCCACAAGGATAATAGATTTATTATCGTGTAAACATGATTCAGCTAAATAAACTGAATTATATTCAGTTAATGGTTTTCTATTATCTGGTTTTACTTGAGGAAGTTGTGCTGGGGTGTGTAGTTGGCTGCATGGGCGGAAACTTATGGATTAAATTTACCAGGCAATCTTATAGCCCAGACTCCTGTTTAGGATGGGAGGTTCGCCTTATTTTCGCGTGAAAATTTGAATTATCTTCAACTTTTATTCGGATATAATATTTTGCCGAAATATTGATTTTTGTTTAATTAATTAATAAATATTTATTGTTGACGTACAGAAAATTAATTTCCTTTTTAACTGTGTTAGCAATAAGTATTAACTTGTTTGAAAGATGTGTTTTAAGCTAACTTTGAATCATAGAGGAAGAAATGCTCTGTCTATCTCAAAAGATAGCAAATAGCTTACTTCGCAGTGGCCTTTCAAAATTGGAATTACAAGTAATGATTAATTAAGTAATGAGTAATAAGTAATCAATACAAAGAATATATTATAGCCCCGTTGAGTCCACCAAAAAGTCTGGAAAAATCTGAAACTTTCAATACCAGCACACATCTAAAATGCGGGAGTGAGCATAATTCAAAGCCTATAACCAGACCAACTACCTCATAGTAGTAAGTTTTCGACATGATCACAAAAGCGATCCAACAACGCATGTAGGTACCTCATAAGTAAACCTGTCAGTGGTACTGATCCACATGCCTCAGATTTTGTACTAAATAAAACATATTACCTACTTTTAATTTTTATTTTAAGTTTCCTTTCCCACTATATATCTGTGCAAAAACCTCTTAAAACCTAAGCCCAAAATAGTCTCAAGCTACATATGTGCTTCCATTCAACATGAGATAATGTAGTAGTAGTAATGTAACTCGGAGAGTTTGGGTGATGGGAATTTTCGTTTTCCCCGATTAAAAGTCCCTAACTCTCCAGTCACGTCACGATTCTCTAACATACCTGGGGAGTTAGTGAAAACCTGATAAGGGTTCCAATATTGAAGGAAGGCTAACTCTGTGCAGGAGGGTCATAGAGAATTGGAGTTTTTCCTACGGATTTAGAGGCTAGAGTACAAAAATATAGGTGAACAATTTCTTGGGAGGATCTTTCCGGAAGGAAGGGGTGGGGGGAGCGGTCGTACCAGCCCTCATTGGAGGTTGACCAAAATACGTGATGTTTGGTATGAAATTAAAGAGGGAGGAGCAGGTAATCGGATGGTGTATTTTTTATCACTTTAACTTCATAACTGTATTTTTACCACCTAATGACACATTTTTTACATTTGGGTCATATACACCCCAGTTCCTATATTTTGCATATATTTCTTCCGTTCTTTATTTCACATCCATTAGTACTCTATTGTGAATATTTTTTTATCGGTAGTAAATTTCCACGACTTACCAGTTCTTCATAATGATAAGTTGTAAATATGTCCATTTTTGTACCAAAAAGCGGCCATTTTTTCATCTTAAAAAGGTCTGATTCACTTCTTTTCTAGTTATCTCCAAAACTATTTATTGGACTGCAAAATTAATTAGATATCTAATTAGGGGAGAACATGTAGATGCGATTCATCCTACATACAAGCTTTAACGTACATATCTAATGCATATCTAAAATTTTGATATCATCTCTTCTGTACTGAAAGACTACCAAATTGACCATTTCCACGTGATTTAAATTTTTTAGCGGGTACCTTGAGACACCAAAATCCATATTTCTCAGTAAGTATTGCAAGGATTTTCATAATTTGTTTTTGTAAACATAGCCAGGATATGCAGTGGGTCCATAGTTTAATTTGAAAACTCTAGGTACCTAGATACTTTCACAAAACACAACAAAAACAGCGAATAGTATCAGTTGAGAAATATTCTTCTTCCTACTCCACAACTAACCCATCCGACAGTTTTGTCGAGTGGAATAGAGAGTTTGGTACTTCTCAATACAAATTCCCCGAGTTACAGAATTTCAAGTGGAGAGTTAAGTATCAAAAGAACTCTCATCTCTACAACTCCACAACTATCCGAGTTAGTAAATCCGGCCCCAGGTTAGAGGAGGAATTTGAAGCTGGACGAAATTCTATACGCGGATGAAAACTTTTCGACATCAGGATTATGTCACAATATTTTTTCTTTTTTTTATCGAATGTAATAAACTCACCCACACCAATTATATCATTCACAGCATACCCTTGGTGCAAGATCCGGCACCAATTAACCAGAAAATGTACAGGTTACTCAAAGGAAAGTTATGAACAGCTAGCTGAAGTAAAAGCTGGAAAATGGCATTATCCAACAAAGTAGCTATCCTTGGAATTCACCTTTTCTAGTGGTCCCCAAGAAAGCGGGTGTCGATAGTGGAAAAGGTGGTGAGACGTTGTTGATTTTCGTAAATTAAACGAAAAGACAATAGACAACGCTCTCCGCTACCTGAAATCGAGGACATTAAATGGGCCACGCTAGGTACTTCAGCACCCTCGACAAACGGCTACCACCAAATTCTTGTCGATCCCCTAGTTAGACCAATAACAGCTTTCAGCACAAGTTATGGGCACTAGAAGTTTAAACCAATATCATTCGGGATAAAAAAAAAAGCCCCAACTACGTTCCAAACTTCGTATTAGCAGCCCTTAAAGGTGTAGAATGTTTCGTTTAGCTAAATGCTATCTTAATTTATTTTGAAGGAGTTAGTAATATATATATATATATGGTTGGTTTATTTTATGGGAATTACTGGACAAAGATTCATTTGAATAATCGTATGCTCGAATTAAACATTCACAATTAATCTTCAACTGAACTAACTACGTTTCACAAATTACGAATATGCATATGTATGGTATTTCTAGCCACCATATATTGATCTGGTTTAAAATTCTTAGGTCTAAAATTTAACAAAAGACTCTTTGAAAACTTATAATACCTACGAACTACCAAATTTATTGTAGCGTGCCGTAGCTGTAATTGTGAAATACGGTTGGCTTACTGCTAATGGTGGGATAATGTAGCAGTATATTAAATGAAATATATGTGAGGTTTTGTTCACTATTACGTTTATTTTTTCATTACTTCCTTTAGTTACACTTTTTAAAATATGGATCACTAACTTGAGCATATTTTTGCTAATTACTCGTTTAGTATAAATGCCGTATGCTCGTATTAGTTTGTGTTTACTGTCTTTCTTATTTATTCTTAGTCAATTCAATTCTTATCCTAGCTTAATTAAATTGTCTGTTTGCATTTGCAATTAAGATGCTGTATGTGATATGCTTAATTAGATATAAACCAGACCTTCACTCTAAAATTCACTACATGCTTGATTCAGAACTTAATTTTAACTTTACTAAATTATTTTTTCGCATATGTAATTGAAAAGCTATAGTTTAGCATATGCATTTCATGTAAAAGAACACTAATCTGAATACTTTCACCAAAATTTATTACTAGTCCAAAGAAAACACTTATCTGAAATTCTCTTTATCCTAACACCACTTGCACCTAAAGAACTTAGCATGTGGAATAACGTATCTTAGTGGATGTTATTGCATACACTTAACTGTATATAATATCCTTTAAAACTTATTCTATTTTGTTATCTTTGATCTGATGTTTATGCAAATGCAATCGTTGTCGAAAAACTGAGCACAAGCTTCCTTTTTATACCTTCTTGGCTATCATTTTTTGACAAGTTCCACACGCAAACTGCATTTTTAGCATATTTTTTCAGTTTAGAAAGACTTACACAAATTTTTCAAATTTTTCCAACTTGTCATCAATTTTGTTTTTATCCATAAATTGTCTTTGTATATTTAACTAAATTGCTTAATTTTTTTAATATTATATCAATATGATGGTCCTCCGCCATATTAAGATATTTTCCGGTGTCGGACGTAACTTTTCTCTTATCTCTTTTCCACATCTATCTGTTTCGGACTATTATATGAATTAATTTCTAAATTTTCGCGAATATCTAATTAACTTCTGAATTTAACACCTTTATGGTGAATTCGAATTAGTCTAATTGACTTTTCCCGTAATATCGCGATCGCTGTTTACAAGCATTAAACTAACAAGGAAGTGGCATATCAAGTGAAAACTTAAGCTACTCACTGACAGAAATTTTAAATGTATTAGTTCACAATAATTTTACAGAATACTAAAATTGAAGGAAAATATACACTTCAAGCTTTAGAAAAAACGCTATTTCATACTTCTAATGTTTATTAATAACAATAAACTTGAAAAAATCGCTAAACTCCCGGGACTCTGAAATATTTACTTTCACAAAAGTCAAACCAAGTCCAATTAAGTACCATCTGAGTGTCATTGAGTGGCTTAATCACGTACACTGTATTCGCTCGATATCGCGATTCTTTGTTAGTTATTTATTCAATGCTTACAAATAGGTAACTGAAGTGTTATTGTTTTATTTTTATGGCAATTATAGACTGATTATCTAGGTAAGTGTAAATGTTTTTTAAATAACTTTTATCAACTGACTAACTCCGGACTAAATAACTTTGTGCTAGAGCGCCTGAGCACTTGACAGTACCGTTTTGATTTACAATGATTGAATGTGGAGCTCTCCGATGTTTTTTTATGTTTTGGGGGATTTTGGGTGGTGGCATCCACCCTTGGGATTGTCTAATTTGGGCCGTGTGTGATATAAGTGGAGATGCCAGATTCGAGAGTCGGGGTTCGAGATTCAAGAGTCCAGAGTCGAGAAGAGTGGAGAGAATGTATGGAATTTATGACTAAAAAGTAGAAAATAACATATATTAAAAAAAGCTTTTAAAATAAATAACTTTCGTAAATAAATTGCACTAAAAAGTAAAAAAAAAAAATTTTTTTTCTTACTCAGTGATACACACAAGAAAAGTTTCGTTGTAAAATAAGAAATGCTACAACTTAGATTAAATCTTAAAAGTTTGGGCTTGAGTTGCAGTTCGCACATAGGATGTAAAAGGTCATATTAAAGTGCAAGTGCTGAGACTACGGTTTACAGTTTATATAAAAAAGTCATGTTAATACATTTTTTCAAAAAAAAAAACATAGAGGTCAAATTAAAAAAAAAAAAGGTAAGAAAATCCGAAATTTTAGTTTAAAGCACAATACTCGTGAGAGCGGTATGGGGCTGGTTGGGCAGTCGCTGCAAAGGCCATAAAGTTCTACGCACAATGAGCTCTTGATGGTGACCATACATTCTGTACTTTTGACGAAACAGAGTATTTTATGAAAAACTAATTTGTTTTTCCTTAATTATTCCTGAAAGATAGAGTTGAAAGTAATGTAATGACCGATGTTACGGAAATCATCTTAGATTCGGTAATTAGAATTCGATCGAAATTTATTGAAAAGAATTACTTTTAAGACAAATAGGGGTTGTAATTAACTACTTTTATTTAGCCCTCATTGGAAATTTTCGTATTAAAGACTTGATTTCAAAAAACTTATTTTTTTAAAAATCTGAAAATTTCCGTTTTTAAATAGGTGCTATCTACTCAGAAACTTCTGACTAAATAAGCTTTATGCCTGAGCGCCTGAGACTTCCGTTTGTGACGTAAGTGAAAGTTTAAGAAGACTTTTATGATAGTAAACGCGGATGGATTTTCATGGGGTTTGCTTTATTTAGAATGAGTGATAATTATAATCACAATTGTGATTATTGTGATTATGGTAACTGATGCCAAAACTTTTAAAATTCAAGATAAAAACTGAGTTCTAGCCTTTCATATTTTGCAATAAAACTTAACTTGTGTATATCATAGAGAAAGAAAAATTATTTTTTTCTTTTTAGTACAATTTATGTATGAAAGTTATTTATTATAAAAAAAATTTTAATATATTTTATAATCTTCACCCTCCCCACTGAACCTCTAGTATTGCGGCAAACCTTAGCTATATTGCGAAAAAAGAATTATTGAAATCCATCCAACATTTACATTAAAAAATATTGATTTTAGGGTATCAAGATAAATTTGGTCGTTTTTCAGCCCAGAAGAAACTCCAATTTTTTTTTAATATAAACGTTAAAGCTTATTTTTAGAATCAAACCAAATCTAGATTTTGCCCCTAATCAAATATCTAATTATTTCTTAACCCATTCCTACCTGATGATGTGAAATTTCACCCCATGCAGAGGTATTTCTGAAAAATTCTCTAGGCCAACTGCGTACAGGTATTTGGCTCTAATTTAGCAAAGTAGTAGAGGATGGCTGGGGCGATGGTCCGTTCTTGTAGAGTCTTGCGGAATTCTCCCGTTTAATTATCTAAATCCGCGTACAAAGTTCGGTATTTTTTTTATTTTGGAATTTTTTCATTTAGAAAATCAGCAAAAATAGTAAGCATGCGTAATTTTGGGAGTTTTCTCCAGAACACAAGGTTCTCAGGGTCCTTTAACCTCTGTGTTAATTTGGTCTCGATCACATTATTTACCTGTGCACTATGAACCTGTCGCGGGTGAAATTTCATCCGTCCGGCACCAGGTGTTCTGAAAATATTTGAAATTTGAAACATCGAATAACAAATGGCTTCAATTCAGAAAACAAATGGCGTTATTGACAAATCGAAATAATTTGCAATTAATGGATATTAAAATCAATGAGCGGCCTTTTTGGAGGGAACCTCACCATTGCGATAGATTTGGAAGCAATTTTTGGGATTAAGACAAACATTACACTTCGTGCAAGCATAAATTTTGCCTCCGTATTACTTACATCGGCGATAATTATCACCACGGTGTACAATGTGACCAATTTCATCCTCGGGAATACATTTTTGCTGCAGTGTCATGGTACTGAATGTCCTGTTGAGTCGTATGACCTGGCGTTCAATCGGTGGCAACTAGGTTTCAACAACATCCCGTCAAAATTCAAATTGGCCCATTGGCTTCCTCTTTTCAATCTTGGAGAACATCACGTGCAGTTTTTAGGCGTTTACCATCGCTGCATCTGACACGTTCGTTATCAGTGGCCAGCACCGATTATTTCCACGCATTCGAATTCTGTCATTCTGTAACGAAGACTGTCAATAACCAAAACTGTCGATATATGCTCTGCCGCTATTTTTACTCACACATACGTGCCGATTAATAACTTAAAATATATCGGTCCGCTGATACACGGGTGACACACGTGGGCAGACAAAAACCGACTTCGAATCTAAACAGTATTCCGTTCTATGATAGAGGAATAGACACGATTGAGGATAGAGACAGACGAAAGCTGGTTTTAGTTTATAGTGTATCTCACCTCATGATGAACGTCGATCAGACACGTTCGAAAAATTCGAATAAGTCATGCACCTGAAATAAAAGAAAATAAGGGATTTAATTCCATCTGAGGCGAACACCCTTCCCTCCATACCTCACTTCATCACAAGGAAAAATATTAGTCACAGGTACACGGTTTTCACAGAAAAATTCCGTTTCAAACTTATTCTATATTGTTAGCTTTAAAGATACAATTCTAAGTATTTGCGGAACATGTAGGGGCGGGCGGGTGAAATTTCACCCGATAATTATTTTTTTTTATTTCTATTTTATGCACAACAACATTAATGCATTTGGACGAATTCTACCGGGGAAAAGCATATGCATGCCGGCTGCAATGGGTTAAATCCGATAAACAGTTTCGGATATACTCGAAAGGAAAGGAAATCAGTCATTCATAAGGTGAAAAATGGCCGTGTTTTTATTGAAAAAATGGCTTTACTTTAATCTCGTGTTTTCGAAGAACCGTTACTCTCTTTCCTCTTTAATTTGATGTCCCATACGTCCCATTTTGGACAACCACTATGGAGGTAGTACAACAAAACCCCCCTCCCCTCCACCGCCGAACCCCAAAGCCAATATTTTTTCACCTATCTTTTTATCCCAAATATCACAAATACAACTAAAAAACGGCATTAATGACTTTTTAAAGCCACCGTATACTGTAATATGACGAAATACTCCTTAATAACAAAACTTTTGTTCATTCGGTGTTGATATATATTTTTTGTAAAATATGTAAAGCAGCAGGCTTCAATTGACATTTGAATCAGAAAAATCGGTTGCCCGTTCTCGAAATATGATATTATGAAAATGACATTTTATCGTAAAATCTCGAAATTTGTATAAGTTATGTTATTATAATATTGAGTTGAAATAAAAATTTTTCAATTAATATACGTTAAAATTCCATTATTTAAATTTTCGACCGTATGGCAATTCTTCCTAATTACTAAACGAAGTACATTTTAATGGCACCGCGTCTGATCGAATATTCCAATGCGACCCACGGGTGATGCACGCAGCCCGATGGGACAGTCGGGTGCGATTCACCGATGATGCACGCCACCCGATGAGATCTTTGAGTGCGACCCAACCGTGATCAGGGCGGCATAAACGTGTTAAACTTCTGCACATTAATATATTGTGAAACAGAATTACACTTCTGCAGCAGAATGAAACTCCTGCTTAAGTGTTGGTAATAGTGTAGCAGAATTAATTTTTGCAGTAGAATGAAATACCTGTTTAGTAGGTGTGGGCAGTAGTGTAGCAGAATTAATTTTTGCAGCAGAATAAAACTTCTACTTAGGTGTAGGCAGTAGTGTATCAGATTTAACTTCTGAAAGTAGAAAGTAGGTTTACTGCACAGGGGCTGGATTCCGCAACTATGAGTTTTCGCGTGTACACAGCCTTGTTCCGATTCCGCAAAAGTGGAAATGAGTTTTTCTGCCAAAAATTGTGTACACTTTAATTGATATGTTCTCACGGGCATTTTGTTCGTGAATTTTGAAGAGGTGAGGACATTGAATCGTAAGTTTTTGTCGAGCATTATTTTCAAAATTGTTTGTTATATTATTTATTTATTTTTTATTTTTTTTATATTAATATTATTTTAAAATTTGTAGATAAAATGGCTGCAATTAAGGCGAAAAAGGCAAGCGAGGAACAAAAAGAATTTCTAGTTAATTTTATGGAAATTAACGTAGAATTTCCAAACGAAAGGTGAAATTTCTTTTTCTCTTTTTCTTTTACCGCGAAATTGCAGAAATTTATAACAATATGTAAATGGCATTTTGATAATTTAATTTTTAATTTTTGAAATTAAAATTTTCCATTTCAGATTCGAATCGATTGATGGAGCCCATTCAAGGGAAAGAAAATAGTCTGAATTAGCAGATAAACTAAATAGCTTACGGGGAGCTATTAAGGATGGACCCAAGTGGAGAACGCTTTGGCTCGATCAGTGAGAGAGATTTTTGAAATTACTTTGGTATACTCGTAATTAAACATTTTGTTTTCATATATTAGAATTCACGTTAAGGAAAGAGATGCACTTCTCAAAGCGGCTTTTGAGAGAAGTGGGGTGAATGGTCCCAAAAAAATTAAGCCCCTAACCGATTTTGAAAATAGAGCGCTCCAGCTTATGGTTCCAGCTGTTGTCCATGGTAATGAAGAAATAGAAGAGTTGTTAAATACCGCGGATGTAAGTATAGCTAATAGCTTTTTTCAAACATTTTATTTCTAATGAAAAGCACATTTTATTTATATTTTAAAGTATTTATAGAGTATTGCGACGGGGAAATGGTTGAGAAATGACTTCTAGAGAAGTCACCAGCAGGTGTGGGCTCAGGAAAACCTCCCTCCGCGGCAGTTCAACAAACAAATGTAACGGCTCCCAGTTAAAGGCAGCGGCAACCTTCTGGGAAAAATCCGCCAATGGAGGAAAAGCTGCTTAAGATAAAGGAAGAAAAATTGTTGTATATAAAAAAGAATTACGAAATGCCACAAAGAAAATTCGAGTCTGAAAAAGTTTGGCGCAAGTCCTGGCTAGAATTAAGAAAAAAAGAATTTGATGTAAAAATTAAAAAATTAGAGTTAAAAGAAAAAAAAATTATAACAATAATAATTTATTTCAATACATTTTTACGGTTGTTTTCTCCATACAACAAAAGATATTAAAAATGAATAAAATTGTTGTAAACAATTATTTGACGAACACGTCTTCCTTCTGATAACGTATTATCACCGCTTTCATCATCAGTTTGGTCATAAGCTTGCTCTGTTAGTTCAAGCAGTAGTACGTTCGCTTTTAGTAAGACATTATGTAAAACAACACAGGCATTAATAATCCGTCCTGCTTTTACAGGATCATAAAATAGTACTCTGTCTTTCGATGAACACCGGAATCTACTTTTTAAAATTCCAATACAACGCTATACAATACAACGTGTTTTTTTATGGGCAATATTAAACCATTCTTCTTCTTAATTAGAAGATGAATTAATAGGTGTAATTAGCCAGGGTTGAAGAGGGCAGCCACTGTCTCCCAAAAACCAAAAATTTTGTTCTCCACGAGAATGTTTCTTTCTTTAATGTTCCTGTAATGCAGAACGGTGCCATATATAAGCGTCATCCGTTCTTCCTGGGAACTTTGCATTAGCATAACGTATGACGCAATTAAAATCGCAGACTATTAGGACATTTATTGATTGACCGCCTTTGCGGCAATAATACATGTGCTCTACGTAGGTGCCTGGGGAATTAATTTTGAAGTGACTTCCGTCAATTAGACCCACGATTAGTTGGTAAACTTCCTGTTTGATGGCACTTTCTCCTTGCTGCCCAGGAAAGTAAACATACTTCATTGATAATATCTGCAACTTCATATGTATGCTTCAACTCACAGACGTTTGCGACATGCAAGACATAAAATCCTGCCAAATCGCTCGTTGAAAACTTTCCGTAGCAAAAAATAGAAATCTCAAATGTACAGTACTTCCAGAATACGCTCCGTTGTATAAAATAACGGCTTGGTTTTGTCTAAAAATTGTACACACACATGTATTGGAAACCGATACAATTCAACAAATCATTCCTCAGATGTTCTTTCAAAAGGATATTCGGAATCCCTTAACTTCCTTCTTACTATAATCAAATTCTGTCTAGAATGTTCACAAATTTTCTAATATAACAAATTTTTGAATTTATCTTTACCTCAGTCTTCGCCTTAATACTAGCGAATTTATACTCATTTGTTATAACTAAGCTTAACTTTTTTAAAAAAGACTATTTTCTCACTGATAGTTTTACACAACAATTTAAAACTCATTCAGCAGATTTGTGTACACTGGAAAATTCTTCACAGTTGCGGAATCCAGCCCGATCAATAAAAACTACCAATTAATTTCATATTGTTGATACGTATTTATTATGAAATATATATTTTACGAGAAGCAATTCATAATTATAATTTCCAAAGAAAATATGAATTTTCTCAAAATTTGCAATCTTATTATATAAGTAGTTTTCATTAATTATATATTTATGTACATACATAAGCAAGGAAAAACAAGATCTATTAGAAATAAAGTTTTTTGATATTTTTTATTATTACTTCAAAATTTTGTGTTTAGGCTAATGCTATCAATAATCAATAGTTTTCCTTACAAAAAGAATACACTGTTAATACCTACGTTGTTCAAAATCGATCCTTCTGTATATTACGATATGACTTTATTCGTATTGGAAAGATTTTTTATGGGAAATTTCAAGTTTTTACTTTCGGTGCATGTCAAGAATAGTAGAAGCAATGATGCCTACTTTATGTAGCAACCTTTCAAATAGATTCTACACAATGAAATCAAGCTTCACTTTAGTATATCTAATTAAGATCTACAACACATAAAGTTAAGATTATGTACATATAGAGCTATTTAGCAACACACTTCACTATCTATGCAGAATATTACCTACTCAAAATTCCGAATGATGATTTTGAAAGTCGCGATTTAGATACGCAAGTACACAAATAACGGACTAGTTACGCTTATTCAAAAGTTGCGGATTAGTTTCGCCAGATTGAGATCGAATGTGCACAGTATAGTGTACAGAAGCGTGGCTCAAAATATATGGATTTGAAAAATGTAAGCTAATATAATATGAAATTTCTATGCAAAATTTTAGTTAAATTCATTAATGTTTAGAGATCGCTCATCTCAGAAGTAGTTATTTTTTTGCTGTTTTGGATTTTCAAAAAACTGTTTTAAATATTTTTTTTTATAACTCTTTAATTAAAATTAACGAAACTTAATTATAGGCTTATTGCAGTGAAAGGCCTTTTATAAAATAAAATTTTTCTAGTTTTTATAAAATAAAAAAAAAATCAAGGCCGAAACTCCAATTTTTTCAACCTCGTGTAAATTTTTTTGGAAAGAAAAGCAGTGCGTGACTATTTTTTTTTTTCTACTATAAGGTAATCTACATAGATTATCTTTATTGTGACTATAGCTTACATGACTTCAGTAGAGGATGTACTCCTCTCAAAATGTTATTTTCCAAAGTAGAGTTTTTTTACAAATAGTTTTTTCTAATTCTTCCTTCTTCAAGATAATAGCAACTATACCATTCAGTTCGTCTGTATTAAAGCGCTGTATAAAGTTAATATAATTAACTCGTGTCAGACTTCCAAAAGCAGTTATTCTTCTATTGGATGTAAGAAGAGCGAACTTGATTTTTTGCAGAAATATCCGTTTCTCACTATGTGAGGAGGATTTTTCAATAACAGTAGTATTACATTGCTTACCGATTTCGTTTTTATTATTTTTATTTTTCACTGTGCCCTTAACACGATAACGAAAGGCTGTAGAGGTTTTTGAGAGGTTATGTTTAACAACAAATGATGATATGCCTCATAGTAATTATAACGAATCTTTATCGTCGATTCAAAGAATATCAGTAGCAGTAACATCTGCCAATCTGAATACTCTGCGTTCATTATCCAACTCATTTTAAATGGTCGATGAAATTTCGTATGCAAAACTCTCTAAACCTGAGCCAAAACTGATCAGATCTTTCAGAAATTATGTGCACTAAAACCCTTAAAAAAACGTATGAGTGAATATTCTAGAGCTTTAACGTCCTGTATAAATATTGTCAGAAAATTTTATCGTTTTGCATGTTAAAGTGCGAAAATATGTGTTTATTTTCATCTGTTTGAAATATTGTCATGGATATAGCAATTACCAATTACAAAAATAAATCTCATAAATGATTCAACCCAGGAAAACATCAACGTAGGTATTTGTAGGTGGTAGGTGGTAGGTGGTAGGTATTGTGTATGTAAAAAGTAAACTGATGTTACTTTCCAATTAATTGAAGTAGAAATATATTATGTTTGGAAAATTTTCTAATTACTGCGGTGGCAATTATAAGTACAGAATTATAAGGATGACATACCTTTCCCCCCATTCCGCAGAACATTAGAATAACGTTATTAACCCCGTAATTTGAAATGGAAGACTGTTATTAATTCATTACTGTTCCATTTTATAGTTTTTTTAATGTAACTTAATGGTGCTAATTTGTTCTTCAGTATAATGCTTTAAGCTTCACGGTACTAAAATTGTGTAATGCCTTTGAATTTTTCTCTATAAATTTACTGGCATCATTAACATAACGGACTAAATCTAAAAGAAGTTGTTAAGCTCAGAGGTCATGTACCTTTCGATTACTTAACTTCCTTAATAACTACGGGTGGTGTTAATATAATTATAGTAAAAGCTCCTCGAATTAGCGGCTTGTGTATACCCGTAACTACGATTTAGCATTCGTTATGGCTCCACAACTCAGAAAATTGCTGCATGCAGAGTTCAATTCGACTAGCTGACAAATGGAGCCGTCATATTTTCGGGAACCAACCTATCATTAAAAATTAATTTAAAACGAGAGAAGAAAGCCGCATGGCCGTAATTATTACGTGAGTTCGCCCCTAACTATTTGAAAATATGAAAGTTACAAGCGCCGGCAACCATTTTAACATTTGCGGTATGGGCATGTTGGCCTATTATGGCAAGTAACAACAGCGTACATTTCTGATGATGATAATATTGACCGCTGCCACAGTGGAACAAAACAATTGATGAACCGGTGCTAGCCATGCAATTAAAGTGACATGAAAAATATGAGGCAATTAATAGTTACCTTCGATGATCTCTGCGCAAAAACAAACCCATTTTTTTCTATCTATAACTGGGCCCATCCCAAGTCCCAAAAGGCCGTTCGTTGGCATCGTTTGCGCAAGGTTACAGCCAATCTCAAAAGATTTGAAAAGGCTAATAAATTGCCAAGGCAGCACCTTCTTCATGCCACTTTGTGTCATTTTGGTAACATCGTCCCTCCGGGCTGATTTTGTTGTAACAATTGTTTCGAAAAGAAATTTATCTTGACTGGGGAATCTAATTCCTTTGATGTGCTTCCGCCATTCAGGATCGAACAAAAGATTTTCAGTATCATGTCTTTAGGCTTGTCCAAGCCGGAGTTGTGTTTTCTTACAGCAACACAATTATTGTTGTTGGATTAGGTAGCATTCTTTGTATATAGACCAGAAAAAGTCAAAACATTTTGACGTGCAATTGTCGGCGGCAAATTGCCAAACAAATTGTCAAGGGATGTTAGCCGAGATTACCTGCAATCACAGGTACCTTCGTTGTGGGTGGTCATTGCAGTTTTGTGTTAAGTTTTGCAACTTACACTCAAATGACAGTTAAAATTATAAAGTTAATTAATCTTTTAAAGGAAAGAGTGCAATTTTGTGTAGGAAAATTAATGTTATATAATTTTTTAACTTTCCGTCTTTATTTGGTCGAAATAGATAAAATATTGGTGCGATAGTGTCATTTCCATATTCTAGAAAATTGAAAAAGACATAGACGAAAGGTAAAACTTTTGGCAATTTGGAAATTTCATCATCTTTCCAGGGGAAAATGGTCTGAATAACTATTCAAATACTGCTTGATAATAACATACAGTTAGGATTACGATTACTTTGTACAATATAATTTCTCAAGAAATCTTATAGGTACATATCTATAAGCAAAAGTACCTAAAAGTGCATATACCTTCCAGATTTTTCTCGGTAAAAATTTTTCTTTCCATTTGGATTATCTGAACATGTGTTTACAGAATGATTACATTTTCGCAAAGAAAAATGAATGCAGAGTTCTTCTCTATAGAGAGCATTGTAGCGGTCACATTACAGTTAAAATCTTTGTTTGCCAAAGCACTATTCCTTAAATATAAAGCTCTGCAAAAAGTTTATCGACACCTCTGGCGGAAAAACAAAAGAACTCCTACTCCTTAGAAGAACAGAGCTCAAAATGATTACTGAGCTCTTCTCAGGCCTTCCCCTTAAGGTATCACCTAAACAAGGTGGGCTTGGCTGAGACTTCATCCTGCCGTTTTTATCAAGATGCTCACGTAACCTCGGAGCACTTGCTCTGCAACTGCGGAGCATTGGCTAGGCGGAGACTACTCCACCTCGAACATACTTTTCCTCCACCCAACCTACGTGTGGAACCTCCATCTCAGAATGGCTCCAGATTTTATTAACAGTCTGAACCTAGAAAGGGAGTAAATGCAATGGGGTCGCAGTGACAATGAAGCTAACACCTACACACCCCTTCACAAATCTAATCTAATCTAAGTATAAACCTCGGACTTTTTTGCCATGTTCCAAAAATGCAGTATAAGCAAAATTGGCACCAGCTAGTTTGATGTAGTGTTTTTATTAGTTCAGCAGGAAAATAAAGGTAAACTAGAAGTACGATTACATATTGCAACTTTTGCTGCGCAGCTTCAAGATGTGTTTACACGTAGTGGAACAAAGTTGCGCGCAACCTGCAGGTTTTGATGTGCGCAGCTCAGAAGCTGCAACCTTTCGAAACAAAACTGCTAAGGTGTTTACACATGAAGCTTCAGTTAAATGCTGAAGTTTTTCGATGATCCAGAAGTGCAACTGTCGCTTGTTTGTAATTAATTTTCAAAACAAAATGCAATAAGAAGCTGAAGGGTAAGAGGTATTGGAGTGAAAAAATATATAGCTAATAAGGAGTGTACTGGACCCATAAATAATGTACCTAATGAAAGAATTACGTACTAGAAATTAAATTTTTTGAAAACATTTCTTGCGCTAATCACCTGACGGCTTTGAAGAAATTCTAATTCTTATAAAGAAACAAGTAAAAACGCTAGAATTGGTCTAACACCAAATCTCACGATACCCTAGGTGAATTACCGTATGTAATTTCGTATGGTCTTCTATCTGTGAAATTTTGATTTTTGAAGTGGTTCTTCGCATATATTTCTAGAACAGTTCGTCGGACAGAAAAAAATGATTATAACCAGTTTTATAGGATTTCATATCCAAAACAAGTTTTTAGAATAATAAAAATGTCTAAAACTGATCATTTTCACAGTATACGTAAAAACCCTAAATTTGTGTATGGCAATACCACGAAGGGGTTGCCCAATTTAGTCCACCTTTGAATTTTTCGATATAATTATAAAAACATCATGTACCAAATTTTAGCTCTCTATCTTGTCGCGCTCTCAGACAGTGTCCAAATATATACTGGAAAACCCACGAAGGAGTTCCCCGATATGTCTCATTATCGCACTTCATTCTACTTTTTTTTTAAAGTCCATATACAAAATTTCAGCTTTCTAAAGGAACGCGTACGCACGGACGAACAGACGGATAGACGGACAGACGAACAGACGGACAGACGGACAGACGGGCAGACGGACAGACGGGCAGACGGACAGACAGACAGACAGATAGACGGACAGACGGACAAACGGACAGACGGACAGACGGACAGACGGACAGACGGACAGACGGACAGACGGACAGACGGACAGACGGACAGACGGACAGACGGACAGACGGACAGATGGACAGACGGACAGATGGACAGACGGACAGGCGTATAGATGGACAGGCGGATAGACGGACAGACGGACAAATTGACAGACGGACAGATGGACAGGCAGACAAGCGGACAGATGGACAAACAGACAGACGGACAAATGGACAGACGAACAGACGGACAGACGGACAAACGGACAGACGAGTAGACGGACAAACGGACAGACGGACAGATGGACAAACGGACAGACGAACATTATGCAGTTTTATGCTCACATGATGTCGCTCTGACTGGAGGAAAAAGCTTGAAAAGTTTTTTTTTTTTTTTTAATAAAACTCGTTCATTTCTTTTCATTTCTTAAAGCCGAAGAGCTGTAAGGTATGAATTAAGACGACTTTTTAAAATTATGGAAAGCCTGAATTGGCGGAGAAAATATTGCGCAAAATCATAAGATTCGTAAAAAACAATGTCTCACTTCAACATATGGCTAAGTACTTAATCATATATGTTATTTTCTGCGGACCTTCTGCTTTTTCCTTAAGGTGCTCCTAACCGATCTGGCAGAATGCCAGATATCTGCCCATTTTTGTGGGTAGATACGTGTAATCACGGTCGCAGATATAGACAGACAAATATCTGGCGACAACGTCTGGCACTCAAAAATGTCCAGATGTCTGCCGCACGTTTAATAAGCCAATTTTTCTATCAGGCAAATTTTGGAACATCGTCTGCTAATATGCCCAGTAAATATTTGAATTGAAGAGATATCGGTCCAGTTTACCTGTTAAAAAAAAATAGTTTTGTGCACGTAGTGCTAGCAGTATAGAACAGACTGCAGGAGACAAGTTTATGCAAGGTTTGTATTATATTATATAATTATATATTAATAATATAGATACACAGATGAGTGGCGGTGGGATTGGGTGGTTAGAGATAAGTAATATCTAAGCTATTATCTGACTGAGTCGCGCGCTTCCGTACTCTAGGGCTTCACTCTTTGTCCGTATGTATATATATGTGTGTGTGTGTGTGTGTGTGTGTGTGTGTGTGTGTGTGTGTGTGTGTGTATGCATGCATGCACACATGCATATGTGTGGGAGCCCAAATATATAGTAAAACACCATATTTTGGTATGGCAAACCTACGAAGAAGTTGCCCAACCTGTTTCATTTTGAACTTAATTTTACATTTTTTTACAAACGCCGCGTACAAAATTTGAGATCTCCAAGTCGACGCGTTCGCAAACAGTTTCCAAATATATAGTGAATACAAAACCAGGAAGAGGTTACCCGATTTAGTCCATTTTTTCAATTTTATTTACTATTGTTATTAAAATACCACGTACAAAATTTCAGCTCTCTACGTAGTCGGGCAGTGTCCAAATACATCTACTCTATAAAACGAAATATTTGTATGGCAACCCTACGGAGGAGTTACCCGATTTAAACCATTTTTGAACTTGTATTTGCAATTTTTATGAAAACTCCATTTGTAAAATTTTAGCTTGCCAGCTCGAAGCGTTCTCAGAAAGTTTTCTAGACCTCGACAATAGAGCCATCTATCGTATCCAAAACTATACGAACACAGTAACACGGGATTTTTATATACTTATTAAGATATCTACCAGATACATGTGTACATAAATAGAATAAATATACATAATTAACACAGCAGATGAAAATAAGCCGGAGTCAATATGGACCAGTGGTGAAACAATGCGCTTGATCATCGAAATCGAACATCATCCACTTTTTCACTTGTATAAAATGCACTATACACAATAAAAGCAGCCGCGTACCTTACTCATTTTTTAACAATGAACTTCACATTAGTTTAAGTTGTCTTTGCCAGATAAAAGCAGTATTTTACCAGATGAAAACTAGCAGGTCGTGTGATCAATAAAGCTAGACGCATGCCAGATAACTGACCGAAAACTATCTGACAACTCTGTGCCAGATGAAATCTGCCCGAATATCTGCTCCGTGTGTAATCAGTAGTACAAATATTTGCCCACAAAAATTGGAAGATATCTGGCATTTTGCCAGATCATTTAGGAAAACCATTAGAATAATCTCATTCTTGTTAGGATTTAACAATTCTATGTTGTAAACATATATTTAAAGACTTTCTGTAGGCGACAAGGATTTATTTTCTTGCGAGTGTTCGCTACGTTTTTAGGAAGCCTTAAAAGATAGTAAACGACCAACTGAGTTTTTTTTTAATTTGACAATAATTACTTTGCTAAAATAAATACTGTTTCTTTCCATTTTTATGTTATCTAAGGAGCATGCATTCTACCGTACCTACCTTACAACCATGATACAAAGATTAACAAGGTATTGCCGAAATATCTGTCAACTAGTTGCTTGCATCATTTGGCGACAATTATCAAAAATTTGTTTTTCTCAATATCAATCGTCCTTATCAAAGTGAAAAACATTTTCTGTTTCGAAATTTCTTTGCTTTCTCACTAGCACATAATTACTTTTCCAGCAGAAGCGATTTAAAGGAACAAAAATGTTTTTATTAAACATTTCAATATATTCAAAACTTATTTCAGTCAATGTATATTAAAAACTGAAAATAAAATTCACTGGAAATGACATTTGTGTCCACATGACGTACTAATGCAAAATTTGCTCTTGAATCGGCCATACCTTGTTATCTGTGTATCATGCCCTACAACAACATCATTCATTCAATAAATAACTTATAATTTAAAATTCGCTGGATAATGTATAAATTAATAACGATGTGGGGGAGAATATTCACAGATAATATTTATTTTAATTAATGAATTTAAAAAGACAGAAATACTGTACGTACAGTATACTACCAGGGGCGCACCGAGAGGGGGGACGAACGGGACCGGTCCCCCTCCAGAATGTCAGTTTTCTGAACATAATTAGAAATTACGTATAAAATGTGGTCTGTATATTATTACAAAGTCCGATAAAATAAAATAAAACCTTTTAATCTACAATAGCAGTCCTTAAGTGCTCAGATGAGTGCAGGACGCGACTTTAAAGCGCTATTTTTCTGACTTGTTAGGACTTGGGACACCTGTGGTCCCCCCCCCCCCCCAAAGCCAAATTCTGGCTGTGTTACGGTATACTACACATATATGATTTGTATCTACTATCATTAGGTGAAGGATACTTGGTAATATCATGTATCATATTTTAATCGTTACCAAAATTCGAACCGATGTCTTCTTCTTCACTAATGTTTAGAATTTGAAAATAAGAGAAAGATCTTTGTAGAATCATATAAATTTAATACTGGAAGAGATGTAATAATAAGGAACACACACACATGCCGACAGTTAAATACAAATCTTTTCTACGTCCACGGTGGATGTACACCGCTATCATAAGACCTATCCTCACATATGCAATCTTGGGGTGGTGGAATGCTCTAGAGAAAGCAATACGCCTAAGACGTCGCTGTATGCCTATTAACGCATTATAGGTACTCTTAGAATAACAGCAATTGCAGCAGTGCAGATTATGCTCCGGCTCTTGTCCCTCGACATCTATGAGAAATTTATAACTGCAAGAAATGCACTAAGCCTTAAAGAATCGGGCTGCTGATAACAGAAATCTTGGTCACAGTAGAATACTGTGGAATACTGGGCCTAGATTTGTTCTTTTAAACTGAGTCTCTGCTGAGGAGGAACGGGATTCATGTGCGTAATCTTACGCAGTTATCTCGCGACATTGCCACTTTGGCAAACATACAAAGCGCATGGAAGCTCCATATAATGACTTGTGCGGAAGCTATATGGATGGGGAAGAGGTTGAGAGTATTTAGCACCTGCTATGTGAATTCCCTAACCTTGATAAGCGTAGGAGGAATACGGTAGCTACATTCTCTGCGAACTGAGAGAATTGGCAGACAAAGAGTTCCGGGACCTGGTAAGGTTCATTAACTGTTCTGGATGGTTTCAGCACACCTTCAGATCGTAGGTATCCTGTCCAGACAAGGACCCAATAAAGTGAGGTCGCAATGGACCATAAATAGTGTAAGTGTAGGGTCATACTGCTTTTACGATGGCTGCCACTCTAACCCAGGATTCAACACAATACACGCTAAAGTTGTTTTCTGGTGCTATTATTTTTACAATTGTTTGTCAATATAAATACATATAATATTGTTAAGGAAATGGCAGGTACTGAAAAGTACTACATTTTTATACCTGTAAATAACAATAGTGTTATACTAAAAATAAAATTACAAAGTTTATGATATAATAAATATAATAATAGTTATGTATTATAATATTTTTTATTTATTTAGAACTTCTTCAACGATCTGATTACTGAGTTTACAAAAGTGAAATATAACTATAAAATGACAAAAGTATTCATAACCATAATAACGATAAAAAGTATACATAACAATAACAATGAAAAAATAAGTAACTTTAACTAAGCTGATCTCTTATTTGGCTTTTTGAAAGATGAAAGTCAATGCAATCAAGCTGGCCGTTAAAGATACGAGACATTGATGAAATGGGTCTCATGCAACCCGTAGCTTGTACTATGTTGAGGAACAACGAAGATGTCACAGTTCCTCAAGGAGCGCACAGAAACAGACATATTGAAAGTATTTAAGAGCTCAGGGGAGTTTATCACTCCTTGTATACACTGAAATGCAAATACAATTCTGGAAATTTTACGTCTATTCTCAAGAGAATATAATGAAAAGAGTTTAAGCCTGTCAACATATGGAGGCAGAATAATAGGGTTGTCCCAATGAACTCCACGCAGGGAAAATCTGACAAATCTCCGCTGCACAGCCTCGATGCGATTTATGTATACAGCATAGAAGGGAGACCAGATAGGACTGGCATACTCCAAAATGGGTCTAACGAACATTAAACTCTTTTGAACATCTCTTTACAAACTCCAGAGTAGCATTCGCCCTGGCCACGATTGAATTAATATGATGTTCGCAGGAAAGACGAGTATTAAGGAAGACACCCAAACCTTTGGTTTGTCAAGTCTACCTAATAAGCATACATCTAAAGTATAATTAAATTCCAAGGGGGAGGAAAGGAAATAGTAGTACATTTGGTAATATTAAAAGGAAGACAGTTAATAGCACACCATTTATGAAAGCTGTCTAAATCCGAGTTTAAAAATCCAAACTCGTTTCTATTAGAAACAAGATTTTGGCATCGTCAGCATAGCAAAGAATTCTGAAATTAGCCAAAATCAAAGATACATCGTTGGCGTAAACTATAGAAAGGAGTGGTCCAAGGTGGCTACCTTGAGGTACGCCAGATAAATAAGAATGAAGCCAATTGCCAAAGACAGTAGGAAAACCAAGAACAGTCAACTTGTGAATTAAAATTTTATGATTAATTCAAAAACTTTACTGAAATCCGTGAAAATGCAATCCACTTGCTTACCGTTTTCAATATCAGAAATGCTGAAATTAGTAAACTCCAACAAATTAGTCGTAGTAGATTTTCCCTTCATAAAACCATGCTGAAAAGTGCACAGAAAGAGCTTGCAGTGGAAGTACAAAACATCGTAAACCAGGGCTTCAAATATCTTACCAATACAACTTGAATTAGCAACAGGTCTCTAGTTAGAAATGTCGCTCTTATTGCCCTTCATGTGTAAAGGAATAATCAAAGGAAACTTCCACTGTTTCGGAAAAACGCCACAAGTTAAAGATAAATTAAATAACACAAAACAGAAACGATGGATGTAGCACAATGTTTTATGAGTGTGGAAGAAACGCCATCCGGACTGCCAGAAAAACTATCAGCTATAATTGAAATATACTTTGAGACAGACGCTATATCGAAAAACATCTCTTTAGGTTGAAGAGAAGTCTGCGGAAACTTCGTCAAATGGATAAAATCACAATAACTAATATCACAGTAGTTATCACACAAGGAAGTTTTAAGGAAGTCCCCAAAAAGATTGGCAGTCTCTAAGGGATCCACACTGTCTAAGTTACCGAGTCGCAACGATGAAGGGTATCCGTCACAGTTGCGCTTAGAGTTAGCAAACCTCCAAAATTGCTTTAGTGCAGCATGCAAAGCTGATCTCATTCGAAATACATAATCGTTGTACGAGTCAGTCAAACACGAAATGCACTGAGCACGCGAATTAGAATAAATTAGAATAAATTACGTAATCAGCATCACTCCTTAAGGAACAGAACCTCCTCCAAGCTTTATTCCTTAAATTTTTTAGATGCTTTAAAGAGTGATTGAAGCACGGTTGATAATTCGTATCACGATTCGAACGAACAAGTGGTACGCAGTGAGTAAAACACAGAAATAATATGTCATAAAACGAGTTAACAGCTTCATCAATGTAACGTTCACCCAGAACACTGGTCCAATCACAAGCGGACAACCATTAATTTATTTTTCAAAATCTGTTTTTTTAAAGTTATAACAGTAGTTACTAGAAGCATTAAATGATGAACTTACAGGATCAAAAAACAAAACTACATCTAGTGTCGGATGATGACTTGTTTCTGGAACCGATAGTCCCATTGGAATGCGAAGAAAATACCAGGGCAAGAGATTTTCCAGAGTCATTAAAAAGGCCGCTAGACTGCATTAGTCCTGAGTCATCTTAGAGGAAAACCAGTTACATTGGCATAGTGGGCGGAGATTTCGCCAACAAGTTTTTTGCCTTAGCAGAAGATCCAGAGCGCCCCTTTGCAATAAATTCACGCACAATAAAATTATGGGGCCATATCTCAGGAGAGAGGACCATCTGAAACAAATTTTCCGGAACCAAAATCCTGAAGGACGCAAAAAATTAGGGTTTCTCACAAGTAGAGTAGTAGTAATGTCATCTTCGGTAGTGTCAGGATGTACTCTAGATACGAAGACACATTTTGGAAGCCTAGCTGGCCGCAGCGAACAACATGTCAGGATGTACTCTAGATACGAAGACACATTTTGGAAGCCTAGCTGGCCGCAGCGAACAACGTCTCCAATTACAGGTGGAGTATCATTGGTGGATGCAATATCCGCAACCGAAGCCAACCACAATATACCGACATCCGAACCTTCATCAAACACTTCGTCCACAATCGGAGATACCTCGGTATCAGCATCCGAAGATGAAGTCCCGCCATTGGAGGCCACATTTGTATCCAAAGAAACCTTATGTCGAACTAAAGAAATATTTGAGGTAGTAGTAATATGATTTGGGTTGTTGCGATGGTTCCTTTTTCTCTGACGACGACCCACCTTCTCTGATGAAATATTCTCAGAGGAGGCAGTAGTTAAGACATGCGAATCCTGCTTAGTAGATGAAGACTGTTGGAGCTCAGGCTGTAGCGTTTCAGAGCTGCTAGCTCCCCTTATTCATTACAGTACCTATATAAATTAAAAAAAATCATGATGTTAGAGTAAATTTTGAAATTTTGCAAAGACGATGATAAAAAATCTCCTAAACTAGGAGATAAACATCCACAAATGTTTGGTATAATATGTATTAATGTTGAAGCATTTTAAAAATAATGTTTTTTAGAGAAGTATTTCTATTCTTTCTCTTCTAGTGGAGAGAGGGTCGGGGTGAAAATCCAAAACTAAAAACAAAATTTTTCTTCCAATAATTTTAATTTAATTTTTAATTTTTTTTTATTTCATTGGAAATCAATTTAATACTGTTAATTTTAAATATCGCACAAAAGAAATCTGAAACAAAGCAATTAGCTAATTAAAAAACACGAACACAATGAAAAGTTTCAAAATTGAGTATCCAAGACTCCAGGGCGCAGACTAAACATCAAAAATATTTGGTCGCATATGTTTTAATACTTAAATAAATCTGGAAGTTTCATATACATCGGAGGGGGACGATAAGTGATCGTTTTGGCATAGAATTGCCATATATAAATATTTTATTTTATATAATATGTATATTAAATCTGTACTTAAAAATGTCTGGAACAAACTGTTTTTGCAGCATTACTTTTTATATGGTGGTTTTATGCAGTATTGAAATTTGACCTAAAAATCTAATGTTACTGCAACCAAATACAAGTTTCCATTAATAAAAACTCAATATTACGTACGTAAGTATAAAATAATATAAATTCAAATAAGAAAATTTGATCCATGGACTGACTAGATAACCTAAACATCGCATCGCACTGTGTTTCAGCGGTGGCCGCGGCCACAATTTATTAAAAGTTATATCCACCAAATATTAATTACGTTTCTAGATATCCCACAAGATGGGATTCAAAATTACTTTCAATTGGACTCCTGAAGTGAACACACTCTGCACTAGTGCTAATTAGCATTTTCGGTGTCTCATCACGTGTTTGTTGTTTGTGAGTGTATTGAATGGAAATTTGGCAGTTGCTTTGCAATGAAGCTCTAAGAACAATTAAGTAATTTTCTTATATAATATTTTAAATAACATGATAAAAAGGAAAAACTGTAACCCTGCTACGGCATAGCCGTAATTAAAACAAAAATATATTAAAAATTTGAGTATGGCTTTCAAACAGTTTGACAGTTTAATTTTATTTTAGAAGCTTATACCTACTTTATAAATTTAAAGCAGCTTGCTATATCAATCCGCGACAAAAAATTTTGATGGGTTTACGACCGCATAGGATTCACGTAGCGAGGGTCTGCACAACTAATAGCATAGTTTTAATCTTCTTCTTTTTTTTATCTTTTTTGAGGGTGCTTGATTTCGAACTTTGGTGGAAACCATATAAAAATTTCAATTGTGTTAATTTAGAAAATAGAATTAATTATTTTTGTAATATAATTACACAAAATTGCAATAAAAGAAATTGGAATAAAAAATATATACAGATTAGCTAAAAGTAATAGATGACACTAATTTAAAGTCCACTAGTGAAAGAAATCCGGGTCCGTTTTATGAAATGACATCAATTGCATCTGCATCACTTGGGAGGCTTAGAAAAAAATTTTGTGAATGAACTAAGCAAAGAAAATTAATGGAATTTATTGTCGCAAATCTGAAAAACAAAAACCGAAAATCCCATTTCTTGTAAAGAATTTTGCAACACAAACTTTTTACAGTCGCAATGTTAAAAAAAGAAAATCGAATTTTTCAACTAAAATCATATTTAACTGTCGCAAATTTGAAAAAAAAAAAATGAAGACCGAAAAAAATGTTTCAATAAAAATTTTTTACTTTCGCAACGTCAAATGAAAAATCGGATTCCCAACAAACATTTTTTTACTGTGGCAACATTAAGATATGGAAAATTAGTAGCAAATCTGAAAGCACGGAGATTGAGATTTCTTATAGAAAATCTTTCAAACTAAATTTTTTTAAATGCTGACAAAGGCAAAATTGGATTTCTTATAGAAAATTGTACAGCAAACATTTTTTATTGTTGCAAGGCCGAAAAAGGTCAATCAGATTTCTAATAGAAATTTTTTTACCAAAAATATTTTATTATTAATATGAAAAAACGGAAAAACAGATTACTTTTAAACACAAATTATTTCCTGTTGCAAATCTAAAAAAACAGAAATCCAATTACTTATAGAAAATTTGACACCGAAATGTTTGTACTGTTAATTTGTAAAAACAGAAAATCGCAATTATTTCAGCACTAATTTTTTCTGTCGAAACATTGAAAAATAAAAAACCGATTTTTCACCAAAACTTCTTTACTGCCGCAAATCTGAAAACACGGAAAAATGGATTTATTAAAAACCTTTTCAAAAAGAAAATTTTACTATTGTAAATCTGAAAAAAAACGGAAAATCCCATTTCTTCTAAGATATTTTTCAACAACAATTTTTTACTATCGCAAATCTAAAACAACCAAAAATTGGATTTCTTACAGAAAATTTTTCAATAACATTTTTTACTGTCGTAGATCTCAAAATAGGAAAATCAAATTTCTTATAAATAAATTTTCAACAAAAATTTTTGAATGTCGTAAATGTAAAAAAATAAGAAAAATCCGATTTCTTATATAAATAAATTCTTTTAACAAAAATTTTCTATAGCAAATCTGAAAGAAACGGAAAAACGGAAAATCGGAAACCCTAAAATATTTTTTCAACAAATCTTTTTACTGTCGCAATTTGCATATTGCTTTGTAGAAAATAATAATATGATATTTTGCATTAGTTTTAGTAACTAATATATAAAATAAGTCAAATTGTATGCAATTATTGTGCTATATTTCTATTGTAAACTAAGTTTACATAAAAATTATTTATGAATTTATACCCTACGACATAGATGATGAAATCATTGTAAGTTGTAAATTTAGATTTAATGTAGAGTACATTCTAGGTAATGCATTGTGAAATAGCATTGTACTATTTCATATATACACATATATGGTAAGCAGAATAACAATAACTTTAAAATGGACAGAAGGAAAAGAAAAATTTCATACGATTGGAAAGGTCCAACAATTTTTGAATCATCATCATAGAATGTAACATTTACAAGTTCCAGGGTTATTGACTCTGAAAGTCGATAATTTAATTTTTGTTTGTTCGATTTGGCACCCATGTATTATATGAAAATTTATTTTGATTTCACAATGGCCCCTATTGCTGAATCCGCCGCGAGAACTAAGTTTGTTAATTTGCCAGTTTGTGATTATTGAAAACACTCGTGAGAATCTCAAGTTTCCCTTAATTATTGAAAATAAGTGAAACGAATAACCAATTAATTGCAGGGTTTAAGATTCATGATAAGGAAGGTGCGGATGTAAAAAATGCATGTCTATTTTATTTTTATTAATCGAAGTAACCGTAACACTTTTGTGGAACATATTATATGGAATTGAGAAGCGATTAAGAACGAATACTTTTTTTTTACAATAAAACTTTTATTTAACTCTTACACGTGTTTCGATGCAACTGCATCATCTTCAGAGTGCTAATCGCTACTGAGCAATAAATTGTGCCTACCACAGATAGTTAAGCGAGTATAATATAAATTCGTCTACAACCAAGAGTATGGTTGGCGATTGGCTAATAAATTTAGTTATCATAATAAACAATTCAAAAGTGGTGAACTAAATAAATCCATCTGGTCATTCAGAATATTTTTATTTGCATTTAGCGCTTTTTTAATTTCAAAAGATTCTAAAATATCCAGTTTTCTACCTTTTTTCTCTACATGTAAAATTTTAAGATCATCAATGCTACAATAATGCCCGACTTCATTTAAATGTTTTGCAAGAGCGGAATCCTGTTTATTATTTTTAAAAGATCTAATATGTTCTGAAAATCTTGTACGGAAATCTCTACCTGTTTGTCCAATGTAACTGCAACCACAATCATTACACCATATTTCATATATACCCGATTTCAACAGTGTGTCAGTCTTACTTTTACAATTCACCAATATATTCTTTATTGTCTTTTTATTATAAAACCCTGCATTAACATTAAGCTCATCTTTCAAAACTTTGGCTATTTTATATGAAGTTTTTCCAAGGAAAGGTTATTTTCACCCATTTCTTTGTACTAAGCTCACTATTACTCGGAAAAATATTATTTAAAAGGACGTTTCCTATACAACATTTTTTCTATTAATCTAGTATTAAATCCATTATTTATGGCAATATTTTTAATTATATTTGGTTCGTTTTGATAGGCATAATTGTCCAACGGGATATTAATTAATCTATTAAGCATAGCATGAAAGGCCGATAAATTAGTACTATAAGCATGTTTACTGGTATTACATTATCTGAAAAAGTTGTTTTGCGATAAATTTCAAATTTAAATTTTGAATCTATGTGACTAATTTTGTGATTTAAAAAGTTTAAAGTATCATCCTCTTCCACTTCCAATGTGAACTTTATATTTTCTTCCATACTATTAATGTATTTCAAAAATTCCTCCAATTGTTTATTGTCTTCCTTCCACAGACATAACACATCTTCCACATATCGGTACCAGAAGCCAATCTGGTCTTTAAAACGAGGACTTTAAAAAAAAAAAAAAAAAAAAAAACAGTTCATAGATATCTCCGCTAGTAAGGGTGACAATGGCGACCCCATAGGTAGGCCATCCTTGAAGGTGTAAAATTTGCCCCAAAACTCAAAATAATTTTGATTTATGCACAGGTTAATTAAATTCCTTAATTACTGTTTCTTACTTTTACACTTAATTTTGCGGTCCAATAAACTAAACAATACCTTTGAGTCTACTAATTGGTATCGATGTAAATAAACTAGCAACGTCAAACGATACCAAGATAAATTTATTAGCCAATATAACGCCAACCATACTCGATCCTAAGTTGTAGACGAATTTATATTGTACTCGCTTAACTATCTGTGGTAGGCACAATTTATTGCTCACTAGCGCTCTGAAAATGATGTAGTAGCATCGAAACACGTGTAAGAGTTAAATAATGCTTATCAAAGAGCTACATCAACTAATGATGAGAGGGAATGGGCAAGTTACAAAACGATACGGAATAAATATAAAAAGCAAATTAGGTGTGCTAAAAGGAACTATATAATAAGAAGGATCGATGGAGTCAAAGATCAAAAGGAGATGTGGAGTGTCATAAAAGAAACGGTATTAAAGAAATCAAAAGGAGATATATCTGAAGTCTATTTAGAAGATGGTAAAAGCACGAGCAATAAGAGCATAGCGGAAGAATTCAATAAGTATTTCATAGAAAGTGTAGAGAAAATTAATAGTGACATACCAACAGTGCAGTATACAGATCTTTTAAATCAGACGGATAAACAATTTCGTTTTAAAATATTAAATGGTGAAGAAATAAAAAATATTTGTAGTGTAATAAACCAAAAGAGAGACTATAACAATTTAAGTGCTAAAATGGTAATAGAGCATTGGTCGGAACTGGGTGCAACCTTAGTTCATATCTTTAATGAGTCATTAAGAACTGGAGAATTTCCCGACGCTTGGAAGAAATCAGTAGTAATACCAATTCATAAGGTAAAAAATACGAAGACATGTGAAGAATTCAGACCAGTTAATATGCTACCACTATGTGAGAAGATTTTGGAAAAAGGAGTACAAATCCAACTAGAAAAATACCTAGAGGAAAATGGTTTTATAGCTAAGGAACAATCAGGGTTTAGAAAGCAACACAATTGCGAGACAGCATTAAATTGGGTAGTGACGGAATGGAAAGAAGAAATGGAGGAAGTTAACGCTATTCTAGCAGTATTCTTAGATTTTAAGAGAGCGTTCGAGACTATAGACAGACAAATTCTTCTATCAAAGCTTCAAAAATATGGTATACAGGGCAAGGAGTACAGTTGGTTTAGGAACTATTTGGAGGGAAGAAGACAGAGAACAAGAGTTAATGGCATGCTTTCCGAAGCAATTGAAATAAAATTGGGAGTACCACAAGGATCAGTGCTGGGTACATTATTGTTCTTGGTGTATATAACCGACATTAAGAGTGCGTTGAGGTATTCAAAAATTAGACCCTTTGCTGATGATGCGTTGGTGTTTGTAACTGGTAAAGATGTAGAAAGAATCAGTAACGATTTAAGAATGGATTTAAAGGAATTAAGTGAATGGCTAAGAAAGAATAAACTGAAATTAAATGTTAAAACAACTAAATTTATGGCCATAAATAGTACGTATAATGATGACTTAGAAATTGATGGTGAAAAAATTGAGTGCGTGAGTGAAATTATGTATCTGGGGATTATTATTGACAACAAATTAAGCTTTAATGGACACATTGATTATATTTGTAAAAAAAATTGGAAAAAAGTCGCCTATTTTAGAAGAATTCGCAATTAAGATATGTAATTTTTTAATAAAACCTCATTTTGAGTATTGCTCTTCAATACTATTTCTGTGCACAAAGACAAAGTTAGAGCGAATTCAAAAGCTTCAAAATAGAGCTATGCGCATAATACTAAGGTGTAATAGACTCACGCCAATAAGAATGATGCTAGAAACCTTAAAATGGATCAGTTGCAGCCAAAGAATACATCTCAATGTACTTTTTTTCATTTTTAAAATTAGAAAGGGATGTCTACCAATATATCTACAGGAGAGAATTAGGAATTAGGCTTATTTAATAGAAATAGGACTCAAAATTCACTAATATATAAAGAATTTAAAAAATTTAACGATTTACCATTAGAAATAAAAAGAGAAAGTAATTTTAAGATTTTTAAGAGAAAATGTGTGCAATTTGTAAAGGATAGATCTGTTTAAGGAAATGGTATATAACTTAGGAACTATGTTTATAAAAGTATTATTTGTACTAATTAATAATTATCTTATTTTATCTTATCTTATCTTATAAAAGTTTTATTGGGTTAAAAGAAGTATTCGTTCTTAATCGCTTCTCAATTCCATATAATTCATGTCTATTTTAATCCAATGTGGGGATAGTTTCGCTTCTATTAAATTAAGTAATACTTGTTAAATGCTGACGAGAACTGGGTTGGAATATGCCTAGTTTAAAACTATTTGCTATTTCACGCTGATAGCTTCCTTCAACAAGAAATCTTAAGCAAACGACTAATCTAGATTCCAATGCAATTGATGCAGACTGCACTGTAGGAGCAATATCCTTAATTATTTCGATTAACACATACATTAAAGCTGGGTTATTAAGCCTAAAATTGTTCGTAAAGACAGAAAAAAGACATATTTATAAAAACAATAAAATAAAAATAAACTTAAAAATAATGGACCTACTCGTAGTCCTGTAAATACAGCAAATCTGATTGGTCTCCGTAATATAATTAATGATATTTCCTCATCCTTTTGAATGCATAAAAATGAACCGTAGCCCCACTTTATGTTTTACATTTGAATAAATCATCAGCTGATTACATTTTCGAAAGTTTAAAACTGATACTCAATGTACCACGTCTGCCGGCAGATTAAGAAATTGCATCGTGAAGAGGAAGTGAATCTTATTTGCGACGGGAATCATTAATCCGTCGGATTGAACTATTGGGGGCCAATAACGCGAGAGCCCATTTACTTAGAGAGCTGAAATTTTACATATGGTCTTTTTTAAAAAGAAAATATTAATTTAAGTTCGAAAATGGGACAAATCAGATAACTCCTTCGTAGGGTTGCCATATAAAAATTTCATTTTCTCTGTATTTTTGGACACTGGCTAAGAAAGGATCGCCATACAAAACTTTAGGTTTTCACTATATATATATGTGTGCTGAAAGAAAACGCGTTGGCGTAGAGACTTGAAATTTTGTATGTAGTATTTTCGAAAATAGTAAATACAAATCCAAACGTGGACCAAATTGGGTACACCATTCGTGGTGTTGCATACAAAATTGAAGGCTTTTACGAATAATGTGAAAACGAAGGAATGTTTTTTTTTCGTACTATTGGAAAATTCTTCAGAAAATTTGATAAAAAATTTTTACATAAACATTTTTACTGTTGCAACGTCAAATGGCAAATCTCAACAAAAATTTTTTACTATGACAACATTAAGATATGGAAAATCTAAATGTAAATCTGAAATCGCGGAGAATCAGATTTTGTATAGAAAATTTTTTAAATGTTGACACACGGAAAATTGGATTTCTTATAGAAAATAGTACAATAAAAATTTTTTATTGTCGCAAATTTGAAAAAAAAAGCCGAAAATCGGATTTACAACAAATATTTTTTATCGTTACAACGTTAAAAAATGAGCAATCGAATCAGATTTCTTTTAAACACAAATTTACTGTCGCAAATCTGAAAAAAAAGAAATCCAATTTCTTATAGAAAATTTTTCACCAAAATGTTTTTAGTGTCAATTTGTAAAAACAGAAAATCGCAATTATTCCAGCACTAATTTCTTACTATCGCAATGTTGAAAGACAAAACACAGATTTTGCAACGAAACTTTTATACTGCCGCAAATCTGAAAATACGGAAACCGGATTTATTTAAAACAATTTTTAATATTCTAAATCTGATAAAACGGAAAATCGACTTTCTTACAAAACATTTTTCAGTGTATATATAAAAAAATTTTAAACAAAAATTTTTGAATGTCGCAAATCTGAAAAAACAAAAAATCCTCTTTTGTATAGAAAAATTTTCAACAAACATTTTTTACTGTCGGAAATCTGAAAAAACCGAAAATCGGATTCAAGAAAAATTTCTTAGCTTTATTATACTGTGATGTCCTTTCCGCATGAGGAAATGTATGAAGGGAAATAGCTATTCAAAAACACACACAACAAACTTCTCTTTCATTTAAGGACTGTATTTGAAAATAAGATATCTTCTAATTGAACTCGCGAGAAGACATAAAAAATAAAATTTAAAGAAACGGTTAACTGTGATGTATATATACAAATCTTTTTAGCAGAAGAACTAGACACAGTAGACCCTAGCACAGTAACGTTGGAATGGAAGATTTGTTGAACGCTGGTAACTATAGTTAGATAGATTTATTAGTTGCAGGGAACGTAATAACATTTGCAGATCTTGTTGTTGTTAACATATTTATTTTACTTTTCCGGTCATAAATAATAATTTTCTGCTTTGAGTTTGTAAATCATAATAATTTTTGGATATTGCCTTATTTCGTAACTCATCAATTTCTCACTATTTTAAGTCTTATAATCTCAAATACTGTTTTTTTTAACAACTAAGCGTTTCCGGTTATTTTTCGAATAAGCAATTTGATTGACCTGGATCACTTCTGTTCATTTAGGAGTTGAATATTTGCATTAATATGATGCATGGGACTAGGTTTCAAGATATGTATTATTAAATTAAATATTATCTAAATATTTAAGATAGAAGAATTTATACGTTAAGTTTTCCTTTTTTTCACTTGCCTAAAAGTGTATTCTACAAAACAAATATTACTTCCTGTATAGCAAAATACTTTCAAAATGGCATTCGTTTAATCCCTAAATAATATTATTTTTTTTTCACTTTCACTGCTGAATTAAATTGTTTTGCAACATTTTGAGCTATCGCACCGGGCCGTACGTAATAACTCTATGTTAGTATTTTTAGTTTTTTGTTTTTTAATGTTAGTTTATTGTTTTTCTTCGTGATATACTTCATGATCGCGGGAGTAAAAGAAGAAAAAAATCTATGAAAATGAAAAATTCATTTAAGATACAAAGTTGTCTACAATGCTTCACTCTTTTATGATGCGAGATAAAAAAAAATTTAGAATTTCAAAATACAACGCCCTTAACGTTATAAATGAGGGTAAATAAAAATAAAAAAATGGGTTATTAATACTATTAGACAGAAGGAAATAATAGAAAAATAAGGATATGTGAAAAACACAAACTTTTCTATAATTTTTAATGTGTGTGGGCACTTGGTGAAACCTCATTTTCAATTAAGGAAAAATTCAAACACTTGTTATGTTTCTGTGAAACATTAATTTTTCTATAATTATTGACTTCTAGCTGCAGGTTTTTCTCATACTAAATTGTTGACGCCAGCATAATTTGCCCATGAAAGGGGTAAAATATTACAAATTAATTTAAGTTATTTTACTGTCATGTTGCGGAATATTACATAATTAGGGCTACCATGATTAGCTTAAATTAAGCGAAATTTTTAATTTTAATATTAATGCTGTACACAGTTTTTAATTAAGTTGTTGCTAAATATTCCGAAAATATTTTAAGTACTTACGTTTTTCCCGTTTCAAATTTAAAACTACGCTACGTATATAATTACAACACAATGCTGTAATAAATTTCATATTATATAAGGACAGTCTAAATCTTAAGTATTGATAAATCTGTGGTGCATAAAATTCCTAAAATTTTATATGTTTCTTCACGAATATTTATTTAATCTAATTCCTTTTAAACTTGAGAATTTTGTGAAAAATCTTTGTATTATGTGTAGTTGAAAAGGAACATGAGGTGCTTCTGTGGTGTTGGGCCCCAATATGATACTGTAATATTCCTTGCCTTACCCTTGACTAATGAAAATGGTGTAAAGTGACTAATGACCTCTTTCACCCCTTTTAGCGAGGATGCTTAACTGGTAAAATGCTTACTTGACTGGATAAACGTTTATAAATGAAAAGATCTCTACTGAATTTGTACAAGTGGCTCTATTGAGGAGCAAGTCTTTGTTATTCACGCGTTGGAGACTACTAAATGAAGACGGAAAAATACAAAAATAGAAGAAACGTAACCTCAAATTTCAGACATTTCTGTTATGTTTCTGTTATATCAAATTTCTTATGAAAATAGTTTGGATTATCAACTATATTACTCAAATTAATTTCATTAAAGGATACTGAAAATAAAATTAGCAGTACCTATGTGCCTACTATCTAGAAAATTTAAGGATAAAAACTCGTGTCTGTTCGATATTTTTTATATTACAGGTGCTTGCCGTATTTATTTTTATAACGATTATATAAAGAATAATTTTATTTGTTTTTTTATAAACATTCTCTCTCAGATTTCATCTATCTGGCATTTCAATAAGTACTTAGCATCCAAATCCACCTAGCGGAAACCTTTTGCGAAACTACTCAGCTCATCTACTCGTGGACAAGAGCATGAGTAGTTGCGAGTAGATAAAAGTACTTGGGAGTACTTTACACAGCCCAATAGAACACATCTAATGCTACCATGTACAATTACAATAATTACGAAATTTAAATTTATATAATTTAAAGTTTTGGTCAAGAAAGAATTTTTCGGGATTCTCGGGTATATAGAAAAAGCTAAAAAATGTTCTAATTTGTTATTTCATCACACAACCCATTAATTTTTGGTAACAAGTTTCAAGTCTTGGTTTAACTCATCAACAGGTCCCAAATAGCAAAATTGGGTGATTTGAAAAACAAATGAAAAAAATGAAATAAAGAAGAAAGAAATGAAAAGTTTGAGAAAAATAGAAAATAACAATTTTTTATTTATTAAAAAAAAATTATAAAATTTTTAAAGCGAAGCGAAGCGAATCGAACCTGTATACGCCACGCAGCGGGCTGAAAAATTAAGAAGAAAAAGAAGCGTTTCGGGTCAGCAGAAAACCTTACACTCATCGGTGCAGCTTGGTTTTCTGCCTGCTGCAGACGCTTGAAAATAGATCAAACTGATCTCTTCTCATATAAACTCAGAATAAATTCCAATACAAGCTCAGGAGGAAAAATAAATGAAAAGATTACTCTGTTGGACTTTTTACCGGGTTAAACTGTGTTTTTCCCTCATATAAGTACCAACTGGAGAGATAACTACAAACAACAATCAAATAAGTGGGTTCGTCGAAATAAATGTTTTTAAATTAATTATTTAGGGTTATTACTGATAAAAACTGTTTTACCAAAGACAACATATTCATTAGATATGCAGAAAAACTTCCAAAGATTTTATTAAAATCACTTTTCAAGCTGCGTGCTTACTTTTTCTATTTCCCGGCAATGATTTTTCAATGTTAGCACCGACGTAAGAAATCTTTTTGAGACAAGCAATTGTGCCCACGTGAAATGGAAAGTTAAGCAGTCCATATTATATATGTCAGTGCCATCAGTAGTGACACACTTCAAGTTTTTCCATGGAAGATTGTTTTTTTTTTTAACAGCATTTTACTTCTCCTTTAAAAATATCTCTTCCAGTCATCATGCCGCGAATACTATAAACGTCAAAGCTCTTCATACGCTTCATAATTTTTATCTATCCCTCGAATAAGTGTCGATATTTGTCAGTCAATTGAGTTAATATATTTACAGCAATATCATCTCGACGAGCCACAATGTTTGCTGACAAACTAATGTTTTGAAACAATTTTTTTTTTCTTCTGGACACATTTCTTCTGCTGTTGAAATCATGCAATCCTTCAATAATTCGCCGTCAGTAAATGTTTTTCCATTTTTCGCTATTGAATGAACTATGCAGAAATTAGCACGAGTTGCTGCTTCTTGTTCAGCATTTACTTTCTTAAACAATATTTGCTGAGATTTCAACGCGCATTTCAAAGATTCATATTCTTCGAATTGTAGGCTTCCTGTAAATTTGGAGTAATTTTGAGAATTTTTTAGTCCCATAATGACAATCTATATTGTATTCTTTGAGCGCTGATATTGCTTCGTTGCAAATATACACATTGCCTTATTGCTTGACCCAATCACGAAATATTGATATCCTCATTCTCTTTAATTATTTTGCACTCATGTTTCTTTTCCATATTTATACGAATCCATAAAATAAGCACGTAACTTCAAATCAAAATAATGTGGTATTTTCACTAAGCCTCAAAAACTAAAATCACAAAACATACAAGTTTGCTTTCCAGATAGCACTTTTCGCTCCAAATTCAAGCTTTGTAACTGTCCAACTCTCTGTTGTCTTCCTCGATGCTCGAGAATGCTAGAGTCCTCCTGACAAACAATCATGCAGCGCAGGACTTTTCATAGCATGATGTAGCTCTACTACTCGCTAAAAGATGGCGTTGTATACTCCCCAGTTGCCAGTGGGTCCCAAAACGAAAATTTGCGTGTTATTCAAAACTACAGTATGCTGGTATGATGAGCTAGCTAGTTAGGTCTTGGCTCCTGGGACTTAGTGGAGGAATCAGTATGGCCCTTAGGCTAGAAAGTTTGGAGACCCCTGATCTAGAATATCGTAAGAATTGGACTTTCCAATTTCCGCAGAACTACCATGTAATATTGGATAAACGTCTTAAGTAGTATACCTAAGCTATTATTTCATTTCTTTTTACTATTATTAGAGGTAGACCATAACTATAATTCTATGTTTTAAATGTTGAATTCGGTTATTTTCATACTAAGTTCAGCAGTTAAAATACTAATGAAACTGGTGCCCAAGAATAACCCTGTTTCTTAGAAACAAATGTTAAGGATTAAAATGATTCCAAAAGGATTGAGTTGTCCAGACTTTAAAAATTCTTAAAAACCCAGAAGAACATATTTTTTAAAAGAATACCAATAAACAATTAACAATCTTAATAGATCTGTAACTTTTTCAAATAAGCAAAGTAAAGAATTACATTATAGGTGATGATGCATAGATTCACATTACAGACGTCGATGAACAAGAAAAACTCCAATATGTATAGGAAAAATTGTGAAAAGACGTTTCCACAAAAGCAAATTGTCCATAATTTCGTACAGTGAAAGAAATCCAATTTTTGTAGATCCGGAGCTAAAATTAAATTAAATTAATCTAAAAGAAAAGTTTTAATTTTGACTTCTGAAAGATGATTGGGAAATATAGCTTACACCCTTCCGTTGGTTAACTCCTCTTTTACGACTTCAATTTAACATAGAACCATTAAGTCTACAAATAAATTCAATGGACCACAAATTCTTAAATGGCTCAAATTACTGTAGATTTGTGGTCATGTTTAACGTTCAATAAAATTCAACTTTTTCAATTTTAAAATCTGCTCCACTTTTAATTGATTTATAGCCGATTTTTATTTTATAGCTCAAGCAATCTCAAGATGATTCAATCGGTACCCGTACTGAAAGAAATTTAAGCCAATTTATCCAATCAAAACCCGATTCTTTTCCCTTCAATTTGTATTTTTTCCTCCCGAGAAGTTTTCAGTTTTTATTCAACTTCTCCTTGTAAATATACGCAGAATAGCAATAAAATACCCCTGCTAGGCAATTTCCGCTAAATGGAGATGATGGAGATGACTTTGCTATTTGCTAAGAAAACTAGTGATTCTGCCGATCCGAAAAGGCATAGACAAAACGAAATCAATTTACTCAGCAGCCATGGGCTCATCGGTGGAATTCATTTTTCTTCTTTTATACGTAGTACTAGCCAGCAAATATCTCTGAATTGAAGTGAAAATCATCCCTGCATTTAACGAAGTGGCAGGAATATAGAATTTAAGGGAAGGGCTGTGAAGAGCCGTTTTGTGTGTATAACAACTATCAACTCAACCAACCTCAGGGGATGATCAGTATACTACGAAAGAGCATAAAAACGCGCAACATGTTCAGGACATGCGGAACCCTGCGGCAGATGTTCTCAAGTGCTAATAACCGAGTTTCATCTTGAGGAGAAAAGTTTTTTTATTACGGGATGCTCTCATCAATATCAACAACAAGGGGATGAAATCTCGAATGGGATGAAACATACTCGTATATCATTATGGCCACCATTGCGGTTGCTTATGTTTAGCCCATTACACAGCATCACATATGTCGCCGAATCCTTCGGGTTATTATTAACGCCATTGTGAAAATTTCCGACATCGCTATATGGAATAAGTTTTCCCGGAGGAATAAGGACTCACTGTCAGGATAACGATTTGCTTGGATCAAGAAATCTAAAATGTGTGAACATTTGGTGGTAATCACCACGTTTCTGGCCAAAATTGCTAAGATAATGCAAAATCAGAGGTTAGGAGAAGACCACGAAATGATTGATGATTTCAATAAGCCGAGATATCTCTTACACGAACTTTTCTTGGATTCGAGTTTTTTTAAGACGATGTTTCCTTCTATTCTTTTAAAGTTAAAGTGGAAAGAGAAATCGTATTAAAAGCGTAAAATAATAGCCTCGCTTCCTTTTATGGTTTAATAACACTCGAAAACTGGCTATGAAAATCTCATTTAAAACAATTATAGGAATGCAAAATGATATGCACATGGCAGCTAACATCAATCGAGTTTACATAATGTCAGCAATTCAAAGGTCAGAGCAAGAGTTAAAATTAAAATTAACTAATATACGCCTTCCAAGTAATTCCAATTGCTTAAAAATCATATACAGACCAGAAATAAATTATTATTATTAAATTTGTTTATTCTTGGCAAGCAATTATTTCTGATAAATCTTTGTTGAAACCCAAAAGTAGGTTTGATAGATCCTGTTTAGATGGGTCAGTATGCTGCTTCTTCCGCACGAAATTGGTAGGTAGAATGATATTTTTATTTACTGTTATGAGTCACGATATCATTCCAGTTCCAAGCATTGGAGTGTGTAGCTGTTACTTTACATAATTTGTCGATGTATTTGTATTCCACCAGCTGTAAAGCAGCAAGGGCAGCAAGATGACTGATATAATCATGAAGGGCATTTTGAGGTACCTCAAAGTGCACTTCATACTGATCTATCTATATAAAAGGGTAATAGTTCTCTAATTGACCTTCCAAAGAAATATAATGCTAGATATTGTGATTCAACTAACAAAGTAGCAACGAGCTACATTTTGAGCTCCCAAGAGAATATTTTGAGAAAGGAACACAAATAAATATTTCCTTCTTGGTTTATTTTCTGTCTCAAACATTCTACTTTATATTTAAACAAGGGGGCCCTGTAATTTTACATTTATATATATACAGGGTATTTCCGCCATGGTGGTCCATAGGGCAGGAGGTGGTAGTACTCATCTATACAAACAAAAAATTGTATGGCAGTGGGGCCATATCAACCGCTTCCGAGTTAAAAGATGATTAAGAAAATATGCTAGTTTTTCGCAAAACACCCTGTATCTTAAAAATTTCTGTGTATACGGTCACCATCAAAAGTTCAATGCATGCCGAACTTCATGGCCTTTCCAACTACTGTTAAGCCGCGTACTCCTTTCCTCTTAGGAGTTAAGGTAGTACAAACTAAAAATTTCAGATTTTCTTACCTTTTTTTTATTTTGACTTCTTTTTACAAAAAGGTGGGTAATATAGCTTTTTCTTATAAAACTAATGACGGAATCACCCTGTATTATACAAATTTTCCATTTTTTTTTTTTCTTCATGATATTCTACCACCTAAAACATATAAGGAATTTGATTAACCCTTAACTACCTACCCCCAATCTTCGTCTCTTAACCACCTACGTGCGGTCATGCTGACCGCCGACGAATTATTGTAGCTGTTTCTAAATCTAGGACGATTATGGGAAATTTCAATAAATAAAAGTCTTGTCTAGGGTCTTAGCTGTTGTAATAAAATAAAAATGGAAAGAAAACAAGTAACATTCTGTTCAAAACAATAATAAAGACACAAACTTAAAATTTAGGACAAAAATTCACAGCTTTTCGAAAATGAGATCTATATTAATAGCAACTAATAAATATAATTTGTTCGTACTTATTTTTAGTGAGTTAAAAAGTAAATTCTTAGAATTTTTCATAGCAGTCACGGCACATTGTTTTTAACACTCCCCGCAAATTGGTACCTTGTAAAGAAAGCACAAGTTGCACCTCTGACTGTTGAATAATTTGAACACCTGTGATCAAGTAAATCAACTCCGATTTTCATTTGATTGTAGTACAGTATTATCTCTGGTTTTTTGGTCCTTTGATCAATGCTCGCTGTGCATGCTTGATATCGTACTGCCTTATTTTTCTTCGGAACAAAAGACGACAGGGTTATGTCGCCCAACTGATCGGTATCTGGACCCAACTAATCGTTATCTGGATGCCTTAAATTCAGACGGTATCTCCCGCTTATTATACCCTAGATGAAATCTGTAGGGTATACTAAGTTTGTCATTCCGTTTGTAACACCTCGAAATAATGATGGTAGACCAAAATGGATTGGACATCCATGCGTAATATTAAGCCATTTTGATTATTGTATATCTATGCATCCGTCTCTGTCTGTCTGTCTGTCTGTCAGCCTGTGTGTCTGTCTGTGTGCACGATAGCTTGTGAACGCGTATACTTAGAGAGCTGAAATTTTGTACACGGACTTTAAAAAAAAAAAGTAAAATTCAGTTCGAAAATGAGACAAATCGGGCAACTCCTTCGTGGGGTTGCCATATAAAAATTTCGTTTTCCGCTATATATTTGGAAACTGCCTGAGAACGCGTCGACGTAGAGAGCTGAAATTTCGTACATGATATTTTTACTACATTAGCAAATAAAACGTCAAAAATGGACTAAATCGGGAACCTCTTCTTGCTGTTGCCATATAAAAATTTAGCTATTTTACGTATACTTTGAAAACGATCAGTCGAATACATTTTTGTTGTACTAAAAATGTTGCAGAATACGAAATCCTATAAAATTGGTTATAATCATTTTTTCTGTGCGACAAACCGTTCTAGAAATACTATATATGCGAAAAACAACTTCAAAATCAAACTTGAATAGATCGGTGACCATACGAAAATTAATACGGGCATTCATCTAGGATATCATAAGAATTGGTCTTAGACCAATTCTAGCTTTTTGACTGCTTTTTTTAAAGTTCCCACAAGAGTTAGCTGTTTCTCTTTTAGCGCACTGACAAATTGTATTGAACAGAACCAATTATCAGCGGTGATATTCCTGTTAGATCCTTCTATTGATTGAACTAAGCGCAGAACTGCCTGACTAGGTTTCGATAATCGGTTTTGTTCTTGGGTCAAGTTTGGTCCATCTAAATTTTTACCTCGATAAATGTAGACATCGAGAAGGTAGCCGTTTCTCGCATCTGTTATGCATATTATTTCAAGCCGTATTTGGCTGGTTTTCCTGGCATACACATCTTGAATTGGCAACGACTTCTATAAAAGCCACTAATAACTCGTTTGCACAAGCACACGTTCCAATCGTATAAACTTTGAGGCATTGTTGCCTAAAAATCATCAAATCGAATTTTATTCAATAGGACTTCTAGTCTATTCTCACTCATGATACAATGATATATTTCTCTTCCAAAGCCATCAGTATTGTACCATGAAGTGCAGTGTGTGTGATTTTCCTTGAATGTAGCAGAATAAAATAAAAACCCTATAAACGCTTCTAACACTATAAGATCCAAATCCTCAACACATGTTGGGTTCTTAGACATATGCTGGTCTTATCTTTCGTATCTTTTCATTGGTGTGCAGTACTATTTTGTTGAGCATCTCGTTAGTACAAAAAAGGCTCCAAATATCAAGAGGCGTGGTTAAAGTGTTCAGAATATTACAATGCGCTGGTTTTATTCCCTGTGTTTGCTGTACAATATTATACTGCGCTGTTCGTCCACGACGGATCTTAGGCTCAGATGACCAACGAAAGCGATTCTTACCAAAATAGTTTTTATTCTCTGGTTGAGGTTGCAACTGTGCGAGTGGAACCTCTTCTTCGGAGGAACATTCCTCAAGAAAACCTGAACGCGTACTTTGTTGCTGAATCTGATCGGTTTTTCCTTCTGAGGAGGCATCTACTTCAGAATCATATTCACAGTCCTCATGGAACACATAATCAGCAGACACATCTGTTTCCACGTCGCTGCAATCCTCATTGGGCATCTCTTCCTCATCTGACAACTCTTCGTCCAACCAACTTTTCACATTTTCTTCGTTATTATTCATGTTTGCACAAAGGTTACGGCGATACTGGATGAAGTGTAGAAAAGGTTCATGGAAGCACACTGGCGTACATTGTACACAAGCCGCAAAGTTCTAATTCGAAAGGTCGTTGCGGTCATGGTGACTACTGGTGGGTGGTTAAGAGTTAAAAGAAATGTTTTCCTGGCAATTTCGACAAAATTTTAATTTGCCTGTCTAAACATTTCTATGCTATATTTCACCTGCCTGAAGCCAGGGATATAATGAACGTGACGCAATATTGTTGGTGACAAAATATTTTTCGAATACAAGCAAGGCAGCGCAAATGACGCAACACAACAACATTCTCGACAAATATGTTGGCGAAAATTATAAAATTGTCCGATCGTTTGAGTAAAATCATTTACCGCGTTTACATACAGAGTTGAAACATTGAGTCAAAATTGAGTTGAGTTTTCGACTCGTGTATTTGAGTACGCATATTTAAAATATTGCGTTGAGAATGGGTAAAGTTAAAGTAATAGATAAACATAACATCTTATTTATGGAATTTTTTGTGATAAAGTATAAATAAATGAAATGAAAACACAATAAATGCATACAACCTAACAAAATTTTTGAGTAAACAGCAAACAAAATAAATCCTAGTTGTTAGCTGCTGTAAACATAGTAAAACGGATTAAGTCGGGAAATCCCTTCTTGGGGTGTTGCTACACAAGACTTTGGGTTTTCACTTTATTTATTTATTTATTTTATTTTATTTATTTACAAGGTGGTGCTTCACAGCTATGGATGTCGATGGATGGAGAAAGTGAGATGTGAGTTAATTAGAATTATTATGGCACTGTGAACAGACTGTTAAGATTAATTAATTTATTTCAAATAAAGTTTTTTTTTAACCTTCTCGATACAGACTTGAGCAAAATTGGAACATATTTCTAACATATTTTCGAAGTATACTTTTTTATTATTAAATATTATTAAATGATACAATTTAAACAAAATCTGAATTCGAAAAATTTTCAAAGACCTAATAATAACAAATAAAAATTTCGTAGAGGTACGATTGTACCCCGTATGGTATTTAAAGCTATATTTTGAGCCAATCGATTTTATCGAAAATTAAAAAATTTTTAGGACTCCTGACTATTTTAGGTGCAGCTTAGTCTTCAAAGGAACCAGTTAGAGTGTTATGGTGCAGCAAAAAGTGTTATATACAAACCATAATTCCTGCACACGTTTGAGTTTACTTACTTCGTTTACACGTTTCTACGTAAAATGATAAACTAACACCATAGATGGCACAAGAACTAGATGTCGTATGCAGTAGCAAAAACGTATTCAAAATTTATAAGTCTGGGTGGTCCATTCTGGAATGGACCACAACATTTAAAATTATGTATACGTCGAGTGTTTTTCGTATCTGAAGTGTTGAGGAATTCGATCAAATATATACAAAACTGCTATTATAGAAATATTTGCTTTCGGAACGCTCTAAAACATGTTATAATCCATTCCAAAATGCACTACCCATTTCACAATCTATATGCTCTGCTCTAGTATGCCATGCGACATCTAGTTTTTATACCATCTATGCTAACACCCATATTTGATTTGAATACTGTGCATAACTGCACGGGGCGTTACTCATGACACTCTACATGAAGAGTAGGCACGATAAATATAGATTGAAAATATGGGCGATGGCAGATATTAATAATTCCAGTAGTTTAAATTTACAAGTGTTTACCATAGGCAAAAAATCTCCGAGAAAATGCGATTATCCTATGTGGAACTCTTAGGAACAACAAGCCATATATGCCTAAGGATTACAGCCAAGTTGTTCGAAGTGAGCTTTGTATAGGATGTTTGCTTTCACATAGAAGAGCAAAATGGTATCATATATTCCTGGCAACGAAAAAGGAATTATTTTGCTTTCGCCAGAGCACCATGATTATTCCTACAAACTCGACATCTTGTTGCTTTATAACAAAACAAAACGTAAGTATATTTACACAGAAATATTAGAAAATACATGTGTTCAATTTTTTTTTTTTTTTGTTTTTTTTATAACTGAATAGGATCAGATCAAAAATAATTTGTTACCTTAGTAACTGAAAACACGTCATTTTAATAACAAATTGTCTAATTTTGGTATGACCTGAATAGGTTAATAATCTAGGTAATAACACAGATAGAGCATTAGTGAAATTAAAGACGAGATTCATTTGTTTACAGTTTTTATAAAAAAATTATATTAAACAACTTGGTGAAAAAAAATGAGATCAAATTAAAAAAAAAAAGGAAATAAAATCCGAAATTTTTATTTTAGAACGCTATAGGAGAGGACTATGCCATAAGCTCTTGACAGTGACAAGAAACCCTAAACTTTTTAAAATGTAGTATGTTTTGTGAAGAATTAGCATATTTTATTAATCACCCTGTAACTCCGAAACTGTTGAGAAAAACTCTCTGCTATACAGTTTTTTGTTTGGGTAGGCGATTACTACTACCTTCTACCCCATAGTGCCATAGCCCACCATGGCGGAGATACCCTGAATAAATTTATAGCTATCTAACCGCTTGCATTGCTAGACGTATAAACATAATATGCAAGTTCATGATTATAAATAGATTTTATTACTTTTGAAACCTAACATAAAATTCTAAGGGACATACATACATAAGCAATGTTTCTATCTATGAGTATAACTCGGATTTCTCTAAAGACAAATTTCATTTACAGAATTATCAGTGTATTTATTCTAGAAGATTTTTCTATTGTTCCCCATCTTTTCTCCCTTCAAATCTTTTGCGGTGTTAATTTTTTTTTTTTTTTACATAAATCGAAATGTTTTGACAGCTAACTTACCACATTAAAACAGATCCCAACAAAATTTCAGACACACAGTTTCTTTTGATTACTGACCACACACAATTTATGAGCCAGCACTTTGTTGAAATAAACCCTCCGACAGGATCATACCTGTCGAAATCAAAGCATATCGCACTGCTGGATATCCAGTTTTAAATTGAAAGATTCTTTTACCTTAATTGCCGTAGCAAAAATGTTGTCTAAATTTTTGACAGTTGAAGTTAAACTCAGTGAGGTGCCTAATATCTGCTATGACAAGATTTTTGCTTGTTGGTCCTTTTGTAAGTGTCGGCTTCTTGAAACAAATACCGCACCTAATTAGTTCCATATATGACAGCACCTTCTGAAGTTGGTACGATCCAACCCAGGCAGATTTTGACATTCCCCTTGCAGATGGGCTCGATTAAAAATATGATTGATGATATTTCTGCAAATCGGCGGCAGGAGTGAGATTTCTGAATATTACATCGAATGTTAGGGTTAGAAACTGACAGATTAACTAAGGTGTCGGATCTGATTTCTTACGCCGCTAACAGTTCATTATTTTTCACAGAATCATTCATTTCAAAGGCAATAAACGTATGTCGCCGTGAAATTTAATGACTGCACGTTCCAACCACACGCCTTTTCTGAAAAAGAGGAAAAGCATTGCATTCAAAAGGGCTATAGTAAAATTGCAAATTGTTCTTCATGTTGGCTTGATAACATCTGAAGCGCGAAATATATGTTTCCTACCACAGAAAACTACATCGGAAGAATCACTCACTGCTGAAACCACTGAAACGAATACCTATTGAATCTGAATGTACTGCTATACCCAAGCTACCTCCTTCGCGGAAAAGAGGGCTGAATGCAAAAAGTGATGAGATTGATAGTCACCGCCTTAACAAATGGGCAAATTATAAGGTGAAGAGTTGAAAATTTTACTGATGATAACTGACTTAGAGGAAATTGCAATTTTCTTGCAAATTGCTTCCAATTGTTACTGTAGTAGAGGTGGATATTACAGTTATTATATGCACATCTATTAATTAGTTTAATTACGTACTTAGTTATAGGTAGCCTTTTGGTTTTCATAACTTCACGTATTTAAAAAGATTTAATCTCTGGTTGTTCTGTTTAGAATTTGTTATAGTTCATTGGATGGGAGCACTGAACGTGGTGTACTTAGGATTCCGGAAAAATTAATCCCTTTAAGTGCAAGACGGCTCGGCACTCGGTCTTGTACCCTCGGCCCAGATATTTCTAGCTAAAAATAAGAATCATGTGAAGTGAAAATCAAACTAAAAATAAAAGTGTGTGTTCGATTCCCGTCCGAGAAAAATAAATCAAATTGTCTAATTGTCAGATTTTCAGATTCATGTATTTCAATGGTTCATACCTAGCATATTTAAAAGACTACATTTAAGCTTTATAAAAAGAAGTAAATTCCTCACAAATGGAAAGTATTCTTCTTATTTTTTCTACATAAAAACGAGATATAATGTTCGTATTTATGATAACCCCCACTCACACACAGTTTTCACCTATATTCATAACCTTTTCAAAAATACCTAACTGAAGTTGCTGAAAAGTAACAATGAAAATTGTAACTAAAGAACTAATAAAACCTTGTTTCTTCTAAGAAAAAAATTATAATATTTCACTATAAATGTGAAATGGTGTATTTTTTTAATAATACAGTCAGAGCTGGGCAATACTTAAGTAAAAAAAGACTTAAGTAGTACTTAAAGTACATTTTCGTTACTTAAAACTTATTACTCAATACTTTTTAAATGTCCTTACAAGTACTTGCTTCTATTTACTTGGACTTAAGCCTTAGTTTTATACTTAAGTACCAAGATTTTTACTTAGGTATTTCTGAGTCTATTAAGTACCTACAAATATCTAACTCTTCGTAGAAAAGCAAACACAATCTCTAGCGCAAATCCTTTTTTGTTGAAATTTAAAGTACGCAAACGCAAAGAACTGTTAAAGAATGTGCCGCACTCACGCATCAAGGCAGAACCTTAAACAAACGAATAACATACACACAAGACTGGGCAAGTAGAACAAAAACCAGTAACGTCTCGCTCGAATATAAAATCGACGATGCCTCAACTTGATGACATAACTACTGACATGTATGATATGGATTGCAAAAAGTGGGCTTACTTTTATATTGCTGACTCTTTCGACCTAAGCACCAAGTACAAACTGAGAGAGAACTGAAAACAACAAATAAATTAGTGGATTCGTCGAAGTAAATGTTTTCAAAATTAATCATTTAAGGTTATTATTGACAAAAACTGTTTTATCAAAGACAATGTATTCATTAGATATGTAGAAGAATTTCTAAATGTTTTATTAAAATCTCTTCCCGAGCTGCGTGCTCACTTTTGCAACTTCCCGCCAATAATTTTTTTTTTAATGTTGGCACCGACGTAAGAAATCTTTTTGACACAAGCAATTGTGCCCACGTGAAATAGAAACGTAAGCAGTACACATTATATACGTCAGTAGACATAACCAAGGATAAGCAAGCAATGCCTCGCTCCAATATAAAATCAACGATGCCTCTAACTGATGTAGGGAAGGCCTCACTTTTTTCTTAGAAATTTACTGGAAATTTTTTCCTTAGAATTTTTATGCATTATTGAAGGCGACAATTAGTACTTGGGCGGACCTCTTAATATTTTTTATGAGTATAGCAATGAATGTGAAAGTTTTACTGTACATGCATCGCCGAAATCTATAAAAAACCATAAATAGTAGCCACTGGTTACTATACATACTATAGTTTTCAAAAGGTATTGGTTTATTATTATCTATTAACTGAACTCGATAAACTTAATATATTACTGCCAACGTACAAAGATTCTAAAAAAGTACTTAGTATACTTTTTATAGACTTAGTACTTAGTTACAAGTACTTTTCGTACATGCGGTACTTGTACTTATGCTGAAGTACTCATGCCTTCGGTACTTGTACTTATACTTAAGTACTTTTTCTTTGGTACTTGCCCAGCTCTGAATACAGCCATTCCACACAAAAACGACCAAATTGTACAGGTTTCGGACCCTAAATTGGATGAAATTATCGCAGTTTGTATGGAATACAAAAATAGCTCACCCGCATTTATCTTCCGCCCTAGTGGAGGGGGGGGGGGTGAGAAATTTCGTGATTTCATGACGATGATACGGCATTTTCAAAAAATCATATCTAGAAAACCGAAAAATCGGTTGTCCTGATTTAAATTCCAAATAAAGCCTAACACTTGATAATATTCATAAAAAATACGGCAACACCGAATGAAATTTTGTTTTGTCAATAATGGTATTTTTTCAAACTGCAAGGGATTAAAGATATGACAATCGCAAAAGCTTTAAACTATAAACAAACTATTTTTAGAAATAGAATATATTTTCTACAATAAAAATGTTACAGAATCTTAAAAATCAGTGATGGAATGTCGTCAGGGTCGGTCTGTTGTCTAGGTCTAGGTTATGACCACGCGCGCCACCAATGTTCAAATGCGGAAAAACGTGGCAGTTAACTATTCATCACAACACAGACTTGGAGTGTAAGTGAAAAGCACGTATTTTGCAATCAGTGGTTTGAAAATTAAAAAAAAATAATAATTTTAGCAGCAGTGTATGCTGCCTGAAAGTGTGGAGAAAATATGCAATCATCAAAGTAAGCATGTAAGATGTGTTTTTCCAGATCATTTTCAATCATTTCAGTACATTTTTTGTCAGCTGGCCAACCTAGAAAACCCTGGCCGACCCCAACAGCATTTCACTTTTTTTTTTAAATGCCTATATTTTTTTCATTTTCACCCAATCAATCTGCAATGTTCAGCAAAAATATTCATTTTTCCAACACCTTTCCAAAGATTTGCTTGGATTTACCAAATACTTCCTTAAACGAAAGTTATGGCCAAAAATCAAAAAAGGTGGGCAACCCTGACGACATTCTCCTACTATTAATAGATTTTTTTTTTTGCATTAGGAAATATGAAAACAGTCATAATATACATATGAACTGCTTTAGGTTTGATTAGTTCAAATTCTTGTGACTCTACTGTACACAGATTAAATAACTAATTTTATTTCATATTATGAAAATCATGGAAAAAAGCTAAAATTAGCTAATTCTTAAACGATTTATCAGAGATGCTGATTATATCATTTTGTATTACCGGTGTGATTGCAAAGAGCGATAGCGTAGAAGTTTATGTGGCGCCTTATTTGAATCAAGACTGAAGTATGATTAAAGCGTTCGATGTGAATTCAGCTTAAGACCGATTCTTACGATAATCTAGATGAGTGCTTGTATATGTAATTTCGAATGGTTACTCCGTGCTGCAAGGGCTATTGGTAAAGCGGTTTCTCGCATCTATGCTAGAAAAGTTCGTCGGACATTAAAAATGATTAAAACCAATTTCATAGGATTTTATGTTCTGAGGAACTGTTTAGTAAAATAAAAACATCTAGGACTGTTCGTTTTACCAATATACATGTAAACCTTATGACAACACCAAAAACGGGTTGCGCGAATTAGCCAAATTTTACTATTTCTATGAAAACGCCGTGTGCAAAATGACAGCTCTCTACGGCGTGTTCATATATATTGCGAAAAACGAAATTTTTATATGGTAGAATTTGTCCGAATTGTCCCATTTTCGATCTACGATTTCTTTGAATAGGCCATGTGCTAAATGTCAGCTCTATGAATGATCAACAAGACGGACAGACGGACAGGTTTTACCAGCTTTATTTTCTATAAAATTGTGTCAATCCCGGCTTGTATGTCTTCCTTCAACAGACAATTAATTACTAATACTTTTTATTAAATGTAGTAGATTAAATAAACACATTACCTTGTTATTGTTTATATAGGTAATAAATTAAACTTCCAGGGCCTTATTGCACCAACCATTTATCACTTATTAGTTAGCAAATTATTAGTTTTTTTGTTTTTTGAAAAGTGGAAAAACATTTAAAATTTCACTCACTTATCAATCGAGGAAACTTAGTCTTGCACTAAAATTTAAAATTAATTATCACAAATTTAATGAATTGATTAGTATACGGTACGTGTATGTTGAACAATGGCAATAACAAGAACAAACCGATTGCTAAAAATTCAATAATTATTGTTCATTATTATTTTTACGAGTTGATGATAGTAACTAGCTCATTATGGTTAGAGCTGATAAGAAGCTAACAAATTAGATGTGTTCCAATTCATGATGGAAAAACAGGTTAAATTTGTTTTGTAATCTTTTAAATTATTTCTTTTGCCTTTTTGTTTTTCTAGGAGAAAACTTTTTATGAAATTCATCAATTCTAAATTCATGAACTCCAAAGTTGGTTTCCACAATACTACTTGTGTTTATTTTTCATATTTGCTCTGGTAAGATTATCTGGATTTTTTTGTAGTTGTGGAATGAGCCATTCTCTTAGTGGGTAAGCATTATCTTCCAAATTACTGCACCAAGAAACGGACGAAAGCCAGCTTCAAAATTTCCAAACAATTGGTAATTTCGAAGTACTCTGGAATCATATACACATACTGGCTAATTGGAATTTACAACATAAAAGCTCCGGTCTTATCATTGTAGAGCGATCTATATAAATCATAGTTCCATCGATGCATCCAGCTAATTGAGGAAAGCTTCCAATATCAAGAAATTATAGCGACAATTTTTGATTGTTTTCTAGCCAACGAGTTGTTTCACCCATCATCACATTGTTTATTGTATTTAATACCCAATAAACAACCCTACACATATTTGATTTATTGATACCATGCATATTGGCATTTTCCATACAATGTAGAGTTGTCAGTAGTAGCAAAAGACTTAAAGAATTGTTCCGTTCTATGCTGCATATTTCGTCCAATCTTTAATAGAAAATATTCTATTTACATATATACGTATTAAACGAAAATTTTCCAATGTGTCCGAGTCCAGTGTGTAATTTATGCTGATTTGCACTACACGATATCTAGACTCAGATTCTTCTTCAAATAATCTTTCGAAATGAAACATCTCTTTTTTTTCACTATATTAAGTTTATTATTATTATATTATATAAGAAAGACACTACCGATCACATGGCATATTTACATGAAAAAAAAAAATTTCTTAGCGTTGTGTTGCTTATATTATCAAAGTCTCTGTTGAAAAACGAAAAGCGCAATAATTTGGTGCAACGGAATTGAGCAAAAGCATAATATAATTTGAGAACCTTATCACTTATGGCCGGTTTCACTCCAGGCTTAAGCCAGAGCTGAGTTAAGCCACGGGTGTGGCTTAAGCCCAGAACTTAAGCCTACTCGTTTTCACAGTACTCAGTTAGCCGCGGATGAAAATTTTTAAGTTGTTAGCACTGCGGTAATTGTGAATTTTTTTAAAAGAAAATTGCCATTCTGGATTAAAAACTAAGTGAAAAGAAGAAGATCTTTTTATTTACCAGTTTGTTGTGGTTTTTTTCTGGAAGGATATCAAATCCAAAATCATTGTTGCAGAATGCTTCGGCAATGTAAACCATCAAAGCTGAATGTATCTACAGCCGGAACCGAGAATAAAAATCAACGTCATCCCATTTCCCAAAATGTTGCGGGCGACTCTTTATAATTTTTTCACGGGTCACACCTTGCGGTATTATATTATACATTTTTTGGTCGCTTCCTCTGCATTAGATAAATAATTCATTTTAGTCCTAAACTGTTTGGTTTCTTCTTAAAACGTCAAATGGAATGCTGACACGAGCTGCCAGACAGTACTCAAAACTGCTAATTAGATAACTATTTGTCGCTTGGAAAATTTCAATTTAGTTTTAAAATATAACTTTTGAAATATGCACGTTCATTTAATAACAAAAATTATAATATTTAGGTAAAACATATATTTAGCAATAATTTCTTATGTGTTTCACAGCAAAATCTGAGGCTTAAGCCTTTGAGATGACGGGCTTAAGTTAAGCTTTCCTTAAGCCAGTGATTTCACTTAAGCCTTGACTGTGAAACCGAAATATTTATTAAGCCTTGACTGTGAAACCGGCCATTAGTCATTTTTGTTTTGTGCAACAGTAACTTGAAAAGCTGAGAACTTCTCACTCTTCAATACTCAAATGAGTTCTTTACAAATTTCTCTTTAACGCAACAGAAATTATCACATCCATTTCTAAATGTCGGACTATTTGATGACCCTTGATCAGCGCATTCTAATACTACTAATATTTATAATATGCAAAACAGTATTTTCAGTAATATCATTAAGACCAGTTGTACGTGAAATGAAAAAGTGATATTGTGCAGTCAGTGTACACTCCATACTTAGTAGATGACACAAGAGCTAGATATCGTTTGGTATACCAGAGAAGAGTATGCAGATTGTGAAATGGCTGGTGTATTTCAGAATAGACGATATCATGTTTTAGAGAGCGCACCAAGATCATATTTTGCTTTAACAGCAGTTTTATATGCATTTGATCGACCGCCTCAATAGGAAATATGCGATAAAATATGAATCACTCGACGTATCTATCATTTCTCATGTTGTAGTCTAATCCAGAATGTACCATCATATTACATAGTGAATCCATTCCCAAGTGAAAAAGTTATGTCCTAGAAAAATAAATATAAATAAAATTAGCGAAGATATAATTATATTAACAAGGGTCACTAATCTTTATATGCGTGCTGTCCTCTATGTATGTGTTCCGTCTTCTGCATGAGTATCGACATGTCTCTCAGCATCCTATTAGAATGATTCAGCAAAGGAATTTAAATTTTCAGATGAAACTGGAAAGAGGCTAATAAGTCACCTGTATCGTAGCTGGGAAGAGCCATTCAGATCCACGATAATTCTTCTGACATTGTACTTTTACTGGGGCTTTTCTGCTGCCACTGGGCCACTGTCAGCCTTAGCCTGCAATTACAAAATTTATAAAACGGCCCAACAAATTATATCAATACTCACTGAATGGATTTTTTATTATGAGCTTATTGAGCTTTATCATCCGTTTCCTAGAAATAGATTTAAATAGTAGATCAGATAGGCAGATAGAAAATGAATTTGCAAATAGTTATATAGATGTACATAGTTATTATTAATTAGATAATTAGTAAACTAGATAGATCAATGAAATACGTTTGTCAAGATGATGCACGGCGAGCAATAAACTGTACAATGTGCAACCAGTACTCTTAGGCAAGTGCCACATCAGGCCACTGATATGCTCATGTACTGATGTGCTGATTATCACCAGCAATAATATCTTAATGACGCATATCACATTGTAAGAGGTAGTGATGTACTGATCTGATACTGATCTGCTGATAATCAGCAAGTCACCTGCATGTTAGGCAAGTACCACACCAGACTATTGATGTGCTGATGTGGTGATGGTGAAGTTTTAGAATAACCAACAGCTGATATATTGCGAGAACATCTTATCAGTAGGTAATTGCTAAATCTACTTAAAGTGATCTGATTTTAATTTCAAAATTGCACGCTCCTAAAATTGAATTCAGCGGGAATGAAGAGCTTTTGCTAATATTATTATTAAAGAATTGAAGAAAAAATTAAAATAATCGCCAATATTGGGTGTATGGTGGATTATAATATCAATATATTCGGGATTTTTTTTACGGCATTTACATCTGAAGGAAACTAACTATCATTCATGATCAATGATAAAATTGAACTATCATTCATGATAGGATCCAGGAAACTAAAATCCTCCTGGAAGGTGAGTTATATTTCGTGTATGGAGGAAAGAAACCATGATAATGTAAATTTCAAATTTGAGCTTCACAAATTGATTGAAAGAAGCACTTCGTATTGGCAGAAAACTTAATATTTTTCAGTGCGGAGTAAAATTTAATAAAAAATTCCTCAAGAGAGCATATCATCTTTTCCAATTTAAGACGAAATTTCTCTCCAAAATTTTTCAAATTTATCCATTTTGCAGTAGTCTGCACAGGTTGATTCTCACAGGCACATTCGTTTTTCAATACCTTGCACTAAATTTGAAGCAAAAATTTCATTCACTCATTTTTAATATTTTAAACTAACCGGACTTAATTAATTTGAAAATAATATATTGACTGATGTCAGTAAAAATCAGCAACATGCAAATCACTTGCTGATTATCAGCAGATCAGTATCATCACATCAGTACATCACCACATTTTACAATGTAGCATGTCTCTTTAATATATTAGGCATGTGCCACACCAGACTACTGATGTGCTGATGTGGTGATGGTGATATTTTAAAATAATCAGCAGCTGATATATTGCGAGGACATCACATCAGTAGGTAATGCTACATCAACTTAAAAGTCATCTGATTTTTTTATGTCAAACTCTCAAGTACTTACAATGGAATTCAGCCAGGAGGAAGAGCTTTTGCTGCTTTTATTATTAAAAAAAAGGAAGAAAAAATCAAAATAAACGAAAATATTGGGTCCATCCATATATTACAAAAAAATTAAAGTATAGTGCAGCAGTTGTGGCAAAAGAATTGAATGAAACACCAGACAAATTTAAGCAAATTTACAGGATGTCCAAAGAATCATTCGATTTGTTAGAGCGATTAGTGAGTAAAAAAATTGAAAGACAAGATACAAGTTTCCGAAAAGCTGTACCAACTAGTGAACGGATATTAATTACACTCAGGTAGGTGAAAACATTTTTATTTATTTTTATTTATATCTGAATTTAATTCACTGCTTAAACCCGGGAGCAAATTGTATTCGTAGTAGGTAGAAGAGGAGGTATCGAGTACGAATTCTGCAGTCTGAGATTTATTTTCATCAGCATGTAGTTCTTCTATTATTTCAAGAACTTTTTTCTTAAAGCTCCTTTGATTGCCAGCCGATAATGTCAAAATATCTTGTGATATTCCTTTAAAAAAGGACATTAAGGATGTTTCTTCTTTCGATGTCTGTGCTAATTCCTTTTGCCGCTGCTTCAAATAATTTACTATTTCCTTATCGGTATTATTTTGAGGGTTTTGGGTTTTCCTAATTCTTTTTCGCGACGGACCTGCAATTTCCTTATCTTCCTGTTCAGTAATGTTTGGTACTTCTTCAAACAATGGCTGCTGTTCGTGAGAAATATTAGCGCTGATGACATTTTCTAATGAATGCTGCTCCACTTCTGCGACCCCAGGTTCTATTTGAGTCTATGCTTCCTTTTGTTGGCTGCTGTCAATAACTGTAGACAAATTTCCACTTTGATCTCCGTGTTTTATATATGGCACGAGAAATTGCATTGCGTCATGTAGATAAAATTGTTTTTTCTTGAACGAAACTCCAGAGCCGCTGGATGTGTACTCTTTTAAGCTTCTCATAAAACCTGTGCGAACATTTTTCCATTTGTCTTTACAAATGTTTACTGAAAAGTAAAAAGTAAATTTTTAAAAACCTATGCAAAACTATTTAATTCTAAGCAATAATAAAAATTCGCCAGGTATCTAACTACAGGATGCAGTCATATCGCTTTATCGCATATGTTTATGCGGGGAATAAGTACTATCGGCCAAATAATTTCAACAACCACGCAAGCTATCTGGGAATCGTTATATGGAAAGTATATGCCACCGCCTACGACAGATCATTGGTTGCGAATTGCTGATAGATATAAGGGCTTGTGGAATTTGCCAAACTGTATTGGATCTGTAGACGGAAAGCACATCAGAATAAAAAAATTTCCAACTACAAAGGGCTCTATTCCGTTGTTCTAATGGCTGCAGCAGACGCGAATGCTTTATTTACCACTATTGATGTAGGCGAAATAGGACGAAATAGTGATGGTGGTATCTTTCATCATTCAACATTAAATCGGTGCTTCTAAAACAATAGTCTGAATATTCCAAAGCTTGCTCCATTACCAAATTATACTGAAGACTTTCCATATATATTTGTAGGAGATGAGGCGTTCCCTCTAACAGAAAACTTTCTACGCTCATTTCCACAAAGATCGCTAACAAATACAAAAAGAAGTTTCAATTATCGACTTTCACGTGCTCGAAAGAGCGTAAAATGTGTTTTCGGTATACTCACATCTAAATTCAGGATTTCTGAGACACTAATCTGCTGTAAAGAAACTACTGTGCACTCTATAATAAAAGCTGCCTGCGTCCTACATAACTTTATTCGAATGCAAGAAGGAAATTTTACATCAGTAGCGGATATAACTCCGGAACCGATTCCTTTAGAACACCAGGTAATAGCTATCCCTTTACCAACAGCAGAAAGGGGACTAACTAAACCACAAATTAATCGAAACCGAATGGCGAATAATTTTTTAAGAGCGGAAAATGCATTGCCTTGGCAGTGGAACTACTGCGTGAAGCCATAAATAAAATGTTGTATGTTAATAAAATAAAATAAAATTCCACAAGAAAACATACCATCTTTTCCAATTTCCGACGAAATTTTTGTCCAGGCTTTTTCCAGTTTATCTCTTTTGAAGTAGTCTGCACACGTTGATTCCCACAGGCACCTACGTTTTTCCACACTTTGCACTAATTTTGAAACAAAATCCCGTTCACTCATTTTTAATATTTTAAACTAACCCGACTTAATTATTTTTAACAGCAGAAAATGTATTGCCTTGGCAATGGGACTACTGCGTTAATCCGTAAATAAAATCTTTTATGTTAATATGTACAATGTAACTATAAATCGAATTATAGTAGATAAATAAATCTATGGAAAACCTTATAAGGGAGTATAATTTAATAAAATATTACACAAGAAAACATACCACCATTTCCAATTTCAAGCTTTTTCCAATTTATCTGTTTTGCAGTAGTCTGCACACGTTGATTCCCATAAGTACTTTCGATTTTCAATTCTTTGCACTAATTTTAACACAAAATTTCATTCACTAATTTTTAATATTTTAAACTAACCCGACTTAATTAGTTTGCAAATTAAATATCGACTGATGTAAGTAAAAATCAGCAACATGCAGGTCACCTGGTGATTATCAGCAGATCAGTATCACATCAGTACATCACTACCTCTTTCAATGTAGCATGCCTCATTTAGATATTAATGTTGCTGATAATCAGTACATCAGCATATCAATGGCCTGGTGTGGCACTTGCCTAATGCTACATCTACTTAAATTGATCTGATTTTAATTTCAAAATTGCAAGCTCCTAAAATTGAATTCAGTGAGAACGAAGAACTGTTGCTGATATTGTTATTAAAGAATTGAAGAAAAAATCAAAATAATCGCCAATATTGGGTGGATTATATATTAATATAGTCGGGATTTTTTTATGGCATTTACATCTGAAGGAAACTAACTATCATTCATGATCAATAATAAAATTGAACCATCATTCATGATAGGATCCAGGAAACCCAAAGCCTCCTGGAAGGTGAGTTATATTTCGTGTATGGAGGAAAGAAGCCATGGTAATGTAAATTGCAAATTCGAACTTCAAAAATTGATTGAAAGAAGCATCTGGTATTGGCAGAAAACTTAATACTTTTCAGTACGGAGTAAAATTTAATAAAAAATTCCATAAGAAAACATATCATCTTTTCCAATTTAAGACGAAATTTCTCTCCAAAATTTTTCAAATTTATCCATTTTGCAGTAGTCTGCACAGGTTAATTCTCACAGGCATATTCGTTTTTCAATACTCTCCACTAATTTTGAAACAAAAATTTCATTCACTCATTTTTAATATTTTAAACTAACCGGACTTAATTAATTTGAAAATAATATATCGACTGATGTCAGTAAAAAGCAGCAACATGCAAATCACTTGCTGATTATCAGCAGATCAGTATCATCACATCAGTACATCACCACATTTTACAATGTAGCATGCCTCATTAAGATATTACTGTTGCTGATAATCAGCACATCAGCTCATCAGTACATCAGCATATCAGTGGTCTGGTGTAGCACTTGCCTTCCTGACTTTTACTTACCTCAGGAGATATTTTATTTTCAAACTAATTAAGTCGGGTTAGTTTAAAATATTAAAAATTGGTGAACGAAATTTTGTTTCAAAATAGTGCAAAGTTGTAATTTAGAAAAGATGATATGTTAGTAAAGTAAACGCCGTATTGAACAGTACGAGGGTTTCGGCCAGTACGAAACGCTTCTTCCAACATTTTTTGAAGTTCAAATTTTCAATTTATAATCGGTATTAGCATGCCTCCTTTCCTCCATACACGGAATATAACCTACCTTCCAGGAGGCGTTGGGCTTCCTGGATCTTATTACTTATCATGAATGATAGTTGGACTTCATCATTTATTAAAAATGATGGTGTAATTTTATTATTGATCATGATTGATAGTTGGATATGGTCCTTTATCAATTATCATGAATGATAGTTAGTCTTTCTTCAACTGTAAATGTGATTAAAAAATCCCGACTATATTAATATTTGCGTTTATTTTGCTTTTTTCTTACATCCGTTAATAATTTCATTTTAAGTACTTGCAATTTTGGCACAGAAAAATCAGATGACTTTAATTTGATATAGCATAACCTACTGATGTTATATCCTTGCAATATATCAGCTGCTGATTATTTTAATATATCACCATCATCACATCTGTAGTCTGGTGTGGCACTTGCCTAAAGAGAAAAAAGAAGTCCAATTAATAAGACAATTGCGAATAAAATTAAATGTAAAATTAGATAGAATATTCTATGCACAAAGCTAACAAATTCAATTTTAAGCTGATTGTACACAGATTATCTCTTTACATATTTACTTAATTGCTTATAATCTAACGGTTACATCCAATACCTTCGAAATATGGTCACTGTTCGAGTCATATTCGCCGTTGTTGATTTTTTTATACCATTCTTTTGTCTACAGAATTCAGAAGTGAAATCGATCCGGCATTAGTTCAGAAAACAAAAGAAATCATAAAATATTTTTAATTAATTTTAAATTATCCACATTTAAACGCACGTGTGTGCTTTGTGCATATTTTAATTAAAAACTAGAATTAAAATCTTTGATCGGTCGAACAGTATATGTACTTACGGTAATTACGATTGTCGCGAAAAAATCTAAAAAAATCTGGTGCATCGATTTTATTAGGGTAATTCGCAAACAAGAGATCATCGGTGATTTATGTTAATTTTGTGTGGAAATTTTTTGTAAGTTTGGCGATACCACAAGGCATCGGCACGCCCAACAATTTTTATCGAAAAAGCTACGGTTAATGAATTGAAGGAAAAGCTGGGACAACTGGGGGCTTGAGACAACGAGAGCTAAAGCGGTATTAAAATTAAGACTTCAAGCTACAGTAGGTTCTTTATCTGAAATTAATATGAATCAAATTTTTCCAGAAAACTTATTGACGAAGAGCATGATAATTCCCCAAATAATCATACAGATTTTGTAACGGCCGACATCGATCGCGAATTAGGTGAATTAAGGCAGATCCTTTCCATAAAAACAGGAGATAACAGAGTTGAAAAAGAAGATTGCTGACTTATCTGCAAACGAAGCGGGAAACAGTGCATGTCATTATGTCAATTTTAAGGATTTAGAAGATTCTTTTCATTCATTTAGTTGCGATAACAACTATTCGGTCGACAAATGAATTTAATATTTTGAAAAATCAGAATATGTTCACGAATGGGATTCAAAAACACGCTTCACTATTCGTATCTGGTACCGCAAAACTGCAAAACTTTTTATAAGAAGAATTAGTGCTAAATCGTGGCCTGATTTTAAAAGGCAACTCATAGAAGAATTTGATAAAAAAGTTTTCAATGCCGAAATTCACAACAAGTCGAGAAGGCACCAAAAGAAAAATGGACGAAACATGGCAGCAATACGTTATTATCGATGATGGAAATAGCTTCTTTTGCAGATGCTGAAGAATATGACATTGTTCAGTATATTATCAAAGCATCGGTCATCAGTGCTAATAAAATATTACTATATGGCGCCAACAACGTAACGAAGCTCTAACAAACCTTAAGGAAATACTACATGATGAAGTCTCATACTCTATTCCAGCGTCTGCTGAAGTAAATTCTAACCATGGTGCAATTGGATCTCGGTCTCAACTGCGTAACGGAAAACTTAAGTGCTTTAACTATAACGAGCCTGGTCACAAGTGAAGGAGGGATAAAGGTTCCTGCTTCCTCTGTGGAAAAATGGAGCATAAAATAAACGAATTCCAGGAAGTTCGACCCATCATGACAGTTCAAAACATTCAACCGGTGCAATAAAATAGTTATAATGTCCAAGTTACTAATGATTTTGAATTTTGTTTAAGGTTTAATTTCAAAGACACAAGGCAAGAGCATGAGCTTTTCATGTTTTTTAGAACTCTATTAGATTTCAGGAGTACCATCAACTTCGTTCAAACGCTATTTCTATCTCATCAGCTAGTTAAAGGGGTTGAATCAGACAGACACAGGTATTTTATGGAATAAGTGAAATACTTAGGCGACGCGGAAAAAGTGAAACTCGTAACATCTATGAAATAAGAGATAAGGCATCTGACACAATTCTTAAAATCCAACAATACAATAAAAAATATTACGACCAAAAACATAAGATCTCTCGGAAGTATTTGCAAGGTGATTTAGCCATGATAAAGAATGTAGTAACAAGCTCTGGCATTAATAAAAAAAAAACTACTTCTCAAGTACCGTGTTCCTTATGAAATTTCACAAGCCCTAGAAAATGAAAATTAAAGAATTTGATGGACTTCAACTAACAAGATTGCCATATAAAGGAGTCCGTAGATCAGCTAAAATGAACCCATATATTGTTTGATACTTTGGATTTGAACGAATGCAACAATAAGTTAGAATAGCTTATCGAAATGTTAGTAATATACTATATGTATTGTAGATATGTCTGCAATTATGATCGTTATGATTTACACCTAGAAATCTTGTAAAAACAAAGCAGATAATGTATATGGATAATAAATGAGAAACAGGTACTGTAATTTATTACGATTTCGTTGCTATTTCTTTGATAGTCAATTTTTCATTGATAGTCGGAAAACTATATTATGACGTGTAAGTAACTACTTGGTCTTAGTGAGTAGAGTAGCGTTGATATTTGATTTCGGTGGGTGGGAAATCGTAAATGTATTACAATATTATAATATCTTATTCCAAGGAGTTGCTTTAGTATACTGTTAAGCAGATTCTGTATTAGAATATCCCATTAGTATAAATGAAAACAATTTTTTACTTATTGTGGGCTTTCCAATAAGAGGTGTTATTTTGATATTCAAAGAAAAATGCCATTTTTTGAGATAAATGATCGGATCTTTATTTCATTATAAAGAGGAAGGTATGCCGTTAATAATGGAAAATAACATCAGCCAAATGACTACCACGACCACGCCTACAGGACCATATCCTTTTCATGAAATTTTCCATAACCAAATCGCAAAGTGGCTGCCCTATGTCCTCGATAGCCTCACGAATTCCATCTTTGAGGTCTTGAATCGACACTGGGCTGTTGGCGTAGACCTTCTCTTTCACGTGGCCCCAAAGGAAGAAGTCGCAAGGTGTTAAGTCACAAGATCTCGGTGGCCAATTGTGATCACCTCTTCGAGAGATAACATGGTCCGGAAACTTTTCCCGTAAAAGATCAATGGTTTCGTTGCTTGTATGGCACGTAGCACCACCTTGTTGAAAGTAAACGTTGTCCAGATCAATACCATCCAATTCCGGCCATAAAAAATCATTAATCATCTGTCGATAGCGCAATGCATTCACCGCAACTGTTGCTCCAACCTCATTTTCGAAAAAGTACGGTCCAATGACCCCGCGGGACCATAAACCGCACCAAACAGTCACACCTTGAGGATAGAGAGGCTTTTCGACAATAACTCTTGGGTTTTCGAGCCCCAGATGCGACAATTTTGCTTGTTGACGAAGCCATCGAGATGGAAATGGGCCTCATCACTCAAGATGAGTTTTCGATGGAATTCCGGATCACTTTCATGCATTTCAAGGACCCAATCAGCAAAGACTCGACGTTGTTGATGATCGGCCGGCTTGAGTTCTTGTGTTAACTGAACTTTGTAAGCCTTAAGACCCAAGTCTTTATGCAAAATACGGTGTAATGACGTTTGTGGAATGCCTAATTCCAAAGAACGACGAGGAATGGACAAACCTGGGTTTTCTTCAACACTTCTGGCTACAGCAGCAATATTCTAGGCTGTTCTTGAGCGACGTGCACGGGTTTTATTCTTCACATCACTAACTTGTCCCGACAGCTCGAATTTTTCTACCAATTTCTGTATTGCGGTCCGACAAGGTGCTTCACGACGATCCAAAAATGTTCGAGTTTTACGAACCGTCTCTGCCACATTTTCACCATTTTTATAGTGAATTTTAATAATTTCAATACGTTGTTGAATCATGTATCGTCCAATTTTTATTAATGGCGTAGTTTCTACTTGTCAAATGTCAAAAAATGACTGCTCCAATAGTGACATATACCGAAATAGCGGGCTAATGAAAATAACACCTCTTATTGGAAAACCCTTTATATTCGTTTTATAATAGTTTGAAATTTTAAATGTTACCGGGAATGGATATAATCGGGACGATTATAGGTCAGGAAGGCCGATTTGTAGGCGCAAAGCTAACAAATCGAAATTTAATTTGATTCTATATAGATTGTCCCTTTGCATATTTGCTACATTGCTTATCATCTAAGGGTTACATGCCTTCAAAATTTGGTCACTGTTCGTGTAATATTCTGTACTGAGTTATGAGTTAGTCATTAAATGAGTTTGAAACTGACCAGCTCCCTTGTCTACAATATTTTATGTCCTCGGCTCAACCTCCACTCGTAAACGTAACGCACATCTCAAAATTTCTCGTCGCGCAAACGGAATCTATATCCTAAAACAGAAGAAGTAATTAGAGATATCCTGTCATATTCATAATACTTACCTGTATGACCAGCCATCTAGTTGAGTTGTTCGTAGCCTAAAGCATAACTTTGCAACACGCTGACCAGCCAACACTTAAGCAATTTTTATATTTTTTAAAAGGTTTTTTTTAATGAATTTCGGTCTTTTAAATGAGAAATTTTATTATTATAATATAAATTAAAACTATATGTACGTACTATATACATTTTCCTTATAGAAGTAGATCCCCAGAGATAAGAAAGTCGTTTGGAGCAATGGCCAGATAGTAATTCCACTAGACTGGAGTCAACATGATATGAAGTGAATATCCGGATAGATCTATATACTATTGCCTCTATCTGATAGTGATTATGAGGACTCCGAACATAAGGTCTTTCGATTACCCGATCCCTAATTGTTCTCTGTGGTTCCATAGAATAGAGACGATAGTACAATATCAGGAGTACCAAGTCGCTAAATTAACTACCTAGGGGGTCTATCGACAACACCTTAAGTCTGAAGTTGATTCTCGGGGTAGAAGCATTAGCCCAACCAAGGAGCTAGACTCAGCCACTACGTAACTTCAAGCAGTTTTACTGACTTCGCTCGAACACAGTTGTCCTCTGAAGTAAAAGACCTATATTCTGCAAGTACTTTAATGGTACAGGGAACTCTAACAAAATATAATAAGGAATTATCCAAAACAAGAACCTGGCGGCTCTTCTGCGATGGCATAGATCAATTGCGCACAGCTACCAGGCTCCGTAAGTTACTTTCTAAGAATCGCTTGAATAGTATAGACTCACTTCAAAAAGGAGATTAGAACTACACCAAGAATTTTGGGAAAACCGTCAAGCTCTTATTAGAAATTCATTTCCACGATTCTCTCATTCCAGATCAAGGAATAGCAGCACCAGACCTAATTTAGTTAGACAATTACAGGGTCTCTAACAGGAGTAAGAGCCTTGCGGGAAGAATTTTCACTCGCAACAAGGTTAGATGGACCATTGGCCCATTCAAACCCTTTAACTTTTCTGGATGTGCTGGCAAGCCTTATTACAGCAGGGTGTTGAAAAAATATTCCTTCCACTGCAAAAAATCTTTTTAGAAGAATGAGTCAATACCTACATTAAAAGAGCCTTAAATGGCTCAACCATTAATATCCTCTCGGATAGTCAAGCAACTTTAAAGGCCTTAAAGTCATTCACTATTAACTCAAGGATATAGTCTGGGAGTGTCTGCAAATGTTTCTGGAAAAGAAACAAAATTATCCTCATTTGAGTACCGGAACATGAGGGCCATAAAGGCAATGAAATTGCTGACAGCCTAAACAAGAGAGGAGCGGAAACATACTTTGTCCGACGAGACCTACAAAAGTGATTTCGAAATGTTACCTCAGACATACTCTAAATAACTGGTCGAATAAATAAATATTCCTTAATTAGGAAAGCTACAAGGACTTCGTCAGGCAAAAAAGTTTATCGACACCTCTAGCTGAAAAACAAAACAATTTCTACTCCTTAGAAGAACAGAGCTTAAAACAAACAAGAAGTCTGCTCAGGACACTGCTGCTTGCAGTATCACCTAAACATGGGAGATTTTTAACTTTAGTAAACAATTTACTACTAAATACCTAATAAAATTTCAATAAATTTTTTGAGGTTGCTGTTGTACAATTTAAAAATGAAAACTAGAGAAAATATGAAAAAAACTAACTCCTTTGATCTCTAAAATTGATATATACTGTACAGCAAAATATAATTAGATATTATAGACATATGTATGTAAGTTTATCAGTATTTATAAACTGATCTCATCAAATAGTTTAATGAGCCCATTACGATCAAAATCTGATAATTTAATACCTCCCACATCAGGGATTTGTGTTTTTAAAAGAAGTTATGATTCAGAAAGATGAATTTTAAAATAAAGTTTTGGTATAGTTTTACCAATCAACGATATCTGCTTGCAATTTAAATGAATGAATTAAAACCGCGTATTTGTGACTTACATGTTTTATGTGCTTTTAGTCTCATTCTAATTACTTTTTTTTTATGTGAATGTTTCATTTTATATGAAACTATTAGTTAATTAGGCTTCAAAAGACTTAAAAAGACTTTGAATTCTGTATGGTTATATAAACGTGGAATGTGTAGAAATATAATTATAACTTACCTGCCCTCTTATACGGTTTCAGAGTTAACATTTCCATTCTCTTTCCTATATATCAGCAGCTAGTCTTTTCTGAATCCAGCTTGGTCATAAAAACAAAATTCCAAATGAAGCGCTTAATACAAAGGTTTAATCGTTAACCTCAAAAAGTCCTTAAAGGTTAGGCGGTAAATTACAAAACACCTTGCAACTATCATAGATCGCAATTAAATTATTATTAGATTACTCTACCGGCAGTCTCGATCGAGTGCAGCCATTCTCCAATTTAATTAATATCTCTTGTTACTTTAGTGTATTAACCGCTGTTATAAACATAGACGTAATTAAAAGTTAAGTCCTGAGCATCAATTACAAGAGCTGGAAATTCACCGATCTCCTGATAAAGTCACGTAAAAAGATGACATGATCGATCGGTCGGTACACAGCGATCGATTAAGAGCCCATAAAATGAGCAAGAGTCGAAAGGGAAACCTTTTCATGCAATAAATGTCTGACAAGCAATAAACAACCAGAGGATGCCCATATTGGTATATTCCTCCAGAGATAGCTGGTCTAGTCCATAGCACAGATCTAAGTTCATGTAATTTGACAGCAAATGTATTACTCTATCACATCTCTAGTACACTCCACTACGATTCTAAATTACATTGCCGGCAGCACTGGACTTCCTATTTAGGGATGCGCTGAAGAGAACTACTACAAGATCCGCCACAAACTAATGTAAGTAGAGCTTGGGCGATCGGAGGGCGGGTAACTAATAGCTGTTGCGCAGAGACAGCAAACATTTAATTCTAGTGCGGCTTTACTTTCTGCTTATATACAATGTCGCAATCCAGTGTAATATAATACCACGTACTACAATTCAATAGCGCATCTAGCTTTTGCAGGGTTCCCTTGGTGCAGCTGTATCTCGATCAGATAACTTCTAGACATAATATGGTCTTGCTGCGCTTCAATGGTTCTTCTATTGTTAATACTAAATTTAGTTTTCCTTTTTTTCTTTTTTTTTCAATTTTTTTTCTTTTTTGTTAATCGTTATTCAAGAAACACATCAAAAACGTACCGAGAAGAGAAAGAACCTCCACCGGGAATTTATTCTGATTCCGACTAAAGATTTAATTAATACCCGGGACAGTTTCTAATTAAAATTTTCATCGACAGGCAATTAAAGGTTGAAAGACCTGTAATAGAGACCGAATAGAGAACAAATGCTAATTACACCGAAAATGTTTCCCTGAATATATTAACTACAAAGCGTGGTGGATTGATTAGAAATCTTGTCCAGAAGCCTATAATTAGACCTGTCCTACTATACCAGAGAATATAGCTCGTCGGTCTAATTAGGAACTATCAAGAACCATACTTAACCCACGAACTGAATAAGTAAGTAATTGCGGAGACCCCTAATTACTAGCAAATCAAATTAGGCGTCTGCTGAATTATTAAGTGCCTCAAATTGCTTAAAATTGAAAATAAGAAGGAAATCCAAAATGGCTGTCCTCCTAACAATATCACAAGTAGTGCTCGAAGAGGCTTGTGCTGCTTTTGATGATGGTTTCTTAATGTTTTAATGAACTCATTTGGTGGGAAAAGTCCATTCCGTACTCGTCATTCATTGGGGACGCTATAGTCGTGCCGTACACAAACTAATTTCCTGTATGCTTTTGTTTGTTTGTATGCGTGCAAACATTCGACCCTCCTCAAACGAGCCCGTCACGGATGAGCGTACATAAAATTAATAACTTCAGAATGTGTTTGAATTGATGGCCTTTGTTAAAACCATAATGACTGTATTAATTATGAAAAAATCATTATCAATGTTAGCCGAAAAGTATGTAAATTTTCTGGGCAAATTTCGCTCACATGCGTGCCATTGTTGAATGAAAGATCTCAAATAATGAGGAAATGACACTTTTGGGATTTAGCTGAATTTATAGGCTGCACTAAATAGTAGTAATTAGATAGCCTGAATATATATAGTGGTGGCATTGGAAATATGGAACATTTCGTATTCTTTAAAATAAATATTCCAACTTTTGTTTTTTCTTTAACTTTATCGCTTTCCAAAATTAATTAACACGATTGCTAACAACAACTTCGCAAATCTGAAGATCCTAATGGCTGTGAGCTGTATAAAAGCCGTTTAAGAAGCACTGCAATCGAACAACTGACAATTCAATTAGGAAGTCCCACTTACCCTTCCACGGGTGCTTGTGTGTTCAGAATTATTAGAACGATGAATGAAATATGGAAACTTTTGGACGACTAAATCAAGTCCAATAACTGACGAACCGACACAGAATATCTGGTTAGTACGATGCTGATTCATTGAATGTTTCATTGGATTTGGGGAAACTACACAGATTTTCCCTTTCTATCAGAGAAAATTATATTTATTTTTAGGGAAAAACGTGTCTTAAATTTAGGGAATAATCTTAATATTTTTTACAGTGTATATAGATAGAGAATCAATCAAAAGTTTTTTATGTACATATAAGCCATTCTTTAATTTCATTTTTTATTATTATTTATTTTGTGGATGTGCTCTTATTTATCTGAACGTTGCGTTTTGCGGAACCATTTATGTTGTGATTTATAGTACTTCAGACTCAGGGCACTCATATTGGGCCGCTGCCCTTTAGTATTTACCTTAATGATAAATCTAGTATAACGCTAGAGCCTTTGGTATCATTTCGAGTGGCATGAATACAATCCTCTTAGTTTAGACTTAGTAACCTTTTACAGCTAATGTTGCATGTATTATTCACATTCCTTCGGATATGTATAAATGTATTTTTATGTTTAACATCCGATCTTAGAGTATATTTTTTATGTTTTTGATACGATTTAAGGCGCACTTTTTCCCAGATTAAAAAATTCTATAATTCCAGAACGCCTTGGACTATTTCAAGGGGGTTATTGACTCCTTCAACTTACATCATTTCTCTCTATTTCAATACCGATGCGACCTTTGAGAAGTTATATATTTTTGTGCCTTATTGCCGTTCTAAAGCTATTTGAAAGGTTGAGCCCATTTTTAAATGGTCTTCCGTTTATTCTGAAGGACCTCAAATTTTCTAGAGAGAAGGGAAGCTACATCCGAGTCCAATGGTATATTACCGTTTGAGAGATTAAAGGAGAACTGAAATAGAAGAATATTGCATCATGCAGAGTCGGACTGTACTACAATTGTAGTAGGTACTTTTATTTAAACACGCGTACTTCGCACAACGTTTTGTTAAATGGTGCTACAATTTAAGAATTTGAAAAATTTAGTCGAAAAAAAGGTTAATGGCGGACAAAATCAAAATGTTATTCAAATTCAATGACCGAAAAATATATATTTTCCACCGAACTTGTACAAGGGAAAAAGTGAGTAAAGAAACTAGAAAAATATTGAAATTGAAACATAATTTTGTTTTATTCACAGAATCGTCATAATTTGTTTTTTTTTTTTTTGTATTTCTCTTTTGAGCGTTTGTAGCAGTAGATATTGAGGTAATTCTTTATATGTACTCTATTGTATCCTTGATGTAAAAATGTTAAAGAATAAGAAATAACAAAACAAATTTGCATTTTTTTTTTTTTTTTTCGAAAATAACCAGATCGATCTCTCTGTTCTCTAAACATATTACGATTCCAACCTGAGAATTTAAAAATTCATTTTGAGATATTCAAGGATGAAAGATATTTTTATTAGCCTTATTTTTTATTTTTAAAAAGGCATTCTTTATATAATTTTTCTTTAAATATTGTAATTTCCTCTTTAAAGTAAAGACCATGCTTCTGTGATAATTAAATTTAAAAAAATCAAATTAAATTATGATATTTTTAATATAACTGAGTAGACAAAAAATCGCAAACTTTAAGGATTTCAAAATCTTTTGATTCAGGCAGCATGCATTGCAGGACAAAACAATATATAATCTTATCGAATAACTACTTAGATTTAAGCATAAGAAAGAAATTGGTGGTTGATGCTCGGGTTGAGAAAGTGCGAATTTTGATCGATTACCTAGTCGATAGAATTTATACTTGTTTTTTCTTTTTCTTTTTTTTTTTTTTATTTAAAATCAAAATTTATTATTAGAAGATGCAATTTAAAGGCTACGTTACAAATGTTGTTTATAAAGATTTAGAGTAGGTATTATATACGTTAATTTTATTAAATAACTTGTCGAACTATAAATAAAGATAAAAGCAAATAAATTTTTGAAATGTTAAAGTACTTTACGAATTTAAATATATTTAGTTGAAAAAACTCTTTATGCAAACGAAAAATCTTTAAAAAAGAAATGTCATTGCAAAAAGAGGGCGTTTCACATAAGCAGGAACCGTATAATCGTTAGTACGGCTTAGTTCCTGCCTGCCGTATACGCCAAAGCAAACAACCAAGCTGACCTCATATATAGACCTAAAATAAATTTTAAGTGTGAATTATATGAAGCGAAATACTGCGTATTTACTTGAATGCCTAGCAAGATTTAGCCCTATGCGGGACTACCATTTCATAGAGAGTTTTGCTATGAAAAGTCATAGCGAAATAAGTCAATCTGAAATTGACTCAGTTTGCTGCAAAATCTGCAGCTCGAGAATTGAGTTGTAAAAACTCTTTATGCAAACAAATTTAAAGATTTTTCGTTTGCATAAAGAGTTTTTTCAACTCGATTCTCGAGCTGCAGAGTTAGCAGCAAGCTGAGGCAATTTCAGATTGTCTTATTTTGCCATGAATTTTCATAGCAAAACTCTCTTAAATATATTTCATTTTACAGCCTAGATGAAATCTATAGCGTGTACTAAGTTTTTCATACCATTTGCACATAAATAATGGTGATAGAGTAAAATTGGTGGTCTGTCCATCCGTCCGTCTGTCTGTGCCACGAGAACTCGAGAAGGTGCATACTTAGAGAGCTGAAATCTTGTACACGGACTTAAAAACAAAAGTAAAATAAAGTCCGAAAATGAGACAAATCGGGCAACTCCTTCATGAGGTTGCCATACAAAATTTCGTTTTCCACTATATATTTGGACACTGCCTAAGAACGCGTGGACATAAAGAGTTGAAATTTGGCATAAGATATTTTCATAGAAATAACAAATAGAATTTTAAAAGTGGACTAAATCGGGCAACCCCTTCTTGGTGTAACCATATCAATATTTAGGTTTTTTACGTATACTCTAAAACACATTTTTATTGTACTAAAAACTTCTTCAGAATACGAAATCCTATAAAATTGGTTATAATCATTTTTTCTGTCTGACGAACCGTTCTAGAAATATATGCGAAAAGTCAGTTCAAAAATCAAACTTGCACGCATTTCATAGGATATCATAAGAATTGGTCATAGATCAATTCTAGCTTTTTTTCTTGTTATATATATATAGGTACACAGTAAAAAATAATTCCCTAAAGTGAGTGGCAACAATTTATGCCACACAGGTTAGGTATACTTGTCGATAAGATTAGGGAAAGCTCCACCTTGGAAAACTAAGATTAGGTTTTCCCTAAAATGTAGGTAGGTTTTTCTCCATAAAATGTAGGGAATTTTCACATTTTTTTTTATGTTTTCCCTACATTTTAGGGTATTTTAAATTGTTGTTTTATTTTTTTCCCCTAAAATGTAGGGACTATTCCCTAAAATTTAGAGAATATTCCCTAAAATGTAGGGAATAGGTGATCGCACGACACCACTCTCCACCATAGGTGAAGGTGATAGAAGACCACCCCTTTTAAAAAACATAAGAATGAGCTGAATAGCTCACTTCTTATGGTCCATACTACTAGGTCCCATGACACAAGATGATACACACTTGAGACTAAACACGACGTAAAACCGGTTTTTGTATAGAATGTGTATCAGCCCATGGTACACGTAGTATATACACGGTTGATACACTGTTGTTACACGTTCTTGACAGAAAATTCACCGCCGTTATTATTGCCAAAGCATTTGCAAAATTGACCTACATATTTGCAATGGTTAAAATTTCAGATTCTGTTTGTTTTAGTACGGACGAAGATGAAAAAATCGCTTTAATTACATATACTGCAGCTACAGTACTCTAGCAAGTTGCGATCATGAAAATAGTGTACGCAAACGAAGAGAGTGTAAGATTAAAGAATGGAGAAAGGTTCGAGATGAGAAAAGCTCGAATACTTTGCTTACGAAAGAATTGCTAATTCAAGATAGTGCTGCTTTTAAAAACTATTTACGAATGGACGATAATTTATTTGGTGTTTTACAAACTTTAATCGAAAGTGACATTAAAAAAGAAAACACGATTATGCGGGATTCAATACCAGTGGGGGAGAATTTGGCTGCTGCTTTAAGGTTTTTGGCTACGGGAGAGTCGTTTAAAAGTTTGGAATATTCAACACGATTATCTCGGCCTTTCCTTGGACAAAACATTCCTGACATTTGCGAAACTATTTTTAAAAAACTTAAGAAGGACTATTTGAAGGTAAGAAAAACACAATTTTATAACTATAAATGGTTTTTATTAATAGATATTAGTTACGTAACTGTAAATCTAACTCATCCAGAACACCACTCATCGCTTCCTGAACTATATCTATCCCAATTGGCACAGGAGTAGAGCTGGAAGAATGGATTGCTTGCTTTTCGTATTCTGGAGGCTCAAATGTGAAGTTATCCTCCATGGCATGGTGTTCTGATGGAGGAGTTTGACCAGCTGTTAAGCTCTGTACGCTAATAATTTTTATTTTGCTCCTTGGAACGGCCGGGACATAGGAATCGGTAGCCTCCGCTGCCCTCATATTGCTGCCCGTACTAGAGGAACTGCTTCCTAAATTAATAAGAAACTCACTTCCGAAACTGGAAGGACTTTCCTTATAATATGGGGTAGAATATCCTTCTGGATCATTTTCACCTGATTCTTCGATGTCGCATTCCTGACTTATATTAGATATAGACGGCTGCGACTCGGTTTTGCTTTCTCTCAGAGCCTCGGTAATGATGCTATGAAGTTTTAATTTTGCGTCTGACAGTATGTGGTCATTAACAATTTTCGACAACTCCGTTGCAATAAATTTTGAAAAATATTCGTCGTAAGTCCTGTTGGTTTTTTTTTTTCTTAAATTTATTGCCATATCTAAAGCAGATTGCGCAGCATTTCGTATATCCTTCAACTCGCGTTTTTTTCCGCACCTATAAGAAAATTAATAATGAAAAACTAATTTGTATGTTATTTTTAAATAACTCGGGGTTTTATTTTCAATTACAGTTCCAAAGATCGCATCGAGAGTGGAAACAAATTTCAGAAAGGTTTACTCTGCGCTGGAATTTCCCCCTATGTCTCGGCGCGCTAGACGGCAAGCATATTGGATTTCGAGCTTCAAGAAAAGACGGCTCTTTTTACTACAATTATAAGGGTTACAACAGCATTATTCTTCTAGCGTTGGTTGACGCGGACTGCAAATTCTTGTACATCGATGTTGGTTCTAATGGTAGAATTAACGATAGTTGAGTTCTGAGGAAAAGCAAATTAATGGAAGTAATTGAAAGGGCTAACGCGACGTTGCTGGAAAATGAAATAATAGGAAATAATCGCAATTTACCATATGTTTTTATTTCGGATGATGCTTTTCCTTTAAGAACTCACATTCTTAAACCCTACCCATTTCGATCCAGGTACACGGTTGAGCACACATTTGGTTTATTGACAAATAGATTCCGAATATTACAATCAGCAATTAATTTGGATGTTGCTAAAGTGGATGTTATTGTTAAAGCATGTTGCGTTTTGCTCATAGTTCAAACTACCAAACCGATTTCCAACTCGAACAAGAAACTATTTCTAATCCGGAGAGATTGGGTCCAAATAACCAATCTAAGGAAGCTGGGGCAATACGCGATATTTTTGCGAACGATTTTGTAAAAGAGGGTTCGGTGCCTTGGCAAAATGGAAAACTATTAAGTTAATGGCTTACCTTACGAAAAGAAGATCCAGTAGATTTTTCCAGTGGTAATGCCGCACAAGGAAGTGAGTCCAGAGTATTGTTTTGAAATAAATATTACACGTTGTTATTATTCTTGGTACCAATATACTTGAATCAAATGAATAAATAATCATATACGAACGTAATCGTAGATCAGTTTTTTAAAATTAAAATGCAACAAACACGAAGCAAATCGCAATTCTTACATTACAGCTCAGCTCACGAGACAATATAAAAATTTTACTTAACAAATTATCGTCATCCAAACTGCTAGAACTTTCTCTTTCCCTTATACTGATGTCTAAAAATGATAGTTAGTTGTATCACCATAATTTAGGTGTATGTATATCATCAACACCAGCACCACTCTTCTTTGATTTTTGCTGGGCTGCTTTCTCCTGTTATATTCGCACCGAACTCCATGAATTCGGTTTTTGAACCTTTTCTATGGTAATACCTTCTATATGGTCCTTTAATTTTTCAGTTATTTCACGCAAGAAGCTCTCTCTTTTTAGTCTATTGCAAAACTCCCCACTTTTCACATCATACAAATTCGGATATTGTTCAGAAAGTTTTATAAGTTTTTCGGTTTGTTCATTTATCCATTTGCTTCTCTTTTCTTTTGCCATTTTTCACCGTTTAATTACAAATCACTATCACTTTTTCACTGTACCTCAGTACCTGCTATCTCTCACCATATATATTCTGTAATCAGCGCAACGCATAAAATGACAATGAGTGCACTTTTTCCTTTAAAATTTTCCGGACCCCGAAAAATACCTGAGTACACGCATACATATGTAATAAAACACTCGTGTATCATCCGAGTCTAACCCTTTGCTCTAAATTGGGTTATACACGAAAACGTTCTAAAATAATTCTAAAAAAAAACGGTTTTTAGTACGGTGTATCGCGTGTATATCATCGTGTGTCACCGGACTAAGTGGTATGGAAGTTATATTGGTTCACTGGGAACGCTTAAACAAAATATTGGAAAACAATATATGACTTGTTTCAAGAACAATGTGTGAATTATATAAACGAAAATATATTTCAGTAAAAAATGTAGCATAATGCCTAATCCGTTTAATGTTCTCTTCCTTATATCCAAGAGAGCTTAACATTTCTGGAACTTTTGAACCAATTCTCCCCATCTGAAATAATAACAATAATAAAAAAAATGAATGAAATTGAAATTACTGGAGACTATAATAAATTAAGAAATACCAACACAACCTGCAGTGATACCCAGTGTAAAATTTTGTGACACCTGCGACGTTAATTTCCTTCAGAAAAAAACACCTGATACTTGCAAAACATCCTTTCAATGCAATGTAGGATATAACCCAAAGTCCAAAAACGCTCAAGTTATTAATTGTCGGACAGATACAAATGCGGCAAAAATCAAAGCCTCTTAGGTTTTCTTTCCTTTATTGCTCTGAAAAGGGCGGAGATTCCTTTGAGGTTAACAAAACTATCCAGCACAAAACCTAAATAGATATCGACGACAATAAGGTTGAAAATAAAGGATAGCTACAATATTTTGACCTGACCTTATTTGTATTATATGTAGTATATATGTATGTAGGAGGAGTCCTGACAGATGTAATATTAACGTGGGAAATGGCGCTACCAGTAATTGGTTGGTGGACCGAAAAAATGTCAATGGATGTGCTTCAAGACCACCCAGGCTGGCATAAAGCATTTCCTTTTTTTTTTGGTCTGTAATGTATATATATATATACTTATAATTATATTTGCATACCCGATAGGTTTGATTGATCTGTCAATCCAAAATGCCGCCTGTAGAAAGAATCGCTGTTTCTGCAGCGGTTTTTGTATGAAGAAATGACAGGCCTACTCGCACCGAACCGACACAGGCCACCTCGGTTACGCTCGCGCCGCGCCTTTGAAGTGCCCAATTTCAAATTTATCGGATGTAGCATCACAGCCGATCTCGCGTCACCTCAGATAAAACCCTTCCCACGGCGCTGCCCGTAAAACGCGGACTGTGGTAAGCCACCTTAAGAGATCGAGCTAGAGTTGCTATCCCCATAGGCAACCGTAAGCAACGGGATGTTGGCATCTAACAGTATTGAGTGCACAAGTTTCTGGTTAGTGTTGGGAGCCCCCGTTGACGTCTGGATGTCAACCAAGAATAAAAGCAAGTATAGTTGTCTACAAATGAAATCTGTGCTGCATCCAATTTTATCTATAAAAGAAAAGCTTTATAATCTGAAAATAATTATATAAAAAGAATTCACGCGAGGGCTGTTGTTTTGGCTTAATGAGTGCTGGGTTATAGTGACTCTGTTGAGTTTTTACTTCAGCTACACGAAGTAAGCCCCAAGCCCCCCAAGTTTTGTAACACAACCTGTAGGAGTATTGTCATTTTATAAGAGCACAAGATCACCCTCCACTAATGGTGCTGCTGAAGTAGATTGAGATTCTCCGTCGTACATCGGCGCTAGAACTGTTGCTGAATTTGCGTAAAATTTTGTTGTTGTGTAACGTCGTGCTCAGGAATTGACGTGAAGGAGCTCCGGTAATGAAGTGACGTGGCGTCAATGTGTTAAGATCATTAAGATCTTCAGACAACAGTGTAATAAGCCTAGAATTCATACCGGCTTCTATTTGCGTTGACGGTATTTAATACTTCATACATTAATGTTGTAATGAGTCGGTTGAGATGGTACTTGGCTGTTTTAATATCAGATCGATGTCCCTATCGAGGCACGTTTGAATTATTAACCCTTTATGCTCATGCTGTTGGAATAGTTGGAGAAGTTCTTGAAATTCTGCCTTAGCTCCGATGAAATTGGTTGCATTATCTGAATAATGGTCTGGCAGTTCTAGGTAATCTTAAAATTTGTATGAAATGTATATGCGATTATCGTCAAGCATATGGAATATTAAGTGCTGTGATTAATATTAGGAAAAATTCCTTCATTCTATTCGAGTTTTATTTTTCTCTGTCCTGGAAGGTCTATGATTATGGGTGGTTGAGATGGCCATTCCGTTGATGAAAATTTTGAAAAGCTAGGTCCATGAAAACATTTCACTGATTGCCGTACTTGATTGGGCAGCGCTCTGTTGGAAAGTAAGTCCAGTGGATTCTTTGATGAAGCAACATAATGCCAAATTGAGATGGAGCCAAATTTCGGATTTTTGCTGTACGGCAAATGTTACCCGGTAACTATTTTAGAGTCTGTCCAAGAGCTAAAAATATATTGGCTAGTAGAGAAGCGCAGAGTTCTAAATGTGGTAGGGCAGTGTTTTTAATTGAAGCGACAATGCAAGCGATAATGCAAACAAAACTTAGTTGGATAGAACTGTTTCATGTGCATTTATTGATCGGAAGTAACAACATGAACCATAATAAGACTCATCTCATGTGCTGCTCTAGTAACGTAGGTGACTCCTTAACTAGCACTGAAGTGTTGCAATTAAATTTATACTGAGATTGGCGCACCCTTTATCTACCAGTAACTATCCGCCCTAAGCAGTTATTCTGAAGAATAGGGGATGTTTTTATCGAGGCAAATTTAACCTTTACTATGTAGGCTGCCGTACAACTTTGCACCGACTAGTAGGTCAATTTGATCTTGTTGATAGAATTTTGGATCTGTTAGATCTATATGAGAAGGAAGTGGCCAGTACTCAAAATTGATTTCACAATCAGATTGGTTTTGAGTGATGTTAGTGATAACAAATGCATAGATCTCTGTAGTGAAATTGGTATTTTGAGATATTAGCTGAAATGTCAACATCTCATTAGCAACCACTTCTAATTCTCCAATTCCACCAATTAAATTAAATACTGAATCCTCCTACGTTTAATACATAGACTCTTCGCAAGAATATCTGAAATAAAATTGATCTGACAACCAGAGTCTAGTAATGCTCGACACGGATGTGGAACTTTAATAGCGGTTGCTAGGTGTACTTGAATATGTATTTATTCCAGCTGTAAATATATTGTCAGTTACAGCGTTGTTATATGTTGAGTGAACCGTTCTTGACACATGGATGATGCAAGACTACGAAGCTTAGAATATAGAGAGATCCTGTTGTTCTGTATAAAATTCGTGTACATGAGTGTGGCTTTTCTAGAGAGTTTACTTGAAGTAGGATGGAATATATCGGAGAAAGAGATACCATATGAAAAATGTATATTCAACTGCTTGATTTGTTTACGTTTGAAACAGCTGAAAAGCTCCTAAGGTTCTTGGTGTAGTGACAGCGACTAAGAGCATTTACGATAGAGGCAAGCCCAAACATATGTCTTGTTGCCCCGCTCTCTATGCTGATTCATACTAAACCGGGCTGAGATTGCACTACATCGGAAACAAATTGAAACACAGCCAGAATTTGACTACGCTAAATTTGACTTATTACACTTCCTGTTATATCTTATTCTAAGCCACGAAGTTCGTATGTGGCATTGCTGGAAGATATTAGTACCGGACTCCTATATCGATTGATATAGATTCATCAGCATGAGTTAGTGTGTGATGCCTTGTAGAGCACTTTCGATAAGATGAGGATTTACATTTATTAACAAATTTGTCTGGTTTAGTCTTAGCTGGCAAGAGAGACGACGATAGCGTTATGGCAACTTACTGTCGTATAATGTTTGACGTCGATGTTCTAGAAATTTAAATAATTCTTCCCTTGTAGCTACTCTATCTCCCACTAGGAGGTCAATAGAGCAGGAGGTGGTAGTACTCACCTAGACGAACCAAAAATTGTATGGCAGGGGGGGGGGGGGGGCATATCAACCGTTTAGGAGTTACAGGGTGATTAAGAAAAAATGTAGTTTTTCACAAAACACACTGTATCTTAAAAACTACAGGGTGCGTCGTCAGAGTTAGGAGCTCATTGTATGCAGAACTCCACGACTGCTCAATCAGCCCCATAGCCCTCTCCCCTCAAGAATTTTGGTTGTCTAAACTCCAAATTTCGGATTTTCTTACCTTTTTTTTTACTTTGATATCTTTTTTTTTATAAATATGTAGCTAACATAACTTTTTTTTACAAAAGTTGTAAACTGTAGACTCTCCTTTTTTATTTGACCTATTACACCCTATGTAGTATCTCTAGCCGTTAAAGAGTTACAAAGAGTAATTTAGAAAATTAGATCAATTGAAAAAATATCCATCATGATAGATCATAGATGAATGAACCTGCCGAGAGATGGTATTATAAAGGGATAGTACAAAAACTCGGAAGGATATTTCAAATGCTCATTTTTCCCTTAACGAAAAAAAAACTATTAATAACAAAACAATCTCTGTGAGTTGATGGGAGAGGGGTATAGGGCTGAAAGAGCAGTCGTTGGAAGGGCAATGAAGTTCTGCATACAATGAGCTCCTAACTGTGACGACACACCCTGTAGTTTTTAAGATACAGGGTGTTTTGTGAAAAACTACCTTTTTTTCTTAATCACCCTGTAACTCCCAAACGGTTGATATGCCCCCCCCCCCCCCCCGCCATACAATTTTTGGTTCGTCTAGGTGAGTACTACCACCTCCTGCTATATTGACCTCCTAGTGGGAAACACCCTGTATTGTAAACTTATTTTCCTCGCCTATCTGTATCCCAAATTTTGTTACTCGGTTGAGTCAGAGTGCTTCTAATTCCCTTTTTTCAAATAGAGGACATCCAAATGAATTGATATGGCCGAACTATATAACACGTTTTCTAATTACTAGGTAGATTAAATTTCCCAAAAATTATAAATTGCTAACTGTTAAAAAAAAGATTTTTTATCTAAAAAAAGTTTGTAAAAGAACAGAGTTCCCAGTTAAGTTCTTCAGGTATGCTCCGATAATACCTTTGCTTGGTATTTATTACGCTTGGTATTTATTGCGACAGATCTCCAAATTTTAGATGGTGATTTACAACATACAATGTTCTTAAAATTGTCACAAATTGATATTAATTTAAATTACAAACCTTTAAAAATCTGAATATAAACTTGTAAATAATTTCCTTCTAAAAATGCCTGCATTTTTTCCCAATGCTCAAGTACTGAATAAATCTGAATCATATAAAACCTGTAATGTTCGCAGAGAAATAAACTATACTTAATAGAAACCGGTTTTATTTCGAAGCACTAAAATTCTATTCTCCGAAAAAAGTCTCTCTATTAACTTTAAATATTCCCATTTTTGCTGAAATGTTGAAATATATTTTAAGAGTTTTTATATTTCTTTCTTACAAATAAATCTGATTTTACTCAGAAAAAATCAACCACATTTCAGAACATGCAACATTTCAGAACATTGCAATCCCCATTTTTACACTACATGAAGGACCAATATAAAACTCTATAATCCGCTGATTCTTTGAATTTCGTGTCAAGTATCCAGCGGCCGATACCAAAAGACCAGCACTACTGATGGCATTGTCTGGCTTTTAAAATTTTTGTCATTATGTAATATTTGTTCAAGGAGGTTATTTGTTGGATTCTCCGGCACAACAGTAAAAGCGAAGAAAAGTTTATTTATTTTTTTCGAGTCACTCAATATTGCTATTTGGAACCTGTAGATGAGTCAAAACTAAGCCTTGAAATTTGCCATCCAAAATCAAATGGGTTGTGTGATTGAATAACAAAAAAAAAAAGTTTCGCTTTTGCTGTTGTGCCGGAGAATCCAAAAAATAGCCTTCTTGATAAAATATAAAGTTTACCCAGTAATAAATCATAGTAATCTTGTTATTAATATGTATGTACTTAGCATTATAAGTGAAATGATGATTATGCAGTAAGTGTTCATTTCATGCATTATAAATAAATCTATATGTGCTTAATATCATAGATGAGACCAGAACTAGATATCACATGGTATACTAGGGTATACAGAGTATACAGATTATGAAATGGGTGGTGCAATCCGGAATAGAACACAACATATTTTAGAATGCGATAGTAAATGAGACAGCAGTCTCAACAGGGCACATGCGACAAAATAAGTATTTTCTCTGCAATGCTTATACTAGTAATCAACCAATTCCACTAATACGACATTAATTTGGTTTTAGTGTGACCGAATTAATAGTACACACAGAAAAATGTGGGCATAATAATCCAATATTTGAAAAACTTACAACTTTTTTTAATATACTTTGGCATTAGAATTTAATTTCATTCGGATATTAACATACTTTTAAACTAATTTGTTTTGGATGAAGATTAAAATTTAATCTTTTGTAATTAGAAACAACCGTTTAATAACATTCAAAATTACAATTTAATCAACTTGCGCATTAGAATTGATTTTAAATCTTTGTAAGAATTACAGGCG